>OY728123.1:598770914-599395914 GCA_963277665.1 Viscum album
CCTAATATAGGGAGAATGGAATCAATCCCACCAAACGATATCTTCATCCTACATGAACCAACCCATGGGAACCGTTCGACCAAAAAATACAATCTTATAATGGGGAGATCCATTTAAGAATTTTAATTTCATAATAATGATGTTGATATTCTCTAAATTATATTAATTCAATGAAAAGGGATACCATATTTCCCTGAACATAGTGATTATAATGTCTACCTTTTTAAGGTTTAACCAGCGGACTATTTTTACAAAATCTCACAGTCATGTAAAATTGTTTGTGTATTGATAGTTTTTAATGCCCAAGTCTTTGCATAAAAATAGAAGACATTGGTGATACCCCCACCAACTTATTTAGAGGTAATTTTAAACCCCTTTAAATCCATATAATATGATTTTGATATAGAATATTTAAAATTAATAATATAGGTCACATAACTAGAATCCCACCTTTACATCGATCATTATCCACCCATCACAACATTAGGAAATGGTAGATCATTTTTATATAATATTATATTTTTTTCCAATTTAATCAGGTTCATCTCTACTTTGGAATAAAACCCCAGTTGTATCTGATAATTGAAGACCTATGGAAAATAATTAAAATATTATTTTTAAAACACCACCACATAATAATGATTTTCAGGAAAAAGATAAAAATTCATTTATTAGAGAAATAAAACTTCATTACCTCTAATTAAGTTTAACCCTCCCTGGTTATCAATTATATATTCTACATGGTGAAATTATCGTCACAAGATATAGTGGTCTCCCTTTTTGTAAAGTACAAATGTTTCAATGGACTCTCTTTTAGTTTATTTTAAATTAAATCACCAAAGAGAAGTTATAAAAACATGACATTATCCAAAACGTATAATTTATTAATGAAATTGATTTTGAATAAATATACTGTTAAATTAGAGAAATGACCATCACTCATTCTATATTTATTTTTTGAATTATATTGGTGCACATCCTCCATAAAATATTTATCCATGCCCATGCCCCAAAGGCCTCAATTAGGTGAAGTGTCATGGTTCCAAGCCTCATTTAATTTTTAGTTATTCTAATGCCATTTTATATTCATTATCTACATCAGATTCAACTACCTTATTATGGACTACATTTTTTCCAAAGTAAATGGGTGCTGACCACTTGGGCATCGAGGTACATGGGAACCATCGACCTAGGTGGTGAATAATAGGGAACTAAACAACTATTATCCTGTATTTTTACATCGCAAATCCTATCCCAAAATCATGTAGGCCTTAAATTATTATCCATTAACTATTTATGTATAACTTTACCTATGTCAACAAACTTTGTTCCAAATGTCCTAGGCCACCTAATTTGTCATCCACTAATTATGGTAACATATATGGGAACACATTGGCCTATATAATGGTGATCTAACCCTACAACATTAGATGATATCACATACATTATAAAATCCTACCAATCATGTCAATTAGTTTTTATTCCATCAATTAATTCCATGTATAGTTGAGTGTCACAATATGATCTTTTAATGTCATGTTGAACATGATTTTAGTTGAGAACCCTATAAAACTAACCAAGATCCAAGTGAATACCATGATTTGATATAAATTTTCTTGTTTCCATTTATTTGTTGATTTAAAATAATCATCATGGTTTATTCATATATCGTCATTTAAGATAGTCTATTAGGTTCCAAAAATTCATTCACATTATTTATATTTAATGACAACCCAGAATGATTGAGTCATATTTATGTCCCACAAAAAACCATAAATTAGTACATTTCACCTATTAGTTCTCTAAACATGAGTAAAAAATTCATAAAATTTTAATGGATTCATGACTATAAAAGGATCCACTAATGTTTTTATGTGACATAAAATTGAAGGATTTATCTAATTTAGTGGTGTTGAACTATGTGGGAATTCATTTCATTCATAAGGAATCATAGGAAACCCCCTATGAAACCTAATCTTAAATCCAAACACCCCTCTCCCATAATTAATTGGAGTCTAATACCTTCTTTTATGGAGAGAAATTTACCAGTGAAAATATATATGGATCAAAGATATATAGAAATTAATTATTTTTTTGAAATGAGAGGCGTTATAATTCTAATGTGTAGTTTTTAAAAAAATTCATGTTTTCTTTTTATCAATATATTTGAAATTTTGTTGAGTTGGATTTCATGAAAATATATTATATCATAATTTGGGTCTTAATAAAGGGATCAAGAACCAAAAATATATAATCTCACCTCACATATTTTAATTTTTAAAAAGTATTTGGCAAGCATACAGTAAGAATTTGATATTCCATCTACCATTGGAAAGCAGGAGAATCATTTAAGACATTAGATATCCAAAATAGGACATGTAGAAATGATTATATAGAAATCAAATTTTATCATTATAAATACTATCCTTAACATCTATCTAGTTTTACTCACTCAAACATAATTTAAATTTATAAAATCATTTATTTCCAAATCAATATTAAACATCAATTTATATCCCCAAACATTGAAAGATAACTTTGTATTTGGAACATCATTTATGGCCCTCCCAATTTCTAGTGATCAATTTTTTATTAAAATAATTTTTTTCCAATCATCAAATGTAAGTGTAATATAATCCACATGAATGTATAATTTATACTCTCTATTGAAAACATCATCTAAAAAATCTATTTTTATCTAATGATTATTTTGAAAAATTGATGATAAAATCAATATGCTTGATTTTAGATAATCCATTGATTTTATATTTTTACTATGACATGGTGTTCATAATTTCCCAAAACCACCAAAATTATTTCCAAAATAATAAGAATCATCATTAATAAGAATTTACAAAAAATAATGAAAAATTGCTACTTATTTAGTAAAATTATAAAAATCACAATTGAAAATTCTCTCACAAGTGATATTAGTATCCCCTACATAGTATTACTACAATTTTAACAAAACATTAACCTAAACATTTATGTTGTGTTAATTTTTACTATAACATATTTAATGGTTATATCGAACCAAATTTTATTAATAATTATAAAATATAAAACGATCCTACCCTTAAATAACCATGGATTAATCATTTATAGGAATAGAAGTGGTTTTCTATAATGTTGTTGAACTTTTTCCCTAAAATACTTCTTAATTTAATTCCCTATCTCATTTATAATTTCATTTTATTTCCTAACATTTTTTATGAAAGATTATCTAGTTCTCTCCTTAGATAGTTCACATATTAATAAATGCATTTCAAATCCATTAGGTGATGAATATAGATTCTCAAGATCATATTTGTCTCACCTAGAGGTAATCCATTTTTCCTCTCATTTAGTCTATTTTATTTCTCCCATAAGTAACCCCATATTTATCCTTGGGGGTATTTTATCTTTATAAACTGTATTCAACCCAAGAATGACAGCCCCAGTTAATATAATTATTTTTTCTATAGTTTCCTCTAACAAATATTCATGAATCTTATGTGGTGTTTATTATTTATTCAAAGTCTAATTATAATTTTAAAATCCATGTATTTTAATGACACCCATCTGTAAAAAATTCATTGATTGATAAAATAAATTTAATTAGTATCATAAATTTATATAGAATAGTTATTTATTAAAGCTATCATGTAATTCGAATTTATCATCGAGGTCTAAAATTTATTCTCAACCTTTCAATTGGTATCTACATTGTTCCCACCACAATTGTTTCACGCCTTCGTCCCATTTTAATCATTTACAACACATGTCTCCCAAAATATTTTAACCCTCATCCTATTGTTTCAAAATCAATCATCTTAAATCCTCAGTATCAACTGTTTTTTTATTTGGATGATAGAAAAAACAATTAATTATTTTCAGGAATCACTACATATCCTAAACATGATGGTCCACATTCTTTGTAATTATCTAAATATTCCCCATGTTGAATAATGTTACTATGATAATGATTATTTTATGTTTAAAATTTATAATTTTAGATGTAATGGTTTAAATGATGTAAAAAATACTGGTTCGAAACATCTTAAATTACCATACCTTTTTGTACAAGTATGTCTTGTGAATCGATGAATGTACTAGTTTTTATATATCTCATAATGAAAATATAAATAAGTGTATCATTATTATATATATATTAAAACATACTTCTCTATAATGTATAATAGTGTTCAAGGAAACATCAAAAGTGTGTGTATTGATCCTTAATATGAAACGTAGATAATTAAACACATTTCTTTATCAACTAGTCGATAACGTAACCTTTTTAAACATTTTTTATATTAAACATTACACTATGATACTTCATTGTACATCCAGGATTAAATAAAAACCACACACTACTAATTTCCTTTTCCGTTGTTGAACTATTAGAAACAAAATTCCCAAAATCTATAATTACATCACTCTTTCCTTATTTTCTCCTCTATGAGATTTCATCAAACAATTATTTAACATTTTATTTTACATAATATTTCATTATCAAAATCATGAGGCCTCCTTCTATGCTGAGTATGAATATATCATAAACAATATTACATAAAATTCACTGATGATACCAAGTACAGAACAATGCATAAAAATAAATTTATAATCCTTTAATAATTACTAATTATATTATGGAATAATATTTAATATTTAATAATTTTGTTTCTAAAAAATATGAATAATTTTTTAATATATAAAAATATTGAGGATAAATCATAATGAAAAATTAATCATACTATGATATTTTTGTTCAATAGTATAGTTTTGTAATAAATAAGATTAATTAATGAATAAAACTAAAAAAAGGAATTTCAAATGGTGAAGGTATATGATAATTTTTTTATCATTGAGAATAATATACAAAAACATATAATTACATTACTGTACAGTCATGTTATTTCCAAAATTGTATCTAAAAATATCCTTTATCTTGGATGTTTTAATATATTTTGTAAAATAATTATTTATTTTTCAAAAGTACATTAATTTATTTAATATTTATTAAATACAAATACAAAATTAAATATTTCAACTCAAAATAAATTAAAGATAAGACATGAATGAAATATACCAAGTAATGAATTAAAAAAATTTCTAAAATCCCTAATATAATTATCCCAAATAATAAAAGAATGGGATATATTAAAAATTAAAAGATTTCAAAATCTAAATACAGTATAAAATAAAAAAAATGATCCCTTGAATTTTATCTCTATTCAAAAAAAAATTACATAATTAGATTTCTTCATCATGGTTTATGAATATGAAATGATTTGGTCCATGTTAGGAATGAATGAGGTGATACGAAAATAAATATCTAAAATATAAAATTCTAGTATTGTTCTACAATCACCCAAAAAACAATAATTATAATGAATTATATTTTCATATTTTTCTATAACAAATTTTCATAAATTTATTGATAAATAAATTTCATATATTTCCTTATATATATAAACTAATATTTCAATTAATTATTTATAAATCATATGCATAATAGTATTTAAAACCTGAGTGGGAAATGAATAATGACACCCTTAGAAGACATCATCATGTTTATAAAAGTATGGAGATAATAAATTATTATACATCGACCAATAAATCCTTCATCATTAAATATTTACATCTTTCACTCCAATATTATTGAATCTAATCATATCACCCAACATCCTCAAAAATATTTTTCCACTATATTTATTTTTAATATATCATTAGAAATAGATCATTAAATAGTACTTACATTAGGGTGGTGTGTGAAATTATATCTATAATATCTTATATATTTCCATATTCATCATGATTAAAAATATATAGTCACTCTATAACACATGAAATAACAATATAATGCACTATGTGAATAAAAAATGTGACACCTACAATCACTTTATCCAATAGTCAGAGTAACAATACAATTAATTTTACATTGTAGGCATAAATAATTAATATTTTTTATATAATAAGACACATTATTTTGAATCAGTCGTTATTTTTATTCCTTGTTTAATCCCACTTCTACCTATCACTAATTGTAATGTGATTAACATGTTTTATTCCATGATTATCTCTGATATTCCATATAATTTTCCAAAATCATATTAGGTATACCAGAATATAAATCAACTCATAGTATATTGAAATAAATCAAAATTAGACATGTCTAAATTTTTAAATAATAATAAAAATTAAAATTTATACCCACATTTTATCTATCATAATTCATCTAAGCATGGACACCCATTTACATAGTCTCAACCAGTGAGGGGACAATATTTCATATTCATATAGGGGTTTAAAACTAATATTTTATTAAAAAACGCATTCTTGATCAATAACACTATAAAAAAACCTTTGTTTATTCCTCCTCATAAAGATGAAGGAATAAAACTATCAATTTGTGATAGGTCAGTATAATGGAACATTTTACTCAAATGATCTTGAATTTTATTAATTTAAACATTCATCTACCCCAATGGTTTTTTATATGAAAAAAAGGTTTTAGTATATATTTAATATAAAATTATATAATCTATCATAATATTAATCTTCCTCGTATGATTTTAAATTAAAATAATATTATTGAATTTTTTTTTGATGTGTGATATTTATGTTGTGCTGTTGTATGAATATAACTACATTGATGTTCAATGAGACCCATTTGTTAGAAATATCATCGATTTGAAATTAATTACTTTCATGAAATATATTCAAATATATATAAATATGTTATATAATCAATAACAATAAAATAATAATCAACACAAAATGATTTCGAACATCCAAAACATACTACCCTACCATTAAACCATGGAACACATCCTAAATTGTATCTATCATAATATTTTTTTATTTGGATTCCTAAATTAGTTTAATGATTTCTTTTTTTACTATTAAATAAAATGTAAATAAAAACTTTATTATGTCTCAATTATTAATTTACATTATTGAAAATGATAAAATTCAATTCGTTACTATCAAAAACTAAATACATGTCACTCTTATACAAAAAAATAGATTAAATTTATTGACTAAAAATATATATATTAGTTTTTTATAAAGTAAATTCAATATTACAATCCAATTTTCGTAATATATCTATTTAAGGGAACAATTTTTTATACTATTTATATTTAATACCTCTACTGATATTCATTGAATTTTTCAACATAAAAACTAGTAAATTATTAATAAATATTTGATAAGTAATCAAAAATAAAAAATTCATTATATATGTGTACATATTCATGATACTTATACAGTCTAGAAAACAAAAAAAATTACTTAGATATATTTATGAATCCAATCCTTTTCTATTTACAATTTTAATTAGGTATTTTTTATTTCTCATCTATATAAAAAAAGTACAATTATGATTATTATTTAACCAATCAATCTATATACTCATGATTTTTCAAAAAAATTAGTGAAATAAAAAAATTTGGTAGAATTATGAAATTGTATAGTAGAAATAATGCGAAAATTATTAAATATAATGATGGATCATTACGTCTTTGAGACTATAGATTCACTATCTAGACACTCAGAGGACTCACGATGCATCGTATACCCATTAATATAGTGGGATTAGATACCGGATTTTGTACTGTATATACCATAACATGAATATGATTTTATGAAAAATTAACCTTGTATGATTTTCTTATAGATTGTATTTATATATTTTACTCATATTCAATACAATTATTTTATTAATAAACTCTTTTTGATACAATTTAATTTTAAGAGGACACTCTACAATCCATGTATGTTTTATTCAAAAAAACACTTAAGCATTATAGTTCTATCGACATTATTTGGACTTAATACATTTTAAAATTTTAAAATGTACAATGAATCTATCTCGTGGTTCATAATCTCAGTCTTTCACATTGAATAAACACTAATGATGGCTTCCTAATAGATATTACTAATTCATATAAGAATACAAATTTGTTATTATAATCAATATAAAATCCATATGTGTATATATCATAATTTGAATACCATATATTCATTGTTTTTAGAATGATTTTTTATTTCATTTTAGTTAAAATACTTTAGAGTATTATTTCTATGTAACATTGATATGATACATATTTATTGTTTTGAAAATATCAATAATATATAACATTATTATTTTTAAAATATGTTCTTTCTAGAATGGAGCCATTTTAATCCCTGAATTTATTATTTCACAAAAATATTATTAAACTAGTGAAACAATATCTTATGGAGAGAACAATTAGATATCCATTTTATTGATTTATGATTTGATATTTTATATGTTTTATGTTATGTCTACATTTCACAACAATAAGTATTTATAGAAATAATTTTGTGTTTCATCCAAAAGTATATGGTAAAAAAATTACAATTTAATGTCGGTTAAACTATTTCTAAAGAATATTATAAATATTAAATGATGAGGTAAACCAAACACATTAGATGTCCAAAAATTTCACATAAATGTTCATATTCTCCTTCCAAATTCACTGATTTAGTGTATTTATCAAAAATCACATTTTCATACATAAATATCCCTCCTTTTTTATAAATATTTGATAAATTTCAAAAATATATGTTTGAGTACTATTAAAGATTACTGTATTAACAGGATAAAAAAAGAATTTTCTTATTTCATAAATGGTACCAAACATACAAAATGATGATTTTATCACATATTCCTCTTCATAGGAATTCCATACCTAAACCTTTATTTATGACATAGGAAAGGAAATATAATAAAGGATGAGAATAGATGATCAACAATTTTACATATAATAGATATCAATATATGAAACTATGAAATAATATAATTTGAATTAGGTTATGTGATCATGAACATTACATACAATGTTCATATAGAACTAATTATAGATCATATACATGTGTCATTGAATTAAATACATCATTTCCAAAAAATAGCACATAAGACAGAAAAATCATCATGAATCAATCATGATCCATCATCTCATTTCATAAAAGTGTGGTACAATAAAAATATATAGAAAACCCATATCATTTTAAAATGATAACTACCATGATAATAAAAATAATAGATCAGGACATATCACTTATTTCCTATTTTGGATCATGTTTAACCTATTTCCTAGAGTATATCATGATGCACTAGTTTTCCATAGTTGATTAGTTACGCATGTATCACATGGTGGATCAATCCCACTGACATTATTATCATTTTTATTTAATGAGATATAAATAATTAACAAATAAAATGGAGGGAGGTAATGGTATCACTCATTTCATAATGAAAACAATACTGATTTTTTTCATAATATCATAAAACAATTATATAATCATTACATTATAAAACATATAAAAAATATTTCATAAACACTTATCATTTCACTATAAAATAACCCATGTAAAATAAATAGGATACAACAATGTATCATTAATATTGAAATTTAAAATTTATAGAAATAATAAGGATGGTATCATTCATTCATATCCTTATTAAAGAAGAAGAAACTTCAAAGGATGTCATCATATCTATAAAATGATTTTAAATGATATTTTATAAAATTTCAAGGGGAAATATCCATTGCATTTTAAAAAATCTTTTAAATAATAAAATTTAATTAATTTAATTTTCTTTAAAAATAAACATGTAAACATAAAAATTATTCTTTAAAAATTATTTAAAACATTTCTTAAGGAAAATATCCATTATATTATTAAAATCACTTGAAAAATAAATTCAAACTTTCTGGAGTTTGATTTTAAAAAATTAATTTTGAAAATTATAAAATAATATTTAAAAAACTGATTTTACTTGATGGTGGTAAATACGATTCATTCGGTATAAGTTTACAATATATTCCATTCACATTATCGGTTAATGAAAAATTAAAAATGTTTGGATTATGAAATGATGATTCTGTTGAAATTTTTTAAAAAAAATTGTTCAAATATTTATAATAATTACTTTAATAAATGATTTTGAGGTTTTTAAAACATTTTTTAAAACATATTTGACAAAACATGATACTGAAAGAAAATTGATTTACATCCAAAGAGATAAATAATGTCATTTTTTTAATAAAACAAATTCTTTTAAACTCGTGATTACTTAAAGAGTAGAAAAAGAAGTAAAATCATTTATTCAAGTGAATTAACCAGAGGATAAAAAAATACAATAGTTTTTGGAGATATAGATCGTAGTATTTAATAATTTTAATTATAAACCTAAATAATCTTGATAAAAGATGAGATTTTACCATTAAAACATTTCATCATTGGTAACATTTAATAATAATCCCCATGAAAGAATAAAATTAAATGAACATTATAATATAATCCTAAAAAATATATATGAATGATTTTTCATGTCAATTTGGATTTATATACACCACATAAATGAATGAAGGAATGTAATAGAACATATGTCTCATAGAAGGAAAATTGGGACCAAATACTTTAATGCATTGGTATCATATTAATTATAAACCCCCTGAAAAATATATCAAAAAATGGATATGTAAATCAAATTAATATTAGAAATTTTATTTAAAAATTACATTTTTGTTCAGTATTTACACAACCTTAATGAAATATGTGGTCAATATGGATGATTCCTCACATAAAGTAAAATTTATATCAAAATCCATAACCATAAGGCTTAACATCCTTCATAAATGCTCAATCCTCATATTTAATAAATATATATTTATTATACATATATTATAAAACCATTCAAACACATATATATATATAATATTGTATATTACTTATTTATAACTTTTTATTACCCATTTGTGAAAAAATGAATATTAACGTAATGTTTCTGGTAATAATAATTTTCCCATGTATGTTTTGATTTAGAATTCTTGGTTATCTTACTATGATCATCGTTCCATATTTTTTGAAAATTGAAACATTATATAAATATAATATTTATTTATTATACATTAATTTCTTGGTGCATTATGATGGGGCCCTTCCTGTATGTCGACGTGCACCAGTTATTTTATTCCCCACATTCTGGCGTTCCAATAGAGGACACTGTTAATATATTTTATTAGTGATGAATACTCATCGATTGATATGGGTTGATTGGATTTAAATTAATCCCACCATGTATTCCTCCATGTAACTCATTACCCAGTCTAGTTCCCTATCATAAATTAAATTCATTTTCAAGAAACTCATTCTTGGTATCATCTTTTTGTTGATGTTGGTTAATTACAGTTCAATTGAAATGATATCATTTATTCTTGATAGGGAGTCAACCTCTTGTTAGTGGAGTAGTCACATTGGTCATTACAAGGATTTTCATAATGTTGGGTACATTAGTCACATGTATCCTTCCTTGAAAGAGGGCATCTCAGGGAGGTATTTTAGGGGGCAGAACAAAATGCATCCAGTTTCGATCAGGAGGTAATGATGCTGGGGGTATAAATCTTCAATATATTTTACCTCATTCTTCCCGTTAATAAGAATAGTTTTTTTTATTTTAGAGTTTTTTCACATTATTTATGTCATATAGATAACGGGGTAGAATGTATGGTTTAGAAAAATTGATGCATGAGGTAAACATTTTGGGGAGGTGGATTTATTGTTTAAAATATAGGGCGAGGAGGATCAAAGAGTTGTGTCCCTTAAAGGGAATATTTAAAACCTATACATTTTACTAATATATAGATCATAACACTCCATAGCAGAAGATATGAGAGATGTGTCCCATAAAGGGATGATGCTACACTGTGATAGTTTAATGATGGATGGATCTGTATTTCTTATATTGGTGGATTCAGGAGGTGTGTCCCGTAAAGGGAATATGTCACACCAGGAATGATTATAGATGGATGGATCATAATTCTTCATAAAGGTAGAACCAAAATGTGTTCCATATAATAGGACGATTTCAAATCCTAAAGGTTTACTAATTTATGGATTACAATACCTCACAGAGGTTGATCTGAGGGGTTTCTCTTGTAAATGGATTATGTCACAATGTGATAGTTTACCATAGGAATTATCATAACTCCCCATGAATGAAGATTTGTCAATTTTTTTTCCACGTTATGGATCAAATGTGTTTACCAATGGTCCATACATGGCCTCTGTAAGGATTCCTATATACCATGTATAGAAGATAGGGAACAAAACCCATGTAGTTTGATTCCATAGTTTATGGTCTTGTGACATGAACAATAAATGATATTTAACATCATTTATAAGGATACGGATTTTGGGACATATGATGAGTATTCCAGAGGGTCCAAGAAGAGATGTGGACTTTCTGATGAGGGGATGATCTTATAAAGGTTGTGTCCCAGAGAAAATTATGGTGAGTTGTATTTTGGTTTGGATAATTCGGGAGGTTTCTAAGGAATCCTAGTTACTTTGCAATCTAACCTCATGTAGTAATGAATGGGTTAGAGATTACGTCTATAGATGAATCCATTGTGGTTAGGAAATGTGAGGATTTCATGATATTCATTCTACTATAATCATACATGAGTCATTCCCGATGTTAGAAATAATAGGAATTAGTATATCTAAAGATCAAGAGATCAACTTTTTCCACTAGTGGACTGTTGTTTGAGCACAAAGGGAAATAGGGAGGGTGATCTATGGTGCTTTGGTATCTAGTATAGTCCCATATGACGACCTATCTAGTTATTACAAGGGTATTTGAATAGGATAAAGAGTGTCACATTCGACATGAAATACCAGGGCTTAATACATATTGTATTCTCTTCACGATGTTTTTGCTCTTTTGGTATAGAGGTGGGGCTTGCAAATGTAAGATATAAGGTATGTATGGTACGTGTACCACATTAAGGAATGTGGGGAACCACATTATGATCATACATGGGGATCTACTAGTTTTTTCACATGAGGCTGAGGGTGGGGATATCCCCTTTCTATCATGCACAGTGTATCCTGTGGTTGATCCACAGGGTAAAGATACTATTTAACGTCATGTGTTGAGTACATTGTTTCATTGTTTAAAATTGTATGACATTAATGAGGTTCTAGAATTTTTTATATCATGGAGCCTGTACATGGGTGGACTCACTCCATACCCACATGGATTACGTGGATAATTCTAATTTTCCTCTAGTATGAGCATGGATTTGGAACCGTTAGTATTAAATGATCATATATGTGTCCATTAATTAGGTCTATGTTATAATCCCTATGAATATGAGAAAAAGGAATTATAATACATATTCATTAGAGTAACTGTTAAGGTAATGTATCAATAGGGAACATAGGGACCATAAAATCAAGGACCTAGGGGATTTTCATTCAATATTGGAAGAAATTTCATAAGATCTGCACGAGCATGGAGATAAAGAATAAGGGAAGGTCAATGATCCCAAAGGATTAGGTGCATGTGTGACTGGGGTTGTGCATAAGATCAGGGTTTCGTGTATTCTTAATGGTTCATGAAATGTCATGTCTTTATAAAAAAAGATTAATTATTTATATTAGGGTTACATAGAGAGATATTGATGTTAGATTACTCAATTATGCCCCAATTAATATTTTGGATCCCTAGGTTGTCTGTTATGAAAGATTCTCTTCCTTGGCTGGTCAATGAATCACAACATCATGGATGAAAATTTTTACATGTACCATGGAGAAACATTATCTTCTAGAAGGCCTCAACGATCACAGGGTTGAGATTCTGTTTATAGAAGTAATTTTCTTTGGGGATAGAACATGATTACAGACCCAAAACCTCTCTGTGAATAAGTATGCCAGTGCCACTAAAAATTTTGTGTGTAAGCAGTCGACCAAGATGTCTCATCTGGTTCAAAAAATTAGATGTTATGTGAAAAACTTATTTCTTGATTAATACCATTATATATTATGTATGGTTTTGTTGGAAATAGTTTTTTCCTTGGTGGAATAAAAAAAATGTCGTAACCTTTGTCATGTATTATCCTTGAGCATGTACTGACAATCATGCACGTAACCACAAAATCTTACATTCACGTAACCCACTAATCATAGGTTCATCCTTTTGTGTGGGATGTGTTCTATTTTTTCTCAAAATATCCATTTGAAGATTCATATAGAATTTTTACACAGTCAAATGACCCCCACATTCCGTTATAATTTTAGAATAAATGGGACCAGATGTTTGGTTTCCGAGTGAAATCAATAAGTTTGAGGTCCATTCACATGGGTTAACGCAAATTTGGAAATTTTTCACACAATAGACTTTTGAGGACATGAAATATTATGGTCTATTAATATAAATAAGAATAGGGTAGAATTTTACATCACATGTAATTTGCGCATAATAAGCTCGTTGCTATTGTCTACATATGTTTTCATATTGCATGAAACATCTGACACATGGCCTGTTTTTTCATGAAAAACCAATTTTATCAGAAACCTTATTCAATGAAAAGACCTATATTTTGTGTTCACATTTCATAAAATGAACACCTACTTCTCTTTTATGTGGAAAAGACTCATTGTTTCACACAGATCCTTTATAATTTTCAGAATCCATCTACAATGGACCACCAAAATATTCAAGTTGAAATCAACGCACCTACAAACTTTCCATGACCATAAATAAAGGGTAATAATTAAATCCCATGAGTTAGGAGGGTATTTATTGATCGTTAGATGTTCATGGGAATACAAACTAAGACATTTGAATTACTATCCATTGAGAAACTACCTTCCCCATTATAATTTCACGATAGTGGATGAGGTGAATGTCCCATGCATATATTACAACAACAAAAAACATGGTACATACACGAGGATGATCTCATTCAAATGAATATATATATATATATATATATATTAATGGAACCAATTATTGGGAGCATGGGGATATGGATATACATGTGATGAATATGTAGAATAGGATGGGAATGAGATGAGAGCTAGTGGTTCAATACTTCCCTGAACACTATTTGAGACTCTTTCAAAGAAGTGCACATGACAATATAATGTGTTGGAACTATGAATGTGTCTTTATATCATGTGTAAATTACACAAGGGAATTGGTTTTGGTGAATTGGGTACACAAAACGTTATTGGAGTCTGGGGAGGACTTCTTCCATGTTGGATTACACCAGTGAAGGGGGATGTCACAGTTCCACTTCTATCATCAATAGGAGATGGTGCCAGATTTTCTCAGATGATGTTCCCCATATATGTAAACCTTTATTATTCATCATGGGGAAGTGAGAATAAGTTAGTGGGATGTTCAATATATTAGTTGAATTCCACTGGAAGTTTTCTAGTATGATGATTCCCACCCATCAGAGAACACTGGTATTTAGTACCACATTTCATGCTATATTATTAAGTGTATTGATGATTCTAGTTAGGGAAACTAGGATTGGCCTACCCCCAGGGAAACTGGTGATGATGACCATTCCTGAGGTCAACATAATATCAACTATGGGGTATCTATATTGTCCAATATCTACAGATTACTTGGAATGTGGGGGAAGCATTAAAAAATGTTCTATGATCAATTCTAGTTATTAGATTTTTGGATCGTGGCATACATTTTTTAATATGAGTTCTTGAGCCCAATAAAAACACTGAATACTATTTTTTAGTCACATCAACTGGATATTATTGGGTTCTTTACAGTTA
Organism: Viscum album; assembly: GCA_963277665.1. Classification (NCBI taxonomy): domain Eukaryota; kingdom Viridiplantae; phylum Streptophyta; class Magnoliopsida; order Santalales; family Viscaceae; genus Viscum; species Viscum album. Next base: position 598,786,521 of record OY728123.1, read on the forward strand.
TGCTCGATGAGTTTAGTGTCACAATTTTTATTGAAACCCACAAAAACATCATCTTATATCGCTTATCAACTATAGTCCTTCGAATTGTTGGAAACCTAAAGTGAACAAGGGAATAGAATGAGTACCTTTATAGTGTTTTGGGAATAATGTGGGTTGAAAGTATTGATATCTATGACTATAGTGAATCATACAGACTGTGACACTTCCATGTAGTTTTGGTGTCTATAGTCGGAAATTAAACGACTTTATATGGTTGGTTATGAGGATCTGAAAACTTGAAACCTTTATCAGCTTTTGAATATGCTAATACTTGTTGGTTCTAGGGATACTATAATGTTATCACCAACCAATAGTGATGTTTTCTTGAATATAGACGTTTCTAGGAACTGAGTTGCAAGATATGCAAAGGAAATCATGCAGAAACACAATCAGGTGATCTATAATGTGATTGTAATATTGAATCAACAAGGTGGTTGGAATGATAATCTTCAAGAGACAAGTTAGTAATATATGGAAGATTCAGTTTTGGATGAAATTGGGAAGACAAAAGCCATTATTTATCACCCACATCCAAGAGGGGAGGGTCCTAAAAATTACCTTGATGGAAATATGGGGGCTCCATAGCATAGATGATCTGAAATAGATAGGATCATGGAAAGAGGCTATGGTATTTGTTGTATCTAGATATTTATGTTATCTTCACCTATCTCTTGGAAGCATAGAGGAAGATGAGAATATCCCCATCGAAGGAAAGCCAATGGTGAAGGGATATTCGAGATAGAGTCGAGATTCTAGAAGTAGGTTCTACCTGAATAAGGTACAAGGTGAACATTTATCATTGGAATGTGAATTAAATGTACATGGATACATACACAAACCATTATATGGATTATGAACCTCCTTCAACATTATTATTGGGGATTCTTGTCGAATATTTAGGGTAGGAGGAGACATCACCTGATGATGAATAATTCGAGGAGGAATCCAAAAATATAGAAGCACTGGTATTTATTGTTGAATCCTAGGAATATTTCTCACATCCTAAGATTCATCAAGAAAGGGAATAAACCACAGGATCTGAAGAATAGTTGGTCATCTTTCTATATATAAGCATTAAATCACCTCCCCCCTTTATCCTTAAAATTCAATAATCAGTATCTATATATAATATATGTTTTAATTGGATAATATTGTATATGGTAAATGGGACCCTAATGGAGGGGGTGAAGGTCCACCACCGAGATCATTATTGCATTCTTTGGGTCCAATTCCCAAGTCAGGAGAAACGTGATGGCTAGTTGAGGAGGTAATGGTAACGACCTTCATGACTCAAGTCCTCCATGTTATTTATGGGGGATCACATCCTAGAATTCAATTGGAATCTCCCGCTGAAGTGGAAGATATATTCCCATGGATAATTATCATCTAAATTCCTCTCCCCCAATGTTAGAAAATATTTCATGTCACATAGAACCTATTATATTTTCACAGAGCCATTGCATTTATGTGTTTTTTCATTTCATGCATCTCTCGTTCGACCAACATAAGAGGATTTGATGTCAGATTTGGAAGGACCAACCTATATCGAGGGGTACTCTTTGGTAGGGATTTCTACCAAACAGAATGGCCTCAATCTATTGATACTCATCATCTGTAAACTTCTATCTCTTATATATGTTCAGCGTGTGATTTTATGATGGAATTGACTACTGTGTTCTTTTTATAAGTATTTATTGAAAGGATTAATGCCCAAAGAATGGATATTTTTGAAACACTAAATGGACAATCATTGATAGTCACTCGAGTCTTTGAGGAACTGGTCGTTCAATAAAATTGGACAATAATCTTAGTGAACAATCTACTTTGGCGTTGAGTGACTCCACTGGTTTGATGAAGCTCGATAACGACGAGGGTTAACCAGGTGATGAAGTGTTGGTAGGGATGAATCACCTCAGGATATGGAGCATATCTGATCAAAGAGAATTATATTAGAGGATATTTCAACCACCATTCATTAATAATTCCCTATGTATTATAATGAACCCCATGATGAGTATGAAAATTATGGGTCTGAGGCCTCTGTAGAGTATCAAAAAGTCTGTTGCATGTAATAGATAAACATATAATAGTTCATCACCAAAACCCTAGAAAAAGACCTGGTGAGTCCTATAGGGTCTCTATTAAACTTCATTTTATCCTATTCACTAGTGGGGTGGACACACCTGGTCTATATGTGATGGTTTAAGACTTCCTTGCTTATATGGTGTGTGAAGGGAGCCAATATTTAAAGGTTTCTTACAACAAATAGATGTATGATAACATTATAACCATCAATGAAGTATGGTTGTAAATACATAATCTGGAGGAGAAAATTAATGAACTTTATTTCTTTCTTAACACTCAATTAGAGGTGATCATTCAACTAAGGGATCAAATGGAGTAGGCCAATATTCAAATTAGGTTGGAAATTTCTATGATAGTCCATATTAATGTTGATAGGAATGGGGAAGATATTAGATATGATGAATTTCATATAGATTTTGTGGAAATGGAAACATATCTGGTGAAGACACAATAAGCCTTGGAGGAGACAAACTATAGGTTGGACGACATGGACAACTCAATCACAAGATCATATCCTTAGGGTCAATTTTTATAGGACTCAAGAGAGCATCCACTATATTGATTACCATTTGTAAATGCCCTAATATTAATGTATAAAATATTTCTTCATGAAAGGACATATGCATTTTTCTTTATTAATACATCCTAATCATATTCCTAGGACAAAAAATAACCAATACGTAAGCTCATATGAGTCATTCTCTGTTTGTGAAACATGGGCTGACAATGTGATTACTCATTTTTATGAGAGTGTTGAATAATTGTCAAACACTCTATAGTATATTATTGATGACTGAGCACCAACTGAATTCAGACCAATAGAGAGGATTTATTTATATATTAGTTCTCTTAACACAACCAACATTCTTTTCCAATGTGATCTAGTTGATGAAAGAGATAATTACAGCACAACTGGATTCGAGCTTAAAATGGGGAATGGGTAGTGTGAATTACAATGCCAAAAATCCCTAATAGAAGTGGAGTAACATCATGATATAGGATTACTAATGAATTTTTTTGGAACCTTACATACATATATCTTAGATAGTAAAGGGGAAAAATGATGGTCAACCAATGAACATGATCAAAACACATCCCTCACCTCAGGATGTCCCCAAATTCTTCTGTAAAATTGGAAAAAGACGGTATGTGATCCTTGGATAGACATCATTCGATTAGGGGGTCCCTTCATATGATTATGAGGAAGAGGATCCAAATAATGGGAACATAAATCCTGGAAATATGGTGAAGTAATATTCCAATACATCCTAAGACTACCAAAATTATGCAACCATGCACTGTATCGCAATTATATAGGTGTATCGGTCTGACTAAATGAAATAATTGTCTTCTAAGGTAGGATTATCACTAATTCTGAGAGACAACCAATTATTTGGTATATTATTGGAACCAAGGAAAAAGGAGGCTCCCATTTGGGTCCTAATATTCCTTTTTTCTTTACATCATGTAGAAAAGATGATTGAAAAATAGTTTATGATCATATGATGAGGACGTTGGACAGGTAGCTTAACATTATATAATAAGTATAATGGATTCATGTGGATTATGATCCACCAATCCCATCATTTCATCCTATTTTCAGGTTTGGATTGAATCTCATTTACATTGAATTAGGTAATGTTTTAGATTAACATCCTTCCAAGAGGGGAATAATGAACCAACACAAATGAAACCCGAACATCCAAGAGAGTCAAGGGATAAGGATGGAAACATATCATGTGATCCCACACCAAGAAATGGAATCTATGGTGTGATGTATATCATTTAGGGTAATGTTTCAAAGATTATACTCACAGTTTATGGTCAAATAGTTTGGTCCAAAAGAGGAATATAAAATAGATACTTTTAGTGCGGTGGAGTGGAAACCCTAATGTTAATGACATCTTAGGTTTACAAGAGAATCATCACATATTCATGATAATTATTGTATATAGAGTAATGTCATGATTTTTATTCTTGTGGATCCTATTTTATGGTCATGGAGTTTGGACCAATAGGTGAGTACTCTATCAAAACAGGATATGTGGGGAAGAAAACAATAACCCAACTTGAATAAAGACAATAATGACCCATTTATCATGAAAACGTCCTCGATCAAACATACACATACATTAATTTTTTTATGCTTGCACATTGGCCTCATTTATCTCCACCACATTAGTAAAAATCATACCAAAATTTTAAAACCCGCATGATCCATGCTCAGTGTGGAAAAAAACAGGGTGAATGAAAATCCCAAAAACCTGAAAGCACACAAAAATAGAATTGATATGTTGGGTTTGGAATTTCACAATAGTAGTGACATACTACTAAATGTACATATATCTATGTAGTGGAAACACCAATGGTGTGAAAACTACACCAATACATGGGTAGAAAGAAAGGAGGTATGTCAGGTTATCTGAGTTTTGAATAAGGGGTGACTGAGGGCGGGGATTCACTGTTTTCAATGTTCAAAATGAAAGCGCCACATCTAGATTATTAAATAATGGGATGTTTAAATATATTATTGACTGTATAACATGTTTGAAAAGTAGGATCCGCAATTTATTTCTATAAGACTATTAAGGTGTTTCCCCAAGATGGGTGGTGAGAAATGATTTCATGGAACCATAATAGATGGGATTCCCATTAGAATTTTATGTATAATGTAAATCCAAACCATGAAAGACTAATATTTTGAGAATGTAATCAATTCATCATTATTTTATGATTGAAAAGTTTAGGATATACAACATAGAACATATTGTAATCTCAAAATTGAATAATATAATGTAGGTTTCAAACCTTAGTGATGAAAATAGTTTAATTTAATCCTAAATGGACCATAAGGTTTCTATTAGTTTATGGTCTTAAGGATCATACCATGATGGGGATAAGGTATTTGGTTAATCTTTTTCTACTCCTTCAGAGAAGATGTATGCGGGTTGCTACATATCCCACTAGGATTGGAATCATAACATACATAGTTCTATTTGGGAGTGGATTCATAAGTTTCATCGAGGATAAATAAAATCATTAATATGATTGGTGAATGCTCAATGATTAAGGTAGTAGGGATTGGACCCACGTCAAATTGTTTAAGGTGAAAAATGATTATAACATTGAGAGGGATATAAAAAAATATATTCTTGACACATTGAGCTGACAAAAATGACGTGAATGAGGGACATAGAGGCCTATCAATACAACAGACCATCCTAGAACTAGTTGAACATAGTTTAAGGTCAAACGGTATAGAACATGGGAAATGATTTAATGTCATATCGGATAGAATATGAGTGATTTTTTCTAAAAAGGTATAAGTGGGGAATGAGTGGGATTATACCCAACATCACTGGACTTGAAAAGTATATTCTGTACCACACTAGTAATGGGAGGAAAACTACATACATTATAAGGATATAATACTTTGGCTATAATAATGTCCAGGGCATCCAAGGGTTGATTAATTTGTGGTTGGGTGCATACATGAGAAGTTAATGCATCACTATGTATCCCATATGGATGGGAATAAAGTCACATGTTGTTTTAGAAAACTTCTTGGTAGGAAAACAACACTGGTGGAGGATGTACTCTCTATATATGGAATTGAGTCATCCCACAATTTTGAGGAGGATACCATGTTTAGGACATGAGGTAATGATCATCTCTTATTGTAATGTATTCAAGTTTCAAATTTGAAAAAATTGACACTTATTAAATGGAATCTTGATTTCATAAATTTTATGATCCCAATTTGACATCGTACATTAAGGACGGTGGGATTTATTGTTTAAAGTAATACATGTTAGACTTTGGGGATAGATTCCAATTTAAGGTCATACATCAGGACAATATAACATAATTTTAATGTCATGCCACATGGGACATATATTTGATTTTAGATCAATTTATTAATGCTCTGGAAATGGGTTTTTTTAGTTTTAGGGAATATAATTCTTACTATGAACCCTTCAAATGGCTATACATATTACAATGGCGTGACAAACCCATACTGAATGAAGGAATAGTAGGCCGAGTTCTACACCACAAATTCCTGTGAAGGCTTGGATACAGTTTTATGTCATTATTATTATATTATTCTCCTTATATGAATTATAATTTTTGAAAATTGTCAATGGTGGGTGCTGTCATCCAATCTCAATCCATAGTGATTAAAGAGTGCGTTCCATTAGAATAGAACTTATAAATGAGGTATGGTCCTTCCCAGCGGGGATCCAACATCATTGGAATATTTCACGGTAACATCTGAGTTCTATGAGCCAATACCGTATCACGCTAGAGGATATATATGAAGTGAACATTCATGTTGAATTCTCCTATAATCCCACTTTTGTACCTCTCTATATTATTCAGTCATGGATCATACTCTACTTGAGGGATTTCATATTAGTTAGAGATAATTCTTCTATTCAATATAATTTTTATTTTCATAGTAATCTATTTAGTGTGCAGACAACTAAACAAGAATAGGAATGACTAATTTTATTCCATACACATGGTCGTATCTAGTCACCTAGGTGGAATTTTAACACTTTTTTTCAATAATCCATGTGGGTGTTGGGATGAATATATATCCATGTTTTCTTATTCCGACCCCCAATCTTTTGCAAAATGTTGGGAGGATCTAATTGAACAAATAAATTTTTTAATATTAATATCCATGATATCAGGATGTGTGGTTGCACCAGATCTTATACAAGAAATTATATCTCTTCACCTCATTTGTCTATAAGTTGGCATTGTTGTTGGAGAGAATTTAATGAGGGAATCCAAATTGATGGATGATATGGGAGTTTTCTAATTAGATCACATATCAGGACTTGAATTAATGGTCATTAATCACTACTATAGACTAGGAAAATAAATCTATCCTGGTTAGAATGAAACCAAATTAGAGGATTGTTGTTGGTTGACTCAGTCCCAAAACATTGACTCTCAATATTAAAAAGGGAGAAAATAATTTTTGGTTTTGAGGAGATTCAGTAGGCGTTGAACGAATTTGGAACGGATCATAACCTGGTCACACATTCTAGAAAACTCAATACAATCATGGACTATAATGGGAAAAATTATCCCAAACATTAGATTTTATGGGAATTATTTAAAAATAATTAATGAGAATCACCATATCCAATATAATCATCTTGGAAAACCATTTGAGTCTCCCCTCTCTTGATGAAATAGAAAATAGTTCCATCAAACCCTCGTCGATAGAGAGTTGATTGAAGTATAGGACTTTTCTTGAAGGTAAAATGAATTATGTGCCAACAGATGCACTCAAATTTGGAATGGTCCAGTGGGAGATACCATGTTGAAAATATGATACATAAATATATGTCTAAATATAGGTTTATTCCACTCTAGTGGTGGGGAGGTCCTGATGTGGAGGCACTGACAACCATCAATTTCTCTTATTAGTTTCCTTCATCATATAAAAAGACAAGAGAAATGATTCTTTGATGTTCAACATGAATGAGTAATTCATCCTGATCCGGATCTACAAGTCATGTTACTAGGATAAAAATGGAATCATTTTTATTATTCAATGGTCGAGGGATGTGAACCAATTATATCTGAGATAGGAACTGGGAAATATGTTGATGGGTGGACTATAGTTGTGGAAAGTCATCTATATATATGAATATTTAGTCACCACTTATTTTTTATTATATCTAACTCAGAGTCTTCCATAACAAGTAAAAATGATACATAAATTCAGTTCCAGATGAAGAACAATAATGAAATGATGGTATAGTTCCATGTATTGGGTGGAACATATTGACATCAGGAATGAATATGGACAGAAATAATTTGGGAGAGATAAATATTATCCTTGTTCATAATCCATTTTTCTTTTTATCATATAACCTACTATATTTTGGGCTCTGAGAGGTATCTTTTAAATTCATCTATGAGAATGAAATAGTTTGATTCAATGAGAACATAGATCATTTTAAGAAATAAATTTTGTAGGGAAACTCCTCTAAAGCTATATGTGCATCCATAATTCCTTCCGATGCCTAACCCTTGATTGCCTTTTATGGAAGGAACTAGAAGTAAAATTAATTAAGGGTCACCTACTAGGGAAATATTGTTTTAGTCAACATGGGGAGAATATGGATACACTTATGTGTATCCACACAAGATACTTGTTATATCTCATTAAAGTGTAGATAATTCCCCAACTTCTCTACTATAAATACTATCACAAGGAAGCACATCATGATATGGGAGTATATATTATATATATCGAGGGTCATGAAATTGAGATTTTATAAACTTTTTTCTAATCCCTCATTGTTCATCTAGGTGATAAGGTATCTAAGAGTCTATTCAAGGGTGAACATGTAGTTGACCAAAGACTTTTTGGAAATGGGTGGCGTCAATATTGAATATTTTTGGATATACTACGTGTTTTCCTAAAATGTGTAATATCACCCTTCATCCAACTGGTAGATTCTTATTTTATTTATGATCATAAAAATGGTATTAATCATTCTATCGATATCCATAATAAATTGTCATATATAGTCTAAATGTCCTTGATGTCGCTAGTTATCTCTAACATTGCATGTGGAATCTAGATGATGGCCTTGATCATATCTTGGTTAGTATCAAATCCTCTATAAATGAAAATGAATCTGAGAAACAATCTATAGGTGATCCTTAATGCACAATTCCTAGTGTTCATCCTCAAATTTTGGGATCTAAGTAATCCAAACACATTCTAAATGTCTCTATAATGGTCCTAACATAGGTGAAATTTTACCCCCAACTCAACAACATAGAATTCCACTAGAATCTCGATGATCTATTAAATGATATGGTGAATATACCACTAATAAGGGTCTCTTGAATTCTTCATCACAATGGGTGTCAACTAGTTGTAAATGGTCCCATAAAATACACCGAATGTGGTTGACTCATCATCCACAAGGGCCATCCAGATCTAATAATATTAAGAGTATCCATATACATAAGAGGGACCGTAAAAACGAGGTGTAACAACGATTAACATATTTTTCACTGAATGGGGGAAATCATCCGTAGAACATTTGTAGCTGATATCTCATAAGTCGATAAAGACATTGATCTACCTATTCTTCTTCCTAAAAGGGGCAATGTTTTCCATTTAATTAGGGTAATGAACATCCCGGATAATGTTGTATTTGATGTGATTTTCATCTTTGTAATGAACCATGGAAGTATGAGAGGTGTGCATTATTATAGGAGGCTTCTTGAACCCATGGTTACCCAAAAGGGATAAAAGATGTTGAACAATAACAAGAAGTCACATCCTGGGTATCTCATCATAACTTTATGTGAATACATCATGATGATTCATCAATAAGGTCATGTACATCTTCTGTTATTATGAAGCCATGCATTCATTGATATAATTTGGCCTCAGATTTTCTCGAGTACCCAGGTCTACCTAATCCATATCTTCAATAGTGGTAGATACTCCCTCTAATAATATAATATTAGATCCTTCCATATTATCTTACAAACTGCATACAAGAGAATTAGTGGGAGGAGGTTCATCCAGGATTGGGAATTCGGAGAGGGAACTACTTCCTACTTATGTAGATACCGAGTCTCCACTAGGGGGTTCTTGCACTGTGAAAAGCATGGTTACATAGAAAAATGTTCCAATTATATTAGAAAAATATACCATGTGGTCTATGATTGATGTCAATGTAATTTTGTTGTGTTGGCTTCTGATAAATATACCCTTCCCTATGGAATAAGAGTGAGTGTCATTAAAGGGAGGCACTATAGAAAACCTCTCAATACATTATGGCACATAGAGATTATGGTATTACCCATGCCTATCCAACCAAGAAATACAAGAGAACATCATATGTTTCTTTAGTTTTTGGAGGTGACATCCGTTTTTATTAGGAATGAAGAATAAAAATCCCAATTATGGTGTTGTTCCCTCCAACAAATAAATTTTAAGGATTAATGATTCATCCATATCTACCCATAGACTAATCGTGGTGTTTGTGTGATCAACCTAGATGGTATGAACTTTCTTCCCCTCTCGCTTCAAATAGATGGAATCCAGATAGTAGGTTTCCCATGAGTTAAAGGGAGATGCATAAAATTTATGTACCACTACTTGACTATTGTGGAGTACATGTGTAAATAGTGATACATATAGGATAATTCCTTATGATAATGAAGTCAGGGATTACACAACATAACGTTGTAGGCTATATCCTGTGTGACAAGCATGTCTTCATCATTTGGAATCTATATTTACAACTTGGTCATCATCCAAATCGCACTACATGGAATCTTCTCAATTTTATCATGACACTAAATCATCAGACCACACAGAGTCATATTTTCGTCGGGTGACCCCAAATTGAGGGGTGTCTATGTTGGGATAAGGTTAACCAATAACCTATGTCCCCAAGGAGTAGAAGATATCTACACCATTGAACAGATTATTGAAGAAAAATCAGTGGATATTCCCCTAAATGAGGGTGCCATTATCCTCTCTAGATAACACAAGGATTTCTTGATATTAGTTGTAACACCAGTATGTTTTTATGAAATATTTTATTTAAATAATTATAATTATTTAGTATTGTTCTTTTCATAAGATCTTGTGTTTAATCAAACTATGGTACACCCTTTGTATAAAATGACTATTATAACCTAGTTCTTGGGTTATTTGTAATAAGAATAACTAACTTATGAAATTGTATTGTTAATTCGTTGGATACCAATGATGTATGGAAAATATAAATCAATTATATATTTGTATTTTTGTATAAATAAATTTAGTGAATAACTATTATTAATTAAATAAAATATATATATAAATATACATTATACACAACAAAATATTTTTATATTACGCCAATTGTTATTTTAGTTATATGGTATGAATAAATCAAATTTTATGTATAAAACCCTATATTTTTTGAAAAGGTAATTTCACACCATTGAATGAAGAACCCCTTTTAAATTACAATATTTCAAAAATTAACAATTTCCATATGAAAAAATAATAATTTTATTTAGAAACAAAATATAAAAATTTTCCTTGGTGTAAATTTGAATTTTTTTTAATTACATTTAAATATTCCTAAATAGTTAAATTTCAATAAATTTTAATCGAAAATAGTTTTTTTCATTGAAATTATTTTTATGGTTAACTTATAATATAGAATGGGTTTAAAATATAAGTAGAAATTTTTTTTATCATTCAATATAATTTATGACACTATCATTAATTTTACATTGAATTCAAATGTAAAAGAATTTCGATCTTTTGCAATTTTTTTCTTTTTAAATATTATTCTCTTTTTCCAACAATGGGATTAATTTTAAATTAATTACTGAAACATCTATGTTTTTTATTTTTTAAAATATTTATCTTATTTTTAATCTGTCGATCCAAATTATGGAAATAGATTCAGTTTATTTTGGGGTATTCCGAGTTGTAACAAGGGTATATTTTATTAATACGGTAAAAGGGTAAAATGAGTAATTAAGTGTAATTATAATATTATAAAACGCCCCTAAAACTAATCCTAAAATTATCAGATGTGTTATTTCTGACCACGAAAACCCTTGGGTTGAAAATATAGCTTTATAATCAACTTAGGTGTGATTATGGCACATATAAATTTGAATATAATGTAATGGAAAATATAGTATAATCATATATCTTGGTACTAAAACATTATTAATGTGGGGTTATATAAGTGATATATTTGACTATAAATAGTCATGATATAGATAAACATATTTCGTAAATCATCGTACTATATTAATAATATTTAGAATTTAAATAATTATATATAATTAGGACACAATTAGGATGCAATGATTTTTTTATTAATAGAGGAATCAAATATTTGAAATTTTATATATTAAAATAAATATTATTTAAAATAATTTATATCATCCACAGTTTTTATATCTGCATATTACATGTTATAAGATTATTGAATTTATTGGTTCGATGTTATCTCTCTGTTTATATTTTATTCAAATTCAAAAAAATGAATAGTGTAAAATTTGACATAATTGATGTTTTATAAAACAAATTTAACCATTAAATTATGTAACACCCCTAAAAATATTTTTTTGATCAAAATATAACTATGATAAGGTATTAAATTTCATTTAGTGGCCAATTATTTAAAACCTACCTAATTAATGTAAAATTTATTTCCTCATAATACTGAAAATGTGGTTAACATAATTAAATTTAAACAAGAATAATTAAGGGTAATCCAACAATATAATTTTTAAAATAATCATGATTAATGTCTAAAAATTATTGTATTAGAGGATTGACAACAAAAAAAAATTATATGTGTATTAATTAAATTTGGATTCATTTGGATAAAATAATTAATTAATATTAATATAGTATATTAAGAATTTCCAAAGGTTCCCCTCTCCTCTATTATAAAAGTCTACCTCCTCCCTCACTTATTCCATTTCATTAGATATTTCATTGTCAAGAATATCTTGTCCTTTAACAATATCAAATTCCCTAGTAACATTATATAGGTTTTAGTCATCTTAAATGGAAGCTATAGTTCTCTACAAAGAAATTCAGAGTAAGCATATCAAGGAAGAGGTAATATCTTTTAACGATTGATTCAAACTTAATTTTTCTTCTAGTTCCTCTTAATTAGTTTTTTAATTTCCAATTAATAACGTAAGTATCACTAATATAATTTTATGTTATTCTAATTATAAAAAAACCATATTTCACCTTCTATCCATCGTACAAAAAATGAAATCACCATGCGTGTGTACGTACGGCTTACTGTCTCCACAACGTGGTGTAATATATTCTTCACCACCAACATACCTTGGTGGTTATAATTATTGAAATGATAACTATATATTATTAATATATAATTATATTTTTCGGAAATATTATACACAATCCACTCAAATTCCATTCAACAATTAGGAGAATGTTATTGTCCCTCGTGCATACGTACAACCTACCATCTCCACGATGAGATGTGATTCATTCTACATTATGTTCATTAAAATATTATTATATAAATGTTAATAATTAATAACTATTGTATCTAATCTTTTAATATAAATTTTTCATTATATAAATACTACATAATATGGGGAACCAAAACATATTCGACAAAATAGAAAAAAACATAATGTAGTTAACATCTGAATAGTGGATAACAATGAAACGTTACTAAAAAACAAATGATAATATGATTCTATATCATATCATAAAATTTCAAGTATTCTATAATAATTTAGTGAAATTATTTAAATAACTATACAATATGTTCTGATACACATGAAAGATATTGTACCAAAGATAATGGATAATGTTGCAAATATCGTCATTATTCAAGATTTTTTATATGCAAATATATATTGGTGCATATTTAGCATCCATGTACATGTTACATAAATATGTAATATTATTATTATACAATTATTTAAATTAAATTTTACCCTTTGGGGAATTTTTATGAATCTTTATGACATTAATCTTTTGTTGATACGAGGTACATTTTGATGTTTCTGTCAATAGTATGGGGAGAATGTTTTAAATATATACAGCATGAATGGATTTTTACAACTTCATTAGGTCTTATTTCCATGAAAATTCCTCTAAAAAATTTTAACATTATTTTAATATAAATTAATTTATTCTAAAATGTAATTTCATTTTGATAAAATAAATTGGTTTGGTTAATAAAGGTTATTTTATTTAAGAATTAATATCAAGTGATAAATTAAAATTATTTTCCATCTAATATGGAATTAATAAATATACTTATATTTTACAAATTATATCATTATTGTTCCAATGATTTTGTTATTTTATTATGCAATTGTTTTTTTGAAATCCAATTTTTTATATGTATTTTTGTAAAATGTTGTTTAATAAACACATTTTTTGTGGGTTATGTTATGATGAATGATGTATTTTTTTTGTGGCACACATAATAGAGATTTAATTATGATAATAGTGGGACCTATATCTCCCTATAATTCATTTGGTAATGTTATATATCTCATGATATATACATGACTACAATGAAAAGTAAATCTTGTATAGTAAAACATGGCCAGAATGACATGTAAACCTGGTTCAATAATGGGCATTATCCACTATGATGGCCTTGGCATTTATCCTTGATTAATATGAAATAATTTTCTATGATTATGTGTCTGACTCAATATCTCATGTCTTTTGTTATGGATTTTGGGATTACATTCATTTATACATAAGAACATTCATGAGTGTTCCCATGGAATGATATCACTATCTTTCGTATACTGGATATGATTTTCAAATGTTATGTTATTTTTTATTATGATTATGATATGATTGATATCTCAATTGATTAACCATACTATGAATATAATCTAAACCATTCATATGTTTTTTTTACCAAGGAACTGAAAAGGTTATTAAGTAAGATATGTCAAAAAAATAGTCTAGTTATGATGAAATAAGTTAGGGAAAATATATATGAATTATGAACCCATTGTTTATGTTTCCAAAATTCTGAAGTCACTATACCCATACCATCGTTTTTTGGATTTTTTATATTTTTTAATGAATATTCATTAACATTGATTTAATATCAATTTATGTAATTAATTGGGAATTATAGCTGGTATCATATAAATAATATAGTAATCCATTTGAAACTTGGGTGATGAAACCATCGTTTGAACTGTAACGATATGTCAATGAATAGATTAAAATACTACTATTTTATAAATGACCATGAATAACATAGTACTAAACCTAAAGATTCCTAAATTGTTTTATTTTTTATTATGTATCTTCCCCATTATGATTAGTGTTTTTCACACTAGGTTTCTTGGTTTTATTCAATGTTTGGAATGCGAATGAACCAGGTAAATGATAAATGCGATGGAAAATGCAATTATTTTCCTCATGAGCAACCAAATGTTAGGGGAGCTAGAATGAAAAATCTTGTAGCTATGATTACACAACATTCTCAGGCTATAAATCATGCAGGACATTCAAATGAGAAAATAATTTATTGAAAATCTATTGAGTCCTTCATAAGGTATCAACCATCTTCATCAAGTGGGGATTATGATCCATTAGTGGATGACCAATTTATGGGTACCAATGAAATGATTTTTTCAATTCATCAATGTTCCTAACATTATAAAGTATTCCTAACAATCTTTCATTTGGAAGGTTAATGTGCTAAATGGGTAAACCATTTCAATTATATGATGCAAAGAAATGAAATTGAATCTATGGAATGGTATGAGTTTAATAAAATATTTTTAATATTTTCTTTCCTCTTACTCTTCTAACAAAGGTGGAGAAAGAGTTGGATGAACTTCAGAAAAAGGATGATAAATCTGTTGGTACCTATGCAGGAAATTTTACAGGACATGCAAGGTATGATTATATAATTACTATCCAACTTAAGGGAAATATTTATTGAATCTATAATATAATAAAAAATTATTTCTAAATGTAATTAGCCATAATGGACTTTAATAGTTATGGGGAAATAATTTCATGTGATCTCATAGTTGAGATAGAAGTTGGAGTAACTCATCAGTCCTGAGGGTTTGATAAGAAATGAAAAAATTAATTCAATGTAAATTAAATAAACCACACTAAAAAAATATTATTATTCCCTTATGCTCAATTTGTGGTATAAAACATGGAGGGGATACTGTTAAATGCACTAGCTCATGTTATAAATATTTCTACTAATGAAAATAAAAAAAAATCTATACAAAACGAACCTACTACACATAAATTTTAAATGTGATAGTAAATAGAGAATTTTGTAAATTGATATCATAATCTAAGGGTTTTTGATGATGAATGAATTCAGAAAAATCATAAGGATAAATACAAAGACATGTCACATGTGATTAGTATTGTTGATCTGGAGTTTGATTATAATATGTTGAAATGTACACTTACCATCCACTCTAATATAGAAACTATTTTATATAATTCTGACTCTTCCCACTACTTTATTTTTGAAGAATTATTCAAAGGGTATCTTCATATTACCTCTATAGTGAGATTTTGAGTTATCTTTGATAACTTTTAATTGCACAGTAGTCACATAAAAATTTTAAAATTCTTCTCTGGATGATATTTATGGGAATATTCTTCTTGAAAATCATGTGTTCCTTCATATAGTGGAATTTGATGTGATTCTTGTCATGTATTGGATTTCTCTATAAGGATATCATATCAATTTCCTGGGTAGTAATGTCACATTTCATATTCCAAATCATTCTATAATCATCTGTCAGTTAAAGGATGAATATAACCATCCTATAGAAATTTATTTCATTTTATGGTTATTGATTCCTATAAATGGATGTTATTTATCATAAATAGTTGTGGAGAAACTCATGATTAATAATACACCCATTGTATAGTAGTTTGATGATAACTCTTTTAATTAATTTCTAGGTCTTCCACCAAACCGTGAAGTTATGTTTTAAATAGAACCCATACTGGGTGATATGCCTATTTTAAAGACACATTATAGAATGAACTCAATTGTGTTTCATGAATTTAAGAGGAAACTCCAAGATAATCTTGATAATGGATTCATATACCCAAGTGCATCACCTTGGGAAGAACATATTCTATTTGTTATGAAGAAAGGTGGATAAATGAGACACTGCATTGATTATCGTGAGCATAAGAAGATCATTATCAAGAAAAAATAGCATCTCCCTATATTGACAAATTATTTTTCCAACTACGCAGAGTTCAATACATTTCTTATATTTATCATTATTAAGGATATCATCAATTATGGTTCATGAAGTAAGATATATCAATGATGGAATTCTGAACAAGGTATGGACACTATGAATTTATTGTGATTTTTTTTGGTCATAATAATGTTCCCACTATCTTCATGGGTCTAATAAATATAGTTTTTAGAGACTATCTTGATCAGTTTGTGGTAGTCTTTAAATATACAACTCTTGTCTATTAAATTAGGAAGGAAGAACATTATGACAACTTAATAATTGTACTAAAGACCATGAGAAAGGAGATGCATTATGAAAAATTTACCAAGTTTGAATTTTGGATTCAAAATGTTTCATTTTTGAGACACATAAAATCAATAGATGGGATATCTGTGGATCTATCAAAAATAGAAGTTGATTATTGTTTTAAGAGATGAAAAACATAACATAAATATGGTGTTTTCTTTGTGTGGTTAGATATTATCAACTTTTTTTGATTTATTTTTCATGATTTATTTAATCCACTCACCAAGTTGACTCGGATAATAGTAGTTTTTTTATATATGGATGAATGTGAAAATAATTTCAAAGATATAAAAATATGTTTAGCTAGTGCACTAATTATAAATGTTCCTTATAGTGGAGAATGGATTGCGATCTATAGTGATGAATCCAAGTAAGGAATGAGATTTGTTCTCGTAAAAAATGTTATGGGGATAGATTATTCATCACATAAGTTAAAGAATAATGTGAGAAACTAATCAATAATGATTTATAGTTAGTTCTAGTAATATTTGAATTATATATATAAGAGAATTTTCATTATGGTGAATGGTGTGATATTTATAATGATCCTAAAAATGTAAAGAATATTTCCATAGAAAATGAGATGAATATGATTCCAATTAGATGGTTGGAGTGGAATAATGATTATAACTACTCAATATATTACCATCCTAGGAAGGAAAACAAGGTGGTATATGCTTTTGAGTTGACAAGACCATGCTAGCCTATCATTGATGGGGATAATAAAAGATCCAATATTTATGGATTTTAAAAGGAAGTGTACTGAAATTTTAAAGAAAGTAGATAAATGTTATCTTTTTAAAATGACGTTTCAACCATCTATATAAGTGAGGATTAATGAGGCACATAAGGAAGATGTTGAGATACAAAATAAGGTTAGAAATGTTCTTGAATTCAACCATGATTGTGATGGAATAATAAGGTTATAGAGTTAGGTTTGAATTCCTCCCAAACTAGTTTTTATTTCAATATTCACCCTAGAAGGACAAATATGTTTTGGGACTTGAAATAGTATTTCTGGTGGGATGAAATGAAAGGATATGTTGCCTAATATGTCTCTTGATGCTTGGTTTGCCATTAAGTTATGGCTAAGGGACAAGTGTCTAAGGGGAAGTTACAACATTTACCTATAATATAATTAAAATTGAAAAAAATCACAATGGAATTTGTCTTTGAACATACCAAAACATCAAAAGGAAAAAATGTTATCCGGGTTATAGTTTATCGCCTTAGAATGTCAACATAATTCATTTCGTTTTTAGAGGATTTCTATCTTGATCAACATTCGCAAATATATTTAAATAAAGTGGTAAAATTTAATAGAGTATCACTTACCCTTATATCTGATTAGGATATGAGGTTTCCCTCGACATTATGGAGAAGTCCGGTTTTTGATGCTTTCACCAGGGTGCAGACGTCCGCCCATGGGGGTCGATCAGCTGTTACCCCACATTCCCGCATTCCAATGGCGGGCGACATCCTTTCCTAGTAAAGGGTAGTTTTCTCCTTGATCGAAACGGGATGAAGGGATATCAGTTCCACCTTCCATGGAATCCTCCTCAGAACTCATTACCTAGCAGGGTCTCCCTTATAGACTAAGATGTTTTTTGTGAAACTCTTCCCAGTTCCATTTCTTCATGGATGCCGGTTAATTACACTGATTTTTTCATGAAATTCCAAGGGCTCTAGTCATGGCAGAAACCTTCGGTTGGGGGATTAGCCACGTTGGACATCACTGGCATGTCTGGATGATGGAACACTAGCACATCTAGGTTTATTCTCCTTATTATAAGTCTTCTCGAGGGAAATGATGCCCGAGGCATCCCACGTCAAATACGAGGAATTATATTCCATAGGAATGTATATGAGGTTTTCTTAAGCTTACTATATTTAATACATGGTATGTCGTGGGTTTAACATCTAGCAGAGATAGATCAAACTGATCAGAGCACATACTAGAGTAGATCAGATGGGTGAAACCCCTGGATATAACACTGATGTTGGGGATAACACATGTTTAGCTACTTGATTTCTGTTTAATAGAATGGGGAAGTAGGGGGCATGATCCCACGAAGATGGGGCCGCCTTGGTAAGAATCAAGATGGATAATGGATAGTTAAGTGGAGTGTATGGAGAATGAGATTGATTCGACTTGAGGATGATGGCGATGTTGGGATTTAGCCTTGGTAAAACATCGTATCTATCCCCATGCAAAGGAATCAAAGTCCTTATAGTTCATGATGGGGTATAGAATTGTGGTGCACTCATGGGACAATGACCCAATAATATACTTGGGCTTACATGTGGTCAGCAGCCCGAAGTTGGTCTTACACTTCTGGTACAAACCACTGATATGGGCCCCGATAGAAGGGATGTAAATAGCTTACCACTGGAATTGGGTTGACAATAGCATACCACTGAATGGGATTCACAACAGCTCACCATTGGATAGAGTTACAAAGGATTCCGGTGGACAGGGTCACAACAGCTTACCACTGGTTGTGGTCAAAACATCATACCATTGTATGGGGTCACAACGGCTTACCACTAGATGTGGTTGATCCTCATAGAGGATTCTTACAATCCATGCATTGGTAGGGATCAAAGTCCACTTAATTCGAGAGGGGTGTGTGGTGAGCCAACGTGAAGATGGTTGGGACCAATGGGTGTTGGGCTTAAACCTCACAAATGATTCAAACGTATCATGCCTTCAAATAGATCAAATTCCACATTGTTAAGAAGAAATGATTTCGAGGACAAATGGATAGTGGGATTGATCCTCATTGAGGCTTCCTACATACATTTCCTTGCCAAGGATCAATGTCCATGTAGTTCAGGTGTGACGGACTAATATGAAATGGTCATAATCAATTGTTGTTGGGCTTCAATCTCAAAAAGGATTCCTATGTACCTTGCCTTGGCGAGGATGAAAGTCCTCATAGTTCGGAAGAGGTGTTTTGGGCTCACACTCTAGGCTATCCAAAGAGGATTTCATGGTCGATGCTTACTCTATTCCCACATGAGTCATGCTCGGTGTGAGAAACAATAGGTAGCAATGACCTGACCATCAATTCATGAAAGGTGCGTCTGTGCGAAGTGGAGTGGGGAATATATGTATTTCACACCCCAAAGAGTAAACAGGGGCTTATGCGTTGTGATCAGCTGGAAGAGTAAGAAGGGGCTGACGCAAGGTTAGTAGCCCATGGTGATGGAGATTGAGAATTATTCCAAGATGTATGCTTGGGTGGTGACAATGTCCAAAGTGATTTGTCACCAATGAAGAGAGGAGGATTGGGGTATCTACCTCTTTCATGGAATGCTACTGGATTACACCAAGGAGGATTCCCTTTTAGGGTGGACAGACGCCACATTGATAAAGAGGATCTAATTCCATGTGAGGAATGATCTCACTACTGTGGATACCAGTGGGAATAGAGAATGTTTTATTTGGGGAACCATGTGAATAATTCATGGGGAGAGGCCACAATTTATCATCATGTGGCGAGGATTATGGTTATACGATTTTTAACATCATGTAGCTTGGACAAGGTGGGTTCATTCCACACCACTTGAGACTTACTTAACAGATACCTCCTGCCCCTTAGGGAAGGGAAGGCATTAGTAATTCCATGTTGAGGGGGAATTATGTAGAGATCCATTGGGGAGTATATGTTAGCGTCTCTATGCGAAGAAGAAATATTCATTACGGTGCCTATGTGAAGAAGCAGGAGATGATGAAACACAACAGGAACCACCGCCCGAGGAACTTTGAAGTTAATTCATATGATCCTAGATGGTTTTACTTGAGAGGGGTGTGTAAAGTAGATGATTTGGGCATAAGAAACACCCGAAGGTGATATTCAGAAGAGGGACATAGAACATGTGCGAATAAGTAAGCACGTGTAGGGTGGCATGCGCGTAAATGGAGCAGCTGCATGGAAAATGTTGCGCTGGGTTGATCCGGAGGTTTGTAAGCAATTGGGGGGGTTTAAGCTCATTATGCGCTTCATTGGAACAATTTCATGGTAAATACTAAGTGTGTGTGCAATTGGGGGTGGGAGTTTCATGAAATACGTATCCGTGTTTTTTCGCGCAAATTAGAGGAATTGAATGCAAGGCTATGCATGCAAGATAGAGTAGTTGCGTGCAAAGACTGCATGGGGTTTTTCGCACAGGAGGAAGGGTGTTTCCACAAAGTCTCCAACTTTATGGGACATGGGCAATGGGAAATCCTGAGTGGTCTGGTGCGAAGGCGGACCCCTGGGAGACCTATCATGAAAAATATCTTACCTGAAATCCATTTTTTCGAGAGGGGGAGATTAATTGCGTCCATAGGAGACAGTTCGGATTCTTCATCCACCGAAATCTTAAGTAGAGGCCTTTTATTTAAAGGCGCTCGGGGACATCGGGTCAATGCGGAATTCGGTCGGCACGAATGATTCTACACATGAGGGGGGCGGCATGAAAGATTCAGTACTAGGGGTTGCCCATTTCTTAGTTTCCACACATGGTGTCAGCTACGTGGAAAACCCCCTTATATCTCGTGTTTTTCTGCGCACAAGAGGTATTTTTCACGCACCTTTTGGATATTTCATGTGGCACATCCACTCCTCCGAGAATTGATCACTGAGTCGGAATATACCTTCACATTATCTGCAAATACCCTCTTTCAGCCTTGATCATTTTTTAGCATCTACAAATGCCCCCTAGAATCGGATAGGCGAGGGAACGCAAAGGTCTGATTCTAAGTGAAACGCTGAGATATCTTCACTCCGAAGGTTGGTCCACCAAGAGAATCACTTCATCGGGAAAATCAAGGTCTAGGGACTGGTCCGTAGGAGAAATATGGGTAGCAAAGAAGTCTGTCAACACTTTCCTTTTGATATCCTTCTGATGGATGAACCTGATATTAAACTACTCGAGGATTACCACCCACCGAGAAAGTCAGCCTATCAACATGGGCCGGTTCGGGATGTAATTCAAGGGATCTACCTGGGACAACAGCTATACCTCATAGTGCAATAGGTAATGCTGCAATTTCAGTACCGTGAAAACTTTCACAAGGTAACTCTACTTGATAGGGGATTATCAAGTCAATGTATCAAGGAGCATGCAGCTGAGGTAGTAAAAGCTACTCTTTGTTACCTCATTATTCATCTAGGCCAGAAGGGAACCGAGAGATCACTCCAAGGATATCACATAAATGACCAGCAGCTTTCAAGAGATGGGTGGCATTATGACCGGAGGTTGTAGAAGATACCGGTTTATTTTATGAAAAATAGTCTATCATTATTCACCCCAGTCATAGAAGGTTTCTTTCTTCATGAGCTGAGAAAAGGACATAGAAATGCTGGACAAATTCACAATGAATAAATGTTTCTAGGCTAAGTGGATTTGGAAGCCTTGAATCTCCCAAATGCTGCTTAGAGGAGACATCTTGCTATTGGTCATGATCTTCTGTCAGTCAATCTCAATTCCCATATACCTAACAACAAAGCCGAAAAACTTTCTAGAGGTGACCCTGAAGACAATCTTCAACGTGTTCATCTTTAGGTGACTAGTGCGGAGAAAACCAAAAACCCTCTCAAGGTCCCTGATATGGTCCTCACACTAAGAATATTTGACCACTAGGTCATCCACGTATCACTCTACCAATTTTTTGAGGATAAGCTTAAATATGTGATGCATAGGCCGCTGATTGGTGGCACC
This sequence comes from Viscum album, assembly GCA_963277665.1. Lineage (NCBI taxonomy): Eukaryota > Viridiplantae > Streptophyta > Magnoliopsida > Santalales > Viscaceae > Viscum > Viscum album. The sequence goes on from OY728123.1 coordinate 598,809,444, forward strand.
TGCATTATTTAAACCGAAGGGCGTGACATGGTAACAGAAATTAAATTGTTGTAACCTGAAGGCTATTGAATCGTCATCATCGAGTTACATTCAGATCTATTTATACTCAAAATAACCATCCATGAGAGAGAGGGATTGGAACCCTATTGTAGTGTCGATCAGCAATTATGTCCTAGGAAGGGGAAAATCATCCTTCAGGTAGTCACGGTTGAGATCTTGAATGTCAATGAAAACTATAATACTTCCATTCATCATCCTTACTAACACAATGTTGGCCACCCATTTGGGGGTAATGGACCTCCTTTAATAAATTAGCTCTGATGATCTTATCCTATTCTGCCTCAACTATGGCATCGTGAGAAGGGTGTATCTTTCTGGGAGGCTTCTTGAACCCACGACTATTTGTCGGGAGACCGAGGTGGTGGAAAGCTCCCTGGGGATCTATTTCTGGCATCTCATCATAACTCCATAATAATGCATAAAGGTGTACTTTGATAAAGTCTATGTACTGTTGTTTCACCTTGAGGGACATGACGACACTGATGAATCTGGGATTCGGGTCAGCCACGCTACTAAGGTTCACCTATACCAACTTGTCAACCATGGCAGAGACACCCTCTTCAAAGGTAGTGGAGCATCCTCTAAATCCTCTTCATCACTTATGGATGGGGGATACCTGACGAGGGGAGCTTCCTCTTCATCGACAACTCCCAATTGGAGGCTAGTACCAGCCTGAGTGTTAGTGGTCATTGTATCGGGGAACTCCTATGCTACCGCAACCATAGTGATGAATGATGATTATCTAATACCATATAGTATTCATCCCAAAGGGCCACACATGATGATATCGAATACATAGTGGCACATCAACATTAGCTGGTTAATTACATCCTCGCAAAAAGAGCAATTATAATGTATTTTCATTGCCATGGGGAGGACGTCCACATATCTTATGGGAGTAGGAGGCTCCAGGATCACCTGATCCTGGTTTGTGTAGGAGTATAAGGTGATATTACGGCATCTCGTAGACTTGGCAATGTACTCCCTACTCTTTACATAAGATAAGAATCATTTCCCCATGTCTGACATTGTAGCCTCCAATTGATCGACTGGAAAGATGTATGCATCATCCTGATCTTCCAACGGGTCGGTCGCAACCGTAGCTTGCTCCACCTCGTTAGTCAGAATCTTCTTGTCCTTTCCCTTGTAGTAGTCGAAATCCAGATAGTGGGATTCACAATAGAAAAATGGGGATGTGTCACCTTAAAGCACACCCATTCTGTCATTGAGGGAGTACATAAAGAACTAGGGATATGATGAAGGAACTGCCACATGCAGGTGGATCCACGACCTAACCATCAATGAATTGTAGTTGGTGTCCCAGGAGGCAAAAATAAACTTAGTGCTGCAGATTAGACCACCAAACTGGGACTTCCAACGGATCATGTCGACTGGTGTTTTCTATATACTATCATAAACTTAGATTCTAATGTTAGAGGGACTCATATCATCTTTCAACAATCCTAGTTTTCATTGTGTCCGAGTTCGGATTAGGTTGATTTGAGAACCTGTCTCGACAAGAAAACGACGAACTCCCACACCATTGAACAGGATGGTGATATACAGTTGGTGAATGATCCCCTGTATGAGAGAGCCTGCATCTTCTCTAGAGAATGATATGATGGCCTGGCCTTCCGCATTCTCGACCGCCTTAACAGGAATGTCTTCTGCAGCTACTACCTCAGTCTCAAACTGGAGGGGGCTTCTTAAAGCCTCGGTGAGGGCCTCACACATATCTAATGATAGGCGAAGGTCCTCCAAGATGGGGATCTTTTCTGGATCGATATAAATATGTTTTAGAATATCATATTTCTGCGACAAGTGTGAACTTCAGCTTACATTAGTTCTCTCTAGGACTAGGGGTATGGTGGGCCCTACTATTTGGGACGGTGGCTGACTGGTGCTAGGAATATCCTGATTCTCACTAGTCGAAGCCTATGGATTGAATACTGAATGAGGGGTGGATGAATGAGAACACCCTGTGGAAAAGTGTGGTTGGTCACGATGCAGTTGAGGAGTCTATGCCTGATCCAACAACACGAACAACGTCAAAGGCGGTCCTGATGTCACTAGACGAGAAGGTTGTGTATACTGAGCTCTATGCTAGGCAAGCTAGCTGGTTTTAGTCGCATGAGTAGCCTGGTGAGAAGTACTAACCGAGGCACTCTGTTGGATCATATTTTTGTGGATCCATCGATGCTAGGAAAGGTTGGGGACGTTGGGAAGATCCTTCTGGAGATCCCCATCATCAGGAATCATGTAGGGATTTACATGCTCTATGGTATTAACCAAGGAGTAACCTTGACCATCACATGAAGATTCATACACTACGGGATGGATTCTTCAAAGTATTTCAATCTCTAGGGGAATGAATTCATCGAGAGTATGTGATAATGATGGAACTGGTATAAGACTTTTCATTCCCTAATATCGCATGTGTTTTCTCTTATAGGAGAAGGACGATTTAGATGACGATGTAGAAGTAGTTGAACCAGCTTCTAAAGCCATTATCTAATTCCGGCGTGCATAGGTAATACCATGGAAGGAAGAAGATGTTTTAAAATCCATCCAGTAATCATACTTCATTGAATAATGGCTAGAAACATGATGCAAATCACCTTCACTATCTCTGCCGCTGTCTGACCTCACAAAGACGCATGCCAAGTGTGCTAGAGCTAGGCCCAACTGGACTATGTGTCATAAACATGGTCATGAATCCAGTCTTTGAACACATAGAATGGATTGGGGGTGTGCCCCAGGATCTGGTGGTAGGGGCTGTAATTAGGGTGATCAGTGAGGTTTTCCTCTTCTATCCTCTTGCACTGAGGAAAATGTACAATCCCCTACTCTGGGGAACTTCGGAAATAACCAACAACATATGACTCACTGAATGAGTAGGTCTGGTTCCTCTTGTCCAAGAATGGGGGCCTAGGAGCCAGACCCTGAAAATTTGCTGTAGGACCCTGACGATGAGTTGGATATTTGTTTTCTCACCTAGGTTGTGGAGGCACATTGTGTGGGGGGCATCAGTCGATTATGAGGTGGGAGCTGATGTGCCGGAGGCTGCGCTTGGGGTAGAGGGCCTCTGTGAATTTGTGGAGGAGACTCCACTGATAAAAATCCTAGTTGATTTGGTGCCTCTATTTGAGAAAATACGGAGGGCTTGGCTCTAGCGGCCCTTCTCGTGGGGATTGTAGTAGGCAATGGGCGTGCCTATATTTCCTACTACAAGGCTTCCTCTTGGAAATGGGCCTTTTCTGAAAAGTCTCGGAATCCCCCGAGGGAGTTCTGGGTGATCAAAGAGGTGAATAGTTCTGTATTGACTTTCTATATGCACATCTTTAGTAATTTCTTCTGATTCAGTGACATGTCAAGAGAGTATGTGAGTCCTTTACACTAGGCGACAATGTCGGCAACACACTCATCAGACCTCTGCTTTCCCTTTATGAGGTCCGCGATGCTTATCTTCCAGATGGTGGAGATGAACTAGATTATTAATTTCCTAAGAAGGTCATCCTAGTTGGATACTGATTCGATGGGTAACTAGTTGTACCATAAAAACGTAGTCCCTTCAAGTGTCTGCACAAAACACCAGAGTTCGGTTGCTTCATGCTGCGCTGGAGTTCCCAACATGGGGCCAATCCATGAGATAATGTTGTCCAGATGCTGTAGCAGGTCCCTCATCCTGTTAAAGGGGGGAAATATGGGATTCCTAAAACCCAGTGGTACTGGAATATCATCCACCCATGTCGGGTATGGATTTCCATCAGACGGGATTACCACCTATCGAGTCTCTAAGTCTTCGTGGTGGGAGATGAGTGCCACCATTTGATAATCTAGGTAGGGATTCATATCTTGAAGGGGATCCCTAACCACCAATGCATTAGAGGGTTCTTCCACATGATTAACAGGCACATCAAATCATGGAGTGGCTGGTGGAATGACCTGGGGATTAGCTGGGGGAATCAGAGCTGGGTCTCGAGGATTTTCTCATTGTTCAGGAGGATTTGGAAACACGTACTGCAGCCTCTTATCGTATGTTCCAGCCTCAACCATGTATGCATGGGAAGGATAGTCAGGGTCACCTGGGTCCAGTTCGCCAAGGGGATTTTGTGCCTTCCTCTACTGCCCTGGCTGAGGATCATCGTAGTCTGGCTGTCTCTCTACAGCGCTTTCAGCAAGGAGGTCGTCGACCACCTACTTCTCTTCAAATATTTGATGACAAAACATGTCTTTTTTGAGTTCTTATTCCGACTTCTGCACCGATCTAGTTTGGTCAAGGGTTTTGAAGGCTCCGAGGAGTTCCTTTCCCTTGTTGGGATTCCAGTTGAGGACTAGTGCCTTAGTGGGCCTCGAAAGGCACCGTACATTTCTCTACTAGCGAGTGACCCTTATCGATGGATCCAGTAGCTGCGGCACCCCCTCAAGGGGAATTCTCCATTATGGAGCTCCATCTCATTCTCTCCCTCTCAATGGTCACATTTTAACTTTGACTCTGCCTGGAGGAATATCCTCTACGTCGCCTTCCAAATCGGACTGGTGCCAGATGGAACTAAAATTGAGGGTTGCATACTTCCCCAAACCAGGAATTTGAACATGGGGAGAAGCCTTATTAATTATCCTACAGAGCACATTAATGCTCTGTACACCTGGTTGTTGGAGGGTCTTATAGCGGTCTGGTTACTCAGGGAACGAGGACATGGGGAGTGCAATGATATAGACCAAATGACATTGATGGAAGATATCATTGAAGTGTGCCTGACTCTTGGCGTAGGTCACTCATAGATTCCAAAGGTAGATATAAGTCACTCGTAGGGTCTAGAGAAAGAATCCAACCTCCTCCTAGGTGAGTGATTTTGGTGCCCTATAATTTGGAATTGCAACTGGCTAGATCATCTCCAAGAAATGGTCCACTATGATGAAATACAATAAGCTCCTTGGTCTTGATTTGGGGTCTGGCACATCATTTCCCAGATCATCTATAGAAGGTGACTCGGGAACCGATAGTGGTTACGATGTAAACTATTGATATGGAAAGCTGGATGGGGGAGAATACGATGAGTGAGCTGACAAGATATTGTGTCTTGGGGTATCCTCTGAAGAGTTTAGTGACTTGACCACCACATCATGGTAAGACGAATTGATGACCGTAGTTTCTAGATCATGGACTACTGCTACTGGTGATGGGTTACACTGCTGCTCGTCTACCATTGGTCCCTAAAATAGCTCTCTGTGATCTCTAGCTGTGGTAGATAGTGCTTATGGTGATGGTGGACATTGAATGACTATAACCTCTGGAGTTTCCAAATTTTTTTCCTCCTTGATATACTTGTGGAGGGAGGCGGGAAGCCGATGGACCTATCATTCTGGAAGTATTAGGTCGATTCTCCATATTCCAGCCCCAGCCCTCAACATAGAGGATATAGGTGAGGGTTCTATCTGTGAATCAAATTTCACCTTAGAATCTGAGAAGTGGACTAGTTTGATATCGGTATGAATATTCTCGGCATTCTTTTTATGGTGGCGACGACCTACCCTCCTAGCCTGGGCTGGTTCTTCGGGGTAGAGCAGATTTTTATCATGATGAGGTCCTTTAGCCATACTGATTCCAGGGTGGGGTGGAATTCCACCTCAGTTAGTTGGGTTGTGAGGATCACCTAGACATATATCAAAAGAAACATGGGTATAAAATCAGTTTCCTCCAGCAGATGTGTGGAGGGGAGCTCCATAGAAATGCGGGAGTAGGTAAGACCTCCACCGAAGCTGATACGAGCATGGGTAGTACCTCTATGGTTGCTTCCCCTAGCAGTGTCAGCATGGGGAGGGTCCTCGTACTGGTCAAGCCGAACACGGGTAGGGCCTCCGTGCTGTGGTCAGGTGTAGTAATGCTGGACATCACTCCTCAGATTGCTGAGGTGAGGAGGATCGTCACTAGATGCTGCAAGGACATGTGGAATCCCCCCCATAATAGAGATTGACCAGATGCGTAGAATCATCATATTGGCCGCATGTGGTTGATGGAATGACCCCATACCCCATGTAATGAGGGCGGGAGAGGCTTCAGTACTGATTGTCACTGTCATGGGGAATACCCTCATTCATATTGAATGTAGAACAAGGTGGACCTCCATGATAAGCTTTGATGTAGGGAGGACCTCTGTACTTGGTGTCGCTACCGCGGGTTGGTCGGCGGTGGGTTCTCGTTGAGCTAGCGGCCGAGAGAGTTGGCCAATATTACCAATGGGGAAATTGGGGCCTCGATACAGGATTGGTATATAGGTTCCCCTGCTCAGTGAGCCTATGGGACTGATAATACACGTCGGTGATGGCCTGGGCCATAGCAGTTGTAGACGTTGACACCCCTTGGTGGATGTCCTCTTTCACCAGTGCCTGACACTGGTGTCGTGTCACCAGGACCGAGGCTCGTGGGGCAGGTACATTTCTTACCTGCTCTTCATCCCATGGAACTATGTGGGGGCACTGGTGCGGCCTAGTGGGGGCCCTCCTCGGGGGCCCCTGGGAAGGGATCCCAACCAGGCTGGCCCAGAAAACCCCTACCTCATCGACATTAGGGAGGGTGTCACCGAGACATTCTAGGGGAGGCTCCCGAAATGATTGGATGTTGTGGTGGGGAGTAGTGGCTCCCTGTGAGGACCATGGGAGAGGAAATGGAAATTAGGCAAAGATGTATCTAAATCCTATTGGGCCATATCCTGAGTCAGGAAAATCCCCTCCTCTGCGTATTGGCGTATGAGCTCACTTATCACCGTTCGTTTCATGAATTCAGAAGGTGAAATGGGGTGTGGGAACCCATCAACTATGGGTGTAGAAGCTGTCACAGAAGTGGTTTAGCCACGTGGTATTTCCATGTTGGTGTTTCCCATGCCCCTACATCGGTGGGAAGGTGGTGATCGAATTTCTTGTGCAGTAGTTTGGTTCTTGAAAATCAGGGAGATTAATCCCTTAGTTCTAAAACAAAGTGATCAACGTCCAATTCCCCAACTCCATTCTATCTACCATGGAAATTAAGAATGATCCATGCTAACAACATCGCAAACCAGGATGTCTGACGTTTTGAATTCCCCAACTTCTGGTGAGTTTCACTCCAGGACCGATATTTTCTTGGTGGGACCCAGCGCTAGAAAACTGGATCCAGTGACATGCTAATCTATTGATGTTGCAATCACAACTAATATATACATTGAGGATAATAAATTTCATTTTGGGTTCACCATTTCTATTTCTGATGCATTCATTGGGGCACACACATCCGTCTGTGGAGGGAACGTAGCTGTTTTCCCACATTCCCGCTTTCCAATGGTGGGAAGCATCTATTCCTTGTTCAGGGAAATTTTCTCTTTGATCGAAATAGAATTATTAGATTTCGGTTCCTCCTTCCGTGGATTCCTCCTCATAACTCGTCACCTTGTCCGGGTCTCCCTTATAGACAATTACGTTGTTCTTGAAATTCTTCCTAGTGCCATTTCATCATGGACGATCGTTAATTACAATGATTTTTTCAAGACATTCCAAGGGGTCCAGTCAGGGAAGCAACCTTCGGTCATGGGAGTATCCACGTTAGACATCACTGGTGTGTCTGGAAGCTGGAACACTAGGGAGACCGGGTTTCTTCCTCTTATTATAGTGCTTCTCGGGGGCGTGGAAGGCCATGTAATCCCAGTTTGAATATGAGGAATTATATGCCAGAGGCATATATCTGAGGTTTTCCACTCCTTCCTATGTTTAGAACTGGGTATTTCGTGTGTTTAACATCTAGCGGATAAGGATCAGACTAATCATAACACCGACTAGAGTGGATCAGATGTGTGAAATCCCTAGAGGGAACACTGATGCTGGGGCTAACATGTGGTTAGCTACATGATGTTTGTTTAAGGGAATGGGGAACAAGGTGGAATGATCCCACTGGGATGTACCGGCCCGGGTAAGAATAAAGATGGATAATGGATGGATAAATGGAGTGGATGGAGAATGAAATGGAGTCAACTCGAGGAAGACGGTGATGTTGGGCTTGAGCCTCAAAGAGACCTTCTATTTATCTTTTGTGGTAGGGATTCAAAGTCCACGTAGTTTAGGATGGGGGTATAGAATCAGGGTTCATGTAGGCGACACCGACCCGAAGATATATTGGGGAATAATCGTGGTTAGTAGCCCAAGGTTGGTCTTACGCCACATGGATGGACCAGCAATATGGGCCCCAATAGAAGGGACAATAGAGGCTTACCGCTGGTTTTGGGTTGACAATAGCATACAACTGAATGGGTTTCACCACAACTCACCGTTGGAAGGAGGCACAATGTCTTACGGCTGGATGGAATCACAAAGTCTTACTACCAGATGTGGTCACAATATATTACTGCTGGATGTGGTCACAACGGCTTACCACTAGAGAGGTTAAACCTCATAGAGGCTTTCTACGTTCCTTGACTTGACAAGGATCAAAGTCAATGTAGTTCGGGAGGGTTGTGTGGTGAGCTGATGTGAAGATGGTCGAGACCATTGGGTGTTTTTCATGAACCTTAGAGAGGCATCCTTAGTACCATATTGTGGAAAAGATCAATTTCCACATAGTTCAGAAGAAATGATGGTCTGGACGAATTGATGGTGGGCTTGAACCTCAGGGAGGCTTCCTACCTATCCTTCCATGGAAAGGATCGAAGTTCACATAAGTCAGGTGTGATGGACTGATGTTAAATGATCGAAACCAATGGTTATTGTGCTTGAACCTTAGAGAGGATTCCTACATCCCTTGTCTTGGCATGGATCAATGTCCTCGTAGTTCGGATGAGTTGTTTGGGACTTACACTCAAGGCTACCCAGAGAAGATTTTATGGTCAATGCTTACTCTAAGCCCACATGTGCAATTCTCGGTGTGAGAAACAAGTGGTACAAAGACCTGAAGATCACATCATGAACGGTGCGTCCATGGGGAGTGTAGTGGGGATTAAACATATTTAGTATCCTAAAGATGATACAGGGGATTATACATTGTTAGCTTCTCGAAAAGGAAGTAGGGGCTTAAGCATGGTTAGCAGCCTAGGGTGATGGAGATTGGGATTTACTCATGGATGGAGGCTCGAGTGGGGACAAACCCCAAAGAGATTTAGCACCGAGGAAGAGAGAAGGAGTGGGGATTCTACCTCATGCATGGAATGATGGGGGTTTACACCAAGGAGGTTTCCCTTTTCCCAGGAATATATTCTGCTCTAAAAAAGAGGGTCTCATTCCATCTATGGAATGATCTCACTCCTGTGGAGACCAGTGGGCTTAGAGAATGTCCGAGATAGGGCACCCCATGTATAATACATGGGGCATGGACACAATTTAATGTCATGTGCTAAGGATGATGGCTCTTGTAAGTTTAACATCTTGATATTTCACACACTGTATCAGACATCTCACGCGATCTCCATTGGACCTCACCGAAAAAAGATGGCTGCTAATCGGGCTGACGCTGAGACATATACATCATTCACTGCTCTAATGGCAGATATGGTTGTAAACTATGAAGTTTACGGAGCCTAGAAATTTCTGACCAACAATCCAACTCCTTTCAAAATGTTGAATCCTTCCTAGAAAGATTATGTGCTATCTGATAACCTACTGATATGTGATTTTGGAATTCTAGAGGCGGTGTATGTGCCAGGATTGAAAGTTGATACCCCGTGGTCATGGGTGACTCATGAAGATGACCTTCTTCAGTATGATATCACTAACAATGGCCATCCTGCCAGAGAAACATGCCACATGGATGTTTAGGTCATAAACCCCAGGATCGAAACCATCATTGGAAGTGACCCAGTCATAGAGGATTCTCTGGCCCATTACTCAAGTATGTTCTGATAGAGTATCAATGATGACACTAAATGCAGGCTGCATGATTGGGACTAGAGGTATAGAGGAAATTTCACAATTGAGTGGGCCTGGGCGTATTGGGTAAACCAAACGTGTGATCGGTTTGGGGCCGAACTATGACATATTGGGTTGTTTTAGGCAATTTGGACACCGCAGTTCCATTTCTACCACCAGCATGAACTTGGGCCTGAGCTATTTACCCAGTGGTCCCCTGATATAAACACCTTCCTTCTCCACCATGGGGATATTTTTATCAGCCATTAGGACATTCATTTCATATATGGTATCCCTTTGGATGGGCACCAGAATGATGAATTCCTTCTATCAAGGAACATCTGGGGAGACAGATCATGAACTCCCGTCCTGACATGTCATTAGTTAGAGTTGGACAATGACAGGCTAGAGGTCATAGAATTTCTGATGGAAATGGACTATAAAAAAATTTTTAGGCTGTTTTTGCAAAGAGATCTAGAACTCAAGATATCGAGGGCGAGGAAGACGGTGTCTGACCGAAGCATAGGGGAGAAAAAGTAGATCATACTGGAGGATCTTGGAGGTGGGGGAATATCAATCATGGTACTTCAATATAAATTAGTATGGGGAACCAAACTCCAGGTACACCATATTTCATGAAACCTTCCTAAGTGTGTGGATCCTTCTAGTGAGGGGCATAGGGATGGGAGTTCGTCCAGTGACATTGATGATGGCGAGAATTATGTCCTATAATCATAGGTTTTACATGGGGGGTCCTTGTATTGTCTCGTCTATACGCCATCCATGGCATATTTTGAGAGGGGGCTCACCAAGGAGGATTTGTGGCCCTTTACAATTCATTCATCGCAGGATTTCGGCTCACTGTGGCTGGTACACCTTCCCAAATAACATTTGTCCCATAGGTAATGGTTTACGGCCTTCCATGTTGAATATTTCTGAGGTCATGCCATTGATGCACAACGAAGAGGGTAAAATGGTCATGATCGTTAATCATGCTAATTTTACCTCTTTTACATTCGCTTCTCCTATTAGACAAATTATAGACAATAAGAAAGGCTCTCTAGAGTAAAGGGAATACTTCCACGGAAATAGAGGTGTGGTGCTTGTGGTCGAGGTTGATAAGAAGATCCTTTGTGATACCTATGTGCCATCATGATTTCCCCGGAAGTTCAGATGCCTCCATTAGGTTCCAAAGAAATTGTATAAAGAGGTATGGGAGAAGATGAATCCATGTGTTCATCACCAAATGTGGTTGATGTTTACAGCTTACAGTTCTGGTGAAGTTATTACTTCCCCCCCCCAACGGAGTTGATGGTGAACTTTTGATTAAATATGAAAAAAATTGGGTTGTGGAATACCCGGAAGTGCTCTTGAAAAGGAAGTTTTGAAAGCTCAAGGTGGACATTGTTGAGCCTGGGCCGCGAGAGAGAAGACAAAGAGCCCTCGAGGATGAATGTCTAGGAGAAGGTCAGGAGATTGGGCCAGGGCGTGTCGGGGATACAAGAGCAGGAACATCACATGGTGTGGTTGTGAGTTTGACGTCTGGTGGAAGAGGGGCTCACGAACAACCTCGCAGAGCAGTCATGGAGCTTCCTAGGAAGCAGATAATGTACCTTCTTCAACCATTTGATGATGCAATCTACCCCACGATGTGGTCATCCCGATTGACCCTTCGACAATATGTGGGTACTAAAACTCTATGAAAAAATAGTGTATGAGATGGAATCCAATTTCCAGAAGTCATAGTCATTCAGATTGGGTACAAGGTGAACATCTATCTTCAGCACACAAACATTATGTCCATGGATGCGTATGCACACCAGTAGGGTCGGAGTGACGAACCACCTCTCCTGGTGAAGGTAATGATTTTCCAGGAACATGATCTAGAATAGAAGCTCTTTGAGGATAAAAATAGTGATGAGGAGATAGATGGAAGTGATTTAGAAGAGGACGAGGGAGATGGAGAGGGTGAAGGATAAATATAAGAAGTGGGGAAGGTAAAGATGATCCTGGAGATTGAGGGTCTCCCTTTACTTTTTTGTTTGTTTTAGTTCATTTCAACCCAAATCCTAATATAAATTGAAATTAATTCCTAAACTCACATGGGATGTACCCGATGTGTGAACCATGGGATGCTCCCAATATTACATTGTGTGAATGTTGGAGTTCCAACCATGTTTTGGGCATTTGAGGATCAAAAAACCAATCCGGATTTCTGGGAATAAAAGAGAGATGCCTGAATGGAGGATGAGGACCATAGAACAATCAATCTGTTATCTTCCCAATGTGCTCTAGTGCACAAGAGGGATAAAGTGAGATGCATTTTAAATTAATCCGAACACAGGGGAGTGGAAGGTGTGAATCACGATACTCAATATTCAGAACAGTATAGGGATGGCGTGACAATGAGGGATAACTATTGACTATGTTCAAAACACAATATCCTTATTGTGTTTTCTAGAAATGGGGATACCAAATGGGGGTCGACCGCTGACCATGTTCCAAACACCTGGCTTGACTCAAAATGTCATCCATTCGTCTTCCATAACAATGGCGCAATATAGTATGTGATCCATAGTCCATGAATCCATACTATTAGGGGACTATATTAGATGTTAAATAGGATGGGGGTCCACATAAAGGGCACACAAAGTGTGGAATGTGGTGTGATGGGTTGTTAGAATGGATTTAATTGGTCTGACTGGCGATTATACCAACATGGTATGGACATGGAATGACATGACGTTTTGAATCATACAGTGAGGTTGGTGCACATAGTTTAAAGGTCATACTTCCTGGACCAAGATGGGGGCTGAGGGGCAAGAAGGGATAATGGAACTAGAGCTGGGCCCCAGGCTAAATTCCTGGGCATCACTACATATCACCTAAAGATGAGAATAAATCAATACATAGTTCATGAAGCACGACATTGTCAGAGACCAACACTGGTAGGTAGAACCCTCTCTGGAGAGTAAACCGATACATCCCATAATTAACATTGGGAATCTTGAACTTGTTCAGGGAAGAACCACAATTTAATGTTAGGCATTTAGGACATGTGGGATTGTGCAGTTTAACATCATGTGATAGGAAGAAGAGTGAAATGGAAGATCTCAGGAAGGGATTATGTGGTGATGTAGATGTTAAAACTGACTTGAATGAGAAAATAAGGAGTTCACACCACACCATGTATCCCCGGAGGATGTTCTTTAAGTAATGGGACTAAAATTGAAAGTTAGGTTTGGCCTGACCCAAAGTGCAAGTCGTTCCTACTTACCCCATGAGGATGGTATTCATTCTATACATAGTTCTGAGGGAGTAGTTTAATATCATGCAGGACAATGAAATGCATGTGTGGCATGACTATGCCAGTACACATCCACCTAGAACTACTAAGCCCATGTGAGTCGTGATCGATGTGGGAAACAAAGAGTAGTGATGGGACATTCATAGTACTGGGAGGTGCATGGTGGGGCGATGGGATGCTAGGTGAATGACATCCCAAAAATTCAGACCCACCTACTTGATGCACCTAGCTGTGTGAAGGGGTAATGTTGAGTATGTTAGAATACCACTTGAACAAAAGGAAACAAAAATATTAGAATCATGATGCTCGAGATCTAGACTGTAATGATAGTGGCGTAACTATGGGGAATAACTATTGACCATGTTCGAAACAAAGAATCCATTTCGCGTTATCATGGAATGGGGACATACAAATGAGGATCAACTACTGACCACGTTCGAAATGCAGGACATATCACAAATGTCATCTAAGGTCTTCAGGGATGTTTGCTCAAGATGGTCAGTAAGCCAATATGGCATGATACAAGGCCATAAAGGGGGTCCAATCTGACATGGAAGAGGATGGGTATCTAAATAACGGGGTCAAAAATCATGGACATGGAATGAGGGAATATCCCCATGAAAACGCCACACTTTGGGATTTTGGTCAAAATGCATTTGAGTACGACAAAAAGGATGTATGAGATAAAGGGAGTCGGGTCCCTTTCCAAGGACAAGGGTCATGTGGTATCACGCTTCCATCCAAATGGTCATTGGATGGAACATAATAAGGGGGGATGTGCATAGGGTGTCGAAGTATCCAAATCTGAAAGACAATTCCAATAGAGTGATCTTGGTTTAGGGTTATATAACTCGAACCAGGTAGGGAAAAGACATGGGAGGCACATAGTATGACTATTACAAAACCCGATGTTAATGAGGATGAGATCCAAATCACATGTTCCCAAATAGGGTTCTGTCCAAGGGAACGAAAGAGAGAAGACGTGATTTTTGATTCCATGGGGTGGACCTAGAGAAAATGTGTCTAGGAATTCCTACGTATCCAATGAGCATGGGAATCAAGTCGTACATAGCTTAGGAAGATGCTGTGCAGTTTAACATCTTGTTGTGAGTACACATAGTAGTATTAGTTTATAGTCATATAGCATAGACCAAAGATGGTAGGGAATGTGGGAGACACATGGTGAATGATTTCATGGATTCCAGATTACCATGTGTTCCTTGGGGAGGTTTTTGGTCAAGGGACCTAAAATGAAGGATAGGTTGGGCTGGAGGCAAGGTGCAAACGAATTCCTACGTATCCCATGAGGGTGGGAGTCAAGCAATGCATTGTTATAAGGATGGAAAGGTATGATACCAGAGTCAGAGGTAATAAGGTTATGTGGGTCTGGCCCATGCACCAAAAGAAGTGGAATTAGATAGATCATGTTTGTCCTTTAGGATGAGTGAATGTGTTTTTTTAAGTGACAAAACTAGGATAGATATTACAGGCATCACCACAAGAATCAAACTATGTGTAGGAATTCATAAATGGTATGGTGTGTGGTCGATGACAAAAATGATGTCCCCTTGAATGGAGGCACCACGACGCAGTGTTGGTTTTTGTCAGGCAGCCAGGACAAGAATGTCACAATTTAGGGTCATGTGATGGGACCAACCATGAATTTGATCATCGTGCAGTATAGATGCAATAGTTTAAATTAATGTGGGACTAGGCAGCATAGTTTTAAGTCATATGGCTCATACATAAAGGGTATGTGCATGGAATGATAAAATCCTACCTGATGTGAATGATGACATAATCACATAGCACACTGCACACAATTCCATAAGAGAAAGCTCGGGCCATGGGGGCCATAAATGGTTAGAGAATATGGGGCAGGAGGTAGGAGGGACTAGATACTTGAAGGGGAGTTTGTGATGTGTCAATTTTAAACCTATCCTGATCAAAGACATAATCCCACACAAGCCACATCACGTGGTCCTATAAGATTCGGGGCCTAAAAGGAAGAACAGAAGAGATAAATTAGTGGAACTCAAGATGGACCCAAAGATGAGAAGTCTAGTCATTCCTGCGTATCCCATGGGAATGGGAATGAAGTCGTACATAGTTCTAAAAGAGATATTAGATTATGTTCTTAGAGAACGGACCATAGAGAAGTGGAATCCTTCCACCTAAGTGTGACCATCAATATGATCCCTAAGCCCAATCGAGTCAAAATAGGTGTTGGAAAAAAGGGTGGAATATTTTTTTGTAATACATGTAATAAACGCCAAAGGGTAGTCAGTCCAGAGCCCTAAATGATGCCTTACGGTGACTTTGTCCTCCTAACATGCAAATGTGCACCGAGGGATAGTACTGAGAGGGTTGAAATTCAACTAGGAAACAATGGGGTGGAAAATTATGTGAATTGTGTAACCTGAATTTATGTCCTGAAGTGGTTGGTTGGATGATAGAGGATAACTATTGACCATGACCGAAATATTGTATCCATAAACTATGACTTGAAATGGGAACAACAAAATGTGTGTCGACCACAGACTGTATTTGAAACGTGGGACTTGAATCGATTAGTGGTCTGAACACCTAGTGGGAATTGTCACATAATGGTAGGAGTACCCTTAGGCCTAGAATCCATTCCATTTGGGGGTCCCTTCATATATGAATGATAACGGGAGCTCAATTAAAGGGGAAAACAAAACCTGCAAATGGATGAAATAAAGTCAAGTTAGTACCCAAAACTACATGATTTAAACTAGTGTACTCTTGTTCACTTTGGTGAATCAATGAAGAGGGTCAAGGGACCTGACATAAGGGCAGCCGAATCAAAGAGATAAAAGTAGGGAAAGGGAGAGAAGGCCACTCAGTGGTGAGAGGTAAGCGGCATGGTAGTTATAATCCCGACATGAATTGGGACATAATACCATACCACACTTTATACCCCTCTCCTAGATGAACGCAAGCCTAGCGGCCGAAATGATAGGGAGATTTCTTTGAGATTTGTATGGACACGATGACTAGGCATTCAGTCAGTCCTACGTATCCCATAATGATAGAAATCTATCCACAAGTTCTTCTAGAGAAAAGGATGACACAAATAAGGAAAAAAATATCCCAATGTGGGATGTGTATGACACAACTAGTAACCTAACATGAAATAAGACACATTATAATTCCACACCATTCATTCCTAAGTGAGAACTCGGGCTAGGGGACCGAGAAGGCTGAAGGACCTGAGGCTGGGCCACGAGTAGAATGACAAAGCCTGCTTGTAGTTTAACATCTCGCAGTAAGGATGGTAGTGATCTTATTTTAAACTCATAGAGCTCGGACTACAGATTCATAGTTTAATTTCATATGTATGGGACAGAGAAGGTGAATCATTATGCCTACGGAAGACCAAAAATTGAAAATGACGATTGAGGAAAAATGTTGACCACATTCACAACACAATATCCACCCTTGTGTGACCGGAGTTCTGGGAGAACAATTGACTGTTGACTATTTACCATATTCCCAACACGGGACTTATATCAATTTTCCGCTCACAATCCCAGAGGACGTTAGACCCTAATGGTAGGAGAGCCCATAAGGTGAGAATCCCAACCATTTAGGGGTCCTTTTAAATATCGAATATGATGGAAACCCAAATGATGGGGCTCATGAAGAATGGTAGGGCCTGAACTCGTGGAATGTGTGATAAACATAGGGATGTATCAAAGGGATATGTGTGGAATGTCATAATAGCCTGACTGGAGTGAGGTTTTGAGTCCATACAACAATAGACAATCCTAAATGAGAACTAGGACCAGGGGGCTAAAAAGGCAGAGGGACCTGAAGGTGGGTGTCCCGACCAGCTGTATCCATATGGTCACTCATACAGGTATTTCCTTTTCATATCTCATAAGCCCATAGGATCAATTCTTGGTGTTGGAAACTAGCATTAGGATTAGGATCTCCCCATCACAAAAGGGACCACCACTTGGAATCACACTCCCACTCATGGAAGACTAAGGTTTGGAGATACTGAAGAGCAGGATAAGCCACTACAATCCATGTATGGGACATATGGGGTGGTGACAATGACAAAGGATATTTGTTGACCAGATTCAAAACACAACATATATATCGAGTGACTAGAAATATGAACAACAAATGAGCATCGATCACTGGACTTATTCACAACATGGGACTTATATGAATTTTCCTTTTGAAATCCTCAATGGTGTTGACCTGAACTGATAGGAGATCCCTTAGGATACGTATCAATATTGTTCAGGGGCCCGTTATGATGTGATAGATAATGGAAAACAAAATGGAAGGTATGGATAGAGTATTAATATGCCTATGTGGGCGATACACAAGGGGAGATCTTAGAGTTTGGGGTTGGGCCTAGTGACAAAATGTCTGGGCGGTCCTACGTTTCCCTTGAGGATGGGAATGAGGCTGTACGTAGTTCTGAAAGATCCATGTTGTGTAACATCAGGTGGTAAGGATGTGGGAGGATAGAAGAACGAGGTAGGTAACATGGTGCAATCATCGTAACCCTAACATGAGTGGGGTAAAAGAAGCCTATATGATACCATGCGGGATCCACCAAAAGAACTATGCCCAAGATGGGATATTCAAAGAGGAAACTGGGATGGACCCAAGATGAAGCATCTAAGCATTTGTACCATTACCACGAAGAAGGGAATTAAGCCATACACAGTACTTCAGATGCAGTTCAACGTCATGAAGGATGACACACAGTTTAATGTCATATAGGACTGGGAAGTTTAAGGTCATGGAGGACCCTACAGTTTATGTTCATGTAGGACTGGATAGTTTAAGGTCATGTAGGACCATACTATTTATGGTCATGTGGGATCATAAGAATCAAGAAATGTATTTCTTGAGGAACATGGCATTGGTGGAAGGATTGTTACACTCACTGTGCATGGTAACTATTGAGTATGTGCCATTTGAGTAAAAATTGTGGATGATGTATGGTCCTTCCCATTTTGGATCCATCATGGGTGGTTTCCTACTAGGTATCATTGCTGCCCTAAGGGCCAATAAAAATTTTCCTTGCAAGATGGAGAGGAAGTGAACATTTTTTGTTGAAAGATCTAGTTATCTTATTCTGATGCCTTTCCTAATTGTGCAGGGCACAAAGCATGTTCTCGTCTAGCACATCCAACTCAGCCAGATAGATTTCAGCAACATTATCAGGTGGTTGCTGATCATATAATGGTGCGTGAAGTGAGGCAAATTGAATCTCAATGTGTCAGACGACCTCTGTTCTGAACACCAGGTAATATGGGGTCACCTGGGTGGTATTACGAGTCATCATACGATAAATCTTGAGGGAATTGGGGAGCTTGTCTGGGTAACTCTTCTAATTCTGACCATCCAATTTTTACATAATGTTATAGAGGTTCTAGTTGAATTCCTTGATCGGTCCATTTTCATGTTCATGATGTCAGGAGGTATTGTTAGAGAGGATATTGTACTTAGCGTACAATCTCTTCATCTTAGCTGC
Source organism: Viscum album (assembly GCA_963277665.1). NCBI lineage: Eukaryota > Viridiplantae > Streptophyta > Magnoliopsida > Santalales > Viscaceae > Viscum > Viscum album. The sequence goes on from OY728123.1 coordinate 598,828,202, forward strand.
CCGAAAGTTTGTTCCATTATTGGTGAGGACGACATGAGGGTCTCCAAATTAGTAGATAATGTTGGAGCTCACCAAGTCAAGAATGGAACATGCCTTGACCTCTTTGTGTGGAACTGACTCTACCCACATGGAGATGAAATCTATAGTAGTTAGGATGAATCTGAACTAATGAGTTATCACCTATGGATATGGTCCCATGACATTGAGTCCCAATTCCACAAATGGCCAATAGTAATTAGTGGAGTAGAGAGGCTCTGGCAGCTGATGCATGACGTTAGCATAAATCAAGAATGCATGGAACCTTCTGGAGAACATGATGAAGTCATGGATCATATAGGGACAAAAGTATGTCGGTCTCTGGATCTGGTGAGATAGTTTTGTCTCGGACTGCACAACCCCATAGGAACCAGCATGAACTTCCTGCATGACTTTGGAAATCACATCTCCTTGAATAAAACGGAGGAGGAACCCATCAAAACCAAGAATGTAGTGAATCTGTTTGCTAAAAGGGCCATCTTGGAGGGTATACAATAGTGTGATGTGTTATATTCTATCACGCTGAGGCCGATATTCGTGTAGATTAACATTTTGTAGGTACTTGACAAAGGATGTTCTCCTATCCGTAGTCACTTAAATAATTTCATCTGGTGGACCAGGGGGTCCTGATGTGGAGGATACAACGGTAAGGTGGCATACATACAGGATTTCATCATCACATGGAGTGACAAGAGAAATGAATCTTTGATGTGCCATGTGGATAATTAGATCATCCTGGTCAAGCTCTTCAAGTGATGCTAGTAGGCCAACCATGGAATCAACTTGACTATTTTGAGATTGAGGGACATTAGTAACTTCTGGAAGAGATGGGAATTGGGCCATTAGATAGAGATTGTGTTCCGAAAATGGCACATGCTCTGGGTTTTTTATGAAATAATTGTCATCTATCTACTTGATAACCGGTTCAGAGACCCCTTTAACACGCAAATGAGGGAAAATCTATCTTGAGGGTGAGCTTCTGGCCAGTAATGAGAGCCTGATACTCTTCCTCAATTTTGGTGTAGCCTTCTAACAAAATTAATGAGTATGGAAGAACAACTTGTGCTTGGGTAGTGAATAAGATACCCAGACCTACTCTGTTGAGTGCGGTTCCATTGATCCTACACCCGGTTGGGCACTAGGAAGCACCATCAAAGTGCATTTGGTAGCATGACATGGCTTGGTCCCCCGAGAGAACCACTTCATCAGGAAGATCGGTGTCGATGGACTGCTTTTAAAGAGCTAGATGGGAGATCAGGAAGTCTTCCAATGCTTTCCCTTTGATAGACATCTAAGGGACGAACCTGATATCAAACTTCTGGAGGATTACCGCACATAGAGCTGGTCAGCCTGTCGACATGGGGTGGTTCAGGATGTACTTCAGGGGATCTACCCGGGACAACAACTGTACATAATGATGCTAGAGGTAATGCCACAATTTCTGTGCTATGAATACTAGCTCAAGGCATCTCTTAACGATAGGGGAATATATGGTCTCCTTATTGAGGAGCATGTGGTTGAGGTAGTAGAGGCTATTCTTCGTTCCCCCAATATTTTTTTGAGCTATAAAGGCACCGAGAGATCATTCCACGGTGACTACATAAATTACCAATGGCTTTCCAGAGATGGTTGGCATTAAGACCAGAGGCTGGAGTGGATACTTCTTGATTTCCTCAAAAGTAGTCTGGAATTTTTTATCCCACTCATAGATAATGCCTTTCTTCCTGATCCGTGAAAAGGGATTACACTTGCTGGCCATATTCACGATGAATCGACGTATGTAGGCTAAGATGCCTTGGAATCCTCGAAGTACCTGAATGTAGCTCAGAGGAGACATATGAATAATGGCCTTGATCTTCTATGGGTCGATCTCAATGCCCCTATATCAGACAACGAATCCTAGAAACATTACATAGCTGACCTCAAAGACACACTTCAATGGGTTCATCTCCAGGTGATGAGTACGGAGGAATCCAAACACCTTCTCAATGTATCTGAGATGTCCTAACACTGAAAAGATTTAACCACCAGGTCATCCACATAATATTCTACAAATGTTTAGATGATTGGATTAAATATTCGATGAATATCCCACTAAAAGGTGTCACTTGCATTCTTTAAGTGAATGACTTGGTAACAGAAAGTACCTTGTGGTGCTCTGAAGATTCTATACTTCTCATCTTCAGTGGCCATTTAGATCTGGTTATACCAAGATTACCCATCCATGAAGAAAAGGGATTGGAACCCGGTTTTTGCACCGATCAACAATTCCATCACAGGAAGGGTAAAATCATCCTTCAGACTATGACATTTGAGATCAAGAAAGTTGATGAAAACTCTAATTTGTCCATTCATCTTTAATATTTTCACAATGACGGGCATCCACTTGGGTTATTGGACTTCTTTAACAAAATTGGATCTGATGATCTTATCATCTTCTACCTCAACCATGGAACCGTGAGAAGGGTGCATCTTTCTAGGGGGTTTCTTGAACCCGTGAGGATTTTTTGGGAGACTGAGGTGGTGGAAAACCTCCTGAGGATATAGTCCTCACATATCATCATAACACCAGTAGAATACATCACGGTGTTGTTTGAGTAAGTCTATGTACTAATTTGTCTCCTCTAGGGGCATCGAAAAACTTATCAATGTGTGTTTATGGTATGCCACGCTATTGAGGTTCACCTATACCAACTCGTTATCCGTGGAAGAGAATCAATCTTTAATGGTAGGGGAGCATCCTCTAAATCATATTATTCACATATGGATAGGGGATCCTCTGTTAGAAAATATTCCTCTACATTGAAAGCTCCCAATTGGAGGCTGGTACCAGCCTGAGGGGTAGTGGACATTGAATCAGGTAACTCTTGTGCTACCACAACCATAGCGATGAAGGTTTTTGATCCAATCTCATCTGGTCTTCGGCCAAAGGGGCCATGCTTGATTGTATCGAAGCCATAGTAGCATGCCGACTTGATCTTATTAATTCAGGCTCGGAAAAACATGTATGTATGATGTATTGTTGTTTCCATGGGGCGGACGTCCCAATACCTTATGGGAGTAGGAGGCTCTGGGATCACCTGAGCCTAGTTTGTGTCGGAATATGAGGTTACATTACAGCGTCTCTTAGACTTGGGAATGTCCTCCCTCCTCATTCCAGAAACAATGAATAATTTCCCCATGTACGACATTATATCCTCCAATTGATGGGCTACAAAGACATATGCATTATCCAGATCTGCCAACGGTTTGGTCACATACGTAGCATGATCGACCTCGTTAGTCATAATATGCTGGTCCTTGATCTTTTAGTATTCGACATCCAGATAGTGGGATTCACAAAAGGCAAATGGGGATGCATCACCTTGAAACACACCAACTTGACCATTGAGGGAGTACTTAAGGCACTGGTGATATATTGAATGTAGAGACCTGAAGCCTGACGTACATGGACATTACATTATATTTTAGGAATACTTAGAACATAACAAAAACACACACACAAGGATCGTAATAGTTTAGTGTCTTTGGAAACTCTGAATATAATCTTCTAATCCTGGTGAAAGATCTTCAACATCTCCCATAAAGATATTCTTTTTTTTAAATACCAAAAACCTTTCTTTATATCCTGGGGAAAATAAAACATAAAAGGGTGAGCTCAAATTCTCATTAAGGGTAAACAAAATAAATATCAATCACATCATATTCATAAGAACATAACATTTTGGAAATCCTAACCTGCAAAAGAGAGCATAATTTCATAACATGGGATAAATAATAGTAGTGAAATGAAATCCCAATAATCATAACTTAAAACATGAGACTTTGTGGCATACACACATAATCATAGAGAATCATATCTTATTAGTCAAGACTCATTTCCAAGACTATCTTAGTGGACAAAGTCCATTTCGGAACCGAGTCACCCTCGTTTCAGTCCTGTTTCACTGAACCGGTATAACCTACCATTACAGTCATGTCTATCTCATGAGATATAAAATCTTTACCCAATGCATTGGAGGGAGATATAGGTCCCACTGATCTCATAACGATACCATTCTTATGTGTGCCACAAAATCAGAAACCATACATCATAGCATAGCCCATGTAATAAAAATGGGAATCTTAAACATCGTGATATCATAAAACAATTCATATAAGATAAAGTAATTCATAAAAATATTTCCATCACAACATAATCAAATCAATTTAATTATATGGATAGATACAGAACCCTTTATTATCTTAGATGGAAATAATTTTTATAAAACTCTTGAACTCCATTCTTGAGGAAAATATCCTTTTTACTTCAAAAACATTTTCCTTTCTTAACATGTTATAAAATTTTAAACTAAAATAAGTTGATTAAAAATAAACATGAAAACTTGTAAAGGAAACTTCATGGAAATAATGTTTTTAAAAATCCATTCATGCCGTATAAGTTAAAAAAAATTCTTCTCGTACTTTTGTCAGAAAAGTCAAAAAAGTACCTCGTACGAAAAACGACAAAAGGTTACTTTCATATCTTTTACTAAAAACTCACCGAAGGGTAAAATTGGATTTAAACAATAGTAGGTGGATGGAAATAATATTAAATATTGAGGAAAAATGGATGTGGATGATAAAATACACCCCAGTAAATACCAAACTATAAACAATCTCGGATAAAAAAAATGAGATTGTGATATTTCCCTTACCTTAGATCCGATATGCTTCGTAAGTGTCTGAACCTCCTGTATAATGATTTAAATAATGTCATTGACTTATTCCATAATCATACTCATTGTTATGATATCATATATGGTTCACGTATGACTTTATATTACCCTTTCTTTTGTAAATTCTATGTTAAATAGCATTTTGGGTAAAAATGTTTCATTTGTCGTCCGTGTTTTGACTTGTAATTATTCATATGATTGCATAGATAATAATTACTTAATTCCAGAATATAAAACATGATTTATATAATATATATATTCAAAATATATATATATATATATATATATATAATAGATCAGTAAATGGAAATAAATACACCGTTCATGGAGACGGTAGACCGTTCGTACGCATGAACGCTATTTTCGTTTCCTTATTGAGTTGAATGGAATTAATTAGATGACATACATATATATACACATAAATACAGTAGCTTTATAATGTCATATATTTCATTATTATTGCTTATATATACTTTATAATCATTCTTAAATGGTTAACATGGAGAATGAATCTCATCGCGTCGTGGAGACGGTAGTCCGTACGTACGCACGAGCGATGATATCATTTCCATAATTATTGAATTGAATTGGAGTGGATGATACAATATATCAGAATAATTATTATGTTATAATAACTATGTATAGTTATTCTTTACACCATAATACCCATCCATGTAAGGTGATGGTGGAAAAAAAAGATTACACCACGGCGTGGAGACGGTATTCCGTACGTACGCACGCGCGGTGATTTCGTTTTCCGTAGGATGGATAGATGGTGATATAAGGTTGTTTCATATTTATAATAATAGATCAGTATATGAGTGATACTGATGTTATTACTTCATAATGAAACAACCTTATAAGAACAAGTGGAAGAAGAAATAAAGGTGAAAGGATTGGTAACGGAAATTACCTCTTCTTTGAAGCACCTCTTTGAGACCTCCTCTTAGGGTACCAAAATTTTTCTTTGAGGAAGACCAGAACCTCTAGGATGTTTCTAGGGAAGTGGAGAAGAGAATTTGGCAGGGTTTGGCCGAGCTTGAAGGCTCAACGTTGTGTGAGGAAGGGAGGGAGGAGGTGCCCTTTTATAAGGGAGGAGAGGGGTACCTTTGGAAAAACTAAAACTATTATTTTATAATAAAGTCAAATTCGGTTTTAAATAGCTCCAAATTGATTTATTTCGAATCTAAAGTGGGGATGGGTCGAAATACTCTCATCCAATAGAATTTAGACAAGTTTGGGTTCCTATTTTAACCTTATCATTTAAATTTAACATTGAGTTAAATAATTTTACTTTTACCGTGTCTTCTTGTGTTCTTACACTATAAGGTTAATAAATTTACTATAAGAAGACAAACGAACCCCAAATTTTTTATTATTAATATATATAACCTTATATAAGTCATTTGTCTGAACCTTATATTTTAAGGAATAAAATAACAATTAATAATATAATATTTGTTTTAAAAACTATTTTATGTCAATTCCAACACTATTTAGTAATTGATTTTTGTGTAAATCAAAACAGAATGATAAGTTCATACAAAGTTAATTAAATCAATACTAAAATGTCATGTTAACCTATAAAATTAGTGTAATTCATAAAAATTCTTAAATTACATTTATTTTGGTATTTATAACATCAATTATGTCTATATTTCATTAATAAGATAATTACTGCATCATCTTTGTGTCATAAATAAATTAGATTAGTTGATGTCTTAACATTACAAATAAAATACCATTATGTAGGAAATCTTTTTATATTTCTAATGAATATTTACAATAGAATTTATATAATGTATAACCCTATATTAAAAATGTTTTAGTAAATAAATTTTGATTTTAACTCTTTTAACTCTTCTTTGAATTAAATAATAATAAATGTCCTAATCTAATCCATGTGGGCCTAAATGGTCATATTATATTCCTAAGCTTGTTTTTGGTCAAATTAAACTTGTACAATAGAATTAGGACATGTGTCTGGGTAATAATAATATCATTTTTACCCTTAATTACCCTATTTGCATTTAACCGTGGTAAAAAAAGTAAAAAGTTACTATTCACCAAAAAATTGTTTTCTTCTCATTGAACCACATTTTACTTTCTAACATCAACCTTGTCTCTCGGATTTTCGAAATTCCATTCATAGAAGCGGTAAAATTATGTTTTATGAAAAATTCATTTTTTTAACTACCACTTAGTGGTTTCACTATTCATCAAAAAATGAAAGTTTCCAGAAAAATACCAAAAATTAGGCCTAAGCTATATTTGATATTATGAACTCAAAAATGATTTATATTTTACCAAATTCAAAACATATCAGTTGCATTAATTAATTTACAAATTAATTCTCGTCGTTAAAACAAATATCGTGCTCTTAAGATATAATAACTATCAAAAGATTGACACTTGTTTATGTCTGGTTTAAATGTGAAATTACATCCAATGACCAACATTGTATTAAATTGGAAAAATATATATTAAATATACTTTAAAACCACTAAAATTAATAATTTATCACTATTTATTATTTCGATTGAAAATGTTGTTTTTAATTAAACTTTAGTAATTTTCACTATTCATCGAAATATGAAAGTTATCCGAAAATTACCAAAATTTCACCCAAAGATAATTTCGATATTCCGAATCCAAAAAATGATGTCCATTTTGAAAAATAAAATTTAAAAGATTTCAAAAAAGTGGTTATTACTATTCATAACAGCTAGTTTTAATAATATTTTAATAGAATATCGTTTTTTAGCGAAACTCAGTATTGCGTAAAACACACACTATCGCGGAAGGTCGTGCTTGCGTGTAATTCAAGGCAAGTCAAGGATGCGTGTTGTGCAAGCTTCTTTTGGTGTAGCATAAAACACAAGACATTTATGAAATTAAAAAGAATATTTTTTTATAAAATCTCGGGCTGTTACATTCTACCCCCTTTAAAATGAATTTCGCCCTTGAAATTCGTCGGGGTTATAAATGGTTTACTACTCAAAAGTTTGTTTAATATAAACCAAAACATGGCTTTAAAAACTAAAGAATGAAATGTAACGGTTACCCAAATTAACTCATTACTGGGATTCCATGTAGGAGAACATAGGTGAAAATATGGATATGGAAGAAAAATGTAACCATCAAGTTCTGATGGAGAGTGGTAGAGAACATGGATTTGAAAAAGACAACAATCACAAAGCTATTGATTTGTGATGATCTAAGGTACCATCGGATTAATCATATATAAGGGAACTTGGACAACATTTTTGGTTTTCAAGATCATTTCCCTAAAGTTGAAAAGTTTGAATTAGAATAAATACTTACTTTATTTTGGTACAATCTCACTGTTGTTCTTGCCTTGAACAATTTCCATTTCATCTCTTAAATAAATGAAGTTGAATTTGTTATTCGTGAAGTGTTAGCAGATCATGTGATAGAATGACGGGTCATTCCATCTGTCTCAAACAAATGGTTAGAAAAAGTTATTAAATATACATAAGTCATTCTATAGTGAGATTAATCATATATGGTTCCTAAAATGGACTTATACTTCATATATCATACTACTTAATATAATAATACTAGTTTCTACTAAACAGGGACTTCTTGTAGGCCATTGGTAGGCGATAAAGGCCAGTCGCACTTCAGTTGTGGGTTCGATTCCCACAGCCTTGTCCGACCGATGGGCTGTCTCCCGTCCTGGAGGTTTTCCTTTTTCTAAAGATATATTACTATACCATCCCATTAATAATATTGAAAAACGTTTTATCCTATCTTATGTCCAACATAATCCATTCTAATCTTTAGGATTATCTAAAATACTTCGGTCCAAGCTCATAGTATAAAGAAAATGATTACTTGAAATGTCACAGAACAATCACGTGAATTCCATCATTTATCCCCCATATATCATAAGATATAGCTTGTTGGTCAAATTACAAACATGTGAATACCTTAATCATGTATTCTCTTGAAGAATTAATACCCATTGAACCTTAGTGAAAACATAAATGCTGTCAGAAGTTAACTATTTTAACATACCAAAATCCAAAAATTCTATATACTCAATCCATTACATAACCTTCTCCTTATATCAGTCATGAGCTCATGAATACTATCAAACATTTAATTTTCTCCTTATCCCTTCATTATGCGCATATCATATACATTCCAAAAATATCTAAATAACCTTTCATGGATACTGGTATCATTAATCACACACTTTCAAAACTCAAGGAAAGACAACAATGTAACAATCCTTAGATGTCTCTTTATTCCATTGTACCATGAGATTCTTTATACAACATTACACTTGATAAACATGTAATCATTACACTACCTTCTTAAACCATTGACCGAGCTTCAAAAATTCTTTCATCTCACATATCATTTGTAGTCTCTTCATCATCATCAACATAAATACTAGCCATATGGCCGTACTAATTCTCTTCATGAGACTTTCCCTTAGGGCATTGGTTTGTATAATTCTCGTACATTCCACATTTAAAACATTTAACCACTGTTGATGTCATAGCAATACCATTATTCTCATCCCTGGTGTTAACTGAACCTTTTCCTTTGCACTTACTGGCTTTGTGTCCTTCTTTTCCACACCCAAAGCATCTTCCAGTTCCTTTGAAACATTCTCCTTGATGCCTCTTCTCACATGATTTACATAGGGGACATTGAACTTTCATTCCTCTATGATCATCATGAAACTCCATCTTTCTCTTATTATCCGAGTCTGGAAACTTACCAAATTTTACTTTATTGATCATATTATGAGATTGCTGATTTGGCATAATAATGATGTTTAGACTTCCAAATCCCATTTCATTTGGTTTCTCATGAAGAATATCATTTCATTGTCCATCATATCCTCTATTATCGTGAATCACCTTGTTTCTAGCCAATTTCTAAAACCCAAAAAGAATAGTGTGAGAGGAAAAAATCATAATAAAGGGGGTGTAACTTCAATATCTAACATATTTTGTTTAATCTAATATCGTTACCATAGTTCTAGGACTATATCCTATACGTATACTTATCCTTTGGGACATCCCTAGATATACGTTAGAAATATCTCTAGGGATCTCACTAACATTTTCGCATCCTAGTTTCCAAAGGTTGAGTAAACCTCCCTCTGATACCAACTATAGAGACCCGAAGCCTGACGTAAATGGACATTACATTACATTTTCAAAATACATAGTACATAACAAAAACACACAGACAAGGATCGTAATAGTTTAGTGTCTTTGGAAACTTGAAATATAATCTTCTAATCCTGGTGAAAGATCTTCAACATCTCCCATAAAGATCTTCTTTTTTTTAAATACCTAAAACCATTATTTATATCCTGGGGAAAATAAAACATAAAAGGGTGAGCTCAAATGCTCAGTAAGGGTAAACAAAATAAATATCAATCACATCATATTCATAAGAACATAACATTTTGGAAATCTTAACCAGCAAAAGAGAGCATTATTTCATAACATGGGATAAATCATAGTAGTGAAATGAAATCCCAATAATCATAACATAAAACATGATACTTTGAGGCATACACACATAATCATAGAGAATCATATCTTATTAGTCAAGACTCATTTCCAAGACTATCTTAGTGGACAAAGTCCATTTCTGAACCGAGTCACCCTCGTTTCAGTCCTGTTTCACAGAACCGGTATAACCTACCATTCCAGTCATGTCTATCTCATGAGATATAAAATCATTACCAAATGAATTGGAGGGAGATATAGGTCCCACCCATCTCATAATGATACCATTCTTATGTGTGCCACAAAATCATAAACCATACATCATAGCATAACCCATGTAATAAAAATGGGAATCTTAAACATCGTGATATCATAAAACAATTCATATAAGATAAAGTAATTCATAAAAATATTTCCATCACAACATAATCAAATCAATGTAATTATATGGATAGATATAGAACCCTTTATTATCTTAGATGGAAACAATTTTTATAAAACTCTTGAACTCCATTCTTGGGGAAAATAACCTTTTTACTTCAAATTTTTTTTTCCTTTCTTAACATGTCATACAATTTTAGACTAAAAGAAGTTGATTAAAAATAAACTTGAAAACTTGTAAAGGAAGCTTCTTGGAAATAATGTTTTTAAAAATCCATTCATTCCGTATAGGTTAAAAAAACATTCTTCTCGTACTTTTGTCGGAAAAGTCAAAAAAGTACCTCATACGAAAAACGACAATAGATTCCTTTCATATCTTTTACTAAAAACTCACCGAAGGGTAAAATTGGATTTAAACAATTGTATGTGGATGGAAATAATATTACATATTGAGGAAACATGGACGTGGATGATAAAATACACACCAGTAAATACCAAAGTATAAACAATCTCGGATAAAAAAAATTGAGATTGTGATATTTCCCTTACCTTAGGTCCGATATGCTTCGTAAGTGTCCGAACCTCCTGTATAATGATATAAATAATGTCATTGACTTATTCCAGAATCATACTCATTGTTATGATATCATATATGGTTCACTTATGACTTTATATTACCCTTTCTTTTGTAAATTCTATGTTAAATAGCATTTTGGGTAAAATTGTTTCATTTGTCGTCCGTGTTTTGACTTGTAATTATTCATAGGATTTCATAGATCATAATTACTTAATTCCAGAATATAAACCATGATTTATATATAATATATATTCAGAATATATATATATTTATATATATATATAATAGATCAGTAAATGGAAATAAATACACCGTTTATGGAGACGGTAGACCGTTCGTACGCATGAACGCTGCTTTCATTTCCTTATTGAGTTGAATGGAATTAAGTAGATGACATACATATATATACACATAAATCCAGTAGCTTTATAATTTCATATATTTAATTATTATTGCTTATATATACTTTATAATCATTCTTAAATGGTTAACATGGAGAATGAATCTCATCACGTCGTGGAGACGGTAGTCCGTACGTACGCACGAGCGATGATATCATTTCCATAATTATTGAATTGAATTGGAGTGGATAATACAATATATCAGAATCATTATTATTTTATAATAACTATGTATAGTTATTCTTTACACCATAATACCCATCCATGTAAGGTGTTGGTGGAAAAACAGATTACACCACGGCATGGAGACGGTATTCCGTACGTACGCACGCGCGGTGGTTTCATTTTCCATAGGATGGATAGATTGTGATATAGGGTTGTTTAATAATTATAATAATAGATCATTATATGAGTGATACTTATGTTATTACTTCATAATGAAACAACCATAGAAGAATAATTGGAAGAAGAAATAAAGGTGAAAGAATTGGTAACGGAAATTACCTCTTCTTTGAAGCGCCTCTTTGAGACCTCCTCTTAGGGTACCAAAATTGGTCTTTGAGGATGACCAGAACCTATAGGATGTTTCTAGGGAAGTGGATAATAGAATTTTTCAGGGGTTTTCCGAGCTTGAAGGCTCAATGTTGTGTTAGGAATAGAGGGAGGAGTTGCCCTTTTATAAGGGAGGAGAGGGGTAACTTTGGAATAACTAAAACTATTATTTTATTATAAAGTCAAATTCGGTTTTAAATAGCTCAAAATTGATTTATGTATAAGATAAAGTGGGGATGGGTCGAAATCCTCTCATATAATATAATTTAGACAAGTTTAGGTTCCAATTTAAACTTATCATTTAGATTTAACATTAAGTTAAATAATTTTACTTTTACCGTGTATTCTTGTGTTCTTACACTATAAGGTTAATAAACATACTATAAGAAGCCAAACGAACCCCAAATGTTTTATTATTAATATATCTAACGTTATCTAAGTCATTTGGATGAACCTTAGTTTTTTAAGAATAAAATAACAATTAATAATATAATATTTGTTTGAAAAAACTATTTTAAGTCAATTTTGACCCTATTTAGTAATTGATTTTTTTTAAAATCAAAACATAATGATAAGTTCGAAAAAAAATTAATTAAATAAATACTAACATGTCATATTAACCTTTAAAATTAGTGGAATTAATAAAAAGTCTTAAATTACATTTATTTTGGTAGTTATAACATCAATTATGTCAATATTTCATTAATATGATAATTACTGCATCATCTTTGTGTCATAAATAAATTAAATTATTTTATGTCTAAAAATTACAAATAAATTACCCTTATGTATGAAATCTTTCTAGATTTCTAATGAATATTTACAATCGAATTTATATTATGTATAACCCTATATGAAAAATGTTTTAGTAACTAAACATTGATTTTAACTCTTTTAACTCTTCTTTGAATTAAATAATAATAAATGTCCTAATCTAATCCAAGTGGGCCTAAATGGTCATATTATATTCCTAAGCTTGTTTTTGGTCGAATTACACTTGTACAATAGAATTAGGACATGTGTCAGGGTAATAATAATATCATTTTTACCCTTAATTACCCTATTTACTTTTAACCGTGGTAAAAAAAGTAAAAAGATACTATTCACCAAAAAATTATTTTCATCTCATTGAACCACATTTTACTTACTGACATCAACCGTGTCTCTAGGATTTTCGAAATTCCATTCACAGAAGTGGTAAAATTATGTTTTATGAAAAATTCATTTTTTTAACTACCACTTAGTGGATTCACTATTCATCAAAAAATTAAAGTTTCCAGAAAAATTCCAAATATTAGGCCTAAGCTATATTTGATATTATGAACTCAAAAATGATGTCTATTTTACCAAATTAAAAACATATCAGTTGCATTAATTAATTTAAAAATTAATTCACGTCGTTAAAACAAATAGCGTGTTCTTAAGATATAATACCTATCAAAAGATTGACACTTGTTTATGTCTGGTTTAAATGTGAAATTACATACAATGACCAAAATTTTATTAAATTGTACAAATATATTCTTAATATTCTTTAAAACCACTCAAATTAATAATTTATCTCTATTAATTATTTCGATTGAAAAGTTGTTTTTAATTAAAATTTAGTAATTTTCACTATTCATCAAAATATGAAAGTTATCCGAAAATTACCAAAATTTCACCCAAAGCTAATTTCGATATTCCAAATCCAAAAAATGATGTCCATTTTGAAAAATAAAATTTAAAAGATTTCAAAAAAGTTGCTATTACTATTCATAACGGCTAGTTTTAATAATATTTTAATAGCATATCGTTGTTTAGAGAAACTCAGTATTGCATAAAACGCACGCTATCGCGGAAAGTCGTGCTTGCGTGTAATGAAAGGAAAGTCAAGGATGCGTGTTGTGAAAGCTTCTTTTGGTGTAGCGTACAACACAAGACATTAATGAAATTAAAAAGAATATTTTTTTTATAAAATCTCTGGCTCTTACAATGAAGTAACCTCCACTGGCAGGTGGAGCCATGACTTACCCATCAACGCATTGTAGGTAGTGTCCTGGGAGACAACCATAAACTCAGTGTTGGAAATTAGGCCACTGAACTGGGGCTTCAAATGGATATTGAAAACTTGTGTCTAGTCAGTCCTGTCATAACATTGGATTATAATGTTAGTGGGACTCAGATAATCCTCAGACAATCCCAGTTTCTGCAGTGTCCGAGTTAGGATTACGTTGATTCCAGAGCCCATGTCGACAAGACAGTGATGACCCTCAAGGCCATTGAACTGGCTAGTGACGTACAGTGGGTGAATGATCCCCTGTATGGGAGAGCCTTTATCATCTCCAGATAATGAGATGATTTCATAACATTCAAAATTCTCAACCGCCTCATCATAAAATTATTATGCGGGTGTTAACTCCATCTCAAACTGGGGGGGGGGGGTTCTTAAAGCCTCGGCGAGGGCCTCACGCATATCTGATGGCAGGAGAAGGGCCTAAAGGATGGATAGATTTTCTAGAATTCTAGAAAGATGTCTGATAATGATAGAGAAAATATATTAAATTAATTTATATTGAATATAATTTTTTTATACCCAAAATAATGTTTTTCTAAGATGAATTGTTTCATTTTTATGATATTGCTGTTATTTTGAGCTAAATAGTAAAAATTGGTCATTTTGGATTTTTAACAGTTTTAAAAGATTTATGTAGTTTGTCCATAAAATTATCTACATTGATTCAAAATGAAAAATTCGTTCTTTTCCTGATTCTACACATCCAGGGTGTAATTTTCTATTTTGGACTAAATGCTGAATCGTCCATATAGAAGCTCCAAAGAATCTCACAAGTAGGATCAAGAAAATTGCTTTCAGTTCTGCCTAGTCTTAGTGTGGGCTCCATAACACATCCATGGTGGGATGAAAGGTTGAGAAATTCGATGGGTGAACGCACAAGGAGTTTTTGAGAATCATTCATTAAGGTAGGGCCGCATGAATTGGCCGTTTATGGGGTCATTAAATCGCCCTAATCTGGATGTTTGTGATTTGGTGAGTCTGACTGGACAGAATAATTTCTGATAGTAAAACGACCATAACTATTGGAATACATGTCCAAATCCGCTGCGATTTTGAGGGGCCACGTCCAAAGGAATTATGAACAACATTAAAGATGGTCTCAATGCGTGAAGATGTAATTTAATGGGGCTACAATGCGTCAACATCCAGGGGACAAATTCTGTCTATAAAAGGAGGAGAGCTCCACCCTCTCAAATCATACCATTATCTATCCCATTTATTCCGAGACACAAAGAAGGAGATTTTTTCATCTTTCTCTTTTATTTATTTTCTTTTTAATAGTTTTTTAATGACTTCTTCTTCCCCATTCATCTCGATTACCCTTACCATGGTGTGGTAAACATTTGGAGTGATTGCGGAAGGGTTGGTTTTCTACATTGTAATGCTTGAGTTCTTGGACGCAATTGAATAAATTTCTTTCTTTTTCAATGTTGTTTTCAATTTATTGTACTGGATTTCATTATCAAGCGTGATCATTCTTTATATTAATTCCTTCATTGAATTTTTCCTTGGAAAAATAATCATAATCTCCCTCCACTGATTTCTAGTTTATATACGATGGAATAGACCAGGGATTAGTTGAGAAGTATTCGACGATCGTCAGTACATGTAAAAGGTGTAGAGAATGTTCTTGATTGATTGTGATAAAAAAAACCCCATTGGTTATTTCCCATTTCAATTAAGGATATTCAATACAAATATTTTACAACGGAAGGAGAGTTGACCAAACCAAGATCTTGGTAAGGTTTTCTTTCACAATAATAATTTCACCAAAGAAGTGAGAGGAAAAGATTGTGGAAACTCACTTTAATAAACTAAGAAGAAGAGGTTTGAATTAAATTGAACGAGGTTGTAATTAAAATTAGGAAACTGACCCCAACCTAATCACATTTTTAATATCATAGTTTTCCAATCATTTGAATTTCAAATTTCTTTTCAAAAGCAAAATATATGTACCCTCGTTTTAAAGTGACTACCGGTTTTGTGTGCACTCCACTTTAGGAGACATCCTAGGTCAAACACATTACTACATTTTAACATAGTAAAAAAATTGTTTTGACATGCCCTATGATAGCGTGCACCAAACTTAGTGTCGTTGTCGGGTAGGCAGTGCAACAAAAAAATAAAAATTGAATGAACCGCTAGTCAAAAGAACCATTAATTGAATTTGATCCAGAAATTGAAAGAACATTAACCCAAATAAGAAAAATAAATCTACCAGAAATCTTTTAAGAAATAGATCTCTCAGATTCAAGTGAAACTATTAGTGTTCACTATGAACCTGAAATCATGGCTAGAAATCCAACCAAACCCTACCTGATCTATGTGCACCACAATTTTCCATTCAAAATAACCAACTAATTGCACCCACTGAACCAAATGATTTTTAATTACATGTTAATATGATTCCTGTACTTCCAAACTTTCACGGTCTTATAGGAGAAGATTCAAATCGACACATGCAAGAATTCAGATACACTTGCTCAAGATTCAGACCAAGAGGAGCACCTGAAGACCAATTTCAGTGGAGGGAATTGCCCTACTCACTTGAAAGAGCAGCTAAAGAATGGTTGTACAAACTAAAACCAGGAGAGATCAGTGATTGGGAAGAACTAAAAAGATGTTTCATGCAAAGATTGTATCCCACATCGAGGAGCACTGCCATCAAGAAGGAGATTTACATCATACGTCAATCAACAGGAGAAACCCTCTACGAGTACTGGGAGCGCTTCAAGAAGCTATGTTCCAGCTTCCCACATCATGAAATGGAGGAACACCAATTCCTTGTGTTCTTCTACCAAGGACTTGTGGATAATGATCTAAATCTTCTAAATGCCTCATCAGGAGGGTCCCTGATTGACAAGTCACATACAGATATCAGAATACTAATTGAGAATATTGCTCAAAACTCACAACAATTTGGACTAAGTGGAATGGAAGCTAGGGGGATACATGAGCTAAAAACATCTGATTCATCTGCATTGATTGAAACCAAAGTCAATGACCTTTCAAGGATAGTCTTTCAAATGGATGTAACACAAGAAAATGGACAACAAGCATCAGCTCATGTATGTGGTTTATGTTATTCTTCCACTCATCATACTAACCAGTTCCCTAAGATACAGGGGACATAATAATGTGTTGCGGCTTTTCAACCAATAAAATTCCAACAAAATCAACTGCCTCAACCCCAATCCCAACACGGATATTGGAACCAACAAAACCAGATGAGACCATTCAACCAGCGCCCCAGTCAACCTCCATACCACCACCAGCAATACCAGAACCCCCCTTCCTTCCAAAAATATTATAAACAGCCCTTCCAACAACAAAAATCTTTTTAGCCACCACCATTCCAATGAAAGAAATATGAACAACAATCCACCAACACACAACCTTCTGTGGAACAGCTACAATCCAAGTATGAGGGCCTAGCAGATAAGGTTGACAATCTAGTAGACATAGTGGGAAGTCTTCTTAATATCATATCCAAGAATCCAAGGACACATCCATCCCAAACTATGCCAAATCCTAAAGAGAATATTAGTGAAATAATAAAAATTAGTGGAAAATTATTCCCACCTCCATCCAATCCTAAACCTGAAATAATACCACCTATTCTGAGATACAATGATTTATAAAGTCTTGTGAAAATCCACCATGAAGATAAAAAGGAAGAGGAGGAGGATAAGGATAGTCCATAGAATAAGAAACAAGAAACACCAATGCAATGAAAACAAAGGGAGAAGAAAGACTTACCTACATCATTCCCAACAAGGATGATCGAATAAAAGAAATATCATGAAGAATCACTTCAAAAAGAAATTCTGGACACCTTCCAGAAAGTGGAAATCAATATACCCCTACATGAAGCTGTTAAAAAAATCCCTAAATAAGAAATATTTCTGAAGGAGATGTGTACTAAAAGAAGGAGGTTGGATGGAAATGAAAGAATGAACATAGGAAGAAGCGTCTAAGCATTGATCACACCACCGATACCTCAAAATATGTCAAGATCTAGGGAATTTCTCTATTCCCTGCACTATCAGTTCTTTAAATTTATCTAATGATTTGTGTGATCTAGGTGCTTAAATTAATGTATTTCCTCACTCAGTATACACTTCATCGCAGATGGGAGAATTGAAGCCTAATAGAGTGGTGGTCTAGCTCGCAAATAGATCCAAACTTTTTCCAGCAGGTGTTCTAGAAGATGTTCTTGTAATGGTAAAAGATCTATTGTACCCAGCTGACTTTTATGTGCTGAAAATGTAAGAAGATAGGAGTTCATCATAGTCACCCATCATCTTGGGAAGACCTTTCTTATAGACAGCAAAGACCATCATCAATGTGCATGAGGGAACACTCTCAATGGAGCTCAGAGATAGTCGAGTGCATTTCAATATACTTGAATCCATGAAGAATTTGTCAGATGTTCATTTTTTGAAAGAAATCTACCACAAAGAAGGAAAAGAACCATATAAAAATTCCTAAGAGAAAACCATTGAATTATTGGATAGTTGTTTGGAAGAGGCTAGAGAACTAAAATCAGGATAGGATGTTGAGATCCAGAAGTATAAACTCAAGGAGGTCGAACATAAAAATATTATCATAGATCTCCGGAAGGAACTTTCTACAAAAGAACACTACTATAAACCTGACTTTTCCCAATGCTTTTATACCAACGGTATGTAAAAACTGTTGGTATAGGTCCTTTTTCCCAACGGTTTGGCCAAACCATTGGGAAATCCCACATTGTGGCCACTTTTCCCAACGGTTTTCTAAAATCGTTGGGAAAGGGTATACCTATCCCAACGGATTGGCCAAACCGTTGGGAAAAGTCCTCTTTGTGGCCACCTTTCCCAACGGTTTGGGCAAACCGCTGGGATAGGTATACCCTTTCCCAACGGTTTTGGAAAACCGTTGGGAATAGTCCACTTTGGGGACACCTTTCCCAACGGTTTGCCAAAACCATTGGGAAAGGTCCCCTAGAAATCAACCTTCACCTCAAAATAAATTCCAGGATCAAGAACTATACCAACGGTTTTTAAAACCGTTGGTATAGGTCTATACCAATAGTTTTGACAACCGTTGGTATAGGTCCTGAGAATTTTTATCATATCTTCTTACAGAGAACATTATATAAATCAAAATTTAAAATATTCATGACAATACGTATATATATTTTTATGTAATTATGTTCACAAAAGTCATGTTAGGTTAGTGGTTAAGTCGTTCAATGATAAACTAGGGGTCCTACGATCAAATCCCAGCGATTTTTTTTGTAATACAGATACCAACGGTTCCATAACCGTTGGTATATATTTTCATATTACTTATACCAACGGTTTCCAAAATCATTGGTATAGGTCTATACCAACAGTTTTCGCAAAACTGTTGGTATAGACCTATCCCAACAGCTTACTTGGCTACGGTTCTCCAAACCGTTGGTATAGGCTATACCAACGGTTTGGAGGTATATACCAACAGTTCCAAACTTTTGGTATATGTTAGTTTTCCAGTAGTGGAAGAAGAACTAGCTAAGAAAAATTCCATATGCCTTGCAATGGAACAAGAGCTGAAGAAAGTCATGGAAACCCCCATTAAAGACGTAGAGTGTAAAGGATATTCACAAACCAATAGGAAGAGGGGATTATAAGAGAAAGAGGAAAAACTCAAATCCAGGTTTTTAAGGGTAATGAAAATTGAGGGTTAGTCTCCTACCTCAGGAGAAGAGAGGAATTTTCAAAGGACACCACAAACCCTTAAAAAGATTTATGTTCACATTGCAACAAGGAAGAAACAAATATCCAAAAAGTTTTAAAACCATTCCAGGAGAACAATATTTCAGGGGTTTTTCTGGTGTTGTGGTATCTATGGACACAAATCTGACTCTTGTTGGTACAACATGTCTTTACTAGGAAATAGAAAAGAACCAGTGGAGGAGATCCCACTCCTCCAACCTGTCTATCTATAAGAGCCATCAGATTGTACCTCTTATTCACACTTGGATCATGTTGTGATTCATTTGAAAATTGGTTTACATGTTAAATCCACTAGAATTCATTGAGGACACTGCAACATTTAAGTATGGGGGAGGGAAGCTTTGTAGTACAAGATTTTCATTTGATGTTTGTTTTTGTAGAAAAATAAAAAAATTGTGTGTTTTCAATTTTGTGTGTGTTTATTTTCAATTTTTGGCGTGTTTTTGAAACTTTTGAGCTGAAATGATTATCATTATCATTTTTGAAACCCATTTCAATGAGTGAACCAATTTATTTCATGAAACTGAGCTTAAATGAATGCTGAAATAACATCGTTTCAAGTTCAAATCTTTTGGAATTTCATGAAAAGTACACTGATTTTTGAAACTCATTCCATATTTCACTATCTATATATTTGAAATCACATTCTTGTGAGTCTTCTGAACCATTTTGTCATATTATTTTCATTCACCTCATTTGTTGAGAGAACCAGACCATGTTTGCTTTAACCAGAATTTGATTTATTCCTTTCAAAACTTGAGGGTTTGGGGTACATGTGTTTTAAATGATTGAGGCATTTATTTGGTTTGAAGCCCACTTTTTAAAATAATCCTTTTCATTATGGCCCACCTTTACGTTTATCCTTCATTTTATCCCCTAGTATCCATGAATTTCCTGTTATGTTAGCCACATTTCAAGCCAATTTTCCATGTCCTACCTGCTCTTGAAATGAAATTGCATGATCCAGTTGAACTTAAGTGTGGTGGATGATGTATTGTGGTGTACTACCTCATTTGGGGATACTTTTGGAGGAATATAAAATGTTGAAGAGCTGATGTTACTACTAAATATTTCATTTTGTTAAAAGCTATGCCTTTTTAGAGATTTCATGATAAGATATGTTATGCCTTTCTGGAGCTTCCAATGTAAAAAAAAGTTGTGCCTATCTGGAGCTTTCAAGAAAAATCATGTTTGAAAAGATTTAAATTTTTTTCTGAAATCCTGAGTAGATTTAATGATGATGGAGCTGAGTTTCTACAAAAGGGAATATAAGGAGACCATATTTGAGTGAAAATTACAATCTTGCAATTTTGCTTCAATAAGAGCCAATCCCTCCTTTTTCGACCTCAGAATTTTTAACATCAAAATCCTACCAACCGGAAGCCACAGAGAAACCCTGAAATGCCCTCATGAGAAACACATTACCTTGACTCACATCAGGTGGAGAAGTAGAATTTATCAAGCCTATGGTGACTCTTGTGTGAGTTTAGATGAGAAAAGCCTTGTTCTGCATTTACATTTGTGAGATGAGAGAAAATTCATGTGAGGTAGGTGTTTTTGTGTGCATGGGATAAGAAATGAAGTGGAAATATATTAAAATATAAAATGGAGAACATTAAGTAATTGTTTTTTATGAGTCATGATATCTTTTCTTGGAATTGATTTGGTAGATCTCATTTATATGTGTTTTGGATTTGATTTGATTTGACTTTTACTTGTCCAGGAGTCCAAATGCTAAGTGTTGAGGGAATTGATAAAGCCAATATTTTAAATTAATTTATATTGAAAATAATTTTTTTAAACCAACAAAAATGTTCCTCTAAGATGAATTGTTTCATTTTTATGATATTGGTGTTATTTTTAGTTGAATAGTAAAAATTGGCCATTTTGGATTTGTAACAGTTTCAAATTATTTCTGTAGTTTGGCCATAACATTATTTCAATTGATTAAAATTGAAAAATTATTTCTTTTCCAGATTCTACACTTCTAGGTTGTAATTTTCTATTTTTAGACTAAAAGCTAAATCATCTATATGGAAGCTCCAAAGAAGCTCACATGTTGGATAAAGAAAACTATTTGCAGTTCGGCCTAGTTTTGGTGTGGGATCCATAACCCATTCATGGTAGGCCCAAATGTTGTGAAATTTGGTGGGTGGACGCGCACATGGTTTTGGAGAATCTCTTATGAAGGAAGTGCCACGTGCATTGGCCGTTTATGTGGTCATTAAATCAACCGAATCTGGAGTTTTAAGATTTGGCGAGTCTGACTGGACATAATAATTTCTCAAAGTAAAATAGGTATATCTCTCAGCATACATCTCCAAATCCATTGAGATTTTGAGGGGACACAGCCAAGGAAATTATGAACAACATTAGACCAGGGCTCAATGCGTGAATATGTCATTAAATTGGTATAAAACGCGTCAACATCTAGGGGACATATTCTGGATATAAAAGGACGAGAGCTCCAACCTCTCAAATCATCCAATTATCTATCTCGTTCCTTCCGGGACACAAATAAGGAGATATTTTTGGATATCTATTTTATTTATTTATTTTTTCATATTTTTGTAATGCCTTCTTCTCCCCCATTCATCTCTATTGCCCTTACCATGGTGGGGTAAACTTTTGGAGTGATTGGGGAAGTGATGGTTTTCTGCATTGTAATTCTTGAGTTCTTAGACCTAATTGAATAAATTTATTTCTTTTTCAAAGTTGTTTTCAATTTCTTATAGAAGATTTCATTATCAAGTGGGATCATTCATGAATATTAATTTCTGTTATTGATTTTTTCCTTGGTAAAATAATCAGAATCTCCCTCCACTGATTTCTAGTTTATATACGATGGAATAGAACAGGAATTAGTGGTGAAGTACACGATGATCGTCAGTACGTGTAAAAGGTGTAGTGAATGTTCTTGATTGTTTGGGATAAACAAAACCTGGTCAGGTTTTTCCCATTAAAATTAAGAATGTTCAGTACAACTATTTTACACATGGAAGGAGAGTTGACCAAACCACGATCTTGGTAAGGTTTTATTTCACAATAATAATTTCACCAAGGATGTGAGAGAAATGATTGTGGAAACACACTTTAATCAACTAAGAAGAAGAGGTTTGAATTAAATTGAACAAGGATAGAATTACCATTAGGAAACTGAACACAACCTAATCACCTTTTTAAAATCATATTTTTCCAATCATTTTAATTTCAAATTTATTTTTAAAAGTTCAACATATTTACCCTCGTTTTAAAGTGACAACCCGTTTTATTTGCACTCCACTTCAGGAGACATCCTAGGTCCACCACATTACTACATTTTAACTTAGGAGAAAAATTGTTTTTCCATGCCCAACAATAGGCATGCGTCAGAGAACATCATAATTTGGTGCCAATAGTGAACTTCAGCTTATAGGAGGTTTCTCTATGACAGAGGTTATGGTGGGCCCTATCACCTGGGCCGACAGCTGACTAGTGCTGGGAATATCCCACTACTCACTAATCGAAGCCAATGGAGTGACTAACAAATGAGGTCAAGATGACTAAGACCAGCATGTGGAAAATCGTGGTTGGTCACGACAAAGTCAAGGTGGCTCTGCCTGATCCATCAACATGAGCGGCGGCGATGGTGGGCATGATTTCACCAAAAGAGATGGCTATGTATCTTGAGCTCTACGCTGGGCCTACATCCAGGTTTCGGTTCTGTGCACAACCTGGAAGGATGTACTGATAGATTCACTCCAAAATCTATATTTGTGCGGCTCCGTTGACATTGAAGATGTCTTCGAGCATTGGGAGGATCTTCCTAGTGCTCCCCATCGCCAGGAATCATGTAGGGATTTACAAGCTCTAGTGTATTTACTGAGGAGTACCCTTGACCATCACATCAAGACTCATCCAGTACTGGACAGATTCTAGTATGGACCACCATATCCAAGGTAATGATATCCCTAAGAGTATGGGATGAAAATGGAAATGGAAGGGGACTTTGCTTTCCCTTACGCCACTAGTGTTTGTTCTTCTGGGGGGAGGATGACTGAGACGATGACGAAAATGTAGTTATTCTAGATTTTGAAGGATCTGTCTGATTCAGGCAAGCATAGATAACTAGATGGTCACAAGTGAATATTTTACGAGCCATCCATTCATATAATCTGAGGACTCGCAGCTAGAAACTTGATGCCACTCACCTTCACTACCACTGCTACCATCTGACCTCACGAAGACACATGGAATGTGTCCTGGAGCTGGGCCCAACCGGACAATGTTTTTATCCACCTGGTCTTGAATTTATTATTTAAACACATAGCATGGATTGAGGGTGTTCCCCAGGATCTGATGGTGGGGGCAGTAATTAGGGCGATCATTGAGGTTCGCCTCTTCTAGCCTCCTGCACTGAGGAAAACATACAATCCCCTGCTCTAGGGAAATTCAGAAATAACCAATGACTTGTGCCTCTTTGACTGAGTATGTATGGTTCCTCCTATCTGAGAATAGGGCCTTGGATCTTGACCCTGATGAGGGGCTTGAGGAGCCTTTCGATGAGGTGGTGCTTGGTTATCTCACCTAGGTGGTGGCGGCACAATGTTTAGGGGAAACGACCGATTATGAGGTGGACGTTGTTGTGCCAGAGGATGTGCCTAGGGTGGAGGGCATCTGCGATGCTATGGAGGCATCTCCACTGGTAATAAGAAATGTTTCCAAGGAGCATCCGTTTGAGGCACTACTGTAGGCTCAAATTTGTGGCCCTTCTCATGGGGATTACCGCATGCAATGGATGTGCCTGCTTAGCCATTTTCAAGGCTTCTTCTAGGTGCTGAGCCTTATCAGAGAAGTCTCGGTATCCCACCAGGGTAGTTCAGGGTGATCAGAGAGGGGGATGGATCTATCTTGATGTTCCTTATAAAATTTTTCAGTAATTGCTTCTGAGTCAGTGGCTTGTCATGAGAGTATGTGAGTCCTTTCCACCAGGGGACAAAGTCGGCAACACACTCATCATGACTCTTCTTGCACTTTAAGTGGTTCGTGATGCTTGTCTTCCATGGGGTGGAGCTAACTTGGATTAGAAATTTCCTAGTAGGTATTCCTAGTTGGCTACTGATCTAATGGGTAGTTGGTTGTACCATTCAATTTTAGGCCCTTCAAATTTCTGCAGAAATCACCAGAGTTCGGCACCTTCCTGCTGCGTTGGATTTCCCAACAGGGGGCCAAACACTGAGATAATGTGGGATAGGTGTGGCGGTGGGTCCCCCATCCCAGTATAGGGGGGACAAGGTGGGATTCCCGAAACCTCGGGGTACTAGCATATCATCCACCCATGATGGGAATGGCTCGTCATCAGGCTATATTTCCACCTATCGAGTCTCTAAGGCTTCGAGGCTGGCGATTAGTGCCACCATTGGATCTTCTGAGAGGGGAATCCTATCTTGATGAGGATCCTCAACCACCAATGCATTGGCAGGTTCTTCAACATGATAAACAGGCCCAACAGCTCATGGAGTGGCTGGTGGAACGACCTATGGATCATCTGGGGGAATTTGATCTGGGTCCTGAGGATTGTCACTCCATTCATGAGGATTTGGTGACGTGTTCTGCACCATCTTGTCATAAGTTACATCCCTAAACATTTATGTATGGTTAGGATAGTCAAGGTCACCTAGGGTAGTTCTCCAAGGGGATGTTGTGACTACCCTACTAATCTTGTCGAGGATCACCGTAGTCTGGTCGTCTCTTTGCATCGCGTTCAGCAAGGAGGTCATCCGACACCTTCTTATGTTCGGAGAGTTGAAAATGCAACATTGCTTTTTCAGGGTTGTCTTCCACCTTCTACACTGAGCCACAGGGGTCAGAGAGTTATATGGCTTAAAAGAGTTCATTTTTCTAGTAGGGATTCTGGCTAAGGACTAGTGCCTTAGTGCGCATAGGAATACCCATTAGATTTGTCTGCTAGTTAATGACCCTTCCTGAGGGATCCAGTAGTTGTGGCAGCCCCTCAGGGGGTAAGTCCCCATCAAGGAGATCCAACTAATTTTCTACTTTTGATAGGTCATGCATGTTAACTATTACTCTTCCTAGAGTCATATCCTCTATGTTTCTTAGAAAATCAGACTGGCGTCGAATGGAACTAAAATGGAGTGTCGCGTACTACCCCCACCCACGAATTTGAACACGGGGAAAAGAATTCTTGATTATCATGAGGAGAAATTTATAACTCGGAATGCATCATTGTTGGAGGGTCTAATGTCTACCTGGTGACTTAGGGTGCTGGACCATGGGAAGTGCAACAAAATTGACGAAATTTCATAGCTGGAAGATATTTTTGAATTGTACCTAGCTCATAGGGTAGGTCACAAACCAATGAAGAAGGTTGAAATGAGTCCCCCAGAGGGCTTAGAGAAAGCATCCAACTTCCTCCGGGGTGAGCAATTCTGGTTCCCTATAATTTGGAACTGCAACTGGATAGAACATCTCAGCGAAATGGTCTGCTGTGAGGATATGCCACAAGCTCCTTGGTCATGATTTTGGGTCAGGACCATCATTTACCCACTCATCTACTGGAGGTGGCTTGGGAACCGGCTATGGTTCTGATGTAAACTATTGAGATGGAATGCTGACTAGGGGAGAATACAACGAACGAGCTGATAAGATGACATGTCTTGGGCTATCCTCCGAAGAGTGTAGTAACATGGCGACCACATCACGGTAATACGGGCTGCTGACTGCAGTTTCTGACACGGGGAATACGACTGCAATTGATGGGTTACACTACTTCTCTTCTACCATTGTTCCCCAGAATAGCTCTCTGTGATCTCTAGTTGAGTTAGGGTGTGCTTCTAGTGATGGTGGCGATTACACGATCGTATCCTATGCAGTTACCAAATTTACGACTTCTTAGATATACCTACGGAGGGAGGTGGGAATCTGATGGACCACACATCCTAGAAGTATTAGGCTGATGCGACTTGTTCCTAACTAGACCTGCTACATGGAGGATCTTGAAGAGGTTTCCATCACTGAATCATATTCCACATCATAATCTGAGAAGCAGACATGTTTGATATCGGTATGAATATTATCGGAATTATTTTTATGGCGGAGACAACCCACCCTCTTTCCCCATGATGGTTCATTGTGACATGGAATATTTCTAGCATGAGGAGGTCCTTCTGCCATACTAGTGCTGGGGTGGGGTGGAGTTCAGCCTGAGTGATCTGGGGTGGGAAGAGAACCTGGACAGATATAAAAGGTAACTTGAGGAGGACCTCTGTGTCTACTGGTTGATGTGCGGACGATACCTCCACTGAAAATGCTGGAGTAGGTAGGACCACCAATGAAGTTGATAAGAGAATGGGTAGAAAACCCATGTATTCTTCCCCTGTCAGTGTCAGTGCGAGTAGGGTCCTCATACTGGTCAAGACAAACATGGGTATGACCGCGATGCTAGGTACTGGTGAAGTAAATATGGCCTTTACTCCTTTGATTGTAGAGGCGAGGAGGACTCTCACCAGCTTTTTCTAGGATATGGGGAATCCCCCGAAAATAGAGATATACCAGATGTGTATAATCTTCATATTGGTGGTCCGTGGTGGAGGGGATGACCCCATGCCCCTTGTAATGAGCGCGGGAGAGGCTTCCGTACTGAGTGTCACTATCATTGGGATGACCCTCATTCAGATTAAAGGTAGCACGGGGTAGACCTCCAAGATGATCATGGAAGTAGGGGAGACCCACATTCTCCTTGTTGGAAGTAAGAGGAGAACCTTCGTACTAGGTTTCACTGCCACCTATTGGTCTAAAACGGGTGCTCCCTCCCCCGACGACTGAGAGAGTCAACCATGCTTGCCCGTGGGGTAGTTGGGGCCTCGATCTGGGATAGGTATATAGGTTCATATACTTAGGGTGCCCAGGGGGAGGATAATACATGTCGGCGATGGCCTGTGCCACAACAGTTTCTGGCATCGATGCCTCTTGGTGGGCTTCATCTATAACCTGCACCTGACGGTGGCGTCGTGTTAGCCAAACTAGGGAATATGGTGTCGGTACATAGCTTACCTTCTCTTCAGCATGTGGAGATGTGTGGTGGCACTGTTGCAGTCTACTGGGGGCCCTCCATGGGGGCCCCTGGGATGGGATCTCAACTGGGATGTCCCATACATCCCCTACCTCGTCGGCGTAGGGGAGGGAGTTATCGAGACCATCCGGGGAGAGACTCCCGGAATGATTGGAAATCGGGGTAGGGAGTAGTGGCTCCCTGTGCGGCCCCTATGGGAGGAAGTGGTGACATGGCATAGATGCATCTAAATACTGGCATACCATATCATGAGTCTATATAATCCCCTCATCCTAATATTGGCGTACGAGTTCAGTTATCATCCTTTGTTGCATGAATTCAGAATGGGAGATGGGGCATGGGCACCCAACAGGTGTGGGTGTGGAAGCCGTCACATAATCGGTTGATCCACGTGGGATTTCCGTTGTGGTGTTTCCCCTGCCCCTGCATTGGTGGGCGGGTGGTGATCAGGTTCCTTTTGCAGTAGTTTAGTTCCTAAAAATAAGGGAGATTAATCCATTAGTGCTAAAACAAAGAGAACGACATCAAGTTTCCCATCGCCATTTTGTTTCCCATGGTTGGTAAGAAAGATCCAAACTGACAATGTTGCGGATTGGGATGTCCGACGTTTTTACTGCCTGAACTTCTGGTGAGTTTCACGCAAGGCCCATTATTTGTATGACAGGACCTACCACCAGATAACTAGATCCGGTGACACGCTAATCCACTGATGTCTCGAAATCTACTAATCTACACATTGAGGAGAAGAAATTTTATTTTGGGTTTCCAATATCTATTTCTGACTCTTTCACTAGGGAGTGTGCATCCGTCTGTGGAGGGTTCTAATATGTTTCCCCACATTCCCAATTTCCAATGGCGGGTAGCATCCGTTCCTGGTTCATGGATGTTTTCTCCTTGATTGAAACAAGATGATGGTATTTCAGTTCCTTCTTCCATGGATTCCTCCCCGGAACTCATCACATAGTTCGGGTCTCAATTATGGACTATGACATTGTTTGTGAAACTCTTCATAGTTCCATTTCTTCGTTGACGTATGTAAATTACACTAATTTTTTCAGGACATTCCTATGTGTCCAGTCAGGGCAGAAACCTTCGGTCGGGGGAGTAGTCACGTTGGAGATCACTAGTGTGTCTGGACACTTGAACACAAGTGTTTCTATGTTTCTTCCCCTTATTATAGGGATTCTCGAGGGCACGGATTCCTAAGGCATCCCATGGAGAATGTGAGAAATTATATTTCATAGGAATGTATCTGAGGATTTCCATAGAATCTTATGTTTAACACAGGGTATGCAGTGAGTTCAACGTCTAGTCAAGATGGATCAGACTAATCAGAACAATGACTAGAGTGGATCATTTGGGTGAAACCTCTGAAGGGAACGCTGATGTTGGGGATATTGTGTGGTTAGCTACCTGATAGTTTTTTAAGGGAATGGGGAACAAGGTGGAATGATCTCACCAGGAGGTGGTGGCCCAGGTAATAATAAATATGGATAATGGATGGTTATGTGGAGTGGATGGAGAATGAGATGGAGTATACTCGAGGAGGATGGTGATGTTGGGTGTGAGCCCCGAAGAGACCTATTATGTATCCATGTGGTAGAGAATCAATTTCCACGTAGTTCAGGAAGGGGGTATAGAATCAAGGTTCACGCATGGGACAACGACCCGATGATATACCGGGGCTTACACATGGTTAGTAGCCCAAGGTTGGTCTTAAACTGCTTGGATGGACCAGCGATATGGGTCCCAATAAAAGAGGCAATTGTGGATGAACACTGGGTTTCAGTTGAAAATGGCATACTGTTGGGTTTGGGTTGAAAATGGCAAACCACTGGTTGGGGTTCACAACAAATCTCCGTTATAAGGAGGAACAACGTCTTACCATTGGATGGGGTCACAAATTCTTAATACTATATGTGGTCACCACAACTTATGACTAGATGGAGTCACAACGACATACCTTTGGATGTGGTTGATACCTATAGAGGCATCCTACGTTATTTTCCTTGACAAGGATGAAAGTCCACGCAGTTTGGGAGGGGTGTGCAGTGAGCCGACGTGATGATGGTCATGACCAATGGGTGCTGGGATTGAACCTCAGGGGGGTCATCTTATGTACAATTACTTGAAAAAGAAAAATGCACTAGTAGTTCAGATGAAAAAATGATTGGGCCCAATGGATGGTTAGAATGAACCTCAGGGAGGCTTCCTTCGTACCTTGCATTGGAATGGATCGAAGTCCATGTAGTTCAGGTGTGATGGACTGACGTGAAACAGTCGGAATGAATGGTTTTTGGGATTCAACCTCAGGGAGTCTTCCGACATACCATCCCTTGGAATGGATCAAATTCTTCATATTTCGGTAGAGGTTCTTGGGGCTTACACTCTTGGTTATCTAGAGAGGATTTTACGGACGTTGCTTACTCTAAGGCTATGTGAGTCCTGATCAATGTGAGAAAAAAGTTGTAGAAAAGACCTAACAATCACGTCGTGAATGGTACGCCCATGGGGAGTAGCGTGGGGCTTACATGTATTTAGCGGCCTGTGGAGAAAATATAAGATTATGCATTGTGAGATTCATGAAGAGGAATTAAGGGCTTATGCATGGTTAGTAGCCCGGGGTAATCAAGATTGGGACTTACACTATGATGGATTCCCGGGTGGTGACAAATCCCAAAGGGATTTGGCACCAAGGAAGGGAGGAGGATCATGGATGCAACCTCCTGCAAGGAAATCTTGGGGTTTACACCAAGGTGGTTCCCCTTTCCACGTAGACAGATGTTGCACTGATATAGAGGATATTCTTCCATGTGAGGAATGATCTCACTCATGTGGATACCAGTGGGTGTAGAGAATGTCCGAAATGGGGAACCCTATGTATAATGCACATGGTGAGGCCACAGGTTAATGTCATGTGCTGAGGATTATGGAGTTTGGTTTTTTAACGTCCTGTGGCTCGGATGAGGTGGGTTTACTCTGCACCCCCTATGACTTACATAAATGACACCTCCTGTCCCTTGGGGAATGTAAGGCATCAGCAATGTCGTGGTGAGTGGGCATTATGGAGTGATCCATTGGGGGGTCCACATTAGCATGTCCATGGGAAAATAAATAGTCGTTAGCAATCCTATGCGAAGAAGAATGAGGTGAAGCAACACAAAGGGAAGCATCACCCAAGGGACATTAAGGATACTATGTATGAGCCTAGATGGTCATAGGAGAGAAGTGTGTGTAATGTAGATGCTTTGGGCATAAGAATCACCTGATGTTGATGTCTGGAAGAGGGAAAACAAGCATGCGTGAAAGAGAATGAACAATGAGAGAAGCCTACACGTAAATGGTGTGGCTGCGTTGAAAAGGCCGATGTGGGTGGACCTAGAGGTTTTCACGCATTTGTAGGGATTTTCACCCAATCGTCTTTCAATTGGATCAATTGTGGGGGATAGATAGGGTGTGCATTCAAATTTAGGGGTTTCGTGCAATTGGGAGCAAAGGTTTTGTGCGGAAATTGGAGGAATTGCACACTAGGCATGGCACAAAAGTTTGAGCAGTTGTGCACAAAGACTGCATGGGTTTTTCCGCATAGGAGTAAGGGATAGCGCGCAAAAATCCCCAAATTTAAGGGACTTGGGAGAGGGTCAAGCATGAGTGGTCCCACACGAAGCCAGACCCCTGGGAGACCTGTCCTGAAAAATCTTGTATATAAAATTATTCTTTTTTCACGTGGGGGAGATTAATTGTGTGCAGGGGAGATGGTTCGGATTATTCATCCCACTAAAGTTGAAGGGGTGACCTTATATTTATAGGTTCTTGGGGACATCGGGTAAGCATGGAAGTCGGTTGGGGTGAAATATTTTTTGCTTGGCGTTGGAGGCGTGAAGGATTCTTCATCGGGTGTTGGTCGTGCGTCGGTTTCCGCGCTAGGTGTAACACCCCGGCCCCTCTAGACTGGACCAGGTGCATTACTTCTGATATTGGAATTGGTATAAGAAGTGAAAAATCCCTAAGGAATGATTAGTTTAGTATTTTTGATGAAATTAGATACATAGATGTGACACAAATTTCATCGAAAAAGGTTACAAGTTACAATACATAACGAAACTAAAAACTTCATCCAAGAGAACTCAATAAATTATCTCCTCTTCGACACCTTTTGAAAGTAAACAATGAACGTTGTGAGCTCAAATGCTCAGTAAGGGTTACAAATAGAAGAATCCTGAGTACAATAATAAGTGAATCACAATCAATCTTACATAATCAAGATGGCATAGTGAATAAATGGAAAACTAATGACATTAAAAAACTGAGAATGAAACTACATCAATAGATTTTGTCATAGTGAAAACCTCATGGATAATAATAATAACTGATAATGAATAAATTGAATGCTTATTAATTGTACATAATGTATCTGGCACATGAAACCATAATATTGTAAAAACGGTTTAGTTTTAGGGGTAGAATCCCATCTGATTTTTTGAAACAAACTCGAAGGGTTTTTCGCCAACTAATTTGTCCCATGAGACATATCGATGCATAGAGGGGTATAGAGGGCCCCACTCGCCACTTCATGTCGAAAGAATTCTTTATAAATTGATTCAATACAATAGAAATATGTTTTCAATATCCATATAGAGTAGAGTATACAGATTCATCAACATTTCCATAATTTAAATAACTTTCCAAATAAACACCGTATGTAAAATTGTATAAGGTTTAGAAAAAAAACATATCCATGATATGAGATTATTTATATTTAATATAAATATAATTTCAAATGAAAAATCATCTCAAATGGGTATTAGGTACACCACATAAGGATTATTAGGTGCACAAAACAAAGTTAGTCACAACAAAATGGTAGTTGAGAGAAAGACCCTTACAACAATGTAATCAGTCAAATTATATGACCAGAACTTAATAACCCTCAAATTAATCATTGAATAACATGAATATGAATATAATCATGTTATTATATATCAAAATTCAGTACACATATACCGCATACATGAAATAAGTGGCAAACAATGAAAATCCCACAGAAATGAATGTGAGATGAGAAACCCCTTACAAACATTTTGGCATGGTAATGAGTGTCATTGAGAGGGATTATTGAGAGGTAAAGGGGTATTAGATTATTTATATGTCACAAGGTATGTATGTTGGAGGTGCTAAATCACACCCCATAATTATGAATTAAATATAAAAGAGCACAACATAGGGGAGATTCTTGAATAAAAGTGAGAGAGAGGATACCTTACATTATGTTTGATGGTGTTATTCACTTGTTATTTAGGACCTGAATAAAAAAATTAGGATTATTAATTCATACATAAAGAATGTTTTATATATGTAAATGATTTATTATATCCCTTTTTAGTTCATTCAAGGCCTTTTTGATTATTTACAAGGTTCAATTTCATTGTTCAGGCTTGTTTGTTTACTTGGTTTTAAATGACCGGTTCACTTATATTCATGTTTGGATAAATAAATAAGATGGATTTTGTTGTATAGAAAATAAGTTATATTCTATTAGTTAAAATCCATAAGATTACATGGTTTTAAAATTAATTTGTTTACTTAGATTGAAGTCAAATTATTATATATATAACCTTAGTGACAACCGTTTGGGCTAAACGGTGGGTTTGATTACAATGAACATGTTTTACATTATAACATAATTCAATTATAACAAAAAAATTACAGAACTAATAACTGCATATATTACATATATAATAATCTGGTTCAACCACAACACAAATGGTTTAATGACAAGAATTAATGATTATAATCGAAATTGATAAACAGTTGTCCTTGAATTTGCTAAATTAGCACATCTCAAACGGTGCTTTTATTTCATTCAAATAAATGGTGGGGAAAGGAGCGGAGGTAATTAAATATACCATTAGCATGAAAATATTCCATTACATGTATGTTACATAATTTATCATAATATTATGGTGAGGAATGAAAAAAATAACTTAAAAGAATTGAAGGAATTGGAAAGATGAATATACCTCTTGAGACTTCCTCCTTTGAGAACCTCTTAAGGGGAGAGGTTTTGGTATTTCGAAGAGGCTAGGAGAATTTTTACATGGGGGAGGATCTTGGGGAGAGACTTGAGCAGAATATTGGCAAGGCACAAGTCTTGAGTGGTGTGAGAGGAAGAGGGGTTGAGGGGTGCTTTATATAGTGGAGGGGAGATGAGTTTTCTTAATATAAAACTCATTAGTTTATTATTTCCTCTCAAGACAAACAACAGTGAGTACTCCATGACCATGAATAGTAATATATGCATGCGAATTCAAACCAATTTGTCTTACAACACCATAGCATCATCAATGTCTCAATTAATATATTATTTAGCATTTATTGTGAATTATCGGATTTTACTATCCATTAAAAATTCAAGTATTTTAGAAAAATCCCAAAAATTCACCCTACCCATTTATTGACACCTAGAATCAAAAAATGTAATCCATTTTTCAAAAATAATTTTCTAAATATGATTAATTAAATATTTAATTAAAATCACTATTTAATCGAAAAATACAAACACTTAAAATTTTCATCTTCATTTTTAAGGTGCCTAAATTCATTTATACACTCAATGGAACATATACCATTCATAAGAGTCATATTACTATTCATAAGGGTAAATTAATATTCATAAGGATAGGTTAATATTCACTAAAAATTAAGTTAATTCTATCAAACTCTAATTATCATCTTGATCACAACTTTGTATGTTATATTTTTAACATTCAAATCAAAAAGCTGAAAATTTTAAGTTTTATGGCTAGGATATGGCTATCTCTTATATGTAACCATTTTTTGTTCCATAGAGGATCATTGATTGTTGAAATATAGGCTATAAATAAAATGTATTTAAGATAAACATACCATAAAATGTTTGGGATGCTATATTATTCCCTCCTTCGGAAATTTTGTCCTCAAAATTTTATGTATGAAACTCGCCAAAAATATGTGGGCGGTTCTTTTTCATGCAATCCTCTGGTTCCCATGTTGCTTCCTCCATATTTTGGATCCTCCAAAGAACCATTACATGAAGATTTTTCTGATTTTTCAATACATTCTTCCTTGTGTCAATAATCCCAATAGGCTTTTCATAGTATGAAAAATCAGGTTCCATTTCAATTTCATCATAACTGACTATATGTGTTGGGTCTGGCATGTATTTCTTCAACAATGACACATGGAAAACATCATAGACTTTGTAAAGATTTGGTGGTATTGCTAAATAGTAAGCTACTTCTCTGTTCATTTCCAGAATTTCAAATGGTCTGATATACCTGGGTCTCAGTTTACCTTTCTTACCAAACCTTAAGACACCCTTCCATTGAGATACTTTCAGAAATACATGATCTCCCAATTGTAATTCCAAATCATTTATCCAGTTGTTAGCATAACTCTTCTGCCTAATTTGGGCTACTTTAACATGGGCTTGTATTGTCTTCACCTTTTTCATGGTCTCTTCAACACCTTCTAGGCCTATATGTTTCCTCTCACTAACATCATCCCAACAAGCTGGAGTTCGAAATCACTTTCTATACAATGCTTCATATAGAGCCATTTGAATACTATAATGAAAACTATTGTTGTAGTAAAATTCCACTAAAGTCATGTATTGATCCCACATACCTTGAAAATAATGAGGGCATGACTTCAGCATGTCTTCTTGGGTTTGAATAGTCCTTTCAAACTATCCATCAGTTTGGGCGTGATAATAAGTACTCATATGAAGCTCAGTATTCAAAGACTTCTAGAGCCATTTACAAAATTTTGATGTAAATCGAGGATCTCGATTAGACACAATTGATATAGGTGCCCCATGTATTCTTAAAACTTCATTAATATAAAATCTTTCCAATTTCTCTAATGGAAAATCCTCTCTTATAGGAAGAAAATGTGCTGATTTTGTGAGCCGGTCAATAATTACCCATATTGCATCGTTCATTCTAGTTGTACTTGGTAGTCTAGTTACAAAATACACCATAATGTTATCCCACTTCCACATAGGAATATGTAGAGGTTACATCACTCCATTGGGATGTTGTATCTCTTCCTTCACAAGCTGATTAACTAGACATCTTGACACGTAGTCAGAAATTTCCTGCTTCATATTATCCCACCAAAAATATTCCTTCCAATATTTATAAATCTTGGTGATACCTAGGTGTATAGATAAATTTGAGATATGAACATCGTCTAATAGTTCCCTTTTTTCCTCAGGTACTGACGGAACACAAATCCTCTTACCAAATTCCAGATCTCCTTCTTCAAACACGAAGTCAACCAGTCTCCCACCTGTGACAGCATTAATTTTCTTGTACAGATTCTCATCATTATATTGAGAGCGTTTCATCATCTCTAATAATTTTGGTTTAGAAATTATTTGAAAGAGGAGTGATGTTTCCCCTTTAATAACAATTCCAATATCCATCTTTAGTAGATCCCTGATTATAGGACATCTTTCAATCCTCATTTGAGTCAGCAGGCCATGATATTTCTTGATTTATTCATCTCCCACATTATCAGCCTTTCTAGGGTGGTAGTGTATTAAAAAATCTTAATCTATGAATAACTCAAGCCATATCATCTGCCTCATGTTGAGTTCTATTTGTGTTAAAATGTATTTCAATATTTTGTGATCTGTATAAATCTCATATCTCTCTCGGTAGAGATAATGCCTCCATATTTCCAAATTGAAGATTACGATTTATAACTCAAGATCATGAGTTGGATAATATTTATCATGTGTTTTCAACTGTATTGATGCATAGGAAATAAATTTATCATTTTTTTTGGGGACTCAACCCTATCCATTCTTTGATATAGCATTGTATATTAAAAATCCATCACTTCCCTATGGGAGAGTGAAAATTGGAGCATTGACCGATCTTTTTTTCAATTCATCGAATAATTCTGTACATTTTTTTTTCACACAAACATAACTCATTTTCCTGTGATCCTGGTTAGTAGGTTCTCCAGTCGGGAAAAATTCTGAATGAAACACCGATAGTAACCTTCTAGGCCAATAAAACAGCGTACCTCAGTTATATTTGTTGGAAAGGGCCAATCTTGGATTGCCTTTTTCTTCACAGGATCAACTAGGATCCCTTCCTTATAGAAAATATGGCCTAGAAAAGAAACTGATTGAAGCCAGAATTCAAACATGCTAAACTTCCCATATAACTTATTTTTTCTAAGAGTTCTCAGAATACCCCAGAAGTGATTCTCATGGTCTTAATTTCTTTTTGAGTATAAGAGGATATCACTGATGAATACCACAAAAAAGTTATCATGATATTCCTTGAAAAAACTATTCATTAAATCCACGAAGACATAGGGTGCATTTTTCAGTAAAAAAGGAATTACTGTTATCTTATAATACCCATACATGGTCTGAAATGTTGTCTTAGGAATATCTTCCCTCCTCACACGCAACTGATGATATACGGATCAAAGGTAAATCCTTGAAAAGTATTGAGATCCATTATGTTGATAAAATAAATCATCAATACGGGGTAGAGTATACTTATTCTTTATTTTAATAGCATTGATTTCCCTGCAATCAATGCAATTCATCATGGATCAATCATTCTTCTTGAGAAAGAGGATATGGGATCCCCATGGAGAAACACTATGTCGAATAATTCATTTTTCACTCAAATCCTCAAGTTGTTTCTTTAGATATATTAAAACCACAGTAGACATTATATGGGGAGTATTCGATATAGGTCTTGCATCAGGAATTAAATCAATAGATAACTCATCATCCTGCTAAGGAGGATGTCCCGGTAAATCCTCTAGAAATACATCAATTTATTCTTTCACTATGTGCACATCTTCAATTTGAAGATTTATTTACTCTCCTGTAGATATTGGTTTATCTTTCTCTACAAGTATTGAATTATTTAGTACTGTTGGGGGTGGTTCTATATAGGAATCTGGTGGTGATATTTCATCCCCAAAGACTAGAGTTTCTGCACCATTTTAAAAAATTGTAACTTCGTTCTTCTTACAATAAATCTTTGCATCATAATTTTTCATGGAATCTATACTGGGAATTATATCAAATTCAGTCATTGGTATGAGGAAATGGTTAGCAAATAAAGCACATTTTGGTTCCTGGAGAGGGACTAGTGGACATGCCTTTGTTGTAATGATACATCCCCTGGGAGTTTTTACTGACAACTCCTTTATTAAATCATACTAGACATATCTAATTTTCTTGGAAAAATGGGATGATATAAATGAATGCAATGATCCAAAATCAAATAAACTATTGTAAATTTTTGAAGAAACGATTAATGTACATGCCACCATGTCATTAGGAACATCATCCTCTGCGGTTGTAATCGCATAGACTCTCCCTTGTTCTCTTGGATTTCTCCGAGGCAACTTTCCTTGGCGCTTAGGACACTCATTTGTATAGTGTCCCATATCTCTGCAATTATATAATTTAATATCATTGAATTTTTTCTTCCCCTTGTATTCATCAGACCGGTGACCCTTTTCTCTATAATTATAGTATACATCCATGCCTTTCAAGAATTTCCCGAGATGATTCATTCCACAATTCTCACATAATGGGAATATCTTTTTTCCGTTTCTCTCCTCGGTTCTCCTCCTTTTCCATTTTTATCAGAGTACTGCTTCTTATTTTGGTTTCCTTTAAAAATATTTGATCTAGAAAATTCCCTCTCTGTTTTGCTGGCAGTTGATACAATTTCAACATATGATGAAAATGATTGAGAATCCAGTTCCCTTCGAAGACGTGGCTTAAGAATTTCAAAGAAATGACAAATCTTGTCTGTCGAGTCACGTACGTAATCTACGACATACCTGGCCAACCTTGTGAATGTAGCCTCATACTATGCAACACTCTCTTATTCCCTTTGTTTTATGCTAGGAAATTTCCTCTTCATTTTAGTTTGTTTCTCACAAGGGAAATATTTTTCGAATAATATTTCCTTCAATGTCCTCCATTCCATATCTTATATTTGTTCTTCCTATGTGATATTTTGAATCAAGGACCACCATTGGTCAGTGTCTCCCTTGAGACAATATACTTCCAGTACTACCTTTTAATTTTCATTGCCTCTTAATTCCATGAATATCATTTCAATGGACTTGATCCATTGCTCACTAACCACTGGGTTAGTAGTCCCACTATAAGATGGGGGCTTCTATCACATGAAACGATCCAACACTGGTGTGGTATAGTTATTCGTTACAACCTGAGTAAGGTTTCCCAATATGGTCATGATCTGATCTGCTCTAATATTGACTGTGTAGACTTGCTCAGTAGGGATATCCCTACCTTTCCCACGAGTATTGATTCCCCTTTTTCCATAAGATTCCACTTATAAATAATGGGATACTCTAGATTATTTTATGAATCTCATATAGAAAATAACTCAACATATATTGAGATTATATTCATAGAAAATCTTATAGACATGGTTTCTCTAAGGAAAAATTTACATTACGCTCCTTCATAATGGATTGTAATTGTAACGTCCCGGTTCTGGGTGACACTCAACGGGTGCCCCGAACCCGGTTCGCCACGTGAACTCAAGCACATTTCTACAAACGCCAGAGGCTGTTGACTAGCAGCGAGGGCCCATGTCTCATAGTGGGGAAACTATGCCCTCATTTGTCAATGTGTAGTGCAGCGGAATAAAATAAATTACATACAACCACATCAGAATCAATAAACCATACATATTTAATATAAACAACTATAGTAAAAGAAAACCAACCAGTTATATGGATATGATGAAACATGTCACAAGTTCTATGAAAACGGCTAGAACATGTTAAACATCAGTACAATACAATACAGAGTATAACAAACCAAAATAAAACAGCTGACAGCATCATGAGTCTTAGCCCGGTCCCATGCTCCCCTACTCCTCAGCAGCAAATCAAGTACATGTATAGGGTCCCTTTCCCTTATCCACACCTACAGAAAAGTAATCTGTTTGGGCCAAAAGCATGACCCAAACAGGGTGTGAGAAATAATCTCAGTAGGCACCCACCAAAGGCACGTGCTCAACTGTGTGTAAACATTCAAAAATAGTGTGCAGTAGTAAATTCAATAAACTAAGTAGTACTCAATAGTAACTAACTTTACCAGTTTCATATCCCTTTAAATATTATTTTATCATTTCAATTTAATAACATCAAATGATCCTCAGAACTAAGCCCTCGGGCTAATCAGAACCTTTCCCTTAGGCTAATATAACCATGCCCTCAGGATTACCCTCAGGTAATCAGAATATTTCCCTCATGAATTGCGCTCAGGAATAACAGATATTGTCCTCAGGCGTAAGAATTTTCACCCTCAGGCACAGAAGTCACTGTCCGCAGGCATACGAGAGGTTTCACTCTGGAAAAATAGAACATTGCCCCCAGGCTAAGCAGTACCTTGCCCTTAGGCTAAACAAACAATGCCCTTAGTCTAAAAAGCATACTGCCCTTAGGAGAAAGCAACTGCGCCATTCCCAACATGAAAATAATCAATTTACATACAATTCCTCTGAAGGAAATTTAATAAACATTACTACTATGGAATACCCTCGGGTATCCTGGCCAAACAGCTAAACAGAGGAACGCACCCCCGAGGTGGTCCTGGATCCAAGGAATGATCCCAAACAGTAGTTTAATATCACATTAAAATTACATATGATTCAAGGTAATTAATTGAACATAGCCTCTGCCATACGACACCTCATTCATGGGCGCGTATCTCAACGATACACAAAATGCACATCAGTTGGAAATTTGAACACCAAGACACCTACCTCGATAACCTGTGATTGATATACCCAAACGACGCCTTCTGAAACGCCCATGAACATCATAGATATGAGGTAAAATAATTCTCTTTCAACCTCAAATAACATCCATTAGAGG
Source organism: Viscum album (assembly GCA_963277665.1). Classification (NCBI taxonomy): domain Eukaryota; kingdom Viridiplantae; phylum Streptophyta; class Magnoliopsida; order Santalales; family Viscaceae; genus Viscum; species Viscum album. The sequence continues at coordinate 598,869,205 of OY728123.1, forward strand.
AAGAAATGGAAAAAACTACGCAAGGATATGGGAGGGCTTACCCATGCGGTTCCAACGTGATCAATGGAAGCAGAAAATGATTACCGACGCTCGATCTGGAGATCCACGAAGGTTTAGCCGTCCTCTCCCGAGCTCCCGTCCGATACTAAGCCAATACTGTGAACAGGGTTGGATACTGCCCATTTCAAGGGGAAAAAACCAATTACACGGCGTGTACTTTTGATTACACGGTGTTTACTTCCCTTGTTTAACTATTCCTCTGGCGTCACCGCCAAACTGTTCATCTGTCGACATGAGTACACGACATGTATGCCTCTATACACAATGATTACAATCTCTCTTCTATCCACCGCTTTACTATTCATCTTCCTACTGACTACACGGTATATAAAGACCTAATACATAGCATGTAGTCGGTTTTTACACCATTCATCACCGACACGGCTACATGCCATGTGTACTCACCCCACATGGCTAAAAGTACACGGTGTGTGGAAAATTGCATGGCGTGTAGTCCCAATATTTAGGATCTTTTTTCCATTTTCCATATTTTCTGAAAAACACTTATGGAAAGGAAAAAAGAAGAGACCCATACCTCAAAACTAAGAACCAGGTTCTTACAAACATCCCCCCTTAAAGTAATTCATCCCCGAATTGCCCTTCCAAGGATGGTGAAGATATAGCCGTGAACAACTCCGGCCACTGAGCACATACGTCGGTCTTCCGCTCCCAGGTTTCATCCTGCACTCGACCATGCTTCCATAGCACCCATATGAGAGGAACTGACCGGCCTCGGAGAACCTTCGTGCACCTATTAACGATACGAATTTGATGCTCCTCCAAGGACACATCTACCTCAAGCTCAAATTCCTCGGGCTAAAAGACGTGAGACAGGTCTTAATGATAACGTCACAACTGAGATACATGGAAGACGTCATGCATGGCTCGGTACCTCTGTGGAAACTACAACCAATAGGAAACCGGCTCGAATCTCTCCAGAATCTCAAATATCCCCACATACCTCGATGAATGTTTACCCTGTCTCCTGATCCGCCTATGCCCCAACCTCGGTGATTCATGTAAGAAAACCTGATCCCCGACCACGAACTCCAAGGGTCGTCTGCGGTGATCAGCATAAGATTTCTGATGAGACTGTGTGGTCACCATCTGTTTCTGAATCAACAGAACCTACTCAGAAGTCTCCTGCATGAGACGTGGTCCCAATAAAGCTACCTCACCTGCCTCTAACCATTACAAAGGTGATCGGCATGACCTACAATACAATGCCTCGTAATGTGTCATCTCGATAGTTTCCTGAAAACAATTATTATAGGAAAAATTGACTAGGGGTATATGCTTCCCCCAAGAGCCCCCAACGTCTAGGATGCATGCACACAACATGTCCTCTATAACATGTATCGTATGCTCTGACTGACCATCGGTATGATGGTTGTAAGGTGTGCTCAGAAGCACCTGTGTACCCAGTGCCCTCTGAAAACTCTTCCAGAAACGAGATGTAAAACAAGCGTCCCGATATGACACGATAGTACGAGGGAACCCATGAACATGTATGACCTCTAAGATATACAACTTACCAAGATCCTCAACACCTATGGTCTCCTTGATTGGAAAAAAATGAGCTACATTCGTGAGTCTGTCCACAACAACCCGCATGACATCATTTCCTCGAGGTGACCTCGACAACCCAGTCATGAAGTCCATCGCAACACCATCCAATTTCAACTCCGGGATGGGTAACTGCTATAATAGTCCAGCTGGCCTCTGATGCTCCGCTTTCACCTACTGACAGGTGGAACATCTCATAACAAAACCGGCTACCTCTCTCTTCATACCCGGCCACCAATTCTGAAACCTCACGTCACGGTACATCTTGGTAACTCCTGGTTGAACTACCCAGACTAAAGCATGAAACTCCCAAATAATATCCTCACATATATCCTCTGGAATCCACACTAATACATTGAAATGAAAAACATCATCATCTCATATCGCCCACCAAGGAGGAGGGTCCTCACAGGCCACTGAATCCCTTAGAACTAGGCCTTCTGAATCAGATAGCTTTCTCGTCCTCACTCTATCCCAGAGGGTAGAGGTCACAACTAAAGATGAATGATAGTTCTTCCCCTGACAGTCGTGCACCTCTTGATGCATCTCAGAGAATGAAGCCATCAGCTGCCATTCACCACTGGCCTGTTGCTCATCCTCAACATGAATATTCCTTCTCAGTGCATCAGCTACTGCATTACCCTTACCAGGTGTATAGGTAAGCTCAAAATCGAAGGACTAAAGGTATTCAACCCACCTTTGAGGTATCAAGTTCAAGTCACGCTGGGTGAAGATGTACATGAGACTTTTGTGGGCTGTGAACACCACAAAATATTCTCCCAAGATATAATGTCTCCAACAGTGCAATACATGAACAACTGCAGCCAACTCGAGATCATGCATTGTGTAATTCCTCTCATGTGGACTCAACTATTGAGACCCGTACGCAACTACTCATTCTCCCTGCATCAACACAGCTCCTAGACCAATACCCAATGCATCACATTAAACTGTACATCTCTTCTCCTACTCTGGGAGTATCAGGATCGGTGCTGCTGTCAACTTTCCCTTCAGTTCCTAGATGGCTTTCTCGCAAGCTTTTGAGAAAATTAACTTCACACCCTTCTTAGTCAAACCTGTCAATGTTGCTTCTAAGTGGGATAAGTTCTGTATGAAGCGTCCGTAGTAACAAGCCATCCCTAAGAAACTCTGTATCTCAAACACGTTCTTAGGATGCTCCGAGGAAACTCCTGCTTTAACCTTCTCTAGGTCCAGTAAAACACATCACTCAGAGATAATATGACCCAGGAAGTGTATCTGATCCATCCAAAAGTGGAACTTTTAGAGCTTAGCATAAAGCCGATTCTCTCTCATTGTACTCAATATGATCTCAAGATGGGTGTCATGGTCGTGTTGAGAGTGAGAGTACACCAAGATATCGTCCACAAATACTACCACAAAAGAATCCAGATAGGGATGGAACACATGATTCATCAGAGCCACTAAAACTACTGGTGTGTTCAGGAGTCCAAATGGTATAACCATATCCTTTTATAGACCATACCTCCTCCTGAAAGCTGTGAAAGGTGTATCAGATGGTCTAACGCGTAGCTGATGATATCCCGATCTCAATTCAATCTATGAGTACACTCATGATCCATGAAGTTGATCAAAAAGATCATCAATCCTAGGAAAGGGATATCGGTTCTTAACCATCAACTGGTTTGACTTTCGATAATCCACACAGAGTCTGAGGGTACCGTCTGCCTTCTTCGCAAAGGGGACCAGCGAACCCCAAGGAGAAGTACTGGGTCAGATGAAACCCTTTGCCTGTAACTCCTCTAACTGTCTCTTGAGCACCTAAAACTCAGGTGTAGCCATACTATAAGGTGGAATGGACACCGGTGCAGCTCCTGGCACATGCTCAAAAGTGAAATCCACCTCATGCTCCAAAGGTAGACCTTAAAAGTCGTCCAGGAAGACATCCCTGAAATGATCTACCACTGGATGGAAATCCTTCTGGTTTGTCCCCCGGTCATCCAGATATAAACATTCAATTTGGGCTATCACACCACCTCTCCCATGATGCTCTGGTCCAGCTTGACTCATCTGAACAACCCATTCACCTTTTTATAGAAACTCTCCGCCCTCTTGTGACATGAAACTCACCCTGTGATGATAGCATTCCACAAAGGCACGAAAGGGATCCAAACAGTCCATCCCGAGAATGACATCACAACTCTTCATCTCTAAGACATAGAAATCCCAAAGGATGTGACACCCACAAACCTCAAGGGGGAACTCCTTACATTGATGCACACTACCCATTCTAGTTCCCAACGGAGTGTCTAATGTGATAAAAATAAAAGAAGAAGAAACACAGAGCCCATGGCTCTCAACAATGGGCATATATATGAATCTATGTGTTGCACCCGTATCGAAAAGTACTAATGATAAAACAGAAGCTACTAGAATAGTACCTATGACAGTAGAAGGTCCAGGATCCTGCTCTTGCTGGGTCTGTTGGACTGCATATGTCTACCCAGTGCTGCAGCCCGGCGACACAGTCTGGCTACCCTGAGCTGTCCCACCCTGCTGCCTCTGAGATCCTCGTGTCTGGCTACCATGGCCATGACCACCATCCCTACTTGCACGCCCTGACGTATTCCAGTTCCCCGACTGTTCAGAAGCTATTGGTCCTGCCCCTACACGCGGAGTCTGCACAGAACCCCTCTCACTAGCCACTGATGGAAACACCCTAACAAAGCACTACAGATGGCCCATCTTGCAGAAAGCTCGGCACTACACTGGGTATCGTGGACACTGTGGTCTCTTGTGTCCCTCCTTACCACACTGGTAGCACACGACCAGGCCACCTGAAGTAATCTCCTTGCTAGTACTTCAACCATGAGAGAAACTCATATGTCGCTTCCTCTTACGAGTAGAAAAATCACCAAGAACTGGTGCTAAACCACCCTGGCCCACACCACTAGCTTCTCGAATGTTCCTCTTTGTAAACAGCACCTGGTTCATAATAAAATGTACTGTAGGAAACCTGAAATCATTCAACAGTGGTCAGATGTCATATCGAAGACCATCCTCAAAGCGTCTGACTCACAGTGTCTCATCGCCCACTAGAACGGGTGAAAAACGCTGGTTCTCTATAAAGAGAGCAGAAAAATCCATCACTGACATAGCTCCAAGCTACAGATTCATTAACTCTCGAGCTCTATCTTCCCTCAGTGTATCTGGGAAGAAGAATTCATAGAAGGATTTCCGTAAATCTTCCCACGCCATGTCTCTGTGATGCTCTGACTGGGTGGTAATATCCCACCACCTCTTGGCGGAATCACGTAGCATATAAGTCGTGAGCTTGACCCTCTACCCTGGAGGGGTCTCAAGATGCTCGAAAATAATATGCATATACCCCAGCCAAGACTCTGTAGCCTGCGGTCCACCATCCCCTGAGAACGTAGGAGGATTCTGCTGCAGGAAGACACAAGTCATCTCGGCCATAGATGTGGCAGCCGGTGGTGCTCCCTGAAAGGTCTGCATGAACCGAATAAAGAGTCCACGGAACTGCGCCTCCGCGCCAGTGTCCGGTATGAAAACTGGTGCCGCATCTGGCTCTACTGGAGGATCCACTGGAAGCCCATGGCCCACCATCTAAGGAGTATACTCATTACCGCCCTCCTTGCGAAAAACGCATGAATGTCTCGGTGGCATGAAACTAAAAGGTCAAACACACACCTTAGATCAATATTATTACAGTGTGAAAATGAAGGAACCAAAAGGGGAATAGGAGGAAGGAATTCATGATTTGAAAAACTATACTACACGGTGTGTAGACTGACTACACGACGTGTACCTGACTTCTCTTCCCCTGCCGAGGTCATTCTACATGGCCAAGCCACACGGCTCCCATTAAACAAAACTGCACGACGTGTATATAGTCTGCATGGCATGTATGGTGTAATTTTACAACTTCCTGTGTCGTTTGTGAAACGACCGACTACTCGGATTGATACTACATATCATGTTACACTCACACGTGACATGTACACTACCCCATTTCCAAGCCACACAGCTAAGTCCACATGGTCTGTCCTCGGGCAAGACTACACAGTGTGTCCCTCCGATACACAGCGTGTACTAAACGAGCTTCACCAAACCATGTTGTTTGTTACACGACCATATACACGGCTCCAAATACACGACATTTTAAAAATACGAACGACGTGTACACGGAAATATTACACTGACCTGTGTTGTTAGTTACACGGTCGGATCCCAGGTCAGACTACACAGTGTGTTCCATAGTAGACACGGTGTGTATGTATTAAGGTCTCCCTCATCTGTGTTGTTAGTCACATGGGTTGACTCCGGGTCAACACTACACGGAGTGTACATTCGGTACACAGGGTGTTCGCCCCAATAATTTCCCTTTTCCCGTGTCCCTACCCACACGGTCTATGACAGAGGATGAGACTAAACGGAGTGTACTTAGGGTACATGGCATGTACTCAAAAAGTATTCTTTTCTTCCCGAACAGAAGATCATACACGACGTGTTTAAGGCACTACACGACGTGTATACTGGGTTTCCAGATAATATTCCTCTGAAACTTTTCTGGAACCCAGACAATACTGACAAACAACACCGAAGTGCCAAATTCTGATCTGTGAGGGCCCATACTCACCGCGAATCAATGTTTGGAATCTTATATGTGTTATAACCAGACAACCAGTCAATGATCCCCCAAATTCTAGTCAATGAGGGCCCATAATCCCCAACAACCAAAGTATGGTGTCCATTCTATAAACAGGCTTACATAATAATGCACTATCAAACAGCAGGTATCCATTAAAGCATCTATCAAAATAACATGCTTTTACTAGAACAACATCTATCACAACAACATGAAATTTCTAATGTACCTACATGGCCTGGAAACTATGCATGGCATGTGATTTCTAGCATGTTCTAAAATGATGCATGAGATGGAATACCCTCATCTCATCGGGTTGCAACTAAATAGAACACATGAATAAAATATAAAAAGCACAATACAAGTGTGTCACCCAACGGCTAAAATCAATTGAACTATAAAATTGAAAATTCATAAAAATTGCAACACGAGGTAAATTGGATTTTCCCTGTATATGGGTTAGCTACGCCCTGGCAGAACTTATTACAAACTACCGTTCTCGTCCTATCCCTGACTAAGGATCCAAATATTATGTCAAAGAAAATAACTCCTCTAATACCACTTTGTATTGTCCCGGTTCCGGGTTCCACTCAACGGGTGACCCGAACCCAGTTTGCCATTTTACCTCAAGCACATTTCCCCAAACGCCATAGTTTACCGACTAGCAGCGAGGGGCTGGTCTGATAGTGGGGAAACTATGCCCTAATTTTTCAAAGTTTGGTGTTGTGGAATAAAATAAATAACATACAACCACAGCGGAATCAATAAACCATACATATTTAATATAAAAAACTGAAATAAACGAAACCCAACCAGTTATATGGATATTATGAAACATGTCTCAAGTTCTAAGAAAACAATCAAAACATGTTACACAACAATACAATACAATATAGAGTACAACAAAGCAAAATAAAATAGCCGGCAGCATCATGAGCCTGAGCCCGGTCCCATGCTCCCCTACTCCTCAGCAGCAAATCAAGTACCTATATAGGGACCCTTGCCCTTATCCACACCTATAGAAACGTAATCTGTTTGGGCCGAAAAGCTGGACCCAAACAGGGTGTGAGAGATAATCTCAGTAGGCACCCACCAAAGGCTCGTGCTCAACTGTGTGTAAACCTAAAACATCAGTGGGCAGTAGTAAATGCAATAAACTAAGCAGTACTAAAAAGTAACTAACTTTAACAGTTTCATTTCCATTTAAAAATTCTTTTAGCAGTTTAATTTAGTAACATTCAATGTTCCTCATAACGTAGCGCTCAGGCTTATCAGAACCTTTCCCTGATGCTAATATAACTACGCCCTCAGGCTTACCCTATGGTAATCAGAATCCTTCCCACAGGAATTGCCCTCAGGCATAATAGATATTTCCCTCAGGTGTAAGAAGTGTCACCCTCAGGCAAAGAAGTCACTGCCCTTAGCCATACGAATGGTTTCCCTCAGGCGAAATAGAACATTTCCCTCAGGAAAAGTAGTTCCTTTCCCTCAGGCTAAACTAACAATGCCCTCAAGATAAGAAGCATACTGCCCTCAGGCGCAAGCAATCAGGCCATGCCCAACATGTAAATAAACAATTTACATACAATTACTCTCAAGGAAATTTAATAAACATTAATACTATGGCATACCCTCGGGTATCCTGGACAAACGACAAAACAGAGGAACGCACCCCCGGGGTGCTCCTGGATCCAAGCAATGATCCCAAACAGCAGTTTATTATAACATTTAAATTACCTATTATTCTAGGTATTTAATTCAACACGACCTCAGCCATACAACACCCCATTATTGGGCGCGTATCTAAATGGTACACAAAACGTACATCAGTTTAAAATTTAAACACAAATCCACCTACCTCGATCACCCGTGATTGATATACCCGAACGACTCCTTCAGAAATGTCTAAGAATGTCATAGATCTGAGGTAAAAGAATTCTCGTTCAACCTCAAATAACATCAATTAGAAGAAGAATTTGCAAGAACTACACAAGGAGATGGGAGGGCTTACCCGTGTGGTTCCAACATGATCGATGGAAGTGGAAACAGATTCCCGACGCTCGATCTAGAGATCCACGAATGTTTGTTCGTCCTCTCCTGAGCTCCTATCTGGTTCTTAGCCAATCCTGTGAACATGGTTGGCTACATACCATTTTAATAAAAAAACAAAATACACAGTGTGTACTTTTTATTACACGGCGTGTACTTCCCTCATTTAATGTTCCTCTGGTGGCACCACCAAACTGTTCATCTGTCGACATGAGTACACGGCGTGCATGCCTCTATACATGGCATGTATAGTCGCATAGCTGGCCACCGCCTTCCTATTCGTCTGCCGACGGACTACACGGTATGTAAAGACCTACTACACGGCGTGTAGTCGATTTTTACACCTTTCATTGCCGACATGGCTACACGCACTGTGTGCTCATCCCACACAGCCAAAAGTACATGGCATGTGGAAAAGTGCATGGCGTGTAGTCCCAAAATTTAGGATTTTTTTCCCATTTTCCTTATTTTCTCAAAAACAATTAAGGAAAGGGGAAAAGAAGAAACCCATACCTCAAAAATAAGAACCATGTTCTTATGGTAATAAAAATGTAAATTATCCTAAGCATATCCCATGGGAGTGTCGTAACCAAGAATGAAGGAAGGCCCGTTGTTGTGCACTAGTTCCCGTTCGAGTCTAGATCAATGCGGCGTTTTTGCGTTTTACCACTAGATACATTTGTCCTAGAGCCGCCTCAACATTCTCATATCTAGAAAGGGACGTATTGCTTAAATGATCCACATAATCTACTCCTTATCAAAATACAAAGACATTATTGTACATTTATCCTCAAATAATACCTTAGGGCTTTATTCCCTACTATACATTTCCTACTGTGGTTTTCATGTTTCCTACTAAACTTTCTCTGATACTAATTATAACACACTGATCCCTCTAGATCGGAGCCGGTGAGTTACTTGTGAAATTATCATGGTTATAAGGAATGAAAAATCCTAACAGAACGATCATTTTAGTAGTCTGAAAAAATATAGATACATAGATGTAACTCAAATTTCATTGAAAAATATTATAAGTTACAATACATAACGATACTAAAAACTGCATCCACAAGAACTCAATAAACGATCTCCACTTTGTCACCTGTTAAAAGTAAACATTGAAAGGGGTGAGATCAAACGCTCATTAAGGGTTAAAAATAGTGGAATCTTGAGTAAACTAATTAGTGAATCACAATCAATCTGACATAATCAATATGTCATAGTGAATAAGTGAAAAAATTATGCCATTAATAAACTGAGAATGAAACTGCATCCACATATTTTTTCATAGTGAAAATGTCATGGATAAAAATAATAACTAATAGTGAATAAAGGGAATGCTTATTAATTTGATGTCATGTATCTGGAACATGAACCCATAATACCGTAAAAATGGTTTAGTTATATGGGTTGAAACCTGTCGGATTTTTAGAAACAAACTCGAAGGGTTTGTCACCAAATGATTTGTCTCATGAGACCTATCAATGCATCGAGGGGATATAGCATGCCCCTCCCACCAATGCATGCACAAAATTTTTTTTATACATTTATTCAATACAATAGAAATATGTATTTTCAATATTCGTATAGAGAAGAGTATACCGATTCCTCAACATTTCCCTAATTAAAATAACATTTCAAATAAACATCGTGGGTAAAATGGTATATGGTTTATACAACAAACATATCCACGATATGAGATTATGGATATTTAATATAAATATAATTACAAAGGAAAAGTGATCTCAAATGGCTAGTAGCTACACAACAGAATTATTATTAGGTGCGTAATACAAAGTTAGTCACAACGAAATGGTAGTTCAAACAAAGACCCTTACCAAAATGTAATCGGTCAAATCATATGACCAGAACATAATAACCATCAAATTAATCATTGAATAACATGAATATTAAGATAATAATGTTATTATATATGAAATGACAGTAAAAATATACCACATACAAGAAATAAGTGGTAAACAATGAAAATCCAATAGAAATGAAAGTGAGATGAGAAACCCTTTACAAATATTTCGGCATGTTAATGAGTTTTATTGAGGGATTAATGAGAGGTAATGGGGTATTCCATTATTTATATGTCAAAGTGTAGTATTTGGGAGATCCAAAAGAACATCCCATCATTAGGAATTAAAAATAAAAGGGCACAACATAGAGGATATTCTTTAACAAAAGTGAAAGAGAGGATCCCTTTCCTTATGCTTGAAGGTGTTCTTGACTTGTTATTTAAGTTCTGAATAACAAAATTAGGATTATTAATTCAACATTCAAGAAATTATTCTACATGTAAATGATTTATTTTAACCCTATTAAGTTCATTAAAGGACTTTTTGATTATTTATAAGGTTCAATTAAATTTTTTGGGCTCGTTTGTTTAATTGGTTTTAAATGATCGGTTTACTTATAATCAAGTTCAGATAAATATATAAGATGGATGTTGTATTCTAGATATTTAGTTATATACTCTTCTTTATAATACAAAATATTACATTATTTTAAATTTAATTTGGTTACATAGAGTGAAGTCGAATTACAATATATATAACCTTACTGACAACCAGTTTGGCTAAACGGTGGGTTTGAATACAATGAACATGTTTTAGAATATAACTTATAACCATTTGTAAAAAAAGGATTACAGAACTAAAAAAAGGATATATTACATATATAATAATCTGGTTCAACCATAACAAAAATGGTTTGATGAAGAGAATTAAAGATTATAATAGAAATTGATAAATCGTTGTCCTTGAATGTGCTAAATTGGCACATCTCAAATTGTGCTTTCATTTCATTGAAATAAATGGTGGGGAAAGGAGAGAAGGTAGTGAAATATACCATTAGAATGAAAAAAAATTAGTAAATTTATGTTAATGTATTTATCATACTATTATTGTGAGGAAAGAAACAAAAATAAAATAACATAAAAGAATTGAACGAATTGGAATGAGGAATTTACCTCTTGAGACTTCATCCTTTGAGAACCTATTATGGGGAGAAGTTTTGGTATTTTTAAGAGGATAGGAGATTTTGGATGTGATGAAGGATCTTGGGGAGAGACTTGGGCATAATATTGGAAAGGCACAAGGCTTGAGTGGTTTGAGAATAAGAGGGGTGAGGGGTGGTTTATATAGTGGAGGGGAGATGAGTTTTCTTAATATAAAATTCATTAGTTAATTATTTCCTCTCAAAACAACCAAAAGTGAGTATTCCATGACTATGAATAGTAATATTTGCATGTGAATTCGAACCAATTGGGCTTAAATCAGCATATCATCATCAATGACACAATTAATCCATTATTTAGCATTTATTGTGAATTATCAGATTTTACAATTCATCAAAATTCAATATTTCAATAAAATACCAAAATATTACCCTAAACATTTTTTGATGTGTAGAATTTAAAAATGAATCCCATTTTTCAAAGATAATTTTCTAAATATGATTAATTAAATATTTAACTAAAATCATTATTGAATCAAAAAACACAAGCACATAAAATTTTCTTCTTCATTTCTAAGGTTCCTAAATTCATTTATACACTCAATGGCACATATACCATTTATAAGAGTCATATTAATATTCATAATGGTAAGTTACAATTCACAAAGGTTGTTAATATTCATAAGGGTATGTTACTATTCACCCAGAATTAGGTTAATAATATCATACTCTAATTATCATCTTGATCACAACCGTGTATGTTAGATTTTTAAAATTCAAATCACAGAGCTGAAAAATTTAAGTTTTATGGCCAGGTTATGGCTATCTCCTATAAGTAACCATGTTTTGTTCCATATAGTCTTAGTGAATATTGAAATATATGATATAACTAAAATGTATTTAAGAGAATCATAACATAAAATGTTTGGGGTTCTACACGCGGTGTCAGATGCGCAGAAGATTCCCCGCCAGCACGGAAAACCTCCTTGGATCCCATGGGTTTTTGGTCGTAAGAGACATTTTTCATGTATATTTGGGATATTTTGTTCGACCCATCCATTCCTCTAGGAATTGAATGCAGAGTTGGAATATACCTTCACTTTATTCCCAAATACCCTCTTTCGACCTTGAGAGTTTTTATGAGTCTACAAGTCCTCAGCAGGTTTAGGATACAGAGTAATCTTATAACACTACATATAATATTTAGACAGATGGTTAGTCTGTGGGAACAATTCAAACAATAGAGGACATGTTGACAGATTTATATATGGATTTAAATGTTGGTTGGGATCAACACCTACCATTAGTGGAATTTTCGTACTACAATTTCATTCAATATAGTATTCAAATGGATTCTTATGAATCCCTCTACGGAAAAAAGTGCATAACTCGATGTTTCTAAGATGATGTTGGGGAAATAATTCAATTAAGACCTCATGTAGTTGATTAAAAGGAAGAAAAGTCCAAATCTATTCAAAAAAACATAATAGAAACATAGATTCTAATAAAGGTTATGATGACATGAAAATATATGACCTTGAGTTTGAACTAGGTGATAAGGTGATTCTATGAATATATACATGGAAGAGAGTAATGAGGTTTGTAAAGAATGGAATGATAAACCATAGATATATCAGTCCATTTGAAATCCTGGATCATGTTGGGAAGATAGCTTACTGATTGGAACATTTATTGAATCTATCTTATGTTCATGACGTGTTCAAATTCTATCTCTTGTGAAAGTACATACCTGATCTATCACATGTACTAAACTCAGAATTAATACCTCTTAAGGAATATTGTTCATATGAAGAACAACTGATAAAGATTCTAGATCATCGCGAGAATGTTTTGAGTAACAAGATCACTCCCTTGGTTAATATTTTGTGAAGGAATTGAAATTTTGAAAACATATAGGGGAACTTGAGGATATTATGAGGGAAAAGTATCCCAATATGTTTTCTATTTCAAGTGATGAATTCTGAGGGTGAAATTACGTTTAAGGGGGGTAGAATGTAATACCATGATGTTTTAATGAAATATTTTCATAAAATAATTTAAATTTTTTTTTATTTTTATTTTCATTAATTTTTTAGTTTAAACGAACCATGCAATTCCATTAGTAGAAATTGATTTTTATTTCCAAGACATTAAACTAATTGGAATAATAATAAAAAAAATTTGAAAATGTATTGTGAGTTCATTGGCTCCCAATTATTTATGAAAAATTTAAATCAATTATATTTTTGTATTATAATATTAATAAATTTAGGGAATTACTATTATGAATAAAATTAGTGAGATATATATCTTATATAAATAATAAAATATTTTTTTTTTCATCTAATGGATTTGTTAGTTAGATGTTATTAATAATCCCTATTTGATGTAGAAAACCATATATTTTTCAAAAGGGTAATATGACGCCTTTGAATGGAGAACCCCTTTTAAGTTATGATTTCAACACATTAATAATTTTTATATGAAAACATAAAAAAACACATTATATGCATAATATGATAATTTTATTTTGATGAAATTTTAATATTTTTATGATTGCTTTCAAATTTTGATTAATACTTAAAGTACACGAAATATTAATTGAAAACTTCTTTTTTCATTGTAAAATATTTTTAGATAAATTATAATAAATAATGGATTTAAAATATAAATATATTACATAATTATCTTTCAATACAATTTATTCTGTTCTCATTAATTTGAAATTGGATTCAGATGTAAAAACATTTCAATCATTTTAAATGTTTTAATTTTTAAAACTCGTTCTCTCTTTCAGATAGTGGGATTACTTTTAAATTTGTTACTAAAGCATCCTTGTTCTTAATTTTTAAAAATTAAATCCTAATTTATAATTATAATGTAAAAATTCTTGTATATATATATATATCTTATTTTTGAGAATTATTAATAGTAACATCAGTAATTTATATTAATACGCTAAAAATGTAAAATTGGTAATTAGGGGTAATAATACTATTATAAAACTACCCTAAAATGATTATAATATTATTTTATGAGATATTTCCATCCAATAAAACCCTTGGAAAGATAACATGGCTTTTAGAAGCCACTTCGATATGATTACGACACATATAACATTTAATTAATTGTAATGGAAAATAAGGTATAAATATATATCTTCTTAATAAAATAATTTTAATACGAGTTAATTTTAGTCATTTTTTCTACTATAAATATTAATTAGAAATATTAAATGATTAGTACATAATGGTACTTTATTTATCATTTTTATTCACGAAATAATTAATTTTATTAATGACATAATGATGATACATTGATTATTTTATTAATGAAGTAATCGAATAAATGATATTATAAATATTAAAATAAATATTATTTAACATAATTTATGTCATCCATTATTTTTTTGGTGAATATTACGTGATAAAAATTTATTCAATTGTTTGGATAGAATTTATCTCTCTGTTTAAATTTTATTTAAATTCAATAAAATGAATAGAATGAAAATTGAAATAATTGATGTTTTATAAAAATAATTAATTATTAAATTATTTAGAATCCCTAAATATCATTTAAAATAACTATGTGAATATTATACCGTTGAAAATGAAATTAAATTCCAATTAGATGATATTTACCCCAAATATGAAAATTTCATAGCCCCTTAATACTTAAAATTGTGTTACCAAAATTAAAATTAAATGAAAATAATTAATAGTAAACCCAAAAAAATGGTTTAAAATAAAATTTATACGTGTATAAAAAATATTTTATGATAGGATTAGAGAATTACTCATCTTATCATAGATATATTTCTATTTAGATACATTTTTATAGAAAAATAATGTTATAGTAATTTAATATATTATGATATTCTATGGGTTGACCTCACCTCTATTAAAAAAGGGAACCTCCTCCCTCACCTCTTCACATCAATATGAGCCTTCATGTTCGACCATTCACATTCATTTTCGCTTTTAAAAATTCCAAATTTCATTCTAGAGGTTATCTTCGTCTACAAAGTGAAACTCTAGTGCTCCAAGAAAAGATTTAGAGGAAGCACATTGAGGAAGTTGTAATCTATTCTCTTGATTCTTTTGAACATATTCGTTTTTCAACGTCCTCTTAATTAGTTGAATCATTATAATGTAAGAAAATCAGTTTCAATCATATAATGATATGTTTTATAAATATGAGGAATCAATATTCCATCTTCAATCCATACTATGTAAAATTAAATCACCACGCATTCATACGTACGACTTATCGTCTCTTCGTTGTGGTGTAATCTGTTTTCAACACAATCTTACATGGATGATTATAATGATTGTAAGAATAACTATGTATGATTAGTATAGCATGATATTTATTCTGAAATACTATTCCCCATCCAATCTAATACCATTGAACAATTATAGGAATGATATTGTCACTCGTGCGTATGTTTTACCTAACTTTTCCACAAAGTGATGTGATTTATTCTACAAAATATTATTTAATGTATGATAATTTAAATGTAAAAAATTAATATATATTGTTTATATTATGTTAATATAATTTTTATGATATAACAATGACTTAATAAGGATAACCAGAACTTATTAGACAAAACATGCAATATAACATAAAGAAATTAATATCTGAATAACGAGTATCAATGAAATGTTACTAATGAACATAGGATAATATAATCATATATGATATAATAAAATATTATACGATTATGGAATAAATTATTGAAATAATTCAAATCATTATACAAGTTTATCAGATACATATGAATGATATTGGACCTATTGTGTGGGATAATTTCTCAAATATCATTATTATCCGACATTGTTTATACATACATGTCTACTCAGGTAAATTTATCATCCACATAAATGTTTCAAATATATGTAATTTTATTCTTATAAAAATTTTTAAATTTAATTTTACCATATTTTGAATTTTTAATAGATGTCATGGATGGAATATTTTTTCTATGTGAGGTAATTTTTTAATTTTTCGGGAAAAAGTACGAGGATAATGTTTTTTAACTAATAAAACATGAATATATTTTTACAAATTCATATGGCCTTATTTCCAAAAAAACATCCCCAATATGTTTTCATGTTTAATTACAAATAAAATATATTATTTTAAAATTTCATGGCATTTTGTTAAAATAAAATGTTTTTGAAGAAGAACAGATATTTTTCTTAATAATTATTTTCAATGGATCAATCAAAATTATTTTCCTTCAAAAATTGAATTATTTAATAGGGTTATTATTCAAGTATAATAGCCTTAATATTCCTAGGATATTATTGTGTTTATTATGAAACTATATTTATGAAATCTATTTGCTTTATATGGATTCTGATCGAAGGATGTTTAAGAAACCCATTTTTTCCTTAAGTTATGTTATGACGAATGATTTAATTTTTTGTGGAACACATAAGAATGAGTTCATTATGAGATGGGTGGAACCGATATCTCCTTCCAATGCATTGGTTAAATATTTATATCTCATGATATGGAAATGATTTGATTAACAGTTAAATATTTTTCAGTAATACAGGGCTGGAACAACATGTAAACGATATTATGTAATGTACTTTGTCCACTATGATGGTATTGGAAATGATCCATTACTAATATGAAATTATTTTATATACTTATGTGTATTCCACAAAAGTTAATGTCTTATGTTATGACTTTTGGGATTACATTCATTGATACTTATGAACATTCATGATTTATCCCATGACATGATATCATGATCATTCATATGTAGGATATGATTTTAATATGTTATTTTCTATTGTATTATGATTATGATATTATTGGTATCTCCATTTATTAACTATACTGAGTATATGAGGTAGAAAATATATATTTATTTCATTAGGTCATGGAAATGTGTATTAAGTAAGATATATAAAAAAGTAGTCGAGTTATGATGAAATATGAGGGAGACAATGAATATGTCTTATAAAACAGTTTTGTAAGATTCACCATTTCTAAAGACTCTATACATATACATTAATTTTTGGATATTTAATATTTATTAATTAATATTATTCAAATTGGAGTTAATATCAACATATGTAAGGTATGTGGTGTTATATTCCTATTTTTCTACTTCCTATTTATAGCATGTCTCTACAGAAAGAAAGACTGCTTTGAATATAGGGAGGATTTCATGGATATTATGAGTTATTCATGCATCTATTAGGAAAATAATATTCCCTATACAACTGAGATATTTGAATGTGTGCTGGTGAGGTATTTATAGTTGATATATTTCATAATGAGTTTGCACATTTATACCCCTACATTGAAACTCATGGGCTAGAGGCAAGATGGGTGTTGCAGACGGAATAGATGGTTTCTGGATGGTAACAAAAAATATCATAATGATGAAACGATTACTCACCAATATCCACAATCAGATAACTATCTTATGAATTTTCAAAATATCTATTTAGAGCAGGTAGATCATGATGTGGTTGAGTGTGTTTTTATATTCTATTAACTCGATCATCTATGGAAATTAACCAGACTGAATAGGCTGCAAAGAATTTTCTTGTTGATGTATGAAAATAATACTATTCTTTGTCATAGTAGATTAAAAATATCTATTTGAGGCACTCAAATGGGTATTCAATAAGTTATCATGTCCTCTACCTCCCCTCTGACATCATTATCGACAGCCATTCAAGGGATTTTCAGGGAATTCTTTATCATGTAACATTGTGAATAGATCTACCAAATCGATGAAATTCAATGATGAATATTCCTACTCATCATCAGTGGGATCTTATATTACTGCATGGACTCTATTTGTGCTCTGAAACATTTGGGGCTTGAAGTATATATGATTTTGGAATAGATTTTGTGCAGGTGGGGGATATTGAATTCCAGTGCACTGTCGTTGCCTACATTTCTATGAATTGAAAGGTCGCGATGTATAATAAGAGGTAGAATCTACACAAGGAGAATCATCCATTAAAGGTTATATAATCCATAGGTAGGAATAAATGACACTATTTTTTGGAAGTACTTATCTATGATCTAACCATTCATTATAATTCTACTTCATGTGGTCTTAAACCATCTACTATTCACCTAAACCGTCAAAATCACTATTTGGAATGGGGGAGATCTATTCCTCCTTCACTGGGACATTTTTCGACATAGGAATAATATTATACACTTGATACTTGAGAAAATTCTTAAACAAATATTACTCCATGAATATATGTAATGGGATTACGTGGTAAGTTAAATGATCATGCAGTTTAGTAAGTATATTTTATTAAGGCCTCTTTTACTCTTCCAGCATCAGATTATCATGCACCAAGGAAATGAGGAGATATTCAGGGACCTTTGAATCCTTGAAGGCAAATTCCTAGTTCTGCCTATTCAGAATGGGAACTCTGGGATCCTGGACCTGAAGAGGGGCATGTGTATGATGATGTGATAGAGCTATATTCTCATGTCTAGGTTTTATTTCTTCATGAGGCAGTTCCTAATGGTTTTTAAAAGGGATGTTTTGTAGCTAGTTGTTCTATGCTATGAGATGCTATGATTGGTAGGGATATCTCACTTAGGTATTCTATTAGTCAATGTGGATAATAAATCTAGTTGTGTGGGAGCCTTATCTTGTATAGATATGGTATCCTCTATCTAGAAGGACCTTCTTATGGGAGCTGGAAGTGGGAGTGGGCGTAGTTTCATATCCTGCGATGAAGCTTTATCTAGATGATGGATGTTATCAAAAATATATTAGATCCCACTAGTGAAATGCTATTTGATGTGGATATGGATCATATCAGTCTTAATGTTTCCACAACACATCACCACCATCTTCACTTCAATTAGTGGAATATCAAGTGAATATGTGAGCCCTTTCCACCAAGCGACAAAATATTAGAATATATTTTTAAGATTTTAATTTCACTTGAATTGGTTAGAAATTAACTAATTGTGTTGTTTGAGTATACTATAAATGTAACTACATAAAATGATATTCTCTTATAGTGATGTACTATATTATTAGTTGTCTATACCAGATGAAAATAGTTAAATCCAATGATTTGATAATGCACTGTAGCATGGAGGCCTCCTTCTATTATGAGGCTCCCTACAAAGGTTCAAACCATGTGACATAGTGGTCCATATTCTATAGTGGTTCACCCATACATATCGAGTAGGGATAATGTTGGGTTTAAAAAATCATGTGTGCACACTAGTCATCCACCCATGTCTGCAATGGCTTTCCTTCATGTGGGATCAACAACCGCCACATCACCATGACCTCAATAAGATTGGTTAGAGTAAAAATCTGATCATCCAGATTCGGGTCCGTGTCTTTGAAGTGTATTCCAGACTAACAATGCGATGATAGGATCAACTAATAGATATGTTGGATGAGTGGCTCGTCGAGTGGTATGATAAGGGATGTGAGGAGGATAATTACTATTCTCATGAGGGCTAGATGACTCATACCATAGTATGTTTCATATTCCACTACCTATACTCATTCAAGATGTATTGGGTCATCGAGCTGGTTAGGGGTAAATGGACATGGATTATTTGGTGCTTCTGAGCTATTTTAGAAATGGGATCTTATCTGGCCTTACAATAATCCGCGTATCAATCAACAATGATCTCATCAATTCTCCTTTTCTTCTTTGCATCATACTAAAAGAATGTAAAAAATACAGGATATAAATCTATTTTTTAGTAACTTTATATGTATTAGAGAACCCAACATGGCATTTTCCCTTGTAGAAGTGTTAGTTGGCATGCAGTGTATCATAAGGATCTCTATAGATGAGCACCTACCATTGCTAGTAGGTCAGGACAATGTCTGAGTGTTGGTCTATTATGTTTCTCCCCCTTGGGTATTTATTCCCAATGAAACCCTATTCCAGTGTCCTTGTTCTAATGAATCATAGGTAGAATTTTGATTACTAGGAAAATATATTGAAATTAGTTTTATTCATTGATGTGTATGTTAAGATATTTTATGATCGGGATGAATTATAGTGTAGTGTACTATCTTCAACCCCTGATATTCATGTGACGTGCTTCATCCTCTATTATCATTCATATAAATATAAATATCATGATGCATATTTGTTGTACAGTCTAGTAGTAACCATAATATCATGGGTGTTGATGCCCTAGGAGTGTTGCTAACTCAACAATCTGACACAACTGATCATTTCCTCGAGATTCCATAGGTTTCCCAGGTAAACCAACTAACAGTCATAGAGGAGGTGAAGCATCAACGAAACGGTCTAGTGAGAACATGTGGCATGACCCTAACCGACGGAATCTATAATGATTATGTAAATGCCCAGAAATATCCTGGATTTTTTTTTATAAATTCATTGGAATTTTATGAGTCTGTGAAAATTTATGGAGCTTGATTCCGAGTCCCAATGTGACCGAAATCAATTTCTGATGTTTTGTTTGTCTACGTTTAGTAAACGTACGAGCACGATTTTATAACATTTGAACCGTTTCTTGGAACTAAAATCTTAGGGCACCGTTGAACTCGTAACACCAGTGAATGCTTAGTGAGACCTTCACCGTAGTTGCGTTCTAAGTAGAATGGATGTTAGTTTTTGGGTTTTTAAATTAAATTTGAATAAAAATAATGTTTTAGCTTTATTTTATTATTTTTGGTGGTTAATTATCCAAGAGGAGGAGAGTTGTGGGGGCCACCACACCATAACATTTCATGAGAGGTTTTGGTGGTGTGGTCCACCAACACATAACCTCCCTTGGAAGGACATCCATGGTGGGTCCCACACGATCTTTCAACCCCCCTTAACTCCCCATAAATGAGGATGAAACTCTTCACCTTCCCCCATTAATTATTTGAGCTAACACCACTCATTAATTAAATTAGTTGTCACATTTAATTAAACACATGAATTTGAATGGTTGTGGCAACAAATAATAGACAACTTCATCTATTATTTTTGGTTGGAATCTCGGTGGAGCTTTGGGGAGAGAAGGAATTATCCAACGAAGAACACCTCTTCCGCCAACGAAGAATTATGAACACCATTCTTTGATCTTCAACCGAACCAAATGAGAAGGAGCTGACTGCAAAGAATGCTGATGATGCATCTTCCTCGGTCTCCTACCCCGAATGGTTCATGAAGACAAAAAATCGACGTCCTCCATTACTCTTTTTCCACCGTCAATGAATGATAAGCACGGTAGGGGTTTTGAGTTGAATTTGTTTCCATTCTACACCTTACAGTATTTTTTAATGAAAATTTCCAATTGATAACATTATAACGAGGAGGGCTCGGACCGAACAAACACGACATGACCCTCCCCCCATTTTGTTCTCATTTTTTGATGACGGTTGATGCACAACCCTATCACCGGAGGAACGGATTGTGGTAAAATCAATAGCGGCCGACGATGGGATAACCGTGAATAAACTGACGGCACAAGGCCACCAGGTTGCAAAGAGGGCGAGACACAACTGTGCCGCATGAAAGGAGAGTCGAATCCAGGGTGGGCCGCGACGAATGAGCACGGTGCCATCGTGTGGCGCACATGCCATCGGGTGGGGGGGGGGGCATAGCCAGGGTGGGCTATGGCGGAGGGTCGCGGCACTGGTGGTGTGGAGCGGCTAGCAGCTCGGCCAGCCGGGAGGAGCGGGACCCCGTTTGGTCCCGTATGTGCTGGACCGGTTCCACCTGGCCCCAGTTGGAGCTCCACCCAAACAGCTGAGCCTTGTGGGAGCCAGGGGGTGCACAGCTTCCCCCTTGCCATGGATTAGGCAGACTCCATGAGCCATCAGGCCATCGGGCAGGGCCACCATAAGGTCGGGGCCCCATCCGGGAGGGGCCGCCATTTGGTCGGGTCGCCCATCCAGGCAGGGCCATCATCGGGTCGGGCCGCCCACTCAGTCAAGGCCAAACACTCTGGTCAAGCCACCCCCTCAGACCAGGTCAGACCCACAGATTGATTCGGACCCCAGTCCAGACCTGGGTCTGGCCGGGTCAGTCGGACTGCGTCGGACCGGACCCGGACCAGCTTTGGCCTATTTACACCTTTTCCACCCAAATCATGGGCTACTGGTGTCCGATCTATGAACCGTCTGGGGAGATGGAAACCATAGAACTAGAATGTTATTTTGGAATTCCCCAATTGAGTTTTGGATACAGTTGGGGTATAGTAGGTTTGGGTTGAACCTAAAAACCAATCGAGCTCCTGGAACGGAAACGCCAATAACTCACAGACCGGGCGCCTGATTTACGTGTCATCTGTTGTGTTGAGATCCCATTAAAAGGTGGACCTATGAGATAATTATACTTGTGAATTCATGATAATTGTAGTATCAACCAGTTTCTCTTGGAGCGGATCCTCCCAGAGATGAGCGAGTAGAGTACGGAGGCGTAGTAGCTGGCTGATACATGATGACTACCGAAATTTCAACTCGGAGTGTTTCTACTAGACCAGTGGGAAGCCCCGTTGTGTGACAAATCTGGCCCATAGTGGGGAGCACCTCTGTGTCACACAGCAGACCCATGGTACTATACAGGAGGTGTGCCTCAGTAGGCTATGAGGGGGATCACCTCTATGTGAGCGCGGTATACCCAAAGTGGGGAGCGCCTCTGTGTGACACATCAGACCCACGATACTCGACATGAGGAGTACCAAAGACATCCAAGAAGGTGGGAATCACCTCTATGTGACATGGAAGGCCCACCGTACTCGATAGAGGAGGAGTACACCATCAGCTGAGATTCTGATAGTTTGACTATAGATGTTACTTTCTACTTTTCCTTGAATTAAATCCTGGTGTGAGATGAGTTAGTGACTTTTGTGTTTTCCTCATGATTGATATGGTTACTAGAAAACATAGGTTTATGTATGGGAATATACCTAAGTATGGGTTATCCATTGAATCATTACATTGTGGTTATCCTTGTTGGATATTTTGAGACATTGAGGGTCTCAGGGTCCCTACTGAGTATCGTTATACTCACCCATGCATGGGAAATTCCCAAACCTAATTGTGTTGGTTGTAGACGACGGACATTGCTGACGGTGGCTGAGAGCACTAGGACTATACAGTACCCAAAAGTGGACCTTTCGGCGAGTCAGTACACAGAGGAGTCTCACACACGTGGAGTGCTGAGGTGGCCATCTGTACCTACCCTTCCGGTAGGAACCCTGGAGGATGATCCAGGAGCTTCTATTTACCTTTCATCTATTTTTCCACTTTTTAGTTGTACTTGCTTTCACTTGAACCTGTAATTTACTTTTGGGATTATATTTCTGGCCCTTTTTTACATTCCAGCACTTATTCTATATACAATATTGCTTAGTGTTTTGCTTCCAGTTGTGTACTCTGTTGTGTGTGTTTACTTTTTATAAAGGAAATGCCTTCTCAACTTAAGGATTTATGCCTTTGGTTCTTGTCGATAGCCCATGGACTATGGAAGGAGGGCTTGGGGTAGTCATGACATGGCTCCCAAGGATGGGTCATTGAAAATTTGTATCAGAGGACTCGGTTCAACAAGAGAACATAAGAATCTGATCATTTTTTATGTGAAGCAATAGTGTTAAGGGTACTATGTGTGGTTTTCAGTTTAAGGAGTTCATTTTTGGTGCGGTGGATGACATATCCATACAACAGGACACTTACATCTTATTTCCGACTTAATGAACGAAAACACTGATTGAGTGTGTGTTTTCAAACGTTTTCATTAAGTCATCTAAACTAGGTCAGCTCACGAGTTATAGTCTTTTGACAATGTTGTATCTATATCTTTCAGGATGCCCCCCCGTAGAGCCTCGAGAGTCTTACTCTCTGACATCCCACCGAGTGACAAGGATTCGGTGTAGGACCCTTTACTAGCATAGGCACCAGTAGTATCAATTCCCATTGGGCCACCGATGCCACCATCCCGAGCAGTAGATGATACACACCGCTTAAGCGCGTTGCATGAGTTCTTTCTCCAGAGGCCACCCAGGTTTCAGGGAGAGACTGACCCACAGGCATTTGAAGATTGGCTGGAGGCTATGGTGAGAGTATTCAGGAAAGTAAGGGCACCAGAAGACTACATGGTGATCCTTACTGCCAGTCTCCTTCAGGAAGTAGCAGGCATATGATGGAGCCTGATGCTCTAGATGAATTTTTGGGGGACACTTATTTGGACAGACTTCAAGAGCCTGTTCCGGGAAGAGTGTTTACCAGCCACCCTTCGGGAAGTAGAGATACAGGAGCTACAACATCTACAACATGGTAGAATGACTTCAACATAGTACTCAGCGAGGTTCAACAAACTCTTTCGCTACTCCACTGATATGGTACGAGACCCATTCTTTAGGGCCCATACCTTCGATCAGGGGCTTAGGTGAGAGATCAGGGATTCGATGATCTCCCTTAGCATCCCGACGTAGGAGGGGGTGTCATAGTGAGCCCTTCAGGTAGAGAATTTTCTTACTGAGCAGACACCAGCAGCGAGACCCACTACTCGTCGACAAGCAGTAGGGTCTTCTAAAGCTGGTAGTAGACAGATGACGTAGAGGTCCAAGAGGACCAGACCCATGGGTGGAAGATTGAAGGACTCAGGATCAGTTGTGTGGGGAACCCGAGGAAGTGAATTAACTTCCAATAGTAGGCATTTTTACTCACTCAGTGGGCAGGGTCACATGGCTTGTGACTATGTGACCCACCGTTCAGATGATCAGCAGACAGTTGAGGGACCTCCCAGGTAGAGGTAGAGGTTCGATCGAGGAAGTTTGCAGGGCACAGGAGGACATGGCAGTTGAGATGGCTGAGCATATGGTGGTGGACAATGTTTTTAGTTATCGCCACCACCGCTAGGAGGTCCACCCCGACCGCCAGGAGTAGGTGGTAGGGGAGAGCTCAGCTTCAGGAAGCTGAGGATTATGACCATGGGGCTTCGAAGATTATTTGAGGTACTATAATTGTATTCTCCACCTTAGATATAGTTCTTATTGACATAGGTTCCAGTCATTCTTTCATTTCCACTTCCCTTGTTCAGAGCTCGGAGATTCCGACGGAGCCGTTGGATCGATCTTTACAGCTAGAGACTCCTACGAGAGAAGACTCGATGATTACACACTGGTACCAGCATTGTGAGATTAAACTAGGAGGCGAGAGCTTCGACTGAGATCTCCTCATAGCGGCTTTGAGGCCTTACGACATAATATTCAGTATGTACTCGTTATCTACAGTCTATACTCAGATTTTCTCTATTAGGCGCAAGGTGTGGTCTGCCCGCTTGGATGGGACTAGGTTCACCTTCACCGGTGAGAAGGGAACCTTTGCAGTGTAGGACATACTTACTCGGAGGAGGGTGTAGATGATCACTCACCAGTTTTCTTGCCTTACCCTCTGATCAGTTGATGTGGAAAGTCCGACTTATCCTGTAGTGGTGGACTAGTATGCATATGTTTTCCCAGACAATGTTCTTGGACTACCTCCTTGTAGATAGGTGGACTTCTACATCGACCTGTACCCCGAGACGACACTGATATCTACTCCATCATATCGTATATATCTCACTGAGCTTCGTGATCTTTGGGCATAGCTAGAGGACTTGCGTGAGAAGGGATTCTTCAGGCCTAGGGTTTCTCCCTGGGCAGCCCCGATTCTATTTGCCAAGAAGGAAGATAGGGTCATGAAGCTTTGTGTTGACTATCATCGCCCAGATTAGGTGACTATGAATAACAAGTACCCACTCCCGAGGGTTGATGACCTCTTTGATCAGATCGATGGATCACGATGGTTTTCTAAGATAGACCTCAGATCAGGCTATTACCAGCTCAGAGTTTGAGACGAGGATGTACATTAAACGGATTTCAGGTGTCGGTACGATAACTACAAGTTCTTGGTTATGAACTTCGGCATAACCAATGCTCCAGCAGTGTTCATGTGTCTCATGAACAATATATTCCATCCATACCTTGATCACTTTGTTGTGCTCTTCATCGAAGACATTTTGATATACTCGACTACTGAGGAGGAGCATGCTTACCATTTGCAGGAAGTACTTGAAACACTCTGAGAGCACCAACATTCTAGTAAACACTCGAAGTTCCAGTTTGGGATTCGTGAGGTTCACTTCTTGGGACACGTCATCTCGAAGGCTGGAGTTGCAGTAGATCCAGCGAAAATTATGGCGATACTTTCTTGGGAGCCTCCCAGGAATGTTATGGAGGTATGTAGCTTCCTGGGCATGGATGGGTACTATCGGAGATATGTTCTAGACTTCTCCATAGTTTCAACACCACTATCAGTGTTGAAGAATAAGGGTAAAACCTTCGTGTGGTCAGAGAGATGTCAGTAGAGCTTTCAGGAGCTGAGGCAGAGGTTGACTAGTGCCCCCCATCTTGAGGCTTCCAGGGGAGGGCATAGGGTATGTAATTTACTATGATGCATCAGGTACCTGACTTGGGTGTGTCCAGATGCAAGAGCGAGCAGTGATCACATATGGTTCTCGACAGCTGAGATATCATGAGAAGAACTACACTACCCATGACCTAGAGTTAGAAGAAGTGTTCTTCACCTTGAAGAGGTGGCAACACTATCTGATGAGAAAAAGTTTTATAGTTTACTCTGATCCCAAGAGTGTTTGGTATATATTCTCTCAGAAGGACATGAACCTGAGACAACAGTGATTTATTGAGTTCCTCTAGAATTTTGACTTCGAGATAGTCTATACTCATGGGAAGGGGAATGTTGTTGCAGATGCACTCAGCAGGAGGACTGGTATACAGCTTCTAGGAGAGGCGATGGAGCATCTGGCTGCCTTATAGATATCCTTTGTGGAAGGGGATGGAGCAGCATATCTACAGTCTCTCACAGTCACTCCTCCACTTCTTCAACGAGTCAGGGAGGTGCAGCGTGGGAATGCTGACTGCGAGACTCGACGCGCTTTGATAAGCATATGGCAGGCACCTGATAGATTTTATGAAGGTGGGGAGCACATCATCCTCTTCAGTGGATGTATCATGGTACCAGTTGCACTTCAAGAGGAAGTGTTGAAGGAGTTCCACACTTCCCCTTTATCAGTACATACAGGAGTGGAAATGATGTACCAGGACCTTCAATGACTTCACTGGTGGCCAGGTATGGAGAAGGTGATAGCAAAGTTTGTCCCATGGTGCCTCACTTGTCAGAAAGTGAAGGCAGAGCACTAGGTACCAGCAAGCTTGGTTCATCCCTTAGAGGCCCCAGATTGGAAGTGGGATGAGATATCCATGGACTTTATGATGGGTCTTCCACTTACATCTAGGATTCATGATTCTATTTGGGTGATCATCGACCGACTCACCAAGTCGGCCAGCTTCCTACCGATCAGAGAGTGGGGCTCAGTAGAGAGCATGGGATGCCTCTATGTGTCGGGTATTGTGAAATTTAATGGAATACCTACTTCTATAGTCTCCTTCCATGACACATAGTTTACTTCTCGGCTAAGGAAGGGGTTGAAGGAGCCATTCTAGACGCAGCTACATCTGAGAACCACATTTCATCCTCAGATAGATGGCCAGATTGAGATGACCATTCAGAACCTTGAGGATATTCTCCATACAAGAGTTATCGACATTGGTCGCAGCTGGGAGAACCAAATTCCTTTTGTGGAGTTTTCATAAAACAATAGTTATCACTCCACGATAGGGATGGCACCTTTTGAGGCCTTGTACGGGTGACCTTGAAGATCCCCATTATGCTGGACCGACCCTGGGGAGTCAGCACTAGTGGGACCATAGTTGGTACGGGATACCACAGAGAAGGTGCAGATCATAAAGGAGTGGATGAAGACTGCACAGAGTAGGAAGAAGTCATATGCTGACAGGAGACAGAGACCTATGGAGTTCAAGGATGGTGACCACGCCTTTCTACAGGTTTCACCTCAACGAGGTCTAAGGATACTTGGCCGAGGCGGCATGTTATCTTTGCATTTCATCAGACCTTTCCTGGTCCTCAGCAGAGTAGTAGAGGTGGAATACCTCTTGGAACTTCCACCTCAGTTGTACTGGGTCCATGACATCTTCCATGTATCTCAAATTAGGAGATACCTGCATGACCCGTCCCACATCATCGACCACAGGGAGCTGGACATCGATGACGAGGCGACTTTCACAGAGGTTCCAGTGGAGATTGAGGATTGATAGGATCGGGTCCTTCGTGGGCGGTCGATACCTCTGGTGCACGTTCGCTGGTAGCATGGGAACCTCCAGGAGAGCACATGGGAGAGGGAGGCTCTGATTCATGCTCAGTACCCCCATTTTTTCCTTTAGTTGGAGTTGTAGATTATGGGGACATAAAGCCCTGGGGTGGGGAGAATGTAGGTCCTGAAAATTTCATGGAATTTTTTTCATAAATTCTAGGGATTTTTATGAGTTTGTGAACATTTTATAAATTTTGAACCGGTGATCAGAACTGAAATCTGAGGGCAGCGATGAACTCGCAGCCTCGATTATTACTTAGTGAGACCTTCACCACAATTGCTTTTTAACGATAACGGATGTATGTTTTTGGGATTTAAAATTAAAATTGAATAAAAATACGGCGTTTTCTTATTTTTTTGGTGGTTAGAGCTCCAAGAGGAGGTTAGTGTTGGGAGTCACCACACCATAACCTCTTATGAGAGGTTATGGTGGTGGGTCCAACCTGCACATAACCTTCCTTGGGAGGATACTCTTGGTGGGGTCCACACAAGCTTTAAACCCCTTATACTTCTCATAAAGGAGGATGAAACTCTACACCTTCCCCCATTAATTATTTGAGCTAACACTACCCATTAATTAAATTAGTTGAATCATTTAATTAAACACAAAAATTCGAATGTTTGTGCCAACAAATAATAGAAAACTTCATCTATTATGTTTTGTTGGCATCTTGGTGGAGCTTTTGAGAGAGAAAGAATTCGCCCAGAAATAACACCTTTTCCGCCAACGAAGAACGACAGACACCTTTCTTCAATCATCAACCGAACCATAGGATAAGAAGCTGACCAAGAAGAACCCCGATGAAGCTTATTCCTTGGTCTCCTACCCCAAATGGTTTCTGATGTCAACAAATCGACATCCTCCATTCCTCTACTTCCACCATCAACGAATGACAAGCGAGGTGGGGGTTTTGAGTTGAATTCGTTTTTGTTCATCACCTTACAATATTTTGGTATGAGAATTTATTATTGATAATTCCATAATTAGGAGGGCTCAGGCCGCACGAGCACATCCAGATCCTCCCACTTTGTTGTTCTCATTTGTTGATGATGGTGGCGGCGCAACCCTACCGCTGGAGGAATAGACTGTGGTAAAAGCAACGTCGGCTGGCAACTGGCCGACCACTAAAAAACCGGCGGTACTTGGCCACTGGGTCGCCAAGAGGGAGTGGCACCATTGTGCCATGCTGAAGGAGAGATGAGACCATGGTGGGCCTAGGCGGTTGCACGTGACGCCGTTGTGCCGCACCGTCGCGTTGCGCGGAGGCCAGCAGGGGGGTCGTGGCTAGGACGGGTCGTGGAGGATGGGTGTGTGCCGTCGCGCTGAACCAGTGGTGTTGAGCGGCTGGCCGGTCGGCCAATCGGGAGGATCAAGACCACGTAGGGTTCCACGTGTGCTGGACTGGCGCCACCTGGTGTGGGTTGGAGCTCTACACGAACGTCTCAGGCGTTCGAAAGCCAGGGGGAACACGGCTTCCCCTCTGGTCGTGGCTTAGGCTGACCTTGCGAGCCACTTGGCCATCAGGCCACCGGGCCTCCCTCAGGCCGGGCCGGGCCACCATTGGGCTGGACTGCCCTTAGGTTGGGCAGCCCATCCGGGCCGGGCCGCCATCGTGATGGGCCTCGATCGGGCCGAGCCGCAATCGGGTCGGGCCGCCCCTTCAGGCCGGGCTTCCCACTCGGGTCGGGCCTCCCCAACAGACCGGGTAAGACCCAGGGATCGAGTTGGACCTCGGTCCGGACCCGGGTCGGTCTGGGTGAGTCCGACTGAGTTGGACCGGACCCGGACCCACTTTGGCTGGTTTACAACTTTTTCTCCCATATCTTGGGCTACGATTTTCCGATCGATGAACCGTCTGCGGTAAAAGAATCCTTATAATTATACGGTTCTTTTGGAAAACCCCACATGAGGTTTGGATACAGTTGGGGTACAGTCAGGTTGGTTTGAACCTAAAAACCAACTGGGCCCCTGGGACGAAAACACCAATAACTCACAGACCAGGCATCTGATTGACGCGTCGTCTATTTCGTTGAGATCCCAATGATGAGGTTGACATTTGAGATACTTCTACATGGGAATTCGTGACATTTGGGTTATCAACTAGTAGCTCATGGAGTGGATCCTCCTGGATATGAGTGAGTGTAGTACGGAGACCTAGTAGCTAGCTGACAGTAGACGACTTCTAACCTTTTTACTCGGACTGTTTCGACTAGCCCAGTGGGAAGAGCCTATGTGTGACGCAGCAAGCCCACAATGGGGAGCACCTCTATGTGATGCAGCAGACCCACAATACTCGACATGAGAAGTACCTCCGCAAGCTACGAGGGGGAGCGCCTCTGTGTGAGCGCAGTAGAACCATCGTGGGGAGCGCTTCTGTGTGACACAGCAGACGCACAATACTCAACAGGATGAGTACCACATCAGTCAAGGAAGGTGGGAAGCATCTCTGTGTGACGGTGTAGGCCCACCGTACTCGATAGAGGAGGAGTACACCATCAGCCAAGATTCCTACAGTTTGACTGTGGATATTACTTGATACTTTTCCTTGAATGAATTCTTGGTTTGATATGAGTCAGTGACTTTTGTGTTTACCTCATTATTGAGATGGGTTACAATGTAACATAGGTATATGTATGGGTATACACTTAAGTAAGGGTTATCCATTAAATCTTTACATTGTGGTTATCCTTGTTGGATATTGTGAGACCTTGAGGGTCTCGGGGTCCCTACTGGGTATCATTATACTCACCCCTGCACATGCTATGCCCGCACCTTGTTGGGTTGGATGCAGACGATGAACAACACTGACATAGGTCGAGAGCGCCAGGACGGGATGGTACCCGGAGGTGGACCTTATGAAGAGTCGGTGCATAGAGGAGTCTGATGGATGTGGAGTTCTGAGGTGGCCATCTGTACCTACCCTTCAGGTAGGAACCCCAGAGGACGATCTAGGAGCTGCTCATTACCTTTCAGTTGTTTGTCCCTTTTTCAGTTGTACTTGCATTCGGTTGTACCTATATAATACTATTGGCCTTGTATTTCCGCCCCTTTTTTACTTTCTAGCGATTATTATGTATACAATATTTCTTAGTGTTTTTCTTCCACTTGTGTACTCTGTTTTCTGTGTTTACTTTTTATAAATAAAATGTCTTCCCAGCTTAGGGATTTATGACTTTGGTTCTAGTTTCAAACCCCTGGCCTATGTATAGTGGGATTGGGGTATTCATGTCATGGGTACAGAGGACAATTCATGACTGTGGATGTTTTATGTTCCATTTATCCATAAACCCACCAACAATTTAAAAGTATATGAAGTATCACATAGGATTGTTTTCGTAGATTCGGGGAACTTCTCCTGATGAGCCCCAACATCAATTGACACTGACTGAGTTATTTTCAGTGGAGATGATGTGTATCCATTGGGTGGATGGTAAGAAGATAAAGAATCCACTCTATCAAGAATCTATTAACTTCAGTGGGTTGTCTCTCATAGGAGGATCAAACAACAATATCATATACTTTTAATATTGGGTGTTCAAAATTGCCTCATTCATGAGGGAGGTGGTTCACATTAGTGGATCATAATGTATCTCACTATCTAAATTGGTTAAACAAGACATGAAAACACATCCATTATGTTGAATAAAATTAGTGATGGAATCTAGAAATTCTTGATACATATACACCCTGATCCCCTTGAAGGGATCTAGAGCATCCTCCACCTACATATACCTGTAGAGGGATAAGGGGATTTTGTTTATTTCACCATATGGTTTGGAAAACAATATTTATTAGTCTCAGACCCAAAACACTCGATGTCGTGATAGAAACACCTTCACCGAGTCAATTGTATCATCATAGTCTCAATATCCGATGCAATTAACCACATCATGTCACTTCACAGAATTCATCCTTTTGCAATAAATTCTAGTGAGTTTTCACTTGGACTATTATTTGGGTTATGGGAATTATTAGGCATGGGGAGTACCTTAACGTTGGTGGGTGGTAATGAGGGGATGATCTCAAATTGTTTTAGTTGTAATATGGGGAGAACCTCCATATTTGATGTTTTCATAGTGGGGATGGCCTCCATGTTGAATGATGAATGATTGGAGAGGAACTAAACTATGAATGTTGAAAAAATAGGGGGGAACTCCACATTTTATGGATGAAATATGTGGAGGACCATCATTTGGTTTATTAGAGCATGATTAATACCATCATTTTTCTTGATATATCCTTGGGGAGGTCCTCCATGGTGCGGATATTGAATATGGAGCAGACCCCTATATGTTTTATTGAAGGAGGAGGTAAAACATCCACATTGATTAGTGTTATCATTGGGATAACATCAATAATTATTTTTGAAGAAATGAAGATGGCCTCAAATCTAATTGGAAATGATATGAGGAGGATCTCCATGTTTTACAGTGGTGATAGCACCAGGAGGACCTCCGTATTTATTGTGGATGATGTGGAGAGGACCTAATTTTTATTACTGATGCTTCTTGGATAACCTCTTATTCAACTATTAATAGATCAAATAGGAACATCAAGATGATTGTAAGAGGGGGTAGTAACTCCACATGGGTTTGTGACATTGTGTAGAGGACCTCTGCCCTGAAAAAGACCACCTCAGTTCAGTATGTGATGGATATTGGTGGTGCTAGAGATTCACAGAGTCATCTCAAACTAACTATGGGGTTGCTGAGGTCTTAATAATAACTGGGAAACGTCTAATCCCTTCTCTTTAGTCCGAGGGATATGGCAGGATTCACTCATGGATTATGGGGACAATGGAGCAATAGAAGATGATTCCCCATGTATGTCCTTCTTCTAACCCTGCACCTCCTGTTTTTGTGAGCTGGTATATACATGGGTCATTAGAGAATATGTAAATTTCCTCGTCTCTTTCACTTGAGGGACTAGTCATTACTGGTGGTAACCTAAATTATTGGGAGTCTTTATTGCAGGATCTCATGAAGTAGTTGTGATCACGGTGACTTGTAAATCCCTTACCCCCTCAATGTAGGGTAATAAGCCCTAGAATTTATCTTTTTAGAGGCTCAAAAATATGTTCTATGATGGAAAGGGGAGTGGTTCCTCCTTGTGCAACCATATGGTATGGTTTTCTAAGGATGGGGTTGGAGCCTCCATGTAATGGCATGCCTTTACCCAAGTTGGAATTAACCATTCCTACTTGTACCGACATATGATGGTGTCCATAACCCATATTTTGGTAATTTTAAAGGATAATATAGGGTGTAAGTTCCTAGTATTTTATGTCATGGTTAATTTTTTTTGTGGAATCACATATTTTTGATAATTCCACATAAATGTTTCTCCTTATCCATAGTCTATTGGTGTTGTGTGGATAATTTAATATTGCTATAGATTAGAAAGGAAGGGGGTTCTGTCCTTAATATAGATACGTGAATATTGATTTCCAGTTCCCCAACAATATCTAACCATACAAGGAAAACGAGAGAGATCCACGATGACAATTCCATAGAATTTGGATTCGCAAATGCTGACTACCCAATTTTCTTGTGAGTTCCATGTCGGGTCCAATATTATCATATTGGGACCAAGAAGCAGGTATATACATCTAGTGACATGAAAATACACTATTGTCTCAATCTCTAATAGTCCTTTTGTTTAGGATAAGAGTTTCATGTCGAGTACGCGGTTTCTGTTTCTAATTCTTTCGCACCCCCACCAGCATGTCAATATGTGTTGACGTACTTGTTTTCTAGTATTCCAACAATCGAAAGAAGGGTGTATTTCATCACATTAATTGATTATGTGTGATTATTTATTGATACAATGTGATGGTATTTCAATTCCTCTTCATGGATTCATCCTTGGTACTCATTATCTTGTTCAGTTCTCCCTCATAGATTAAACACATGTTCATAGAACTCATCCCTAATTCCATATCATTATGGATTTTAGTTGATTACAAAATTTCTTCACTAAAATTCTATTGTCTTCATAGGGAATAAAGCATTGGTCCAGAGAGTATTCACACTTTCCATAACTGTGAATTTTAGGATATTGTGTGCGTTGGTCACCTGTATTATTCATTATTGGAGGGAATCTAATGGTGGCATATTATGGTATGGAGTAAAAGGCATCATATGTCCATATATTGGTAACAAATATAGGGGTGTAAGGTATACAAATATTGTACCTTAGTAATCCCATCCTTATGTATATGGTATGTATTTTTTTTGTGAAATTTTTTTTATGCCAGGTGGAGATGGATTATAATGTTTTTTTAGATGAATAAGGTAACATGTTTAATGTATTGTGTATCTATAATTATTTTTATGGGTACCACATGAGGTATAACAATGAGATGTGTCCCTAAAAGTGAAAATTTCACTATTGGATGTTTTACCGATTAATGGATTTCAAAACCACAGGATTCAGATCCAAAAGGCGTGTCACATAAAGTGATGATGTCACAATATGAAGGATTATTGAAGTATGTATTAAAACACCCGATGGAAGAAAATATAGAAGGTTTGTCCCTTAATTGGAATACATCACACCATGAAGGATTTCTTATGGAAGGATACGAACTCACCAAGGAGGAGGATGTGAGAGGTGTGTCCCATAAAGGGAAGATTTCATACAATGAAGGTTTTATGATTGAAGGATTTGAATTCCCCATAGGGATATATTTGGAAGGTGTGTCCCCTTAAGGGAAGATTTCATACCATGATGGTTTATTAATGGATGGATTATAATGCCACATGTAGGTGGGTACTAAAGATTTTTTCCCTGTATGGAACACCTATGTTTACCATAGGTTGAGATTGAAGAATTGGAAGGCTTCATACACTGCCTAATTAGATGATGGGGATCATAGCCCATATATTTCGATGATTTAGTTTAATGTCATGTTTATGGGAATATTCATGCATTGTAAGATAACTCGGTAAGGATTTTGTGTCTGAGAATTATTCCAAGGTAGCCTAGGAGACCTATAGAAAATTTGGTCTCTATGGTGAGGGCCATAATCTCACCAGGGATGTGGCCCATATATAATTTGAGAGAATTTGGCTATTGGGTTTTAAAATATGGGATGGTTCCTATGGATCCCAATTTGTTTAGAATAAAATCCCATAATGGTTAGAAAGGGTAGGGGCTAAAAAATTAGGTGGATGAATATTTGGATTGGGGTCGTGTGGATTTCATAATCTCCCCTAGACCATATGCCAACAAGAGTCCGGATTAGTGGGAGAATCAAGAGAATGTAATAGATTTTATGACCCACTGATCCACTTTGGCTAATAATGGATCACTATTAAAGCCTAGAGGGAAATAGAGAGGGTGAGATCCATTTCCCATCTCTTAAATGATCATTTTAAATGGTATAATCTCATCTGCCAATCTAACGTATAATGACCCATGCATGAAAAGAGTAGAATGAGTGAACCTATAACTAGTAATACTGGCACATACTCAAAGATGGATTCCCTTTACAAGAAGGGTATTATTTTAGGAAAGATGTGCAGATTTCATATTTTAGATTCCTAGAATGTAAGGTCTATATACAATAGTGGGAGATATGGTGTCATCCCATGGTTATCATTTATTGTTGTCTCATGCATGTCCCATGATATAGGATGTTGGGTCATACCCTGACAATCATACACAGTAAATCATGTTCTTTATATGTAGTACAAGTATATAAATTTTTGGGATGTGATGGGATATTTTCATGTAGTTTAACGTCATACCTATTGGATGTGAAGCTAGGTAGTTTTACAACATGTAGCCTGGATGTGGGTGGAAAAAATCCATACATTTAGGGATTACGTGACCATCACATATGCTCTTTTGGGAGAGCCATGGATTTAGAGCTACCAAGGTACAATGATGTGATGATTATCTAGTCACGTGGTCCACATTAGAGTCACTATTATTATGTGAATTAAGTATTTCAATAACCCACCATGGAGAATATAAAGAATCATGTTGGGGAAGAATTTTTTTTTCACGCATGTTTGGAGCTTTGCGTGCAATAGTTATGTGATCACTGTGCTCTAGCACACTGGATGTCCATGAATCTTAAAATTATAGGTGCACACAAGATTGGGTTGCACTCTAGGTATGGGTTTAACATAATAATATCATTGTGTGCAATATTAGGGATGAATGAAAATATAATCTCTCCAAGCACCCAACATACGTTAAGGGATATTGGGTGACAATTAATGAACTATGAAACCAGTCCAGCTTGGGGCCCACATGTAGTATGTTATGTCAGATTTCATTCATTGGATAGTCTATGATTTTTTCTATCATTGATGAACAATTTCCCACATACTAGATCAACGTATCATTTGTCAAAGGAGTACCTCTAAGAAGGGTGTGAGTTTCTATTTATTACTGAAACGTTCGGTAGTGGAATTATAGGATTAGAGTCACGGACGACCGTTGAATATGGCTCTTCTAGTCCTTCTAGAGATCAGACCAAACATGTTATGGATTTGACATCACCTTTAATTAATTAAACAGGATTTGGTGTGAAATTATAATATCTCATACACAATTATTCTCTAATGAGTATGGTTTACAAGGAGATATATTTTCCTTATATGATGAATGAATAAAACCTATATCCATTAGAGTATAAGATACTTGTGAACAAAATGATGGTCTTACTAGTATTTGTGAATTCATTCATGCATCACACTCATTGATAACGAGATGGACCATTGGGGTGTTTTGTGTGGTTGAGTAAAAAAACTATCCACATTAGGTTTCAAATGAAATTATCCCACAATAAATATTTATTTATAATAATCTATAAAATTATTAAATATAAAACTAAATACATTATCCATGGACATTCTAGGATATATATACAGATGAAAACTGAGTTCAATTTCACGAAAAAATAAATAAAATAAATATATTACATTTCTTTATTCATCTTGATATCATATATATCTTATGTGTTTATTATAACCTATCCTTAATACCTTCCACATGAATCTTATGTGAAGAGGAAATCACATCACTTTGTGAGACGGTAGTCCACCTAACACATGAATAATGTAATAGTATTCCCAAATAATTTAATTTTATAAGTAATAAGTAGTATGATGATGAAAAAAGTATAATAATATCATAACTTTCATATGTATTCGATAAATACATCTTTATAACCATACTTGAGAGGTGGTTATTGAGAACAAATTGCATAGTTTTAGTAGGAGGTAATCCACCATACAAAATCATCAAAAAAACATTTTCTACTATGAAAATTTAATTTTATATAAATCCCACATAATTGGTGAAAAAACAATTCCCCCTGAGAAAATATTCAAATGTTTTAAAAGTATTTATATAAATATTCAATAATAACTGGATAAAAATGACCTAAATTGGATTAATATATATAAATTATGTATTTTTCTTTTAAATAAACATAAAAAATTCTATTTTTTTAAATTCATTTATATAAATGATAATTCTTAATAACAGAAGTATTTTTCACTAATTATCAGAAAACATTTCATAGAAAATTATCAAAAAAGAAACCTATGATAGTATTTAAATTATGTTTTAAAAATTAAATTACATTTTAAATATATTTTTTAATAATATTTTTTAATTTAATATTCATATATGTATGAAAATAGTGAATAAACTACTTTTTTGAGTAATACAATTTTTAGAATAAAATTGTTTTTATTATTAAATATTTAATAAAAAAATAAAAATAATGTTAAAAAACTAATGGAATTTATGAAATATATATTTACATTAAATAATTCACCAAAAGTTATTTTCCAAATTAATTTCATTAAAATGAATTACTCTACATAAATATAGATTCAGATAAAATGATTTCATTTATTCCATAATTCTATATATTTTCTATTCAAATTAATTGGTTATAAAAGAACTACTTTTATATATAGGTGTTAAAAAATATTCTCATAATTTAGTAAATCATATTCATAACCCAAATTTATTGGCAATGTGATAACTATAATATTAAATAATATTAATATAATAGTATGATATGTTTTGGTTAAACTCATTACTTCATTTAACACAAGATAAATTCAGTGTTATGTTTAA
The DNA here is from genome assembly GCA_963277665.1 of Viscum album. NCBI lineage: Eukaryota > Viridiplantae > Streptophyta > Magnoliopsida > Santalales > Viscaceae > Viscum > Viscum album. The sequence continues at coordinate 598,907,837 of OY728123.1, forward strand.
CAAAAAATATCGATAAGATCAAATTTATTTCAAAAATATATATTTCAAAAAAAATCAAGATGTATCATTCTGACACTATTAAAATTAATTTCTCATTCAATATTAATCACCATAGTACAAGATACATGGGTTACTTCTACCTAATTACATTATTAGGTTCTCATAAGGCTTCCTCAAGAGTTTTGTTTCACCAAAAAAACATTTATATTGGGTGCGGTATTTTTTCATAGATCCTTATTTATATAATATATAATATGAAAATATTTATCCTTATATGAAATATCATGATCTAGGGTTGTGACATATATGTTCATTAAACATGAGGGTTTAGGTATATACTTCTGTAGTATAGATTCTTGGAACACATCGTGAACCTAAGAGAGGTTTTTTGGAAGCACAAATTTATAGCCTACTATACCAATATGATCAATAATTTTATAGGTCATGGTATACTTGGGGATTACAATTACTTTTTATTGTAATCCACATTTCAGATTATTTTTTGATCTTGGATCAATTTTCACATCATCTTGTACTCTAATAAATGAATATTAGTTTTTTATGTATGAATTACTTCTATATTTATAGCTCCATAATAGAATGTAACATTATTAATTATATATCTAACTACCATAAAAAAATTTAATTATCACATGTTATCTAATTTCTATAAATCATTATATGGTCAAATAATACAGTTACACTAAAAGATCCTCCAATTTTAATCAAAAACCATCCATAAATATCCATCTTTATAAACCATTAGAAAATTTAAATTTTATAAATATGGTCACTAATTTTACGAAAATCATAATATCATTAATCCCCAAAAAAAATTATGTAACTCTTAATTATCTCATACCAAATATTTTAATATCATCATAACTTATTCTCTTTAATCCTTGTAATAACCATAATTACAATAAAAACATATTAAAAACATGAAATATTCTTTATTGTTTTAATAAATAAAATGTTATTTTATATATTTCATAAAGAAAAAATTTATTTCACATTCATTAATGATTAAATTAAATATTTCATCTACAATTAATTAATTAGTTCCAAAGTGATCATTTTAATCAAATTCAATATATCCATATCAATCAGATCTTTATTACATCATCAATATCTCAATATTAGGAATATGTTGGGGGTTATAATTACCTTACTCATTTTTTCATGAAATATGAGATTTTTATTAGATAAAATTTATAGGTCATTAGCATGATTCAACACACACTTTTATATCCATAAAAGAAAACTTATATTGATCAACCCTTAATATATCAAAATTAATTAATTCTAAATCATTAATCTTTATATCATTAAACATCATTCAGAAACCATTAATTAAGCTCTATCATCTATTTTATTAATAACTACTATCATTCATAGGTTGTTTATTGTATCATCATAATTTATAGTATAACCATTTCCTATATACCCTTTTGGTATCTTTTCATTTGATTCCCCCTATGATATTGATTCTCAGAGTTCCCATAAATTCTGTAATTAAAACATTGAACTGTGGATGATACCATATGGAGAGGACTATTATCACAAATTACATTATCTTGATTTATTGTTTTTTGTTTAGAAATTACATTCTTCATGTACCTAAATTTCACATTGAAAAAGATTCATAATTTATCTATGACATTCACTTGAAAAATTCATCATAAATTCCCAAAATATAGTAAAATTAATCTTCTTTCCTCCATGGTCTAGACCACATGAACTATCATGTAATTGTAGACTTATCATATTTGTTTAATCCTATAGTTGGAAAAGGATAATGTTATTAATCATATATCATGGTAACTGATTAGGAATAATCAGAGTATCCTTCTCTCTAGTTATCTTCTCATTTTATTTAATATTAACACATTGTATATCTTGTTCGAAAGTAGTCAAGTTCCCTTTTGTTCTATAGATTCACATAAACCAAAAAATAAATGTGAAAGAAGTAATATTTATAGTGGGAAATGATATAATAATGAAAAATTACATATAATATGACTAAATCATGAAATAATGCATTCCATCTATAACACCATTAGCTAAAAATAGGTTTTATGGTCATTTTATTTTTAAAATCATCATTATTCTTTATAAATATATTTTTAATTTTAAAATCATATCCCTGGATAGTGTCAACCTAGAATGAAACAAGGATCATTTTAATGAACTATGTGATAATCATGTCTAGATCAATGAACCCTTTTAAGAGTTATTACACCGATGTAGTATTACTCTATATTCATCTCCACTTGTTTTGTCTAGATAAGTATATAATTTCATTTAAACCATTTTATCTAGCCTTTAACAAAATTCATTTACATTTTCTTATACTGTGACTTCTCCTATGACTTATCCATAGTTACATCCCAATATATATCCTTTTAATTATCCCTATTTATCTCACTAATATTTTCTCATCCAAATTAATAATGGTTTACTAAACCATTAATCTAATCCTAACTATAATCACATATACATTTCATTTATAAATATCACATATTTTTAGATGAATAATTAATACATTTCATAAATAAATGCATGAGTACTACAAAATTATATAATATTTGGAGGCTAGAAACAAAATATTCTTATTTTATGAATGATATTAAACATCCACTAAAAATATATACTCCCATATTACTCCTTTTAAGAAAACACAACCTAAACCATTATTCATAACCAAGGGATGCAAAAAAATTAATCGGTGACCTTAGATTCTTTGTGATGGTAATCATAATAGGTATTAATATATTATCATATGAAATCATAATATTATCATATTGGTATGTTATCATGATCATAACATACAATGTATTCACCAAAGCTATAATACTTCATAAACAAGTGTCACAACTTAAGAGATTATAATTTCTAAAAACATGTCCCATAATTGTTAGAATTAATAATAAATAAATCATGAACCATTATATATTATCATGAACATGTGGTTCCATTATAAATATTTTAAAAAAGTATTATTCTAAGGAAAACTACCAATACAATATTGATATTGGATCAATAATTATCACCTATTTCCCAATGTAGATCCTGACAAGAATGTTTCCCATAATGCATCAAGAAGCACCTATTTCATATTGTGGATCAAGAAAAAAGTGATTCAAATAGTGGATCAAACCCATAGGCTACTTTCCCATTCATATATCATTATATATATTTATTTAACTAATTCACTATATTGAGATATAGATTCTACACATCTTATAATGTAAACAATGCTGATGTGTGCTATAATATCTTGAAAAATTCATTATGTCATAATTTTATAACACCTTTATTAAAACAAAGTTTCATAAACATATAATCAATTCCCCTAACCATATACGAAAGAAAAAAAATTCATTTCATTAACAACCCATTAATGTATACATTAACCATATATAGAAATAACATGGATTCTATCATTCAATATTATCAATATTAAATAAAAAAGAACAATATAATATTTCATTATCATTGGAAAATGATTATAAAAGAACACATGGAACATTTGTCAATGAAAATATCCATTAAATAGGGAAATAAAACTTTTTAAAATATTAAACATTTTTTAAATTATTTTCTTTAATTAAAATATAAGAAACTTGTAAAGGAATATTTAAAAGTAATTTAAAATTATTCTTGCAGAAATTATCCAAACCATTTTGGAAATAAGTGAATTAAAAAGGTCATAAAACATTTTATAAATACTATTTATTTAAAATAATCTTTTGAAATAATAATAGAAGATTTATAATAATGATACATTGCACCTGAAAATATCATTCGTGTTTTACATAGTACAACTTTGATTTCATTAATATGTTTTGTAAAATAAAATTGATTATTTTTTAAATCATGACATTAATATTATATAATATTTTTAAAAAATTAAATTAAGGGAAAACATTTCTTTATAAAATATTTTTTACGATTTAGAAATAATTTTCAAAATATTTTATAACCCATGATTTGGAACAACATGTGTGTCATATTGTAAATTTTAGAATAATATTTCTAGCAGTGGAAAGAAGTTAAACTTTAAAATAACTTTTTTAAAAGGAGTCAAAAAACCATTTCAGAAAAATACATGTTTAAGGGTAAAATTGGACTTATTCAGAAATATATTATAGGAAGTAGATAAGATAAAAGTTAAAAAAATATTCAATATATAATATAAAAAACATCCTTAAAATGACCCAAAAATGGTGATATAATATATTTTAGTAAAATGTGTTGTTTGCATAAAATTAGTTTTTAGGAAAAATATTTCCTTTATATTCAAATTACTTTTATTTTCATTTCTAATTTATTTTCCATAAAATAATTAATTTTATATAAAAAATTTTAAACCATATATTTTAATAATTTAATTAATCCTATTAATATTAAAATTCTAATGGTTATGCGATAATTATAATATTAAATAATATTAATATAATTTTATATCATGTTCTTTTCAATCTCAGTGTTGCATGTAACACATGATAAAATCAATTATGTGTATGATATATAATATCAAAAAGATTATATTTATTAAAAATTTAACCCATAAAATATTGGTGAGCTATAATAGTGTTCCAATATTATTGAATTTTTATATAATGTTATACTATCAATGATATTCAAGAACATAGTTATTGAAATTTTACCCACAATAAGACAGTTGAAATTTTTAATAAATCATCTAGTATGATTTATATATGGTTTTTAAACTATTTTAATATTAAAAGGATTAAATTTATTTAATTATAACCACATAACAGTATCCATTAAAGTCATTTTAGGTGTCATAATATAATTTTAGGGTTTAATTTCCCAAAATTTTCATTGAAATAAATATATTTATATTTATATTGGAAAAAAGGCCAACATTTTCTAATTTCCATCATAATGATATATATTTTCAATTTTCGTATTAAATTTTTTTCATTTTCCAATATTTTAAATTAAATAATTTTCAAAAATATATCTTATGATGGAATTTTTATGTACTTCTCATTTATAAGTCCAATATTCTCAACTCATCAATATGTGGTATAATAATCATAAAATTGGGTCTTCACATTTCTTAAATTATGGATCCTGAAACTTTATACCATTAAATTGGATTTTATATCCCATGAAATATTAAAAAAGTAAATGGAATTGATTATGATCTTTATTAAAAAATTAATACATATCTTGTTTAGATATTAAATTAAAATGAAATTCCAAATTATTATGTAAGGGTAATATTTTTTTAATCTTTGAAAATATTTTTGATGGAGTATTTATATTTGAAATTAATGTTAGCAATTTAGAAACCATTTTAACTGTAAATTATTAATATCTATCTCTATATTAATTAATTATTTCTTATGTTTGAGTTCAACAAAATTTATATAAAATGTATATGTGTTAAAGGTATATAACACCAAAAATTTTAATTTTAGAGACATTCTTCCATATAATATATATGAGAATAATAACTTATCAAAAAAATTATTCCACTCATATAGATATGGTTTGTATTCTCATTTCAAAATCCCTAACTTGTTAAATTATCGAAAACAACATTATATCGCAATGATGTATTTTAGAGAATTATTATTTTATTTAATTATTGAGTTAAAAGAGTAAATTATCAATCTTAAATGAAATTTCATTAACTAGTGTAGTTTTCATCATTTTCATGTTTATTGAGTGGGAACCACATAACTCTTTTCTTTCAACAAAAAATTCATTAGAATATTTTTTATTGATATATAAAATCGAATATGTAATACATTATAATGAACATATGAAAAATTTATAGCAATGATTAAATGATAACATTTATTATTTCATTATGAATTTATGGAAATGAAAAACTCACCAAATAATTTACATACATAATCATACAAATTATGTGAATAGTCCTAAAATATCGCTCATCCATTATGTAATAAATTTATTCCTTAAATATATATATTCTCACGTTCTTATCAATTCCATAGTAAAAATACATTTTATTTATAATCAAATTTATTGTCTTAATTAATTTTTGATTCTTTTGAAGCTATTAAATTTTTTACCCCTAGATGAGAGTACAAGTTTCTAGTAAAAACAATTTATGATATGTGTGTGAATCATTAACACTATCAGTACCATGGAGACTAAGTTCTTGTTTATAATAGGATTTATTAAGGGCATGCAATTTTCCACATATATGAGATGAATAATGATGTTTTAATACATGATATATTAGTAATCCATGATAATATTTTTTTAAGAACTATTATTATAAAAAAATTCGAGTTTATTTAATTCCATTGTATTTTGAAAAAAAACATAACATTTGAGTATCATCTTAATAACACATTCAATATGTTATTTTATTAAACATAATTCCTTAAGATGATAACCCTCATTTATATATGAATTTGTGGCCCATGATAATTATTTAAACATGATTTTATATAGATATTATTATATGTTAATCAATGAATATTTTTTAATAAATTTCAATATTATTAAATTAAAGAAACTCATATATTGGGTGAATGGAGATGAAATTATCAATGAAATGTACTAATCATAGCATTATATATAGTCTATGAATTTTAATATTATATCCCCAATACTAAGTATAACCTAATTTTTATTTTAGGATAATTTTTACCTTATACAACATACAAAAAATTTTATATTTCTAAAAAAAATATACACATTTCGATTATAGTGTTTTTGAGTAGTGGATATTTTGATGTAATATAATACATTTGTATTTTGAGGAAATTAATATGATACTGATATATGTATATATATCTTCAGTATTTTGAGATATCTAGTCTACTATCCAAATTTCTTATGAATCTATATAATATGATTATCAAAAATGGTATTTCATCATCCCATTCTGTTTTATAAATAGCCATTCATTGCTAAATGTTTTGCTGGTGATGTATTGTGAACATTATTTAAATTTATCATGAACTCCCCTTATCGTATTTTTGTTCTAGAAACTACTTTAATTCAATATATTCATAAAATATATATATTCATCAGTTAAAAAAGAATTAAGTAACATTTCCATGGTTAATGGAGTCATTTATAATTTTATATAATTAATTTATTCCTATGAGATTGATGAAATATTTTTCTCCCACCATCACTAATGAAATTAAAATAATAATAATAAATATTTATAGGTTCCTATATTGTTTATAGCCCATATCCTGGTGATTAATATTCTCAAGATATAGAATTTATGTAATTGTATTATACTAGGACAAAAAAATTCATCAATTAAGAAATTTATTGAGATTGAGACTAATCAGGGGAAAATACGTTTTTACCATTTATGGTACATTATAATTCAATGGTTAGCTTCTTCAGTGCACTAAATATTTAAAACGGTGTTACTAATGTCTTGATTATATGTATACCTTCTCATAATGGGTTTATTTCTTAATTCAATACTACGATCAACTAAATGAGTGTGACTATGGGATTTATTTAATTATCAATCGGTATGGATAATCCCAATGTTTAAAAATGAGATATAATGAGCTAATATTTTCTTACATGACAATTACATCATTTATTTGGCACATAACCTAATATTAACACATTCAGGAATGAAATAGTTTAGTATCATGGTAATTTTTTTTCAGAACTCACTTGGACTATAAACCAAATTTTTATTTTTAATACCTTATACATAGTCCTTTGGATACTCTCATGTTCTCAAATATAAAATTAATCACCTAGGATATACCTCAATTAAATGGGTATTGATAAAGTCTAGTAAAAAGTGGAATAAAATGGTAAGGAATATAATAAAGTAAATATAATTAAACATGACATATCATAATCATCATTATCACATTTGAATAAAATGTTCATCATTCAAGGAATGGGTGTTTAATTTACAATAATGAAATGGAATTTGGTACATATACCATAATGAAAAACAATAACACAGTGATGAAAACCACATATTTTGTGAACAATTATAACATAATATTTACACATAAGATATGTTCATAAATCATAACATCCTAATTTTATACAAAGGTATTATTATGTACAACCATAATAAATGTCATATATTGAGTTATATAACATAAAACAATTAATTTGAAAGATATATAATCTCATGAAATCCTGTCACATCATAATATGTTTATGATACTGAATGAAACATTGGAAGATAATATATAACAACCATAGTCATGAAATTAACCCATGGAATGTAATGGGTTTAAAAAAGATATCATAAAGAACATACTAATGAATAACCATTGTTGCCATCAAATTAATATGGGAAATAATATTTTTGTATAAAATATCCCACATATTGACTAGAGAATAAAAATAACAAGAGCAGTTAATTCAGGTTTTTTTAAAACTAATGTGGCATTTAAAAAACATTGTAATTATATTAAAAATTATTCCAATAAGGTAAGAAAATAAAGATCCCAACAAAGATAATAAAATTAATATTCATAGGAAATTTTAATTACATTATATGTGAAACATCCAAAAATCCCATACCAAGTAAAAATATTGTATTAAATTGATTAATTTATATTTAAAACAAACTAAAAATGTATTTATTATAATTATCTTTTAAATTAATAACTCAGATTTAGTATTTTAATTTATTTGATTAAATTTTTTATATCAATTTGAATTTGAGATATGGAATTTTCTATCAAGGAGACATTTAATAAAATTTATTAAATTTATTTACTATTTTAATGATTGAATTATGATACTATTATATTTTCACTATTAATGATCACATTTTAATATATGCAAATAATTATGTTTAGAAATAACTAAATTCATTTTTATAAAAGAAATTTAATGAGATTAAATCATTTTTCTTAAGAAGTTATTTGAATATAACGTGTTAAATTAATAAATTAACTTATCTAAAATAATTTTTTTTGAAGAAATTAATGAATTTTTTATAAATAAAAGTATTATTTAAAATAATATTTTATTATTTGATTATTTTTATATTATGATTAGTTTTTTATGAAACTATTATAAATAAATATATTACATTAAAAAATATATACCATTGTTTTTTTAAATTTATAATAATTCTATAAAATATAATATAGAGGTTTTAATTATGAAAATCATATATTAATGTTTTGAAATTATAAGCTATGATGATTACGAATTAATAGAATTATGAAATAAATATAAAAATAAATAAATAAAACGAAACATAAAGTAAAACATTATTATAAATTATAATATAAATGAATTTATTATAAATAATTAGTTAGGAATATAAATATGTTTTTAAAAAATTAATGAAATTATATTTATAATTATCAATATTATAAATTGGAATATTTCAATTATAAACATATTAATAAATTGGATCGTGATTATTATTATTAAAATAGAATTTTATTTTATAAAAATAAATTAAAATGATGATTATTGATTAAAAAATGATGATAACTGAAGAAAAAAACTAATAGAATCATGAAATTGGTATGAGTGTTTTGTTAGAATAGAACAAAGAATATGGGGCTCATTTGTGTTGAATAGAGGATAAGGATAATACTATGTGAGTTGAGTCTGATACTAGTGAGTTGAGAACCAGTTCATCTTCGAAAGAAGGGGAGACCGAGTTCTTCTTTGGAGGAGAGAAAAATTTGAGATGAACAATATCAGTTTAAGGATTTTGATAATGTCGGGTTAGATTAATTTGGACAAGCATCTTTCACATCTACAAGTAGGTGTGTATATTTTCGGTTTTGGTATAAAAATCATCCTAAAAATCTTATTTCATGATCAAATATGATGTATAAATACCTTGTTTGTCCATTTCTTCACTATTATTCTTCAATTTTTTCTATTGAGGTCCCCTTCTAATTAGTTCATGGAATTTTCTATAGCCCAATATTATTGATTTTAATGGTCGTGTAACAAATTTCATCTAAATTTTATTGATTTATTCTCAATCACATCCCAAAACTTATCTATTATTTTTCGTTTGCGTTAAATTGATTTAATCTATCTTCTTTTTTTGGATTTGTCTTCAAACATCAGTGTTCAAAACAATATATATTCAATTGATTTAATGCTTCTCTATTTTTTTGTCTTTTCTACAATGCTTCGTGATAATAGTTTATTTATTTTCTTTCTTTATCAATTGTCGTACTCAAACATTATTCATTTAATGAATTATATTTCATGTCCGTTTCTTTTTTGTTCAATATTCATTTAATTTATGGTGAATTAAAATTTAATTTTCCTTATGAGTACTACTATTAATAAAACAGTTCTATGTGTGTTAGGGTGATGAGGCAAGAAGTTTCTTGTTCAATTTTTTTCTTTCTCTCATTTATGATGTCCACCAGAGTATGGAGTTTAGAATTGTTAATAAGAAGTAGAAAATGTTTTTCTTCAAATAAAACTGTTAAGGGATTATTTTTTAAGATACTTTATTTTCAAATCCATTTTATTTTTATAAGGGATATATTTTTAATCTATTTCCAATTTTATCAATTCTAAAATTAAAAAGAGATTAATTATTTTCTAAAATAATGTATTTGATTTGTGTTTCTCTCTAAATTTTCATTACTATACTATGATTGTAATTTATTTTTATTGAAATTATTTTTCAAAGAAATTTATTAACTATAATTATTTTATTATGTTTTAAATTCACATGAGATTCCATGATCCAGAGACCAATTTATTTGTTTTCATAAAAAATATCTAATTTTGAGCATCGGTGTAAATCAATTTCAACAATTAAATTATAAAGAATTATTTTTAGTAAAATATTTATTTAAATTTATTAAAAAAATAGAAAACATTTGATATTTATTGTTAATATAAAGTTCTAATAATGAAACACTCATTATTTAGTACAAATAAGTTATATTATGTCGGATATGGACATCATCGTATCTCATGAAATGAAAAACATGTAGATTAATTTATTATTAATATGTATGTATGTTGTATAAATATTTGTAATAATTTTGTATGAATAAAGTATAATTTTTTGAAATAATTACTATATAATGTTAACGTTAATGGAATGTATGGATAACAATTACTCATATCATGTAAAGGCATGTTGAGGTGAGATTTGATTATTTCAAATATAGAAAATGTGATCCTAGTAAAATATATATATATGTATGTATATATATAAACATTAAAAAATATTAGTTTTTTTAAATATTTAATTTAATGAAAAACGGGTTGCACGATTTCTTATGAAATTAATTTATATATATATATGCGCGCGCGTGTGTGTGTGTATATACATATAAATATTTTTTCATGTTTTTAAATTAGAAACTCCATTGAAATAAATATATTTATATAAACAAAGAGAAAAAACGATTTCATGAAATTCAGCTATTGAATGTTGAAAATATGGTAGGGAATTGTGGATTGAACCCAATCCCTCAGAAAGTGTGTTGTCCCAATATAATATTCAGTGTTATATGTTACCATATTGTTTTATTTTTAAAAGCTTGTGTAGTGTATTTAAAAAACATCACTGGATTAATTTTAAAGCAATTTGAGAATATGCATTTTCGAAATATTGATGTCTTTTGTAAATGTAAATAATTTCACTGTAATTTTGAAATGAATTTTTATAAATTATTTCTAAGTTATTATGAAATTAAATTTTGAAGGATTATTTATAATTTTATATATAAGTAAATATTTTCTAAAATGTACTTCAATAGTTTCAAAACCCTTTATGGGGAAGTTTAAGGCTCATACCATGTTTTTGAAATTTTTTTACATTGTACAAGGAAGGGAAAGAGAAAGGAAGAATTAAAAAATAATTTTCTAAAAAAATATTAAGGAGTTTTATCATTCCGAATAATTTTATAGATTAGAATTTTCTACACTGTAATATTTGAGATTTAATGTATTATATTTGGCCAAATTCTCTAAAACTCTAAACCTTAAAAGATTTTCAATTAAAGTTTTTCACATAACTACAAATTATATATTGTTTAAGTTTGGTTCCTTATATTTGGTATTAGAAGAACTGTATAGAAATATTGGGAAATCAGATGCAGTCAGGTTTAGAAGTTTAGCGGTACTAGTGTTTCTTAATTCTGAAGATATAAATTCAGAATTTTTTTTCGACCAAACGAACTGCAAGGACATAATTACATATATGGGAGAATATTGTAAAAACCCATAAATCTCATAAATAGTATAAATATTATATTAAATTGATTACTTTATTTTAAAAAACTGAAAATATATTTATCACAATTATAATCGAAAATAATAACCAAAATTAAGTATTTCATTTAATTTATTTAAAACAATTATATTTATTTTAATTTGAAAGACATTATTTTATATCTGGAATATATTTAATAAAATTATTTTAATAAATTGAATTTTATAATTAAATAATTATTATACAAATATATTTTTACTGTTAATATTCATGTTTAAATATATGATAATAATTATGTCTAAAATTAATTAAATTCATTTTTATAAAAGAAATTAAAACATAATAATTCATTTTTTTTAATAATTATGTAAATTTAATGTTAATATTTAAAAATAAAGTTATCTACAACAAATTTATTTTGATGAAATTAATGATTTTTTATAAAAATCATATATTTAAAATAATATTTTATTATTTTATTATTTTTACATCATGATTAAAATTTTACTAAAACCATAATATATAATTATATTACATTATAAAATATATAAAATATGTTTTTTAAATTTAATGTAATGTTATATAAAATAATTTATATGTTTTATTGATGAAAAATATAAATTCATGTTTTGGAATTATAAGTTATGTTATTTATGAATAAATCAAATTGTGAACATCATATAACAAATGAAAATAAATGATAAAAAATTAAATTAATATATTATTATAAATTATGATATAAATGATTTCATTATAAATAATTATTTGGGAATATAAATTTATTTTAAAATAATTAATGATGTTATTTTTAATATTATTAAGATTATGAATTTGATTTTTCAAATTATAAATTTATTAATTAATGGAATTGTGATGATTATTATTAAAATATAATATCATTTTATAAAAATAAAATAATAATATTATTATGGATTAAAAAATGATGATAACTAAATAAAAAAAACATGAGGAATCTCCAAATCCGGTTGAGGGTTTCGTGGTAAGTGAACTGAATAGATTATGTTCAATGTGGTATAAAAGTAGAAAGGGATTCTAATTTGGGAGTTGAGGATGACGATTGAGAGTTGGGTACCGGTTCGACTTCAGAAGGGGGAGAGATCGAGTTCTTGTTTTGGGGAGTGATAAATCTGAGGGAACAGATTTCGTTTAAATCCTTTAGATCGTGTCAGGTTAGAATAATGTTGAGTGTCGTTATATAGGTCTGAATGTAGTTTTATTTTTTGTTGTTTTGGTTTAAAAATCATCACATAAATAATATCTTCATAATAAAATTTAATCTATAAATACATGTTTTTTATATTTATTCATTTTTATTCTTTGGTTTTTTCAATTACAGTCCCCTTCTAATCGATACATTGTATTTTCTAAAATCCGATAGTGCTTATTTTAATTCATGTGTCTTGATTGTCAAATTTTTTTTCTTGATTCATTTTGAATCATATCTCATTAATTATATATTTTATGTTTGCATCAAATTGATTGAATATATCTTCATCGTTTTGTTTTTCTTCAAACATCAATGTTTAGAACAGTATAGATTCTATTGGTTTAATACAGCTTAATAGGGTATTTATTCATTCTAAAATCCTTCAAATGAAGATTAATTTTTTTACATTCTTTATCTATGGTCGTATTCATCCATTATTCATTTAATTAATTCTATTTGAATTCACTTTCATTTTTTGTTCAATTTTTCATTTAATTTCTATAGAATAACAATTTAATTTGACCAGTAAGTACTGCAATATATATATAGCTATTCTCTATGTGTGAGGGTGATGAAACATGAAGTATCCACTATAATTACCATACATCAATAATTTATATTTTATACCATTGTATGGAGTATAAAGGTGTAAATAGAAATTCTAAAATGATTATATTCACATAAAATGGATAAGAGAGTATTTATTTTTTCATACTTTCTTTCCAAATCATTTTTATTTTTAAAATGGATATATTTTATATTTTTTTTTTATCAATTTTCAAATTAGTTGGTGATTAATTTATTTCAATATTAATATAAATGATTTATTTTTCGATGAAAATTTTCTTGATTATATTATGTTTGGAATTTATTTTTATTAGAAGTATTTAACATAGAAGTTTATAATTTCATCACTACTATAATTATTTTTTTTAGTAAGTATGTATTCAAATTATGTTTTTTTTGCAACATATTATGTATACTTTATTCAATTATTTATGTTTCTTAATATGAAGGTATACATTTAATTCTCGAAGGGAAAATTTTGATTTACTATAATTATTTTATTATGATTTCAATTCCCATGTGTTTCCATGATCGAGTGACCAATTTATTGATTTCATAAAAAAAATATAATTTTGAAAAATGTTGTAATGAATTTTTATCCATTAAATTATAAAGAATTATTTTAATAAAATATATGATTGAATGTAAAAAAAATCATTTTATCATCTTATGATTGTTTTTTAGAGTATGCTATAATAATAATCCTCTAATTATTCCGTGAAATGTACATGAATCATGTAGGATATATCCATAATTGTTGCTCATGACATGAAAAGCATGCAGTTTCATTTATCATTAATATATATGTATATTTTATGAATAATATGAATGTTTTTTTAGGAATAAAATATAATTTTTTGGAATCATTACTAAATAACTCCTACTTTGATGGAATGTGTGGATACCAATTACCGATATCATGTTATGACATGTTGATGTGATATTTCATTACTTCAAATCTAGAAGATGTATTCTTGGGAAATTATATATATATATATATATATATGTATATAAACATATAATGGTATATAAATTATTTTCAAATATTTAAGCTAAAGGAAATTAAAGATCATGATTTCTTATGAATGTATACATATACATATAAATTAGTTTTCATGTTTTTAAAGATGAAACTCATGTGGAAATGTATATATGTATATAAAAAACATTATAAATAGTTTAGGAAAATATGGTTCATGATTTTTAAAAATATGGTAGGGAAATGGGGAGTAAACCCTATAGCCTCAACATGTGGGTAGTCCAAAGAAAGACGTCAATGTTCTAAGTGGAAACAATGATATCTTTTCCAAATCATGCAATTTGTTTTTAGAAAAATCATTTTATTTCTATTAAGGAAGTTTGAGAGTAATTATTTTCAAAATATTGAAGTATTTTGAAGACATAAAGAGTTTCACTATTATTTTCAAAGGAAATTTCTTAAATGAATTTTATGGTATTATCAAATGAATTTTCAAAATCATTTTCATAAAGTTTGTATGAAATAATTATTTTCTAAATAGTACAATAACAATATCAAAAGTCTTCTTTGTACTTCTGAATGATCATCCCATTATTTTAAATGATTTTTTCACAGTTATCTTAGGATTTCAAATCAGATATAGTCACATTTACTATTTGTTCATGTGAACTGATAGTAGTCATCTGTTTAATTATTTTTCAAAATCTAATAAATGTAAGATGTTGTCTAATCCTATATAAACTTTTCTTGTTATATGTCCTCATTTTTTGTAATTTTTTTAATCACTTAGATTCATTTTAGAAAACAGTTTCACCACATTTTTAAGCATTGAGTATAGGAGAGAGATCACGAGTCTTTATAAGAAAAAGATCTAAATAGTATATACTGTGAAATAAGATATATCCCAAAAAAATGTATTTGTGTTTTAAAATCCACATAAATTCAACATGGTTATGTTTTAACTCGTTTAAACCTCTTTTATAAAAATATTTTTTTTATTATCATGATAAATCAGATTTAAAAAAATTAATTTATGTCACTTTTAATCTATTATAATTATTACATTCTATTTTATATTACTATTTGTAAAATTCTGTGTATTTGGATGTCATGTTTTTATTAAATTATCCTTTCTAGTTTTGGTATAATTTTTTTTGAAAGTTCATTTATAAATAAGTCAAAAAAATTTATATTAACAAAAAATAATAATTATATAATTATATATTATATATTATATATACAAAAAAATGCATGATGGTGTTTATATGAAGTGAGATATAAATGTCATCATAGGTGGTTAACAGTCCATTAATGGAACATTGTAAACAGTGATGGAAAAAGAAGTATAAAATACAATATTTAATAAATATTATTATTAAATTTATGTTAAAATCATAATATATTATTATAATACTCAATTATTATTTTAATAAATTTTTTTAATGTAGTACATAAAATGTGGATGAGATGTGGAATATGTGGACAAAAGGTAATGAAACCTTACCACGTTTGAAGTGTTTCTTTTTTTTATGACATATACCTCCATAAATTCTAAGATATGAGTGACTATAGAATATCTATATATATTACAAGTGTCTTATGGTTTGGAATATATGTATCTTATATTCATTTTAATGTGTGAGAGAAGCGGGTTTTCCAGGTGGAGGGAGATGGGTTATTTATACATGAGAAAAAGGGTATTCTTTAGTTGAAATATTTAATAAAATATAATTTCCTTTAAACCCTTAAAATAGTTATATTATTGTCATTTTATATCATATTTGAATTACAAAAAATATTTTATGGCATTAATACACTTCCAAATACAAATTCATTATTATATTCAAATGGAACGTAGAGAATCGACAACGTATGACTTTAATGGAATACATTATAATTTTAGACTTTGGTAAACACTTTTTTGTTTTAAAATTAATTATTTTTTTTGTTAAATGACTCATTTAACTTATAAATTATTATTTTTTGGTTAAAACACATGTTATCGAAGTTATTATTTCATTATTACATTGTAGATGATCTAATTACAATGTATAGATTATGTAAAAGAAATATTTTATCTATTCACATACCATTAGAAGTATTTCATAAAATTTACTAAAAACCCCTATAAAATTAAAATATATTGATTTCAAAAATAAAATTTAATTAAACATATAATTTTTTGAGATATAAAATTGTACATTTTAATATTAATTTATAATTAAACAGAAACATTCTTTGAAAGAATACCTCAACATGTAATTTTCGGTATTTACTTTCAATATTCTATTTACATTCCATAAATTTATTTATGGAAATTATTAATTAAAAGAAATAGAACATATATATTAATTAAATTACTATTCCAATGGATGTTTTAAAATTATTATGTTTGGATACTATTCTAAAGGTCAAGTTACTATTCTAAAGAGCCATGTTACAATTCCAATGGTAATACTACATCATAAAAATACATCATAATTGATTCTTAAGTCAATCAAATAAATTCATAAAATGGTTGTACAATTTCTTTTTCTAAATTTTCATTTGGATTACAAATTTTATTTATTTTTTATATCTTTATTTGTCACTATAAAGATTCTATGTGACTGATATGATATAAATTTTACCATACATATAATTATATATATATTTTTTATTATTTATAAAAATATAATATTTTGAATTCAAATTTCTATATAAATTATGAAATAAAAATGTAATTATTTAATGGAATAAATCATTATTCATTGCATATTTTTTAGGTATATTATATAAAATGTCAATGAAAATAATTAATAATTAAAAATGAAAATTAAATATATATAATATTTTAGGATGTAAAATTATTCACCCTATAGAAATTTCATCATAAAATTTTAACTATTATCCTTGAAAATAAATAAATTTGGCATGATTTATTTCATTTCCTTATCAACGTACTATATTGTTAATTAATACAAATGAGTTTCCCAATAGCACTCAACAATGTGATTTTTCCTGTTTCATAGAACTATATACATCTGGTCAAAGGACCGAATTTTTTCTCCTTATAATTGAATTAATTCTCCTAATATACCACCATATAATTCATTACATGTGGTAGATCATGTATATAATTTCACTTGAGAGTAGAATTTATCTCATCATGAACTTTATCTGTGTTTGGTGGAATTTATTTCTAATAGTCTACTTATCCTATGTGATCAATGATCTAAAAATGGCCATTTTACCTTCGTAAAATATTTAAACCCCTTCCAAGTAGTATGAATCTATTCCATGTAGATAATAAAAGGAAAATGTTTCCACCAATTTCAAATTCCATATCTCATCATTGATTTTATGTATAGATATTTTTCAACTCTGAGTAGCACTGATGTTTTGTTGAATTGATTAAATATTTTCTAGAATTTATTTAAAAATATAAGGTAAAAGTAACATATTTTAACTAAATCCATTAAATGTTTTTGGAGTTCTACAAAATATCCCTTATATAGCTCCATATGTTTCCATTTTGATACATGATTTGAAAAATATAAGTTTATGATAACTCAAATAATGATAAATTTAGATCACATCCTTTTCCAAATTCTGTCGATGAGGATCATAGTATTTCCTCGATTATATTGATGGTATTTATAGGTTCTACATATTATATTTTTAATAATAAATACTAAAATTAAATTAATTATAAATATTAAGTTGAAGATTTATTAAAAATTTATAAGTGATCCTTGGATTGTCATCTGTTGTGATTCAAGGTGGTTCCACATATAGCGTCAATGATATATATATATATATATTAGTTAGTTAGTGAATAGTGAAATATTTATACATAGAGATGAAGTGGGATGTCATTCTCTGTTAGTACCAAGAAAACATTGTTACATTTCATCATTTAGACGAAATTAAAAGACCATTCCAAAAGTCATTGGTGATGTCCACTCATTTCAATGTGCTTATGGTATATGATTTCATAACGAATGGACTTTTATCACTCTTATTGAACATTTTAATAAACCAAACACATTGAGGTGTACACAAAAATTTCTATTTCTGGTTATCCCCCACATAAGTAATCTATTATATAATGGTAAATCATTGTACATATTTATCTAAGGATATAATGGAATGAAACATATTGTCCCATTAAATGACACATTCATTACTAATGAATAATTTGTAAAACTCTCCTTCCATTTTCTTATCACCCTATTATTATTCACTATATCATAATGTTTTTCGTACTTGATAAACTTTTTCATATATGTTTTTGTAATGATTTGGGAAAGGTATGTTGTTTTCCCCAACCATAGGAATTTATGTATCTATATTTCACATAACCATGAGGATAGGGTATTTATCAATCCACATCATGGATAGTGTTGTAAATTTTTTTATACAATGAGAATGGGTTAACAATTTCACCTTTAATGGATGATAGAGAATTGATAAATCATATTCCTTGATCATCTCTATCCATATTTATTGATTCATTTTGAGATCTTTCTATGTGAATAATTAATTTAGAATATTTTTTTATATGTTGTTTCACACATCTCTCTATAGAGGCACTTATTCAAAATCATAAATTAAAATATTATTGTAACTAACTCTAGGTCATGTGTTAGGTTGTTTTAATCATGGATCATCAACATTTTTGAGGCATACAATATACCTGTAACCTTTTCAATGTGTACACTCCTCAATAATTTCATTTTATAATTACCTTATATCAAAACCCATCTCTAAATGAGGGCATTGTGATATAGGAACAATGAATTTGAACTTCTTAATATCATTAAATCATTTGTCACGTTATTTGTTCTAGAACGAAAATTCTTCTTTCAATATTAATTTATTCATTAGGATATAACATCATGTAAAATTATTTCAAAATAATTAATAGTAATCAGTAATTATAAAAAATATTAGGATATACATGAAATTAGTGGACCTCACCAAATCATCAATTTCCATGTTCATTAAATGTTCAATATAAATTCTATCACTTATGATAATGAGACTTAATGATTTGGCTTTCTATACTATCTAGTTTCTCATGGTAATCATAGTATTATACATTACCTTTCATAATAATACTAATAAAATCCTTATTTCTATTATTATTTGTACATGATCATGTTTAAAAATAATATCATCAAAAAATGACCATTTTTTAGAAACTCTAAAAATATTCTATTCAATAAATTCCTGAATATTTTATGGGAATTAGTGATCCTGAAGGGAATTACTATGAACACATAGTGTCCATACAAAATAAAAAGTTATTTATTTTTATTATCAATAACCTCACCTTTAGATAATTATAACTAGAATGAAGACCCCTCATTTAAGAATCATTAATTTCCCTAATATTGATCAAATGAGTCATAAATCCTAAAAGTTGACACTGTTATTTTACAGTGATCTTCATGAGCACCCAATAATAAATTCATAGTGACATGAACCCATCTATTTTTACAAAGAACACCAGGACAACATGCGGTGATTCACACGGGTATATAAAACTATTCTCCATGGATCTTTTAGTTACTTATTTAACTCTGTTGTTTTTCTTAGGGCTATCACCTGGGGATTTTTGAAGATAATAGACGTTTTCTATATGATATCCATTGATAACTAAACATCAGTATCTAAAGGAATTCATGAAAATTCATTTGGATATATATCCTTATATTCAATGATTATGAAAATATCATCATGGATAATTTTTTCACTTAACACACACATTTGGGAATTACATGCTTCATAATTTGGTATCAACACTCACTCCTTTTATGGAATTCAAAAATTATATTAATTATCTTAATTTCTTTTTTGTAGAAGAAAGTAGTTTTACAATATATGGAAAGAGATTTAATTTTCCTGAATGTTAATGTCAGCATTATATAATTAGATATTTTACATTATTATTATGGCATAAAATTCCACCAGGATTTGTATTATAATATTTTTTTGGATGAATCCTACCATATAAAATAATGAGAGAATATTACAATAATTTTGATGTAATTATCACACCACAAGGTATTTTAATGGAAATATACATATCTTGTATTTGATGATATGATTAAAATAATACAGAAAAACCATATTATATAATGTAATTAATTGAACTATAAAAAATATTTTACATTCCTGAGTGAATGTGAAGTGTACCTTGTAAATATTTATTTTCATATTCCACCTCTCATTGCTGATTTCATAATAATTCGCAATATCCCACAATTTGTTAAAAAAATTTATTACCCTTGATGAACAATTGTTTTTTGTATAGGGTTAAATAATTATATTGATTCTAATAGTAGTAGTATTGAACCAAGAGTGGTGGATTCAATGGTTCGTTCCTTTGATGAATAATGCTGGCTAGCTTCCTCGTGTATTTTTGAAAATCATGATATTTGTGGGATTTTCTACCACACGTATTGAACTTCCTTTTCTCTATGATGGAATTTATATGATACATAATTCTATATTTGTAAAAACATTGTGATTATATCTTCATTAATAATTTTTCATTCAATCCCCAAGCTTAATAAACATTTCCTACATTAATATCTCAATATGCATGGGACTATTCCCCCAAAATTCACCACTACATTGAGTGAACATTAAGAAACATCTCATAACATCCAAATTCTTTTATATCATCAGCCTTTATAATATGTGGTTTCTAACCACTAGAGAACAAACTTATTTTTTATCATTATTGATAATAATACCTAATGAATCACTACAATTCACTGTAAAAATTTATGTTTATGATATAAAAGATTCAATCTCATTATAATTAAAGAGAATTGAATATCCCTCCATATTTACTCGAACATTTTTAGGGAAATTATTAATATGAAATTTATTCTCAATGTCATCCCATTGAATTTTTTCAATTTAAATTTTTTGGTATCATATTCATTTTCAATTACAACGATTCATCAAATCCTCATGTTAATAATTTATTAACAATGTAATGTGTTAATACTCATAGTTGTGAACATATAAAAAACCTTTTTTATTGTGTTTACCTAATGTTCTATGAATTTTTATTAGAATATAAACTAAATTTAGATGGTTGGTTCGACAGAAATTATGAGATGGATATTTTCTCTTTGTTGGGAGAACATGGAAATTCCATGTGGTTTAGGTAATTTTTCATATCCAATGTTAACTGGGTAAATATTTCCATTAAATTTTTTAGTTAACTGCAATTAAATTTATAATTTCACTCAAAAAATAATTACATTTTCCATCACATAGGTTATTATTTTGAATTCATTCAGTTCCCAACATTTTATTAAATATAAATTGATTGAACAAAACATAATTAATCAATCACGAGTCAATAATTTTTTTACAACTGTTGGATACCTTTGTATAAAATCATCATCATAAAAAAAATATTCATTTTCAGTAATATAATTTCATCGTTTACTAAATTTTATTTGAAAATTAATTTATTTATTTATACATTATGTTATTTTTAATGAAATTGTTAATCTATAAAAGAATATCCCTAGGTAGTGTCAATATATTGGAAAGTAAGGTCTAGTAATTAGGCATAAGGTAAATATCAGTTTAATCCCCAACATTTTTATTTGGGGTTAGTACCGCTAAGTAAATCCCATAGAGAATATCATCCTTTTATAGTATCTATAAAATCTTTTTCAATATTTATAGACCACACACTCATTAATATACAAAAAATTAAGAGGGTTCTCTATACATAGACTTATTATAAGGGGTTTTCCACTAATAGTTTCTAGTAATAATTTGAAAATTGAATAAACCATTACATAACACTAACTATAGATATACCAAATATTCTAAATGGAATATTATATAATTTTTAAGATAAATTTATAATTTTGGAACATTCTGTGGTTTAATAATTTAGTATCATGAAAAAATTAATTTTATACGTCACTTATATATAATAAATTGTAAATAATATTTAATTAATTATTCACAATTCATCTAAAAATCACATTTTAACCTTAGTAATTGTAATCGTAAGATAATATACCTCAAATTAAATGGGTGAGTAAGAAAGATGAGTAATAAGAGGAATGATAATTTAAGGTAAATGAGAAAGAAAACATTTTAAAACATGTATATAAATAAAAATATTCTTCATTTTTCAAGTAAAGGATAGTAGTTAAAAGTATGAAAATATCATTTTTAAAAATTTAATGGAATGAGGAATATTCTTAATAATAAAAATCATAACAGATTTTTGAAATATCACATATATTTTTATATTAATCTAGAATCATGTTTGTCCATAACTTTTGTGTATATATTTTAACAACATAATTGTGAACAAAAATGACTTAATTTTCCTATATAATTCACAAAATATCTTGAGAAATATCACATTAACATATTTATTAAAGGGTTATAAAATTAGGATCACCCCCATCACAATATAAAATAATCATGATCGTGTATTACATGATGAAAGAGAACATATTCTAAATGTTGTTATGAAAAAACCCATATAATTAAATGGTATTTATAAAGAATTCATAAAGAATAAAATAATTAATAACCATTGGGGTTACTGATTGAAGTGGGGATATGGTATTTTCCAATAAAATAAAAACATTCTTTAGAGGGGAATAAATTACTCCAAGGGAGTTAATGAGATGCTTGGGATAAAAAGACATTTTAAAAAATCATTGAAGTTGGATTTGAAATTATTTCAACATGATATAAAAATGAATATCATAATGAAAATGATAAATAATAGTGAGAGTTAATTTTATTGAAATTATAGTGATATCAGTACTAAAAATACTTTGAATGATGAGATATCCCAAGATGGAGTGGGTTTAAAAATCCACATTCCAAAAATAATGTCATGTTTTGTTTCACATTCACCTCAATTATAATAATATTATGTTTTATAAATCATTGAATTTTATGTTAATTATATTCTTATATAACATGATTTTTCAATTATAACTATTTTATTGTATTTTATAATATTAATTTTTTTTATTTTGAATTTCATGTTTTCATTAAATTGCATATATTCTTCTAGTTACATTATTTATGTCCAAATTAATTGATAAATATGTAGAATTATTTCTAGACACCTAAAATAAATATAATTAATTTTAAATATATTATTTCTATTCAATTTTTACATTCCATGACGTTTGTGACATGTAAAGAGTTTTAAATATCCTTATAATCTGTAAACAAAACATTAACGAGAAATTTTCACAAATGAGGAATGATATGAATAACATAAAATATTTATAAATATAATAATTAATGTTAGTTTAACATCATTAATAAAAATCCACATAAAATTTTATTATACTTATAAGGTTTGATTATTGTTTTAATTTATAAAAACATGTATAGAATAAGTAAATGAGAAGAAAAATTGATGAAACATCACCCTTTTCTTGGTGTTTATTATATTAGACAACACTAATATCCATCAACACATGGATTTGAGTGATTATAAAATAAAATGAAGGATTATAAGGTTCTTATAATATGTAATAAAATAAAAAAAGACTTTGGTATGTGAGGGAGAAGTTCTTTTCTAAGTGGATCTAGAGGTTGTATTTATAATTCAGGGGAGGGTTTTCCTTGAGTTAAAATATTGAATTAAATATAATTCCCATGGAAAACATTTTAAATTTTTAATTCATCAATATTTCTTGTCTTATATGACTAATGAAAAATAATTTTAAGCTTTTTTATTCTTAAAAAAATATAATTTATTTGTACATTAAAAATATATGTGAAAATGATAAATTGTTATTTTAATAGTATAAATTAAAATTTTACTATTTGTAAAACACTTATATTTTTAATGTATATTTACTTTTAGAAAATTAGTAATATGTCCTATTAAATATATTCTTTTTTTTCTATCTATAATTTTTAAAATGTTTTGTATTTATTGTGTGACGGATCATGTTATTAAAAAAATATTTTACTTAAAAAATGTACTTTTACTATTTTCAAAAAAAATATTAGTATTATAAAAATTTATGAAATAGTCACCATTAGACAATTTTGACTAGATGATTTAAAAAGTGGAGTTAATTTTATCAAAATAAATTTAAAATTCATGAAAACAAAATTTTTGATATAATATTATTATTTCAATAATTTAATCTTTATAAAAATACCTTGTCATGTTAATTTTTTATCTATTTTGTGGAACTAAATTATTAATATTTACGAAAAATATTTATGGAAAAAATTAATCAAAAACATCTACTATATTGTTTTATTGAAAATACTATTTTTCTAATATGATTACTATTTCTATCAATCATGATACAATTCTAATGGCCATTTCACTATTGATAACAATCATGTTTCAATTTTAATGGTCATATTACATCCTGACAATACCACTTCATTCCATTATACATTATTCACAAAACACATCACAATTATATATATATTTATTTTTTAAAAAATCAATTGGATTTCTAAGTTTCTGTATATTTTTAACATTGTTTTCCATAATTGTGATACATCTAGGGGATCAAGTTGATCCATGTTTTCATAATAATTCCTCATTATTTTTGTATACTTATTTAAAAATTATGATATTTTCAATTATAATGGATATATTTATTTTATAAACATAGTCTAATAATTTTATTAAGAAAATAATTATTTGTATCTTGTGTCTAAACAATATTATATACCCAATTATTACATTCCTTATTTATTCATATGAAATACTTATTATATATAAATGGATGGATTGTTACATCAGTCCACTATGTATTTTACAAAAAATTCATCCTTAGTTAATTCATATAATATTGTATTAATATAAAAACATTCCATTGGGATTAATATATAATTGTAAAATTGATGATTTTATAATAGTAAAAATACACTCATATGAAATAAATACTGAAAGATTTACCTTCATATATAAAATCTTTTTTAGTCTCATGAAAAACATTACTAATATAATGATTTGCTTCTATAACAATAAAATAATTTGAAAAGATATAATAAATGTATCAAATGAAGGGGATTTAAATTCTCTAATTTAAATTATTGATAAAAAATTGGTTGTTTCTAAAAATAATTATCAGTGATTGAAGGTAAATATGATTTTTAATACTAATTTGGATAAATATATTGATATTAAAACTAAATAAAATGAATATAAACTTTAAAATTATTGATTGTTTTTAAATATAAAAATTTAAAATTGATCATTTACTTTGAATTGTTAATAGGATAAATTTTATTAGGTTATTTACCTAACTGAATACATATTTGGATCTTTAGAACCAATTAAATTTATTTTAATTATTAGTGAATGGGTTTAAACAATTAATCATTGAATAGACAATAATTATAATGATTATAAGGATGTGTATTAATCAAATTTAGAATATTATAGAGTTTTTGGTGATGATAAAATATTCCTATGGATAATGTATTCTCTAATGTTAATTCCCAAAAAAATAACATGATATATAATAGATGTATATTTGATGATGTAACCTTTTTTACTTCCCAATAATGATCATATGAAGGAATTTTGGAAGGCAATATCTATGATTCAGTATATTTATATATAATTTAAATAAGTATTTTCTTTATATAGTGAAATTTCATTGATAATATAATATTCATATATTAATTGATTATTATAATTATATATCTTACAACTATTAAAACATTTCCAAAAAAGGTTATTGTTATTCATTTTGAAAATATTCTTATTAAAGTGACTGATTTATTATTTTAAAATAATATTTATAATACACATATTACATTTTCGTTTACATTTTTATAGGTAGAGAAATAATTATCCTTATTAATATTGTTTTCTTGTATCGCATCACTAATTTTCCAAGATGGATTTCTCAAATATTAAATTTTACAAATTTTTTAAAAAACATTATGTAATCATTTTTTATTAATATTTTCATTGATCTTATTTTCATGTTTTTTGGAAAATGATAATTATTTTTCTCGTGATGAACTTTCATTGAGAGGATGGTTTATATGTAATTTCGAATTTTATATTTTTTCTTTGATTAAGGTTTTTGGAATCAATGATCTATCAATGATTGAATCTTTTTGAGGTTTTGTTTCATATATATCTGTAGGTTATTTTATTTTAATTTTTAAATTAGATTCTGAATTAATTTAATTCTTTACCATTTGGTATTATACTAATAGTGGAGAACTTTAATTGTGGGAGAACTATATTAAATAAGAAATATAATATGTATAAAAACTATTATAATTTAAGATACGCTCAAAATGATTCCATTTTATTATGACTATATAGGCTAATATACCTATAAATATTAGATAACATGTCTAAATTTACAAGGGATTCTGTATATGATCAATCATATACCTAATAAAATTCATAATACTAGAAAATTAAGTATATCCTTTTTAAATAATATAATACTAATAAATTTAAAAAATATAATTCAATAAAATAACATCTAAATATTATATGATATGTCTGAAGTCTTATTTATGATACAAACTTTTTTATGTACTATTCACCCAATGTATGTCAAGTGTTTTATAATAGTGAATTGTTACGAATATGGTTATTTCTTAATTACATTGTAATCCTTTATTTTCAAATGTCACGTGATGAAACATATCAAATGATAAATCTCTGTTATATATAATACTAGTACTCGCCCGTGCTATTGAACGACGTATCTGATTACTGGTTTATTTTATTAAGATATTAGTATTTATAAAAGTGGAGAAGAAAAAATAATATTGAGTAAATTTTACATAGAATGTAATGGTGTATGATAATGTAATAGGAGGGCATAGTATATGAAGACACCATTCAAATAGTTTATTAAGAAAAAGGATAGAGTAAAAGTATGTGAATTTCTAAATTTCGAGGAAGAATTCAATTCATTTTCAATTTTGACAATAATAAATGTAATGATGGAACTAATATAAATAGTGTTATAAAAATCAATGATAATACAGTGGTTGTAATAATAAAAATGATAACTATGAAAACAAATGAAATAATAAAAAATTGAATGAATGGGCTATGTTAGGACACTTTCTTATTAAGTTCTAGTGGTCGTTGCTTGCGACCACCCACTGCCGACCATACAGACTCCGGAAAGCATCTTTAATCCTCATGGAATCATTATCCAGAAGAAATCCATTTAAAAAATAAAACAAATATAGATCTTCAATCAGAAATTTATAAAATACATCATGGAAGGAGTCATTTTAAATGTCAAGTGCAATAAGAGTATTTCGATTAGTTTTCTATAACGGAATGAAAATTGTAGTTAAATGAAAAAACCAAGGATATATTTACCTAAATAGTCTATGAAATGTCCATTACGAAGATTAGTAAATAACAATATGGATAACAGTGACCTAAAACAAGCACATTATATGTCTTTTAGAGAAACATGTACATTAAATGGGAAATTTCTTGAATACACATTAAAGAGGAAGGTGGAAACAATCGAATACATTGAAAACAAAGTAAAAACATGAACCTGGATGTTAGTTTCTTCTTCTAATAGTTGTATGATTTGATCATCAATAGGTACGTGAGGTGCTGTCCAGATTGTTTCCTGCATAGAAAACATAAAAAAATTAATAAGTAGTAAAATAACTAAACTAAATAAAAGGAAATAAAGGGGTTAAGATTTTTTGGGTTTAAAACCCCAAACAGGTGTTATAGTTAATCATTCCATAGATAGACAGTTCCCATCGGTCAACTCTAGTCCATTAGCAGGGGCGGTCTTCAGACTAGAAACAACCACATCCTGGTATGCACCCCTTCGCATGCACTTAAACAATGAAAAATTGAAAAATAATAATTCAAAAAACATATATAGCCTATAATATAACTGCTCATGATCATATTAGAACCCTATAAAATAAATACATTAACGTGTCTTCATAAATGTAGTCTCTATTTTACTTACTAACAAAGAATTTTTCATTGTATTGATTAAATATGGTGCACTAAAATAATGTAATACAACACGAATACTATTTCACATGAGCAAACTTAATGTAGAAACAATTTTGTGATCAGAAATGCTAAAACCTACCAGCTGACAGAGATGAAAATATATGAAGGAGGTTTGGAATTCCATGGAGTTGGGCAGAGGCACACCTCTCGGCTGTCTTGTTGACAGGGTTTATCTCTT
Organism: Viscum album; assembly: GCA_963277665.1. Lineage (NCBI taxonomy): Eukaryota > Viridiplantae > Streptophyta > Magnoliopsida > Santalales > Viscaceae > Viscum > Viscum album. The sequence goes on from OY728123.1 coordinate 598,936,996, forward strand.
TCTTCAGAAGGTATCGGTCAATTTCAATCATGTCACATGGGAGCTCAATCTCACGTATGAGACACTTGATGTCATCATCCACCTCGATGGCCACACGCGGGTCATATGGATATGTAATATCATCTTGTGAATAAGTCAATTGGTTTGAGGCTTGAATGTGTAAAGTCAAAATAGTTTCAAATAAATGTTCATGGAAATAAACTAAATGTTAGGTGATGAAAAGTAAATATAAATTTTGGTTAAAAGATAGCTAACAAAACCTAAAAAATTTCAACTCAAGTGAACCCATAGGTGAAAAATTATGAAATTTGTTCCTTGGTCCTTTATGTTTGACATGGGATAAGAAACATGGGTCATAAATCATTATAAAACATTATGTAGATAATATTTTAAATGTAATATTTATAAAATGTTACCATTATTATGAACATTCAGTCTTCTCATATAGAATTAAACAAATGATATTTATCTATTGAAAATAGGATGGTGACTTTCATGTGGGTGTGGGGGGGGATAGGAACACATGTTCTGTCATCTTGTGAATAAGTCAATTGGTTTGACGCTTGAATGTGTAAAGTCAAAATAGTTTCAAATAAATGTTCATGGAAATAAACTAAATGTTAGGTAATGAAAAGTAAATATACATTTAGGTTAAAAGATATCTAACAAAACCTAAAAAATTTTCAACTCTAGTGAACCCATAGGTGAAAAATTATGAAATTTGTTCCTTGGTCCTTTATGTTTGACATGGGATAAGAAACATGGGTCATAAATCTTTATAAAACAATATGTAGACAATATTTTAAATTTAATATTTATAAAATGTTACCATGATTATGAACATTCAGTCTTCTCATAAAGAATTAAACAAATGATGATTATCTATTGAAAATCAGATGGTGACTTTCATGTGGGTGTGGGGGTGGGGTAGGAACACATGTTATGTTATCTATAAATAAGAACATAATTAATACAGAAACATTAATGGATATATTTACCTAAATAGTCCATGAAATTTCTATTACATAGATCACTAAATCACATCTTGGATAATAGTGAAATGAAACCAGCACAATAAATGACTATTAAAGAAACCTGCACATTAAATGGGAAATTTCTCACACACACATTATCATTCAAGGAAATTTTATCACTCAAACTTTCAATGTTAAAAAAATATTCATATTGGTTGACTAAAATGTTAGATACACTCCCATGAACATTAAAAGTCTCTTTATTCACCATAATGCTAGATATCTGTTTTTGGATCCTTCTCTCCTTGTGCATGATGTGGAAAAATTGAATACATATATCACCATATTGGAGCCATCATATGTATAATGGCTTTTAATAATCCTTTATTTAGTTGGAATGAGGACACCAATATTATATTGTAAAATAACATCCTTAGATGAGGAGATGTAATGTTTACCAAAACTATTTTGTCATATCAAAATATCATCCGTAGCTTGCTTGATTTCCTCATTCAGTCTAGAGAATCTATCCCAAGACCATCCTATAAGAGAGGATTTGGTACATTTATGATTTAAAATGATCCTTGGGAAAACATTACCCTCAATTCACATCCATACCTGCTGTATAATGTCCAGAGATTCCTTAAATTGGAGCTAAGATTAACTGAATGTAATAGTGATAGGAGATCCTCTATCTTCAGTGTATGAACACAACAAATGATGTCTATGTATTGAAAATAATATTGTGACTTGCATTTGGGTGGGGGTACACAAAACATGATATTTTATTTGTAAAAAAACATCATTAATACAGAAATAGTAATGGAGTTCACCAACCATGGAGATATTTACCTAAAGAGTATATAAAATGTCCCTTATAGTGACTAGAAATGCACATATTTGATAACATGTGACATGAAACCTACACAATAATGACATTTATATAAAACATCACATTAAATGGGGAATGTCTCATATACAATTTAAAGATAATGGTGGAAGCCATCAAATACATTGAAAACAATATAGAAACAGGAACCTGGATGTTTCTTTCTGATTCCAACAACAGTATGATTCTATATTCAATAGGTACGTGAGGTGATGTCTAGATTTTTTCATGCCCAAAAAATAGAAAAAAATGTTATTGAATTGTAAAATAACACTTTATTGAGTGTTGTTATAAAAACCAGCACAATAAATGGGTAATGTCTCACATACACTATTAAGACCTCTCACCAGCTCTTCCCAGTATGCACCACCTTCACATGCAATGAAACAATGAGAAACTGTAAAATAATAATTCAAAACCCAAATATATCCTACAATAGAACTATAAATTCTCATATCAAATCCCTAAAAAATAAATACTTTGACTTGTATTCCAAAATATAGTCCATATTACTCTTCTTAACCATAATTTTCTCAGGGTATTGATTAAATTCAGCATACAAAAATCATGTAATACAACAGGACAATAGTTTCACATGAGAAAACTTAATATAGAAACAATGTATTGATCATAAATGCTAAAACATACTGGATGAAAAAGAATAAATTATATGAATCAGGTTTGGCTTCAGCTAGTTTGGAATGCCATGTAGCTGGGAAGAGGCCCTCTTCTTGACAGTGTCAGTAGTGGGATTTTTCCCATTCATTAGTAGGTATCACTCAATTTCAAGCATGTCACGTGGAAGCTCAATCTCACATATGAGCTACTTGATGTCATCGTCCACCTCAAAGACAAAACATGGGTCATTTAGATATGAAATATCTTCTTGAGAATTAGTGAATTGGTTGGAGGATTGAATGCATAAACTCAAAATGATTTCAAATAAATGTTCATGGAAATCAAAAAAATGTTATGTGAACAAAAGTAAATTTACATGAAGGTGTAAATATAACCAACATAACATGCTAATTTTGCAACTCAAGTGAACCCATAGATGATAAATTATAAAATTTATTCCGTGATCCGTTATGTTTGACATGGGATAAGAAACAGGTGTCATAAAACATTATAAAGCTGGTCTAATATGTTGTTTTTCTACAGTATATAATGATATATTCTTTGTAAAGTACAGAAACATGAAACAATAATGAAAAGAGGTATAAAACATGGTGTTTTTGTACATAATAAAAAAAATAGGTACTGTAAAATGATTAGGTAGAAAACAAGTATTATAAATGTCATCGGTTTAATAGATCCTATCAATGAAACAGTTCTTTGTCACATGTCATTGGAAAAATATTTGTGACTTCTATACAATTTAACAGATCATTGAAGAAAGAGATGATAGATGCTAACAATGAACACCATCTTAGTCTAATTAAAGTGGTTGTTCTTTATCTGAAAATTTCACCAAACATTGGATTGGAAGATAGGGTTTTACCTATGTCATCACTGCCAAGGTTTACAATCCATTACCATTAAAACATGGAATTCATCTAAAAGTGAATAATCTAGTGTTTATATATTATATACCAAGATGGTGTTTTTTAAATTAGGAAAACAAGAAATTTTATTGATAGGAGTCAACAACCAGGTCAATTTTGTATAGTATAAAAACTCAAGCAATGTAGATTGAACACATAGATTACATGATAAAGAAACAGTTTAATTCTTTCTATTGAGAAACATAAATTTCAAAAATTGTTTCTGTACTATACAAAATGTAATAATAATTTCACTGAGTATAGAAATTCAAAAAATACTAATGAAAACAAATTAAATAGTGATCATATATGTTTACCATTTGTTTGTAGCAAAACATTTTGTCTGTTATTTTATTTTTCTTATTTAAATTTCCCTTTTTTATAATGTGTAATTTTGTATGTTGAATCATTGTAGCCTTGTTCTGTCAACATATGTAGACATTATCTTATAGTCCATCCTCATTATCAAAATCACGTGATAGAATTTTCTATATAGAAAATATTGTAAGAAGATTTGAAGTGAGAATATGTAGAAATTGAAATCATTGAAACACATATCATGACTTTAACAAGTTAATTTTAGTTAATAGTATTCCATTTAAGATTAAAAGGGAAGTTTTTTTAAAAAAAAATACAAAATATAGATTTATTTTTATAAATTGATTTTAAAATATTGGAAATAAATAAGAATTTATCATAGATAACTGTTATATATGTGAATAAAAATGGATACAAATGTGAAAAAAGATATTTTTTTTTTGAAACACGATCAAATAATAAAAATATTGTTTGGTTTCAGGAACCATGTATTCACAAAAGTACATATACAAATTAAAAAAAATAAGTGAAATGGTTTGGAATAATATGCCTATATGCTAGATAAAAATACAAACATACCAATACAAGTAATCTGTAAAATGAAACACTATATATTAACTTCAAGTTTACCTACATTTTTCATTCATTGTCTTTGAAAAAAAATAAGGTGTGTTTGTTAACATAAGGATCTTTTTGGTTTCATGCACCATGTTTTCCTAGGTGTACCTGTACATAATAAAACAATTAAGTGAAATGCTGTTAAGAAAGCTGCCTATATGCTATAAAATGACAACACACCCACACAGTTTAAATTTTAGCCTTGTTGTGTCAACATATGTTGACATTATCTTACAGTTCATCCTCATTATAAAAATCACGTGACATAATTTTCTACATTGTAATTATTATTATAATATTTGGAGATATAATATACAGCAATTGAAATCATTGAAACACAAATCACAGCATTAACATTTTACTGTAATTTAACAGTATACAGGTGTATATTGAAAGGAAAGTATTTTTTAGAAAACAAAAATACATAATATACATTTATTTATATCAATTTTTCTTAAAATATTAAAAATAATTAAGAACATAGTATATATTACTGTTATATAAGTGAATAAAAAATGGAGACCGATGTGCTAAAATAAAAAATTTGTTTTAAAAATGATCAAATAATAAAAACTATGTTTGGTTTGATGCTCCATGTTTTCACAGAATTACGTATATAGATTAAAAAATTATATTAAATGGTGTGAAATAAAGTTCCAATATGCTGGAAAATGAATACAAACATACTGATAAATGTAATCTATAATAAAAAATGCTATAAAAATGGCAGCAGGAAATTTGTTCTACTATGCTATCCTTCTAGAAATGCCTAGATATGAGAAAAGAAATATATAATCGAATTTATTATAGGGAAAACTATTAGTGTTTATCTACTATAAAATGAACAAAAAGATAAGTCAATGAACATACCAATTCTAAAATTTGCGTTGTTCTCATGATGTATATGTTATAGGTTATCATATTAATGGGTTGTTTCCAAGTAATCCTTAACTTGATATATTCTCTAAAAACTGATACCTGTATGAACTTTAAAAGGTCTGATGTTTTTCAAAACATGATCGAATATTAAAAACAAACCCATGGGTAATGAAAGTCCTGAATTTTGAAATCTACAGAGAGCGTAGAATCTATCTAGAAACTGAAATGGAATTGATACTGAATAAGATAACATTATTTTCAAAAGATTTATGTAATAGAAAATTTAAAAGAATACTATATCAATATAGGGAGAAATTCCTTTTATAATAATCTCAAATTAACATGTGAGTATGAATTCTGATGGTAGTGGATGTTTGAATACATGGATCATGAGAACTTTGAGATCCATTCACATGAAACCCACCATCAATGAGTTGTCGAAGCTCGATCTGTTAACTTATTCTTTGATAAACATAAAATTAATGCACTAGTATTGCAAAAAAATTGACTATTCTGGTATTGTACAGTATACTGAACATGTCATGCAACATCTCATCATCCATATAAATAATGAATTGTGCCTAGATCAATTAGGTATTTAAATTTAAAGACACATTGCCTGCATGATGAGATGTTTCATGAAGAATAATTGAATGAATACTTCAAGAGTTGATTCATAAAGATCACCCAAGGAAAATGGGTTTTTTAAACTGAGAAAATCTAATAACCCAACAGATCATTGAAATAACTTATGACCAATTTCATTATTGCAAAGTATAAAAAATATTTACTATTTAAAGATGGACTTCCATTATAAATTTCTATTCCAGTATTGTACATGATTCCAAGCATAGTATTTCAGTTAATTATGACCTCTTTCCTCACTAAATAGTATGGCAAATAGTTATCATTAAAACATGGCATTGAAATAAAATAGATAATTATGGGATTGAATAGAATACAGAAACATGAAATATGATAATAAGGGGTAGAAAATAGGAAATGTAAATTTATTAAGTATTTTATAGGAAAAACAAACCTGCTCCATAAACATGTATGTGCAACACCTAAATAATTACGAGAATACAATTCCAAATAAGTTCTGTGTACTCTGTATGATGTAATACACATTTTTCTTCATGAAGGAATTCAGAAAATAGATATTTAGACAATGTAAATAGTCAATGTGTATTAATACCATACATGTATTAGTAGGTGGGTGTGAATTAATCCATTGTCCAGTGTAATGGGTCGTGCAGGTCCTGAAATCTGTAATCTACAAAGACAGTTAGAAAAACCTAATATTAGTGTATTTAGTAGATGTTGAAAATTAATACAAAAACCCGGTTACATAATCTATTACACATATTGCGTCAAAATAGTCCATCATGATTCAAAAAACGAACTTCCATAAAAGAAAATACCATTAAACTGACAATTAATAAAAAAAAATCTTTACCAAAATTTGTAAATCCATTAATAATGTACCTTTTATGGAAGGGATTTAGGATTGATGGATTATTCCTAATGTTCCTCACAATTAGGTCCAGTAAGTGTTTTTAGGATCATTAAGAAAGAGGGTTTTATATTTTGGTGATATTCATTTTTTATAGTGAGATGTGGCCTAAAATAATGCCTCTTGTTAACGACCCCCTCAAAAAAGTGATTCATCCCAGCTTCTTGATATCCTTTCTTTCCCAACACCACCATATGGTGCTCTCACACTTCGCAAGCCTAAAACATGCACCTTGAGAAAAATTAATGCAGTAAAATAAACAGATAATAAAAATGATATTTCTACATGAAAAAATTCAACTTCGTTTTTCAGAATTTTAATACACATTTAAACAAAATAGACCATGTAACTAAAAATATTAATAGCCTTATTAGAGATAGGATTAATGTGATTCATACATAGAATTGCTGAATGGGCTGGAATGAAAATAATAGTAGCACTGATGTCGGATATTGGAAGTGGGAATAAAGTAAATTACGAGACATGGGTGAAGTGAACATGAATTAGGGATCATGAGTGGTGAAATGAGATAACGGTGGATTCCAATTTTCTATATTTTCCATGATCCCTTTGTAAAACAATCTTATGCAGGCTCAGAAATCCATTTCCCCTAGATCCCACTCGCATTTCCCCATCACGTACATCCCCTGGTCATTTTTCACGAAGAATCAATCCACGGAGCCCTAGACGACACCATTCTCTATAATAAAGACTACTAAGTCTCCCCATCATTAGACTGGATGAATGGTTCAGAAGGAAAAAACATCATCCTCGATGCTGGATATAGGAAGAATGAATAAAATATATTAAGGTACTTGGATGAAGTGAAAAGTAATTAGGGATCACGAGTGGTGAAAGGAGGTAAAGGTGGAGGCAGAGTCCCTTCATTCATCATACGCCCTCTGGATGCATGATCTACAATCCGCCACCCCCATATACTACTAACATTGCCCCATCACTTATATCCCCTCATCGATCATTCTGATGAATCAATTCCTAGATCCCTCAATGTCTCCACTCTCTATGAAGGAGACTATCGAGTCCCTCTATCTATGGAACCTTCTGCATAGGGATGTGGAGACGAAGAGCGTGAAATGTTAGGAGGAAAATCAGAGCTCGAGGGAAATATATGAAATAAATGAATCCCTACCATAAATGAGAAATTATATTCTGATGCGGAGGGGTAGACCAAAGCAGAGATGGTTTTAGATAAAGGGGGATTTGGATTCAGAGTCTGAGTCGATTTTAGATTCTGATATGGAGGAGTAGAACGTGAGGAATCGTGAAGCCAGCTAGGTTTTTCGCGGCCGATGAAGGATTCAGTGGGAAGGAGTCATCGAAGCTGGATGGAGTCAATGAATTTATAAGGATTACTTGTTAATTAGGGAGCATTGTTTCATTGACGGTCATATCGGGGGCACATGTAAGTGGGAAAATCGTAGGTTTAGTATATTTAGTAGGTTTTTATAATGATTTTGGAAAAATAACATTATCACAATTAGTTCCACAATGACGTTCTAACATATATTATACTATAATTTTCATTAAAATATTAATATTAACGATCCCAAAAAATATACTTCATTTTTTCCATTATATTATATTACATCACTGGCATCTATATTTATGTTTGATTAGTGAAAATTGAAATTAAATAAGAAATCTACTCAATATCTATTGGAGGGGTACAAAAGAAAGATATAGATATATGAATCTAGAATAATTTATTGTCAATGTTTTCATATATGACTTGATATATTCTATAAGTACAGTTACACTAAATATTTTATATAAAGGTAATCCATGAATTATATGATTCACAAATACAACAAGTAGGATATATCCCACTCGGTGAAATTCATATAATATGTTAATGAATGGGTGAGGAAAAAAATGATTATAAAATTTGCTGGTATAGTTGTGGTCTTTGACTGAATTTCAACCATTCATTCAAATAATTTCAATTAAAATTGTGGGAAATTATATGAAATTAATCAATCCATAATATATTATCAATTTCCGTGTGACATAACAATATAATATGATGTATGACTCAAATCCTTTATCTTTCCTTCTTAAATGTTAAAAAATGATACATGCTCATCGGATTTCATTAATGAGACATTTGATTGTAGAAATTTACAATTCATTGGTGATTATAAATATTTCAAAAATTATTTGTGAAATATCAATTATTTATTTTCATAATTTAAAAATTGGACATATCATATTATAATAAATTATATTATTCCATCAAGCATATTATAGAATGAATTGTTTTAGTAATAAGGAATCATAAAAAAATATTTCCCAATTGAAAATATTTATATATATTAATATATATTAATTATTAGTGTAAAAATTTGAAATGAATTAGGTTTTGTCTCTTTTCTCATAAAAAATATATCATTCTTTTTTAAACATTAAAATGTAATGAAATATATCTGTAGATATTGCACTAAAAATAATGTTACTTTCTTGGGGACCACTATGTATTGATTAATACGAATAAATGTGTTGGTTTATATCAGTTTTTTTAGAAGAAATCCAATAAATTTGATTTCCCCAAATTGAGTTCACTAATGAATTCCCTATGGTGAGATTATTTATCTAGTTTTCAATCAGGATTATATATATATATATATATTATCGCATCATAAACATTTAGTAATAGTTTTACATCCCCTACACATCCCACATATCCTCACCAATCATGCCTCATGTTTTAATGAAATTAATTGTAGGTATTTGTTATGATAATTTTATTTCAATCATATCATACTGTTGGTTCTCAAACTAAAAAAATAATTGTTTTCACATATTTTATTTTATATTAGTTCTTTTATGATTATTATTGTCATTTTATAATTTTCATAAAATATAGGAAATTTATAAAATTTACTGTCATATCAGAAATGTCAGGGTTTTTACTGAAAAGTGTTCTTCATTTTCAATTAAATTATAGTATATCATCCTTTTAAATTGTATATGTGGTCAAATCAATGTGTTAAATAATTTTATTCACACTCCCACATGGATGATTATTCTATAGAAAATGATTATTTTCTTTTCAACATAAAAAAAACTATGAAATTTTTAAATAATGTATAATATAATCTAAAGATATTCTAATGTGAGATAAATATTTCTAGGAGGAATAAGTTATTATTATATATGTCTAATATATTCATATACTTATTCTTGAGACATTTTTTTAATATTATTAATATATTGTGTTTACGAAGTACATATTTTCAAATTGATTTATTTTAATTTATTATTTACTTAATGTACTTATTTTTTTATAGTTACATTAAATATTTCATTATTTTACTAAATTTATATTTTTTCTAGTTTAATTTTATTGATTTAAATAAAATGAAAAAAGTGATTTTAATCCTGTATAGTTGGATTCATATTTAACATACCCATATAAATGTTATTTTTATAATTTATAAAATTATATTATATAAAATTTAAGGATTTTATTAACGTTTCATTTTTTTAAAAATTATTTTTATAGAACCGAAATTTTCTATATGTGAGACGGAGTTAATTTTTTATTTTTATAGGCGAATGACCCTAAAATTGTGAAACCATAATTTCACCACAGCGAATGTAATTGAATTTTTTTAAGTATTATTGTAGTGGAAATGAAAAATGGTTTTTTCATTTCAGTTGATATTTGGATAAATAATGAATTATTTTTTAAGGTATAATTAAAATTTACTTTATAAATACAAATTTATATGATGTAATAGAGTATGAAAATACCTTAGAAAGATCCCTATATGATAATATATATAAATTAATTATGTGTATAATGGACTGTGCTTCCAAAGAGATGTATAAAATATATTTTAGAGATTTAGTCAATGACCAGGTTTTTATTGAGTCATTATAAAAATATGTTAATTACTAAAACCAAAAAAAATTAATATTATGTATAAGGAAATGGTGAAGTGTCTATAAATTGGTAATGTGGTGATAAAATGGAATTTCGAATTACATTGTGAGTAGTATATTTTATTCTATTTTCTATGGAATAATGGGGGAATTAATGTGTCGATTAACAAGGGATAAAATTAATGGAAGAAAAAAATGAATTAATGAAGAATATATTATATATGGAGTTTATTACACTACTGAACTCATTCTCACAATGGGAATGATATCTCCAATATTAGTTTGGTCTAATTAAATATAGGATCTATAGATAACTCATTCTTTTCTTCCCTAATTAGTTTGGTTTTCCTCATGTTAATTATGTTTTTCATAGTGATGGTTACAAATATGATATTTTATTTGGATATGATCCTCAAGCAATGAAAAATCATTGTTAATGTATGATTTTTTTTGAAATTATCCATTATTCCCACATTTGAATAAAAACATCCTAAAATAAAATTCTGAAAAATTATTTGGACTTACTGATAATATAATAATAATAATATATTATAAATTATAATTTTTTTAATCTATTATTATTTTGTTTGAATTATATCTCTTTTAATATCCAATGAATAAAAATATTTTCATAATAAAAAATGCGACCTTAATTTTTTCTGGAATAATTTTTATATAGAGATGACCTATACATAAATAATAAGGTATTAAATATAACGGTAGATTATTTAAATATTTTGATATTAGGAATTAAATTTATATATTTTTCAATTTTAAAGGGCTTCTTCCATAAAAACAATGGTTAGTAAACATTTTTTTGTTTTAAATACAAAATAATTTTCATAAGCATTGGGTCATTCATGAGTTTATTATAAGAAAAATGTAATAATATTTTATCATTTCAATGTGTTTGGTCCTGGTAGAATATGATAAATCTAGGTTACCATTATTTGGGAAGATAATTCATTTAATTTTTTATATTTTAAGTTAGAACATGAAATATTATGACACATTTAAAAATATTTAGTGGATTATTAAATGTTATTGGAGTTTGGAGAGTAGGAAAAATAATTTTTAATGGGTTCATGAGTCTGTATGGTCCCATTTGGTGGAAAAAAGGGAATACAATGTACCAGGTTCACTAAAAATAGGAACCAAATGTGGGTGTTTGAGAAGTAATACCATTACCTAGGCCACCTAAGGTTTGGTGCAGCTGAACTAGGTATTTGGTGGATCTATAACAATTTTATGAAATATTTCTAGTTTTATTTTAAATATTTAATATATAAAATCGGAATATATTGTTTTTTTCATTAATAATTATTTTATTTGTGCTTATACATCCATCACTCAATCTTCCTCCCTCCCTCTTCTTCTTGATGTAGTGGGAATTTATAAAAAATTTATTCAATATTTGAGGTGTGTTTCTACTCTCCCTCACAAATATAATCTTATTCATCACATTTTATCTATTTCATTTTGATTGTAGTTTGGGATATTGTACTCATTTCACTTGTGCAGGGTGGAATCTGGGTCATATTGGAAGGTTATCGTTCTTATTTTTCTATAGGTGGATATATAAGAGAAAATTCATGAGGTTTTAGGATGGTTTAGTTGAGGTCATCCACTACATTAAACAATATGTTTTTCATTATAATAGTACTTAATTGATTTATAAACAAATATTGAGTGTTTAATAAGTTATCATATGTTGTTATGTTGGTACATGGAGTAATACACACCCCATTTTTGAGATTACATTGTTGTTACACCTTATAATGAGTCATAAATTATTGATTTCAAAATTAATTAATAAAAAAGATAGTTTACAATATTTATTATAAATATATAATAATTAATTGAAATAATTTTTGATTGATTTAGAGATTCATGTGTTTTGAAGACATCTGGTAGGGGTAGATTAGTCTTGATAGGGATTAGATGTTATTGAATGATATTTTATTTAGCATAGTACTCCATTTTGAGGTTTTTAAACCCAGTACATTCACCATGGATTATATATTGTTTCATATCACATGTGATACATAGTATCAACAACTTTTATAAATGATAAAAGATATGGATTTTCTCTTTGAACAATATGAGTTTATTGAGGATGTTTACTATTGGGAGGGGAACAATGAGTGTTATTCATAGATTCCATGGCCATCAATGGATAGTCATGGATTAATTTACGGTCGATATTATAAATAATAATCGATGGGGATTTATTGGAAATTTTTTTGTTATGAATCAAATAATGACTGTGTACATATTTACCTCCTTATACACATGGAAATTTTCTGATATTTTATTTATGTGAATGATTAATTAAATGGACTATTTACATTCATTAGTTGATATAATATATATGGAAATATTGTTTTTCCTCTACTTATTTTTAGAAAGTCTTGATTCCCATATTATCATAATCTGTGGTGATGAAATTAAATAGATGTGAAGTATGGACTCTAAAACCAAGAAGTATTTCTCAGTCATAGAATATGACATAGTAGTATTAGAATATGTTCCTATGGACACATCTTATTCGAAGATGTGTGTGAATTATGGAACTTATTTTGTAGAGTGTCCCAAATGAATCATTAATGAATCATTAATTTTATTTTAATCATATATTAATATCATAAGTGGATAGTTTCCAACATTCCAGAATAATTTGGCATAATGTGTTATATTGGTTATGGTATTATATATAGGATGTTTAATAAATGACTCTCTAATCTCAAACATGATATCAGTTGGAAATTATTCCATCATAGAATTATTTTCCAATATAGAAATTATTGAGGTGTTAACCATTCCATTATTCAATTTTATAAATTGTAGGATGTTATTCCTATTTTTATTCTTAATCATATATTCTTAATAAAAATTCCATTATTTTATATAATATTTCTAGTGTGGTATAACATGTAATGTAACACTAATATTTATAATTGTTTTTATGGTATTCCCACATGTGATGATGACTCACACGATGTGAAATGACCAGACTATAGTAATTTGGTAACATGGTGTATGGGTAAAATTTCAAAATTACCATATGGTAATGTGAATAGGTATGTGATTCCCATTATTTAATATTCATGTAGTTTGGATGTGCATTCCTAACACCATGATATTCTTATGGTGTGGGATAGAACACTTAATTATCATCTACTATTATTACTTTGAATAATATCCTTACTTACCTTATTATATATTTTTTATACATCTTATTCCAATTTTCTAATAAGATAATGATTAATTGTATAATTATCATTATTAGTGGGATTTATGGCCCATCATCCAAAAAAATAAATTCACATATTGGATAGATTATTTTTTATTATTGGGTACAATGTCCCGGTATTTTTATTTTCCCTCAGAAGTGGATTATTTACCCATGTAGTGATACATAAAAGGAAGGGAATTAATTTCCAATATGAGTATTGGGATGGTGGAATTGTATTCCCACTCATGTGATGTAGAATGGGAGTACGGATTGTCCTCACTCTGTGTATTCATTGCTATGTATGTTGGGCACCACATTACAATATTTATAGAATGTCATGACTACTTCTATATATATTCCAATGGATAAAATAATGTGGGTAATAAAAATTATATTAGAATTTTATGACATTGTATTAAAGATTATTTTATCCCAAGAATGTTATTCCCATATTTCTGGATATGTTATAATTATGTACATCAAATATATTAATGATTCTGTTATCATAATGAAATTATTCCAACAATTTAGTCTATTTAGTTAGGACATTATTCTCAATAATTATGTATTGAAATTGATATGTGATTCTCCTTGATATGACGACGTTGTCGAATTATACTACATGACAAATAGTAAATATTGAAATGAACTAATCTAATAACCATTTTTTATTTACATGGTATGTGAAATCAATCGTTGTTTTTGATATGTTTTTATAGAAAATACATCACTTATTGAAGTAGGTGGGTTTACACATGGGTCATTCATTATATTGGGGGTTGGAAAATAACTATTACAAATGTCATTACAAAATAATTTATAGATGATAATTTTATGTTGTATATGTATCATTATAGAATGGATTTTTATACGGACACCATTTTGGATAGACTATTGAGATTTATATAAAACCTACATGGGAACCCGGGTACATCAGAAAGACATCTAAACCCATTAATGGGTATAGATGGGGGAACTATGTTGGATAATTCAGTATATATATCTTTAATGGTTTCATGTGATATGACTAGGTAGAGAATTAATACTAGGGTTTCCTATAGAATCATTTTCTATGTTTACATAAAATATTATTTAAAAAATTGGACTATAGGAGACCATTTCCATTGTAAATGATGGGTCATTACTACTACCAATTGTTTTATAATGAGAGTTTTTATTTACCACTTTTTGATATTAATCTATGATTTTATCATTTTTATACTTTTATATTATAATGAATATTCATTATATGTTTATCTATTATGATTTTTTTATCTATTATTAGAATGTATTGCCTATATAGATTATACAAATACAATTTCCATTTTTCTTCGGCCTCCTATGTACAGGGAGGATCAATTGTAGTTTATTGGTCATGTTCGCTCATGATGGAGGTAAACTATGTTTGGGATACTATAATGTGATATCATTTCCTTATTTATATTTTTAATACTATTGTATATAATTTATATTGATATATTATTAGTCAAAACATACGATGGAATTTATTCCTTGTGCCCATCCATAACCATAATTAGTTGATATGGAACATACTAATGAGTGGGGATTATATTTTCTATCGTTAATTTTTAGGATACAATGATATTTTTTTTCTATACAGGATATACTAGGTTAATTGATTTGTTAATTTTTCTCATTCACCAGGTAATAATTACGAAGGATTTCATACACTAGAATTTTTAATACGATTGAAATGAAATTCAAGTTTTTATTCAGGTGGTTGAGAATTTTGTTTATTGTATGGGGTTTAGTTATATACTGTTTTATCATAAACGTATATTGTATTTTTGGTAATATAACTTTATAGAAAAAATATACATAATAAGATTCATATTTTGATTATTTTTTTTAATTTATAGTAATTAATGTTGTGAATCATATTTGTAACTAATACCACGATTAAGAGTGGATATGTTGGGGAAGAGTTATTCCATTGTAATTTGATCTCATTATGTTATATGGTGAGTATGGTGTTTCATGTTGTATCCCCAACTATGACATTTTATTCTTTTAATATTTTGGGTAGAATCTTTGATGTGAATATTTATGTAATAGAAAGGCTTGTGGTCGTAGTCTGTATGTGGTTTCTCAATAGTGATTCCAAACTATTTATTGTGTCTTGGTGTGAAAATAGAGATTCCCAATATTGATAAAGGATTGAAATTTGGGGTTTTCACCTTATTTAGCCTAATATATTTAATCCAAATCCTGAGAGACACTTGATTTTTTTAAAAAATCATGGGATATGTTTTGTGGATTATTTTGGAGAGCATATTGATATATTTTTAATTTCAATATCAATGGGAATTTAATTTTAGATGTGTATTAGGGATAATTTACCTTATTATACTTGTGTGGGTTATGATGATGTTAGAGTAGCCCGATAGAGGGTTATATGGAGGTATATAGATGAATTTTAGAAAATAGTCAAGATTATACTCTTGTATGATATATATTATATTGATGAAATGTTAGTTTCAGGTGATAAAATGAAGGTTCTGTATGAGAAATTCATTGATATACACAGGTTTTTAGATATATATGTTGATACATGGGGAGATGTAATGATCATTCATCTGAGTAATGGTCAGTTATCATATAGTTATGTGAGACTAGAATCATTTCGATATGAAATAGAGTTAATTTATTTGTGTTATGTATAGTATATAAATAGGGTGTGTGTTTTCATCGTTTTATATGTTGAATAGATGTGGTGATTGTTTGGAATATTTTAAGAATGGATTTAAGTCTCTATCATTGATTTATTTATAAGGATGGTATTTGGAATTATATTTTATGTATAATGACCCAGAATTCCTATGGGATTTTTTTAAATGCATGGTAATTTTACGAGTCTGTAGTTTCTAATGGTGCTTGTTTTCATGGCCCAGTGTGTCCGGAATCAATTTCTAACGTTTTTTTCGGGTGCATTCATTAAACGTACGAGAGGTTTTATTATATCTTATGAACCGGTGCTCAGAATTGTATTCCAAGGGCACTGTTGAACTCGCAACGTCAGTAATTTCTTATTGATACCTTCACCGCAGTTGCATTTTATCGAGAGTGGAAGATATTTTTTGGGGGTTTTTAATTAAATTGAATAAAGTTAAAGTTTTATCTTAATTTTATTTTGGTGGTTGAAACCTCCAAGGGGAGGTTAGTGGTTGGGGCCATCACACCATAACCTCCCGTGAGAGGTTATGGCGGTGGGGCCCACCTGCACATAACCTCCCTTGGGAGGATGGTATGGTGGTGGGACCCACCCATAGAAAACCTCCCTTGGGAGGATTATTAGGGTGGGCCCACACTAGCATTAAACATCCTCTAAACTCCCAATTAATTTTGTGAAACTCTTCATATTACTCCTTCATTTAATGAGACAACTCCTCGAATTTAATTAAGTAAAGTAACTTAATTAATTTGGAATCAGTTTGAATTCATTGAATTCTTTATGACAACATTATAATATCTGATGTATTATTATGGTGGGGGTTTTGTCATAATCCTTGTTAGGATAATTAAGGAGATGAAGAGCCTTTGAGAGTATATAGAGGACTTAATCCTCTCAACAAAGAACTTGAAGAATGCTTGTCACCAACAAAGAACGACAAGCATCGTCTTCTCTCACTTCAACCTGGGAAAATATAGGAAACACCACCGTCCATGAAGGACACCGACGACGTAATTTCGACTCGTCTTCCCCGAATCCTTCCTCATTGAATTCTTCGACTTCTCCTCTAATATTGACGAAACGACGCCGATTTTCCGCAAATCTGTCAACAATCACCGAACTCATGGTAGGGGGTTTGAATTGTTTTGTACTCGTTCTTTGTTGTAAAAATTTCTGGTATGTGAACTAAATGAAATCTCTATAATGAGGAGGGTTCAGACCGCATGAACACCGCACGGCCCTCCCCTTTTGTTGGTTCTTGTTTGATGAAAACAGAGGTGGTACACACGGCGACTGACTACGAGCTGGCCATGAAGAAATCCGACGGCGCAATGCCACCGGGACGCCATAAGGGAATAGCACCGTAGTGCCGCGTAGTAAACCGAGCTGCGGCCAGGCGGGCCGCGGCAGTGCTGGAGGGGCGTGGTGCCATTGCACAGCGCATGAAAAAAAGGTCCACGACCAGGAGGGTCGTGGCGGTCGGACGGTGGTGCGGCGTCGTCGCGCCACGTGGAGCAGCATGGAGCCGCGGCCGGGGTGGGCCGTGATGGAGGGGTGCGACACCCCCTCCCATGCATGGCCAGAAGGCCACGCGGGCCAGCCTACCAAGCCACACAGGCCATCCAACCAGGCCACAGGGGCCACCACCAGGCCACGTAGGCCGCCCCTTTGGGTCATGTTAGAACCACGGACCGGGTTGGACCCTAGTCCTGACCCAGGTCGTGTCAGATCGGGTAGGGTCGGTCCAACTAGGTCAGACCGGACCCGAACTCATCAGATCCGATTACACCTAATCGCCCATAACTCAGGGTATGGGTGTCCGTTTGATGAACCGTCAGCGTCGTTGTTTTTCTTGAAATGAAGTTGTCCCTTTTAGAATACCCCACGAGAGTTCGGGGTAAAGATGAGATACAGTCGGGTTGGTTGGTACATGAAACCAACTGGGGCCCCGGGACTAAAAGGATAATAATTCACAGACCGGGCGTCCGATTGATGCGCTGTCTGATGCGTCGAGACCCCTAAGACGTGGCGGTACTTTGAGATACATCCAAGTGAGACTTAGTGAAACTTGGATTATCAACCAATAGATCGTTGAGCAGATCCTCTCGGAGAGGAGTGTACAGAGTGCATAGACCTAGTAGCAAACAAACCTGACGACTGCTTGACCAATTAGACCCAGAGTGATTCAACTAGCCCAGTGGGGAGAGCCTGGTAGATGGTGTAATACACATGGTGGAGGAGTGCTCGGTATTTGGCGACAGACCCGCGGTATCCGACAGAAGGAGTAACTCTATAGGCTATTAGGGGGAGTGCCTGGTATATGGTTTCAGAACCACAGCGGACGGAGCGCCTCGTAGTTGACATCAGACCGGTGGTACTCGACAAGATGAGTACCTCAGCAGTACAAGGTTAGTGAGATACACCTCGGTGTCACGACATGCCCATAGTACTCGACGGAGGAGGAGTTCTCCAGCATCCGAGGTTTCGATAATGAAAATCCTAGTTTGAGATGATTTAATGACCTTTGTGATTTCCCCATGATTGAGATGGGTTACATGATAACTTAGGTATATGTATCAGAATATACCTAAGTAATGGTTATCCATTGATTTCATAATTTGTGGTTTATCCTTTTTAATTTTGTTAGACTGTGAGGGTCTCGAGGTCCCTACTGAGAATCATTATACTCGCCGCTACATGGGCTATGCCCGCATCTCGTTGTGTTGGATGCAGACGACAGACAATGCTGATGGAGGCCGAGAGCGCTAGGATTGGACAGTACCTGGGGGAGGAACATTCGACGTATCGGTACAAAGTTGAGTCTGATGGATGTGGAGTGTTGTGGAGGCCATCTGTACATACCCTTCAGGTAGGAACCCCGGAGGACGATCCAAGAGATAATTTCACCTTTCAGCTGTTTGTCCCTTTGCAGTTGTACTTTCTTTCAGTTGTATTTGTACTTTATAGTTGGGCTTGTATTCTGGCCCCCATTACTTTCAATACACTTTTTATACAGATTTAACTTATTTTTTGTTTCCACTTGTACTCTGGTTGTTGTGTTTATGATTTTTAAAGGCAATTACTTCTCAGTTTTATGTAACTACCTCTTTGGTGGTAGTCGTCGGCCCCTGACCTATGGAAGACGGGCTTGGGGTAGTCACAATACGGGCCTCGGGGGATGGGTCGTGACAAATTAGTATTAGAGGATTCAGTTCTACTACAGAACTCAGAACTATGATCATTCTTTTCTGCGAAGAGATATTGTTAAAGTTATCGACTGCAGTTTTCAGTTCAGGGAGTCTAGTGTTGGTACGGCGGCCGACGTATCCGTACACCAGGACCCTGACATCTGATTTCCGAAATATTGCACGAAAACATTAATTGCATGTGCGTTTAAAATGTTTTAATCTCAAACTAGTTCATCTCCCCAGGTATTATCATTTGACCATGTCGCATCTATTTATTTCAAGATGGTTCTTCGCGGATGACCAGTTAGAGCCCCGAGACTCATATGCTCTGACAACCCACCGAGTGACAAGGCCTTAGTGCAGGGCCCCTTTCTAGTTGATGCACTAGAAGAGGCACCAGCGGTACCACCACCCGTTGGGCCACCGATGCCACCAGCCCCAAAAGCAGATGGTGCATGCTGCTTAAGAGCGTAGCATGAGTTCCAGTACCAGAGGCCACCAAGGTTCCATGGAGTGACGGACCCACAGGCGGATGATGATTGGATGGAGGCTATGGTGAGAGTCTTTAGGCTAGTAGGGAAACCAACAGACTATATGGTGATTCTTAATGCGAGTCTCCTTCATGCAGCAGTAGGTAGAAGGTGGAGCCTGATGCTTCAAGTCCACGATAAGGAGACTTTACTCTCGACATACATTGAGAGCCTATTCTGGGGGGAGTTTGTTCCAGCCACTCTTCGAGAAGTGCGGATAGAGGAGCTACTTCATCTACAGCAAGGTGGAATGACAGTAGCACAGTACCCAGCGAGGATCACTGACCTCTCATGATACCCTACAGATATGGTATGAGACCCATTCTTCAGGACCTGGACCTTCGAGCAGGGGATCAGGAAAGAGATCAGAGCCTCGATCATCTCCCTCATCATTCTGATGCAGGTTGGAGTGTCAGAGAGATCCCTCATAGTATAGAGTTTCATTGTTGAGATGTCACCTACAGCGAGACCTCCTACTAGTCGACATGTAGCGAAGTCTTTTGCAGCTGGAAGTAGACAGATGACGCAGAGGTCCAAGAGGAGCAGACCCATAGGTGGTCAACTGCCCGACTTAGGATCGGTTGTGCGGGGAACCTAGAGTGGAGACAGACCCATACATGCTAGGAATGGGCAGTGTTACTCCTGTGACGGGCTTGCTCACATGATTTGTACTGTCCAAACCTCGGTACTGATGATCAGCATACCGTTGAGGGACCTCCCAGACATAGGAAAATATTTGATCGATGTGGTTCGTAGGGCGCATGCGGATGTGGCAAAGGATCTGCTCGAGCAGCTGGTGGCGGTCGATGTTACAAGGTGCTACCGCCACCACCACCAGGAGGTCTACCCTGACTGCAGGGAGTGGGAGGACAAGGGAGATCTCAGCATTAGGCAGCTGAATCATACGACCATGGTGCTCCGAAGATTATTAGAGGTGCGATCTATGTCTACTCCACCTCAGATGCTGTTCTTATAGGCACAGGTTTCAGTCGCTCTTTCATTGCCCCTACACTCATTCAGATCTCAGAGATTCTGAAAGAGCATTTGGTTCGATACATATGGCTAGATAATATTATGGGAGCTGATTCGACGATTAAGCACTGGTGCCAGCAGTGTGAGCTTACTCTAGGAGGTGAGAGCTACGGATGAGAGCTCCTAGTTGCAGCATCGAGGCCTTACGACATTATATTGGGGAGGGACTGGTTATCTACAGTCCATGCTCAGATCAACTGTATTAGGCGAAAAATTTGGTGTGTCTGCACGGATGAGACCGCGTTCAACTTCACCGGCGAGAATAGATCCTTTGTAGAACATGAAAGACTTACATATAGGTGGGTGCAACCGATCACTCACCAGTTGGCTTGGATTACCCTCGGAGCAGTTGATGTG
Organism: Viscum album; assembly: GCA_963277665.1. NCBI lineage: Eukaryota > Viridiplantae > Streptophyta > Magnoliopsida > Santalales > Viscaceae > Viscum > Viscum album. The sequence goes on from OY728123.1 coordinate 598,958,674, forward strand.
GAGAGTCTGACTTATCCTGTAATGGTGAACCAGTAAGCGGATGTTTTCCCTGATGATGTTCCTGGACTTCCTCCACACAGAGAGGTGGAATTCGACCATGACCTATACCCCGAGAAAACACTGATATCTACTCCATCATATCGGATGGATCTCGCTGAGCTTTGCGAACTGAGGGTACCACTTGAGGATGTCTAGGGAAAGGGATTCTTCAAGCCCCATTTTTTTCTTTGGGAAGCCCTGATTCTGTTTGCCAAGAAGGAGGACGGGAGCATGCGGCTCTATGTTGACTACTGTCACCTGAACCAGGTGACCATGAAGAACAAGTACACACCTCTGAGGATAAACTATATATTTGATCAGATCAAGGGAGATCATTGCTTCTTGAAGATAGACCTCAGATCAGGCTATGATCAGCTAAGAGTTTGAGATGGGGATGTGCAAAAGACGGTCTTCTGGTGTCGGTACTGCCATTACGAGTTCTTGGATATGCCCTTTGACATAACCAATTCTCCAGCAGTTTTCATGAGTCTCTTGAACAGGATCCTCCAGCCTTATCTAGATCGCTTTGTCATAGTCTTCATTGAAGACATACTGATCTACTTGACTACTAGGGAGGAGAATTCCTACCACTTACAGGTATTACTGGACACACTCTGAGAGAACCAGATTTATGATAACCTCTCAAAGTGCCAGATTTGGATTTGAGATGTTCACTTCTTGGGACACGTCATCTCGGAGGCTGGAGTTATAGTAGATCCAGTGATGATTGAAGCAGTTCTTTCTTGGGAGCCACCCCACAGTGCGATAGATGTATGGAGTTTCTTGGGTTTGGAGGGATACTACCTGAGATTCGTTTCAGATTTCTTCAGATTTGTAGCCCCACTATCATCCTTGACGAAGAAGGGGAAACCCTTCGTGTGGCCGGAGAGATGCCAGCAGTGCTTTCAAGAGCCGAGATAGAGGCTAACTAGTGCCCCCATCTTAAGGCTCCCAGAGGAAGGCGTAGGGTACATTGTTTACGGCAACACATCAGGGACCGTACTCAAGTGTGTCCTGATGCAGGAGAGAGTAGTGATCGCTTATGTTTCTCGGAAGCTAAGAAAACATGAGTAGAACTATGCTACCCATGACCTGGAGTTAGCAGCCAGTGGTCTTCGCCTAAAAGATGTGTCATCACTATCAAATGGGTGAACATTTTACCATGTATTCTGATCACAATAATCTTAGGTATATCTTCTCTCCGAAGGACTAGTACTTGAGACATTGACGTTGGCTTGAGTTCCTCCAGGACTATGAATTCAAGATATTCTATACTCCTATGAAGGGGAACGTTTTTGTGGATACGCTCAGCAGGAGGACTGGTATTTAGATGCTAGGAGAGGCGACAGAGCAGCTAACTGCCTTACATATATCCATTATGGATAGGGATGGAGCAGACTATCTTCAGTCTCTTACAGTCACACCCCCACTTCTTCAGCGAGTTAGGGAGGTGTAACATGGGGACGCTAACTATGAGATGTGACACACTCAGATATCCACAATGTAGGCACCTGAGGGATTTTCTGAAGGTGGGGAGCATGTCATCCTCTTCAGAGGACGTACCATGTTTCCAGTTTCACTTCCGGAGTAAGTGTTGAGGGAGTTCCACACATCCCCTATAGCGGTACATCCAGGAGTGGAGAAGATGTACCAGGACCTTCAACGACAACACTGGTGGTCAAGTTTGAAGAATGCATTAATGGAGATTGTCTCATGGTGCCTCACTAGTCAGCATGTGAAGGCAGAGGACCAGGTACCAGAAGGCTTGGTTAAGCCCTTAGAGGTCCCAGAGTGGAAGTGGGATGGGATATCCATGGACTTCGTTATGGGTCTTCCACGTACAACCAGGGGTCACGACTCGATTTGGGTGATTTTCGACTGACTCACAAAATCGGCCCACTTCCTACGGATCAAAGAGCAGGGCTCAGTAGAGAGCTTGAGACACATTTATGTACAAGATATTGTGCGGTCACATGGAGTACCATCTTTTTTTGTCTCCGACTGTGACACATAGTTTACTTCCCTCTTATTGGCGGAGTTGTAGGAAGCTTTTGTGACACAACATCACTTGATCACTGCCTCCCATCCTCAGATGGATGGTCAGAACAAGGGGACCATCTAGACCCTTGAGGACATGCTTTGTGAAAGTTTCCTTCAATTAGGTCGCAGAAGGGAGGATCACCTACATTTGGTGGAGTTTGTCTACAACAACAGCTAGCACTCCACCATCGGTATGGCACCTTTTGAGGCCTTGTATGGTCGAAAATTCAGATCGCCACTATGCTAGACAGACCCAAGAGAGTCAGCACTAGTGGGATAAGAGATGGTACGAGCTACCATAGAGAAGGTGCAGATCATCTAGGAGTGGATGAAGACTATACAGAGTAGGCAGAAGTTGTATGCTGACTGGAGGCAGACTCCTCTAGAGTTCGAGGATGGTGACCACGTTTTCCTACGGGTCTCACCTCAATGAGGACTACAGAGATTTGGATGAGGCATAAAATTATCTCCATGGTTAATTTGAACTATCCAAGTCCTCAACAAAGTAGGCGAGGTGTCTTACCACTTGGCTCTTCCACCAAAGTTGCATTAGGTGCACAACGTCTTCCATGTATCTCAGCTGATGAGATACGTGCATGACCCTTCTCACATTATCGACCATGGGGAGATATAAATCGATGACAGGGAGACATTCACAGAGATTCCAATGTAGGTTGAGGATCGACAATAGTGTATATTATGTGGACGGTCGATACCTCAAGTGTGCGCTCGCTGGAAGCACAGGAACCTCCAGGAGAGCACATGGGAGTGGGAGGCTCATATGCATTCACAGTACCCCCATTTGTTCCATTAGTTCAAGTTGTACATTATGGGGGCGTAAAGCCCATAGGTGGGGAGAATATAAAGACCCATAATTCCTATGTTATTTTTTTTAAATGCATGGAAATTTTATGAGTTTGTAGTTTTTAACGGCGCTTGATTCTGAGGCCCGGTGTGTCCTGAATCAATTTCTAAATTTTTGTTCGGGTACATTTTGTAAATGTATGAGTGGGTTTATTATAACTTCTGAACCAGTGATCGGAATCGATGTCTGAGGGCACCATTGAACTGGTAGCATCGGCGATTGTTTAGTGATACCTTCACAATAGTTTTGTTTTATTGAAACTGGAAGATAGTAATTGTGGGTTTTTAATTAAATTGAATAAAGTTATAGTTTTCAATTTATTTTATTTTGGTGGTTGAGACCTCCAAGGGGAGGGTAGTGGTAGGGGCCACCACAACATAACCTCCCATGAGAGGTTATGGTGGTGGGGCCCACCTGCACATAACCTCCATTCGGAGGATTATTAGGTTGGTCCCACATAATCTTTAAACCTCCTATATAGCCCCAATTAAATTGGTGAAACTCTTCACCTCCCCCCTTCATTTAAGGAGCGATCTCCTCCAATTTAATTAAGTAAAGTAACTTAATTAATTTGGAATCATTTTGAATTCTTCGAAATCATTATGAAAACATTATAATATGTGATGTATTATTATGGTTGGGGGTTGGCATAATCCTTTTTGGGAGAATTAAGGAGAGGATGAGACTTTGGGAGAATTGAGAGGACTTAATCCTCTCAATGAAGAAGGCGAAAAAGGCCCGTCACCACCGAAGAATAATGAGCACCAGATTCTCCCTCTTAAACTGGGGAAAGTAGAGAAAACACTATCTTCCATGGAGGATACTAATGATGTCATTTCGACTCATATTCCCCGAATCTTTCCTCCATGACTTCCTCGTCATCTCCTATGCCATTGACGAAACGATGTTGCTTTCCCGTGACTCCAACAATGATCACCAAACTCGAGGTAGGGTGTTTGAATTGCTTTTTACTCGTTCTTCTTTGTACAAATTTCTAGTATGAGAAACGAATGATATCACCATAAAAATGATGGTTTGGACCGCAAAAACTTGGCCCAACCATCCCCTTTTTTAGGTTCTTGTTTGATGAATATGGAGGCGGTACATGAGGCGACTGACAACAAGTCACCCGTGAAGAAAGTCGGTGGTGCAAGGCCGCTGGCATGCCATAAGGGCACAACACTACAGTGCCTCTTAGTGAACCGAGCTGCGGCCAGGCGGGTCATTGCAGGGCTGGAGTGGCGCGGTGCCATCGCACTGCACCGGAAGAAAATGGATGCGGAGGTCGGACGACGGCGCGGAGCCATGGCACCACACAGAGCAGTAGGGAGCCGAGTCCAGGGCAGGCCCTAGAAGAGTGGTGGGTGCCGTCACACCACGGCGGTGGTGCAAGACCGCGGCCAGGGCGGGACATGGCGGAGGTCCGTGGCGTTGTCACACCGCACCAGTGGTGCAGAACGGCAACCATAGGCCGCGGTGGATAGGAGAGGGTGACTGGCTGAGCTAGCCACCAGTGCGCACTACAGGAGGGAGCCTTCGGGTCCTGCAGTTACCAAGGGTCGATGCCTCGCGCTAGTCCTATCGGACAAAGGGGGTGAAGAAAACCCCTCCCATGCGTGGCCAGCCAGGCCACGTGGCCCGGCCCGCTGACTAGGCCACGTGGGCCGCTAGGCCGTGGAGCCCCTTTAGGCGGGTCAGCCCCTTCGGCTCTGGTCAGACCCACAGACCGGGTCAGAACCGTGTCCAGACCCAGGTCGGGTCGGGTCAGGTCGTGTCGGTCCACCTGGGTCGGACATGACTCGAACCCATCAGACCCAATTACCCCTAATCGCCTATAACTCGGGATATAGGTGTCCGTTTGACAAACCGTCAGTGGCCCCATTTTCCATGGAATGAAGTTGTCCCTTTGAGAATACACCACTGGAGTTCTAATTATAGTTGAGATATGTTCATGTTTGTTCGTTCACGAAACCTACTGGGCCCCCGGGACTAAAAGGTTAATAAATCACAGACTGGGTGTCCGATTGATGAACCATCTGATGCGTTGATACACATATAACATGGCGGTCCCTTGAGATACTTCCAAATGCGACTTCATGATAGTTTGAGTATTGACCTGTATTTCGTGGAGCGGATCCTCCTAGAGAATAGTGTATGTTCATGAGGCTGTAGTCCCCCATAATCATTATCAACAAATTGTTTCCCATTTTATGGATGAGGAGATTGATATAAGTTATTAAAATTTCAGAATAAAAAATAATTATATTAGATATATTTAATATGTTATATAAAAATTAATGAATAATATTATATGTTTCTATAATAATAAATTTAAATTAAAATACATAGATTTAAACATTACCTCTTCATTAGGAAACCTCTTTTCATAAAACCAAACTCCATCCATGGTGGGATTTTTAATCTAACAAATTCCCCTAGTATGCTTATAAGTAATTAGTGAATATAATTTGGCATGTGATTTCATAATAAATATATTTTTAGTTTAAATGCGATAGGATATGTGTCAGACTTTTATAATTGTGAGAGAGGATAATCATAGATGCTTTGAAATGATAAAATTTTAGACACGCATTTTTCTCATTCCTGAAACACAAAAATGGTAATTGTTGAGCCATATTCGTTTGAAGGCCTATCTATTTCCATACAATGTGTTTTGGATAATTTTGGAATCATATGTATCCATTATTTTCTATTTTCAACACCCAGTAAACCCATTTATATAACAACCATTGTAATTAATTTTTAATTAATTTGTTATAAATAATGTTCAAAAGAAAAATTTAAATTGTTAGAAAATATAAATTATTATTATTCCAAACATGGAATCAATTTTTTAAAATTCTATTATTGTATGTTGAAAAATTCAATTTAAAATTAATCCCACAGACATGTCGAAAAAATATGTTTTGTAAAAAAACATTCAATATTTTAAAATGATTTTAGAATTAAATTAAATAAGTAATGGTTTCAAATAACCATGTTCTTTATCAATGAGTATAATTTGAAAATTTTCACTTTAAAACCATTTCAAAGAATAATATAAATTTTTTCAAAATTTAAATCCAATGAAATTTTTAATGAAAATCCAAAATTTTCAAAATTAATAAAAAAAATATTTTCATTAAATTCAATATAATTCACTAAAAGATAGTTATTAAATGTATATTTTATAAATCAATATTATTTATTTAATTATGATTTCAAAAATTTCATTCAAATATTAAATTATATGTGTAAAGTGTAACTAAACTAACATTTTGAAAATTACAGTTCTTCATAAATTATTTCTTTTTTCATTCTAATTATTCCAATTTATTACTGATGAATATAAACAAATTTAATTTTTTATGAACATGTTTAAAACAGATAATTTTCATTACATAGTTGTTACGTTTCATATGCCACTATAAAACACCAATGTTATTATGGTCATGTTTAAATTATAATATTTTAATATTTTATCACGTCTCATTAAAACTCAGTGGGTTGTGAATTTAATACTAAAATTGAAATTGATTTTATTTAACGAAAATTTATTATACTGTATCCGGGTTTTATATCACATTATATACTATTTCTCATAATCATATACACTCTCAAACATGATATTACTCTTCAAATAATTGTTTTTACATTTTACCCTATTAAATAATGTACATCCTCACAATTTAACCTATATCTCAGAAATAAAGGGTTTGGAATTTAAAATTTAATTTGATAGAATCCCACATCATAAAATGGATTAATAAAAAACCTATTTATAAGAGACTAAATATTGTAAAAATGTCACATACCTAGGTTAACATATAGGATATCATTTGTGGTAAATTAAGTCATGTGCAATAAGAGAATACTAATAACAAAGGATTCATTATCATATTCGTTTATCTTTCCACCCATTAATTCCATGAGATAGAGTTATTTAATTTACATTCAAAGTACAACATAATATAATGGCCTTATAGTATGGAAATTTGTAGAGACTATTCCCCATCGATTAATTGGTTTAGGACCATAAAATAAATCATCTATATTTTATTTGGATTACCTATATAATATTAATCTTGATGTTCTATCATTATAAATTATTTTTCATACATATAAATGATATCATATTTATCTTTTCATAGAATTTGGAATATTCTCTTCATATTCCCTCAACCCTCATGATGGAAATTCATATCCATGAAGAGTACTATAAAACCCTTCCATTAAATTCAAGTTCCTTAATATTCATTATAATTATTTTATATAAATGACCAACTTTGATCAAAATCCAATGAGAAATGACAAGCATACCAGATAAATTTATCCCATTAATTACTTCTTATAGAGAGAAATATTATCTATATGGATCTTATCAATTTCTGAACTACAAAAGGTTTTGTAGATCCTTTAAATTATAAAGGTTTCATACATTTAAAGTGGTCTAATATTGTTACACCACATGTTGGGGGAGCATGAAACTCAATAATGGAACATTTATTTCTCATAACATAACATAGTTTCACGAATACAGTTATAATTGGTTCAGCTTCTTCTGTAGCCCCAGTTATAGCTTCATATTCTTTTTAATGATGTAAATTGCTACATTGGTTACACAAATTGATATGGTTTACACTCCTTCTACTAGGAACTATTTATAAATAGTGGTATACAATATATTATATCAAAAAAACATAAAACATTATGTATAATATAAAAAATAGTTTGAATAATAACAAAAATCGATAAATTTAAGAATGTCTAATTATAAAATTATAAACATGGTTTAATTCTTAATGTCATCAAATCATTAAAATATTTCCAAATCTATCATAATGGTATTTATTGAAAATAAGATTTATAAATGATTATCTCATGGGATTATCATACCAGATAAGTAATAAAGCCTATTATCATGCAACAGGAAAATCTCTAGTCAAGCACAAAATGTATTTTTAGAGATGTTACATTGAGGTACATCTAGGCCATAACCATGTAAACTTGTAAAATCAATATAGGTAGGTATTAGTCATGAAACCACATAATTTATACCTTAACAAATAATTTTTTTAAGTTATATTATAATTAGTCTTATCATTAATGTCGGTCATATGGTTACATTCCATAATATATTTTTAAATATCTAGTTCCCAATGTTTCTAATAAACATAATATGATAACATATGTAAAGACTATGACTCCAATATTCTAGTTTCAGTGGATAATTAAATGTAATTTGATGTAGATACAATGTAACACATCTTTAATTAATGAATAGTTTAGTGGTTTTGTTATTATAATAACATACTTGAGTTTCACATACTTTTGAAAAAAATAAATTGCAAAAATTTATTTTCTATGAAAACCAAAAAATCCCACTATGTATACCATTATTTATGAATTATAAAACTCTTAATAGTATCCATGGTATAATAAATCATTTTTATGGGGTGAGCTCAGATTCCCTATATGTATATTTGTAAAGAGGAATCTACCACAAATAAAAACAAATAATCAATATGTCAAGGTAAATAACTGATACACATTTAATTTAAAAAATAACCTGAATAAGATTTGTAGAAAATATATGATTATAAAATAAATCCATATAAATAATCACATGATCATAAAACATATCCATTAATATTATAACTAATAACAAAATAAAAATTACATAAATAATGGAGAAATTATTAATTCAGGGATTCTAAAATATACATTCATGTACTTTTATAAGATAGTAAAAATATTTGTGATAACCCCATTTAATTTCTCCAATGAATATGTCTCATTATTCCTATCGATGCATCGATAGTATATCTTTAACATGGATGCAACTATCTTATATTATGTCCAATTTATTATTAATATGAAATTGGTGAAACATTGTAAACAAAAATATCATAATGAAGGAAACATGAAAAACGATAATAAATACCCAAATCAAATAATAATAACCACAAAACATCCATATTAATATGGTTAATATTAATAAAATTGTATATCATTAATCAAATTTATCATAAAAATACCAAATAAATGTGAAAAATGATATTTCATTATAGAAGAAAATTCATATCATTTCCTAATGATTAAAAAAAACAATCCCTTCATATATTTAGTAAAATAGAAACATGAATATTTCATAAAATGACAAAAATATTCAACTAAAAAACATTTATCAAAATTAAAACATTTTTGAAAAATTAATTAAAAAATAATATTTAATATTTAGAATCCAATTTTAAAATTTTTTAAAAGTCATTTATTTTGTTGAAAAATGATTTTTGTCCCGAGAGAGAAATAATGTTAAATTTTATTGAAAACATTTTATATGTTAGTTATAGTATAATAGATATAAATATTTTACTATTATAGGAGAAAATATATAGTAAAATTATTAGAATAAAATTAATAGTTTTTATTAAATAATAATAAAATATTTTCATTCAATGGAAAGACAAGTATAAAAAATCTTGATTAAAAGGACATTGAAACGTAAAACCTTAACATATTTTCTAAATTTTGAATCATAAGACCCATGAAAGAATTAAATTCAAATGAACCATTAAATATGATATCATGGAATAGTTTTTGGAAATAATATATCATGTAGGGATTATATAAAGTAGATAATAAAATGAGTAGTGAATATGGAATATGTCTCATGAATATAAAAGTGATATGAGAAATGCTTACCTCAGATCTGATTTCCTTATCTCTGATTATACGACCAAAATATATAATATATAATAATTATTCAATTAATAATAAACCGTAATTATTTATATTATGCCATATTCAATTTACGAATAGTATTTCAAGACCTTTTTATTGTCAATCAATTGTTAACATCGCCGTTTTAGGTGATAATTTCTTTGTTTTTCATGAATGTTTTGGATAAGAAATTTATTTCATTTTAATTTGATAATGGTTCCACAATATTAATATTATAAATAAATTATTTATATATATATATATATTCATTAACAATTTATTTATATTAATATATAAAATATATATTCCGGAAATGGATTAAACCACGTATGGTCATGGTAAGCAGTATGTACGCACAACTGTTGTCTCCATTTTCTCGACTGATGGAATGGATGGAATATTAATGTCAATTACCATCTAAAAAATCTATATTATAAATATATGTGTGTGTTTTATACAAATAAAATCCATTCTTATTACCATACATATATAAATTAAATGAAAAACATTTCATAAATCTATGTGTTGGGGTTAGTCTACACGTATGCGTGATCGATGTTATCATTTCTCTACAAATTAGAAAGTAAAAGGTTATTTGTGATTTTATATTTCCAGAATTATTTTTAGGTTATAAATATCAAATATATTAATTAAAAATATAATTACTACCTACAATGTAAAGAGTATATAATATAATAAATCTCATCATTTTGAGAGGTGGTGGTCCACCATACACATGAGTTACATTATCATAACCCACATATATTGTAAAGTAAAAATGTATATGTGATATCATCATTTATATTTTTTCATAGTTTTATAAATATCATATAAATATTTTATATATATTATTATACCAATAATTTTATGATGATGATAGAAAATGATATACATCTCTTCACGTGGAGGTAGTCTTCCGTACACCCAGCTGATGTTTTCTTTTCACATTTAGTGTAAATTGAAATTGACATGGTTACATAAATTTAAATAAAAAAATTTCAGTATATGGGAGATAATATTTATTTTATATTATCTCAATTTAAGAATATTATAAAAACGTATAATAATATTTAAAATAAGAACACGTTGTAAAAAAACATAACCTCTTCTTCGGGAATCATTTATTGGTTTTTCAAAAATAATTCCAATATTATATTTTAAATATAAAAAATTATTCTAGTGCGTGGGGTAAAAATTAAGGAATATATTTTTCCATTAATTTTACGACCCCAAGTGATAAGTTTCCATGTTGTGGATATGAGATAGGGTGGCCTTATCTAAATGGGGGAGTGGATACACATAATTTTTTTGTAAAGATAGAGTGATACCCACATTTTTTGTATATAAATCACCTTCAAAATAGGATATTGTAGAACTATAGTGGTTATGTAGTCAAAATAATTCAACAAAACTGGTTCTGGGAATGTATTTGGTTATAGTGAAATATTATATTATTATATTAGCCCCTAAAAACCCAATTTTACCTGAACAACGATAATTAATTCTTATATATATTAATTTTCATAATTGTAAAATAATGTATTGGTCTTGTTAGATAATATTAACTACTATTATTAGAAATATGGAATAATTTTTTCCAAATTCAATTCAATAAATTAGTAGAATGAAATTAATAATTAAACCCACAGGCGCATTGGAAAAAAATGAGTTCTCTATAGAAATACATTCAAAAGATTAAAATGTTTTATATCATAATTTATAATAAATTTGATTAAAATAGAAAATATTTGTTAAACATTTATATAATTTAAATAACTTCACATTATGGAAATTTCAAAATATATAATACCATTTTATATAATTTAAAATACTATGTTTTTTTAGTAAAAATTGTTATTTTTTCACTATTTAAAAAAAATTATCTTTTTTAGTAAATTACAAAAAATTTATAGAAATAAAATTTTTAAATGTAGATTAAAAAAATATCTTTTTATTCAAATAAATTTTTAAAATTGTTTAAAAAATTATTTTATATAACGTACTCAATGCACGACTAAACCACATATTAAAAAAATAAAGGATTTCTGACAAAAATCCATTTCAAATGTTTCATTTATTTTTTCTAATTATTTGGTACCCATTTTTTATTACAAGTGAAAACAATATAATTTTTATAGTTTAGTTATTATTATTCCTACCCACCTAAATATCAACAAGGTTATAATTTTCATGTCTAGATAATTTTAAATTAATAAATTATTATTTTTTGTTCAAACCTGATGTTTTGTATAATTCAATCTATCAAACAGATTAATTTTTTAATTAAATAATATCTTAATTTTATAGGTTGTTATATTATATTCCAATATTTCTATTTTATGTCATTTACACTATCAATCAATACATTCTTATTTTAAAATCCATGTGTGTTACTTCTTCTGTATTTATTTCTAGGAGAATTTTGTTTTGGTCCAAAATCCATTTTCTAGAGAGGAATAAGATTCATTTATATTAAAAAAATTACAATTCTTTAAGAGATAAATATTACTTCAACTCATAAAATAATGATTCAAAAAATTGAATATTATTTTTCATTACATTTTGTTCATTATATTTATGTTATCTATCCCTATTAGGTTAATGTTTTATCATCCAACCTATATTTTCCTTAATTATGTGATTATTTTGTGTTATCGTCATTTTTTTTAAAATTTATTTACTTCATGGTGATATTTGACACCATTATGAGGAAACATTTAAATGAATGGGTTATTTATTAAATTTTAAGTCGTGTCATTTATATATTTTATATGGTAAATTTTATTTAAATGAGTACATTTTTAAAATTAAATTATTATCGTATATATATATTATGAAACCCATTGTATTTAAATGGGTTATTTATGATTTGATAAGTGAATGATTTTTTTACTAGAACATGTATGTATAGATGATGATAAGTGGGGACATATATTTCTCAATAATTATCTTTTTTATAGTTTATATCTGGAGTGATAGGTATTCATGATCACATTTCGATTTCTAGAAAACATGGTTCATGATGGTGTGTAAAATGAATGTAATGCTTCCTTATACTAATATTTGTTATTTATTAAAAGGATGTAATTCATTATGATAATACAATATCATGATTCAATGTTAATTTTTAATTATAATAAGTCTTTTTATATGTCTTATTTTTCATTATTGATCTTTGGTGCCATCATGTTTTTTTGTCATGTATATTTATGTTCACATATGTTTTATCTTAATCACCCAAGTTGTTCAAAAAAATTTATGAACATTGTGTTTTTCCTTATTCTTATAAACTCATCCTTGATAAATTGTTCATTCATTCCCCTCTAAGAATTTATTCTCAACCATTTAATAGTTTTTCATTCCCCTAGTTATGAGGATGTGTCACCATAATGAGATGAATAGAAGATGATTTTTTATGATTCCTTTACAGAAAAATTATATCATATATTTTAATATATAATGGTAATTTTGGTTTTCTCAAAAGACTATATACATATAGATAAATGAAATGTCATTACCTGTCCCTCGGGGGCCATGCTGTGACTACCCTAAGCCCGCCTTCCATAGGCTAGGGGCTGGCGACTAGCATTGAAAGACGTATTCCCTAAAACCGGGATGACATTGCCTTTATAACCAGTAAACACACACTACCAAGAAGACATAAATATTCAAACACAAGTAAACTATATAGTAAACTAGTTGTGTATGGTATAAAAAAGGGGCCAGAATACATGCCCAATTGGACACTACAAGAAAACTAAAACAACTCATGTGAACAGTCACCAAGGATCCTACATGAAGGGTAGGTATAGCTCTCGAACAGTCGTCTCTATGGTACTCATCATCTATGACCCACCTCCAAGATACCTCCAGCCCCGATACCCTCTTCCTCAGTCAGCATTGTCTGTTGTCTGCACCAAACACAACAGGGTGTGGGCATAGCCCTTGCAGCGGTGAGTATAACGATGTAGGGACCCCGAGACCCTCAAGTTCTCACAAAATCTAAAATGTATAAACCACAAAACATGAATTCAACTGAAAACCCTACTCAGGTATATTCCCATGAATATACCAAAGTTATCAAGTAATATCATCTCAATCATTTTCAAACACAATGTCCAACTCAGAATTCCAAAAGCTCATCGGTTTAACAAGGGATGTATTTCCATGATGGTAAGTACCACGCATGTATTCCACACATTATAATTCCACCTAGGTATTACTATGAAGGAAAATTACCACATAGGTACACCACATAAGTGGATATCACCAAGGTATCACCATGAAGGTATATAACACAATGTCACATACTCACCTCACACCAGGTATAACATAGGTACACTAGTAGAGATGATTAGATGTAACTACTGAATCATATTACTGTATTAAGAAGAAAACCCACGACGGATCCCTAATTGGAGAGCCACAAAGGATCCTAGTACATCATCAAAACCACCCAGGATCCAAGTATAAAGTTAGTACATCGTCAGACCCACCTAGGATCCTAGTAAATCATCAATACATCATCAGACCCACAAAGTATCCTAGTACATCGTCAGTACAACGTCAGACCCACAAAAGATCCTAGTACATTGTCAGTACATCGTCAGACCCACATAGGATCCTAGTACATTGTCAGTACATCGTCAGACCCACACAGGTTCCTAGTACAATGTTTGTACATTGTCCGACCCACACAGAATCCTAATACATCATCATTACATCGTTATACCCCCATAGTATCCTAGTACATCATCATTACATTGTTAGAACCACACAAGATCCTAGTACATCATTAGTACATCGTCAGACCCACACATGATCCTATTACATCATCACAACCAGCTACAGGGTATCTGCACAATGCTTGCTCGTCTCTGAGAGAGTCCTCTCCTCAAGCTATGGGTAGATAATCCAAATTCAATTAATTCCCCCAAATAAGTATCACAAAGGACCTCCATGTAATAGGGGTCTCAACGCAATATACGGTGCATAAATCAGATGTCCAGTCTGTAAGTTATTAGACATTTAGTTTTGAGGGTCTGTTTGGATTCGTGCTCGATCCAAATCGACCATAACCAAACTTTATCGAAATATTATGTGGGATATACCAAAAGTACCGTCTCACTCCAAGGTTTCTGGAACTACAGACAGTTCGTCAAACAGACGCTCGTTGCCAATGTTTTGTCCAAAAATATCGAATGGGTTGAAACTGGTCCGGGTTCAGTCCAACCCGGTCGGACCAAACCGGCCCGACCCATCCTGGGCCAACCCAGTTTGGGTCTTCCTGGCCTAACTCGCTGGTTCTGGCCCAGCCCGCGGTGTGACCCCACCCACGCTGGGCGGCCCACAGAGCAGGGTGGCCATGGGGAGGCCGCGGCGCGGTGGTCAGCCGCCGCTGGCCGGATGGCTGACTTTCCACCTTTCATCACTGTGGAAGATGTCGAGGGCTTCCACATCGGGTGGAACGGACATGCCTTGCTATCCCTGTCGTACAGCAGACCACATCCTTTCCTCTGCCGTGGACGATGGGCGGAAACACTTCTCCAGTGGGGCGGTCATGCAGCCTCCTTCGTCGTTGCCGGTCGTGGTCTCGGCTGCCATTCCCATGCCCAACCGGTATTGTTTGACATCCTCATCCATCAAGATTAACACACAATCCATGAAGAACGAAGGAGGGATCAAACTAAGTTCATCAGGCCTGCTCCCTCCACATTAGTTCGGTAGAAGGAAGACAATGAGAATTAATTCAACGTAATACATGAAGTATAACTGAACCCATACCATGAAGGTTTGTTGATGTGTTTCACAATGAATAATGGTGAAGGTGAAGAGGGTGCCAACAATAGTCTCTTCTAAATCACGCTTCTGATGTCATCTCGTGCGTCGTCCTCTTTATTGATTCTGAAGAACATTCTTCGATGTCATTCACCATTTGGAAGAAAATTTCTTCATTGGAGAGGTAGGATTTCTCCATAGCATTCTCCTAATTCTACACACTTCTCGAACCAATATTGCAAAGAAAAGGGGTGTAAAAATAAATTAAATTTAGTATATTAATTTATGTTGGCATAATTAAATGTTGACACATTTAATTATTTTAAGTTGGCTCCAACAAATAAGTGGGTAGTTGAAAGGGGTATCTACCATTAAAGAGGGTTTGGGTGGTCCCCGCCTTTATGTTCAAAATGGGGGTTTTAGTTCGTTTGGTCCCCACCTCGTTATCATTCATGAGGTAGGTTTTATTGGAAATAAAAGAAAAGTTTATTTTATTTTATTTTTCATTTCTATGAAAATCACAAAATCTATCTTTCACCCTCGACCTACTGCGGTTGAGGTGAGTGTCTCATTATGTGAATATTGGATCTGTGATTTCAATGGTGTCCTTGTATTTAAATTCCATGCACCGGTTCAAAAGTTACAAAAACCCGTATGCACATTTACTGAACGTAACTGAAAAAAAGTTTATAAATTCATTCTGGGCACACTGGGGCTCAGAATCTTGCACCATCAATTTTGGTAGACTCATAAAATACCCATATAAATAAAAAAAATTAGATTGAAATTACAGGTCTTTACATTCTCCCCACCTCTGGGATTTGTGTCCCCGAAAGCCACATCACAAAACTAGGAAAACAAGTGCGGGTACTGAGCACGAATCTTAGCCTCCTGCTCCCATGTGGTCTCCTAGAGGTTCCTGTGCTGCCAGCGAACACACACCAGAGGTATCGACCTCTCATGAAGTACATTCTCCTCTCGATCCTCAATCATAGGAGGAAACTCTGTAAACGTCTCCCCATCATCGATGTTTATCTCTCTAAGGTCAATGATATGGGAAGGTATTTGCACATATCTCCTCAGTTAGGATACATGGAAGACATCGCACACCAGGTGAAACTGAAGGGGATGTTACAAGCGGTAAGACACCTTTCAAACTATACTAAGTACTTGAAAGGGTCCAATGAACCTCGAAGATAAATTGCCTCCCAGGAAAAACCTCTGCAAACCACATCGGGGTGAGACCCGTAGGAAGTCGTGGTCACCATCCTCAAACTCCAGAGGTCTATATCTCCCGTCAGCATAAGCCTTTTGCTTGATCTGTGCAGCCTTCATCAACTCTTGGAATATTTTCACTTACTCTATGGTAGCTCATACAATCTCAAGTCCCACTAGTGCTGACTTCCATAGGTCAGCCTTGCACAAAGGTTATCTGCAAGGTCGGTAGTATGATGCCTCGAAAGGTTCCATCACAAGGGTGGAGTGATAGATCATATTGTATGCATACTCCACCAAAGTCATGTGATCCTCCCAACTATTACCGAAGTCGAGAACACTAGCACGTAGCATGTCATCGAGGGTCTGAATAGTTCGCCCCAACTGGCCATCTGTATGAGGATGGAAGGCGGTGATCAAATTAAGTTGCATCCCAAAATACCCCTTCAACCCCTTCCATAGTCTGGAACTAAAATGTGCAACATGATCAGAGACAATCATCAAGGGTACTCCATGAAGCTGCAAAATCTCCGGCACATAGAGGCATCCCAAACTCTCCACAGAACCATGTTCTCTGATCGGTAAGAATTGGGCTACCTTGGTGAGTCGGTCGAAGATCACCTAGATAGAATCATGACCTTTAGGTGTACGTGTAAATACTATAATAATGTACATGGATATACCATATAACATCCACTATGGGACCTCCAAAGGCTGAACTAGGCCAGCTGGTACCTGATGATCCACCTTCACATACTAACAAGTGAGGTACCGATAGACAATCTCTGCTAATTATTTCTTCATTTCTGGCACCAATGATGTCTTCAGAGCTCTTGGTACATCTTTTCCAGACATGGATGTACTTCTAGAGGGGATGTGTGAAACTCCCCCAACACTTCTTCATGAAGTGACACTTGAACCATGGCACATCCTCTTACGAGAATGATGTGCTCCCCACCTTCAGAAAATCCATCAGGTTCCGGTCCTATGAATATCTGATCACATTGAGCCTCGGAGTCAGCATCCTCATGTTGTGCCTCCCTAACTCGCTGAAAATGTGGAGGAGTGACAATAAGAGACTCAAGGAAAACAACTCCATCTCGATCCACAATGGATATCTACAATGTGTCCAGTTGCCCCGTTGCCTCACCTAGCAGCTGTATACCAGATATCTTACTGAGTGAATCTACTACAATGTTCCCCTTCCCAAGATTATAGACTATCTCGAAGTCATATTCCTAAAGGAACTCAATCCAACATCGTTGTATAAGGTTCATGTCCTTCGGAGAGAATATATACCTAAGACTCTTCTGATCCGAGTAGACTGTAAAATGCTCGCTTATCAAGTAATGTAATGATATCGTCATGGAGAAGACCACTGCTACTAACTCCAGGTCATGGGTAGCATAGTTCTACTCATGCAGCCTCAGTTGTCGAGAACCATATGCAATCACTGATCACTCCTGCATCAGGACACAATCTTATTTGTTCCCTGATGTGTCACAGTAAAATACATACCCATCTCCCTCCTCTGGAAGCCTCAATATTGGGGCACTAGTCAACCTCTTCCTTAGCTCCTGAAAAATCTGCTGACATCTCTCCAAACAAATGAAGGGTTTCCCCTTCTTTTTCAACACTGATAAAGGTGATACAACTATGGATAAATATTGCACAAACATCTGGTAGTATCCAGCCAAACCCAGCAAACTCCATACCTCTATCACACTCTGGGGTGGATCCCAAGCATGTACTGCCTCAATCATTGCTAGATCCACTACAACATCAGCCTCTGAGATGACGTGTCCCAGAAATTTCACCTCTCAGATCCCAAACTAGCACTTAGAGTGCTTATCATAAAGCTGGTGCTCTCAGAGTGTGTCCAAAACTATCTTCAAATGATAGGCATGCACCTCCACAATATCCTAGTAGATCAGAATGACATCGATGAGGACTACTAATAAGCTATCAAGGTATGGATAAATGATACTGTTCATGATTCCCATGAAAACTAATGGAGCATTGGATATGATGAATGACATAACCAAGTACTCTTGATGGACATACCGATATCTGAAAGCCGTCTTCTTCACATCATCCTCTCACACTCTGAGTTGGTGATAGGATGATCTGAGATCTATCTTTGAGAGTACTATGCTCCTTTCAGCTGATCAAAGAGGTCGTAAATCCTTGGAAGTGGGTACTTGTTCTTCACTGTCACATATTTTAGGTGCCGATAGTCAACAAAAATCCTCAAGCTCCCATCCGCCTTCTTGGCGAACAAAATTGGGGCTGTCCAAGAAAAAAAACCGGGCCGAATAAACCCTTTCCCATATAAGTCTTCCAGATATACCCACACATCATGAAGCTCCATGAGAGCCATTTGATATGCTGTTGTGGAAATAGTTGCCATCCTAGGGTAAAATTTAATGTAAAATTCCACATCTCTATGAGGAGGGAGACCTAGAACATCATCAAGGAAGACATCACGTACTGGTCCACCACTACAGGATAACTTGGACACTCCACATCAACCGCTCTGAGGGTAAGGCTAGCCAACTGATGAGTGATCAGCTACACTCTCCTCCAGGTAAGTCCATTCGGGGATGAAAATTATCTCTTCTTATAGGTGAAGGTAACCCTGGTCCCAACATTCTGGACACAGCACACATTGCGCCTAATACAGTCAATCTGAGCATGGACTGTAGATAACTAGTCCATAACTAAGATGATATCAGAAGGCCTCAGCGTCGCTACTAGGAGATCTCAGTCGAAGCTCTCTCTAACTAGATTATGTTCACACTACCGGAACCAATGTGTAGTAGATTACTCTCCTGTAGGAGTCTCTAGCTGTAAGGATCAATCCAAAGACACCATCAGAATCACTGAGCTCTGAACGAGGGCAGTGGTAATAAAAGAATGACTGGATCTTGTGTCAATAATTATTGCAGCTAAGGTGGATTAGACACAGAATGTACCTCGTATGATCTCTAGAGAACCATGGTCATAGGCCTCAGCTTCCTGGAGCTAAGCTCACCCTTTTCCACAAGCTCCCTATGGTCAGGGTAGACCACCTGGTGGTGGCGGTGATAACATCTCAAATGCCCACCGCCAGCTACACCGCCATCACTCTACCATGTCAGCCTACTCCCTATGGACCACCTCAGTAGAACCCATGTCTCTACCTAGGTGGTACAACCACCATCTGTTGATCCTCCTTACGGAGGGTCGGAAAATCCGGAGCCATGTGACCCTGCCCACTGCATGTGAAGCACTTCATATTCCTTTAATGACTGGAGTTATCTCTAGTACCCCACAGAACTGATCCTAAGCCATGTGGTTGTCCACCTGTAGGTCTGGTCCTCTTGGACCACTATGACATTTGTCTTCTTCCACATATAGAAGAATCCACTACGAGACGACTGGTGGTGGATCTTGCTACTGGTGACTGTTCAGCAATAAAACTCTCCACTAAGAGGGCTCCCTCTAACACCCCCTCCTATGTCAAGATGCTAAGTGACATCATTAATGTCCTAATCTCGCACCTTAGTCCCTTCTCGAAAGTCCAAGCCCTAAATAATGGGTCATGTACCATATATGTGGAGTATCATGAGAGGTCGGTGATCCTCGCTGAGTATTGAGAAATATTCATGATGCCCTACTACAGATGAAGAAGTTCTTGTATGCATACTGCGTGAAGAGTCTCTGAGACAAACTCTGCACTAAATAGGTTCTTGAAGTCTACCCAGAGAAGTGTCACCTCGTCGTGAACCTAGATCCTCAAGCTTCGCCATATTCTTGCTGCTACCTATAAAAGAGTAGCGTCAGGATCACCATGAGATCAGCTTGTCTCCCAACCAGTCGGAAGACTCTCACCACAACCTCTAACCAATCCTCAGATGCATGTGGGTCCGTCTTGCCCTGGAACCTCAGTGGCCTCTGGCGCTGGAACTCATGCAACATGCTCAAGTGGTGTGCACCCTCTACTTTTGGGTCTAGTGGCATCATTGTCCAAACAGGTAGTGGTAGGCTGGTACCTCTCCCGCTGCCTCTAGTAGAAGAGGGCCTTGTACCGAGGCCTCGTCGCTCGGTGGGCTATGAGTGCATACTATACCTGGAACCCTAGCTAGATGTCTGCGTGGAGTAATCCTGAAAAAAAAACCGGTGCGCCGTGGTCAGAATGATATAGCTCGTGAGCTGACTCAAAGTGATCACATATAAAACTCTTGAAAACACACACAAAATAAGTGTTTTCGTGCACTGAGTCAAAAATCAGAAGTCAGGGTCATGGTGTTTGGATACACTGGTCGCCACACCAACACTGGATTCCCTAAAATAAAGACCACACTCACTATACGTAACACTATTTTTGTTAAAAAGACCAAAGTCCTATGTTCTACTCTAGAACTGACTCCTTTGATTCCAATTTGTCTTGACATGTCCCCTAAGGCCCGTTCTGTGACTACGTCAAGCCCACCTTCCATAGGCCAGGGGCTGACGATTAGCACCGAAAGGCGTATTCCCTAAAACCGTGAAGGCATTGCTTTTATAACCTGTAAACACAGACAACCATGAAAACAAAAAGATACGAACACCAGTAAACTGTATAGTAAACACGCTGTGTATAGTAAAAAAAAGGGGCCAGAATACAATCGAGCAGGAATGTTCAAGAAAACTGAAACTACTCTAGTGAACTCCTAACAAGGATCCTACCTGAAGGTTAGGTATATATCCCGAATAGTCGTATCTATGGTACGCCTCGTCTATGGTCCACCTTCGTGCTACCTCCAGCCTTCGTACCCTCGTCCTCAGTCAGCACCGTCTGTCGTCTACACCAAACACAAAAGTGTTCAGGAATAGACCGTGTAGGGGTGAGTATAATGATACTCTTTAAGAACCCCAAGACCCTCAAGGTCTCAAAAAATATCCAAAGGATAAACCACAAAAAAAGAATTTAACTGAAACCCCAACATAGGTATATGCCCATACATATACCTAAGTTATCAAGTAAGCCCGTCTCAATAATGGGGAAACACAAGGTCCAACTCAAAATCCCAAAGCTCATCTATTTCAAAAGGGAAGGATTACCATGATGGTAAGTACCACACATGTATTCCACATAGAATAATACCACCACAATATTACTATGAATGAAAAGTACCACACAGGTACACCACACATAAGGATACCACAAAGGTATCACCACAAAGGTATAGACTCATCTCACAATAGGTATTACATAGGTATAGTAGTAGAGATTATTATATATAACTACTAAATCATATAAAACTGTTAAGAGGGAGAAACATGAAGGATCCCAAATTTCTGACCCACACAGTATCCTAGTACATCGTCAGCCCCACACATGATACTAGTACACCGTCAGACCCACACATGATCGTAGTTCAATGATAGTACAACATCAGACCCACACAGGATCCCAGTACAACGTCAGCACATCGTCATACCCACAGATGATCCTAGTACATCATCAGACTGACACAAGATCCTAGTACATCAGCATTACATCATCATACCCACACAAGATCCTTGAACATTGTCAGTACATCTTCAGACCGACACAGGATCCTAGTACATTGTCAGTACACCGTCATACTAACACATGATCCTCGGAAAATATCAGTACATCGTCAGACCCACACAGGATCCTAGTACATCTTCAGTACATCCTCAGAACCACACATGATTCTAGAACATCGTCAGTATATCGTCAGACCCATACAAAATCCTAGTACATTGTCTGTATATTGTCAGACCCACACAGGATCCTAGTACATCGTCATAGCCAGCTAAAGGGTACCCGCACTAAGCTTGCTCGTCCATAGGAGATTATTCTCCTCATGCTACTATTAGATACTAAAACTTCCCTAATGTCCCATGAAGATGTATTACAAAGGAACGCATTGTAATAGGGGTCTCAACGCAACATATGGTGCATCAATAGGATTCATGGTCTGTAAGTTATTATCAATTTAGTCCTGAGGGCCCGGTTGGATTCGTGCTAGATCCAACCCAACCATATCCCCTATTTATCCAATTCTAATATGGGGTATACAAAAATTACTATCTTTCAGAAAGGTTTCAGGCACCATAGAAGTTTTTTCAAATGAATGACATGTGCCAATGTTTTGGCCAAAAGTAATGGATGGGTTGGAACTGGTCCGGGTCCCCGGCCCGTCCCAATCTGAGCTGACCCAGTTCAGGTTGAACTGGCCCAACCTTCTGGGTCCAACAAGGCCCATGCTTGGTGGCCAGTGGTGTGGGGTGGCCGCAATGCGGCAGGGCGGCCGCTATGCGGCGGTCCGTCGGGGCTGGTCGGATGGACTGTCCTCCTCTCCGCGTAGGGATGTCGGACGCTGTGCCTTTTCCGGCAGCTGGATCAGCTGGCCGTGCTCCCATTGTCGTTGTGGAAAATGATGCGGCCCTTCCACACCGGGTGGTGCAGATGCGCGCCTCCATCCCCTTCAGACGGTCAGCCGCTACCTTTGCTCTGTCTAGGCTGACGGGTCGTGACCCTTCATCAGTGGCACAAGCGTGCTACCGCCTTCATCGTGGCAGGTCATGGTGCCAACCATGGTTCCCGTACGCCACCAATGTAAGTTGACGTCCTCCTCCATCGCGAAGAACACACCAACCATGATTAATGGCAGAGGGATCGTGCCATGTTTGTTTGGTCCGCTCCCTCTACATTAGTTTGGTAGGAGGCGGATCATGAAGATTAATTCAACATAAAACACGAAGAATAACAAAACCCCAACCTTGATGGTCCGTTGATGTGTTGCACGATGAAGAATGGTGAAGGTGAATAGGGTGCCAATGGTCACCGCTTCTGCAATCACGCTACCGTTGTCGTGTCATGCGTCGTCGTCTTTATTTATTCTGAAAAAAATTCTTTGATGGAATTCTTTGTTTGGAGGAAAAGTTCTTTGTTGGAGAGGTAGGATTTCTATACAGCTTTCCCCCAATTATCCAAACTTAGTGAACCAATACTCCAAATAAAAGAGGTGAAAATATATATTAAATTAATTATATTAATTTATGTTGGAATAAATAAATGTTGACACATTTATTTAATTTATGTTGGATCCAACAAATAAATGGGGAGTTGAAAGGGGTTTCTCCCATTTAAGAAGGATCGGGTGGTCCCCGCCATTAATTTCAAAATGGGGGTTTTAGTTCAAGTGATCACCACTTATTAAACATTCATGTGGGAGGTCTTATTAGAAATGAAATAAAAGTTTATTTTATTTTATTTTTCATTTCCACGAAAAAAAATATAACGTTAACACTCGACCTATTACGGCCGAGGTGAAGGTCTTCATAAGTGAATACCAGCACTACGAGTTAAATGTTGTCCTTATATTTCAATTATGTGTACCAGTTAAAAATTTACAAAATCCCACTTGCATGTTTACTTAACATACCCAAAAAAATGTTCAGAAATTCATTCAGGGCACACTGGGCCTTGGAATCATGCGTCGTCAATTTTCGTGGACTCGTAAAATTCACATAAAAAATTTACATGGAAATTCCCAGTCTTTACATGAAATATTAATATTTATGAATTTCAATGTTTCAAATATTTTAAATGACTTAAAATAATGTATTATTTATCTTGTGTCTTTGTTTTTTTATTCCAAAGAAACTATTAATTACTTTTTTATATTATAGAATAAATATTTATAATTATGGTAAGATATTATTAGAGTAAAACCGCATAGATGATGAAATTTATTGGTTGAAATACATAAATTTTTTTAAATAATTTATTATTGTGTTTTCTATTAATTGACAACCCATTATTTATAAAAAAAAGTTGATATATCATTTGGTAGAGTATGTAACGCCCCGACCCTAGTTACCTAGAGTCGGTGCATTATTTTAATATATTGGAATGCTTACATGGAATCAATTCCCAACGGACCGTTTAGTTTTGCAGTCTTGGAAAATAGATTAAATACATGAAAGTAAAATTAAACTTCATAACATAAAAAACAACATAAATAATCCTTTAAGAATGACAGTATTCCCTTGTCTTAACCCTTCTTATCAATCACAATATACTTCTTGGAATCCTGGGAAAAATAAAACATTGAAAAGGGGTGAGCTCAAACGCACCGTAAGGGTATGCAATATAGAAGAAACATTCATAAATAATCATAAACATTTAAGGCAATGTATAACTAAAACAAAATCCTTTTAAACTTGAACTTCAACATAATATGGAAAAGGTAAAATGAAATAATTCCATTTACTTATTCACATGGATGTTCTTCTAGTCGAACAATCACATGCAATATCAATAACTACTTTCATAATAATGGAATGCATAATGCCAGACTATCATAACCACATAGCCAAGGCCTCGTGCCAAGACTACAAATAATATTTTTCCAAGGCCTTGTGCCAAGACACTAGTTTGTCTCATGAGACCTACCAATGCATCGAGGAGCTATCGCGGGCTCCACCCATCACATATTAAGTCCAATGAATTCCCATATGAAAAGAATTAAACATAACATAAAAATTCGTATTAAAACTAGCATATGAAATGTAAATACTTTCACCATAAACTATGAATGGTATAAAAATAGCACATCCATAGTCAATCATATCACAAAACATTGAATACAATATAGAAGTTTTGTATCATAATAAATCAACATCAAATAAGCGTATAATCCTTCAATGTATGTTGACATAGATGAAATAAAAACTCTTTTTAGGGAAATATCTCTTTCAAATTTAAAATCATTAAAGAGTCAAATATTTATAAAATACAACATTTTCTTTGAAAATATTCTTATTAGATTGTAAGGGATTCTTTGACGATTTTATAATGGTGGTAAATAGCCGCACCCGCCGTATAAGTTAAAAAAAACATTCTTACCTTAAATTTGTCGAAAGGTAAAAAGTGCCTTGTTTGGAAAACGACAGAAAGATTCCTTTAAAAACACTGAAGGGTAAAAATGACTTTAACCCATATTATTTGTAAATAGTAAAAAAAAATTTAAATACATTTCGAAGAGACATGGATGTGGATGATAAAGAAATCACAGTAGATTATTACGTATAAACAACCTCGGATAACGAAGAATTGTGAAATAACCCTTACCAATTTGGTAACTTACGAAACACACAACCCATGAAAGAGGTACCATACAATTAATATGTAAATACACATAAATTAATTTGTATTACCAAAAGAATAGAATTATGGGCTGTACATACACCACACAAAAGGTAATAGTGGCAATATGGCATGAATCTCACAGAAATAAGGACTGAGATGAAAAACCCTAACCTTGTACATTTCCTTGGTTGTGGTAGGTTAAACTCCTGTATAATGGTGAAATAATTGTTATAAATTATACAAGAATCATATATATTAATATGATATCATATATGATCTTTTACCATTGATTTGGTAATAATATCTTAGTATTATCGTTGTTTTGGGTGTTAACTTACTCGTTTTTCTTTTATATGTTTTGTTATGTAATCTGTGTTTGTCATGGATAGGTTGTATCTTAATCATATCAATAATGATATCAAGTTCTTAGATACTATTATTAATCATCAAATGAGAATTAAACTTGAATTGATACGATGGAGAATGAATCTCATCGCGTTCGTGGAGACAGTAGTCCGTACGTACGCACGAGCGACAATATCATTCTTTTGATATTAAAATAATATATAATTGGATGGTATATCCTATATAAAGAATCATTATCATGTTAAATTTATTATTTACATGAATTAAACAACATTATTATACCCATCCAAATAATAATTTATTGAATAACAATTACACCATGATATGGAGATGGTAAGTCGTATGTACGCACGTATGGTGACATGTTATTAAAAGGATGGATAGAATACTGAATATGGTTGTACCATATTTATAATAACATCACAGTATATATAAGATACTGGAGTTATTATTTTATAATGTTAATAACAAATAAATAATAAGTGGAAGAAGAAAGGAACTTGAAAAGGGGTGGTGAAATCCTTACCTCTTCTTCGGGTTCTTCCTTTTGATTTGATCAAAAGGGCTCTTTAAGATGGATTTATGACTAAAGGAAGGCCTCTAGGATGAAGTGAGTGAAGTTGAGAGAGTATTTTGTCAGAGGATGGCTTAACCAAAAGGCTTTGAAGGTGTGAAGTAATGAGAAGGGTGACTGCCGTTTTATAAGAGGGATGAAGGGCACCTTTGGAAAAGCGAGAAATATTAATTTATAATAAATTCATATTCGGTTAATATGGCTCCAAAGTTTATTATTTAAAGGCTAAGGTTGGGATGGGTCTAAAACCACTCAACCAATATAATTTAGACAGGTTTGGGTTACTATATTAACCTTATCTGTAAGAATTAACTCTTAGTTAATTAGTTTCACTTTTACAGTCTCTCTTTGTATTTTTATATTATATGTTTAATAAACTTACTATATACATCCAAGAGACCCCAAGTGGTCCATTAATGATACACATATAATGATATAAGTCTCTTGGATGATCCTTATATTTTTAGAAATTTAATATCAATTAATAATATAATATTGTTTTTAGAAACTCTTTTATGTCAATTTTGACCCTATTCAAAACATGATTTTTGTGAAACTCATAACAGAATTATTACTTCAAAAAAATACATTTAAATCAATCATAATATGTCATATTAACCTATAAAATTAGTGTAATTAAATAAAAGTCTCATATTATATTTATTTGGGTATTTATAATATCAATTATTTTAATTTTTCAGTATTATGGTAATTACTGCATCATCATTATGTCATAAATAAATTAAATTATTTAGTAAAAATTATAAATAAAATATCATTATGTAGGAAATAGTTTTAACTTTTTAATGAATATTTATGGTCTAAAATACAACATATATTACCCTATGTAAAAATTGTTTTTCTAAAAGATATATGCTTATGTCATTTTTGTACTTATTTTAACTTAATTAAAATAAAGTGTCCCTATCACCTACAGGTGGCTCCATGGGGACCGAAAATCGACCCAAAGATGCCCATGGTCGGACATGTATCCACAAAAAAGGTTAGGACACGTTTTAAGGTAATTATTATTATTATAATATTATTTTGTAACCCTTATTTACTGGATTTACCCTTAACCATGGTAAATAAAATATTTACAGCAGTAATTATTCAAAATGTGTAAAAATAAAAGTTACCTATTTACACAATATAAAAATCCTGATTCCAAATATGGAATCCATTTTTCCAAATTCAAAACACATAATTGGAAGAAATTAATTTAAAATTTATTCCCGTTGTTAAAACAAAAAATGTGTTTTTAAGAGATAATAACTATCAAAACATTGACACTTGTTTATGTCCGGTTTAATTGTAAAATTATGTACAATGACCAAAATTGTATTAAATGGTAAAAATATATTATAAATATACTTTAAAACCAATCAAATTCATAATTTATCAATATAAATTATTTCGATTAAAACAAGTTGTTTTTAATTAAAATTTAGTAATTTTCACTATTCATCAAAATATAAGTGTTATCCGAAAAGTTCAAAAATTTCACCCAAGGCTAAATTCGATATTCCCAATCCAAAAATTAAGTCTATTTGGAAATATAAAATATATATAATTTCAAAAAGTAGGTATTACTATTCATAACGGCTAGTTTGATTGGTTGTGGTGTGTGGTAGAACTCGAAGTTGCGTACAACACACGGTACTGTATTATTCAAAGAGAAGTGTACTGTGGAAGGTTGGGTTGTTACATTGTAGATTTTTTTATTTCCCCATTCTAAATAAATTTATTTAGTTAAATAGAATACATAAAAGTTTAAAATATTGGATTTAAAAAGGGGTCACTATTAAAGTTTGTAAAAGTGCATTTTTGTAAAATACTTCTTTTATCTGAAAAAAAATAATTTGTTCTTACATTTTGTGTAAGAAACTAAAAATATGGATTCTAAAATTATAAGTATTATATAAGGTTAAAAATTTAGTTAATACTATTCATAACCTCTTTTTAACAGCTTGTTTGGTAAGTCATAGTGCGCTTGAACTCGGTGTTACGTGTAGTGCACGTTATTGAATTATTTTGGAGAAATAACACACTATGAAATCTTGGGGTGTTACATTCTCCCCTAGTTCAATAAATTTCGTCCTCGCAATTTGAAATTGTTCTTAGAAAATAAAAGGTTGAAAATAGAAAATATCTTTGTGGGAAAACCCACATCGGAAATTGGGTTACTAAAATTTAGACTTAATATGAGGAAAAGAGAAATGAAAGGGTCACCACCAAATTATGATCTCGATTAGGAGAACATTGGTGGAAATTAGAGACATATAATTGGAGGAAAAATGTAAATATTTATAGGTTGTCATTGAGTTCATCAATCACAAACAAGTGTAAAATTGAGGTCCTTAAATTCATCAATCTATGATGATTTGATATACCATCGGTTCAACAAAACATAGGGTATTAGGATAACAAATTTTTGGATTTAGGATTCCTTAAATAATGTATAAGAATTAATTTCTTCATAGAATAAGAGAAGAATAAAAATATAATCTTGACAAGTAGAGTTCCATCCTTTAACTAATTTCTACCATATACTCATCTTTCACTCTAAAAGATAATAGAACATACAAATAATATTCTATTTATCCTATTCGTATAGGGTTAAAAATGAATTTATAATTCAACTAGAAGAACCATTAAAAAACGACAGTATTCAATTGAGTACATCACGTGGGTCAGTGGTAGGTGATACACCCTTGTCGCCCTTCGGTTGTGGGTTCAAGTCTCGCTGCCTTGCTCGACGCGACGGGTTGCCGCCCGACCTCCGATTTTTCCTTTTATGGCAATCCAAAATAATCCAAACTATAACTATCCAAAATACTTCAGTCCAAAATTTTTAAGGAAGATAAACACAATAAAGATCCTTTTTTCCGCGTAATAACATGTGAACCCCTTCATCATGTATTCTTTTAAAACACTACAGCATCCTGAATTACAATAAAACCTTATTGATTACATTCATCATCCCTTATTCCTTAATGAATAATAGATATACTCCTTCAATCCAAAAATTTTTTAAACACCAAAAATGATGGAATATACAAATCATTAATAAGTTTCAATATAGTCAATAATATCCAATATAATTTATCCAAATCAATCATGTATTATTCCAAAATCAATACCTCGATATCAGAACTATATTATGGTTTATCATTCTCTCAACCATATATTTTCCAAAAATTTATCCTTCTATTGAGTCACTTTTCATTGTTCCACACAATCTCAAGTCCTTTTTGAAATAGTACTGCAGTACAATCCTTATATGCTCCATATTTGTTATAACAAGTACATTGTTGATACAACACTCAAATTACATAATCAACATAAGAACTCTAATGATTCCTCTTCATCTGTGGTAGTACAATAACATGATTATAATCCAGTACCATCATTTGCGGCATAGTCTGATGACAGGGAAATAGGTTCCCGTAGTGTCCAAACTCCTTGCAAATGAAGCATGGAACATTTGAAACCATTTTCTTATCCTTGCAGTCACGTACATTGTGCCCTTTTCCTCCACACTTATAACAAAATCCCATTCCTTTCAGGCACGTTCCAGGGTGTTTCTTCCCACAGTTATCATATATGGAAAAATTATTCTTTTCCCTTTTCCCGTTATCCATAATTCTCTCTTCCATCCTTTTCTTCTCTTGCTTCCCTTCAAAGCCATAGGACTCAGTAAACTCTTTACTTATCTTATCAACACATGATATTATTTCGTCATATGATGATAATACTTGGGAGACTATTTCTCTTATAAATTATGGCTTAGGAACATGAAATATATGATACTTCTTTCTCTTTGGATCATATGCATTTCTGGAGTTCTCATTCCTTATACTGGGCACCATTTCTAAACAATGGCATATACTAGACTAGTTTATGAACAATAATACCGAATCCCAAAATTGTATGACACATAACATAAATTAAATAGTTTATGGATATAATCCATAATCATAAAAATTTCTCCTTTGAGGAAGTATATATTCATAAACCCTTCATAATGGTTTGTAAAGAAAATGAGAATTATCCTAAGCATATCCCCTGGGAGTGTCGTAACCAAGAGTGCAGCAAGGCCCGTTTTCAGGCACCAGTTCCTGTTCGAGTCCAACTCAAAGTGGTGTTTTTGGTTTTTACCCCTAGGTAAATTTGTTGCAGAGCTGCCTCTACCTGCTCCTATCCAGACAGAGATGTATTGCTCGGAAAACTCACAAAATCTCTACAATACCAAAATTCTAGGAAGTTCTTCTATACTAAACATCAAAGTCCATCTTAAATCTATGTTCTCTAATCCGAGTTTACCTAAATCTAGCTTTCAAGGTTATTTCTAAACTTCCTCTGATACCAACTGTAACACCCCGACCCCAGTTACCCAGAGTCGGTGCATTATTTTAATACATTGGCATGATTACAAGGAATCAAGTCCCAAAGGACCGACTAGTTTATCAGTCTTGGAAAATAGATTACATACATGAATGTTACATTACACTTCATAACTTACAAAACAACATAAATAATCCTTTATGAATGACATTATTCCCTTGTCTTAACCCTTCTTATCAATCACAATATACTTCTTGGAATCCTGGGAAAAATAAAACATAGAAAACGGGTGAGCTCAAACGCTCTATAAGGGTAATAAATATAGCAGAAACTTTCATAAATAAGCATAAACATTTAAGGCAATGAATAACTAAAACAAAATCCTTTTAAACATGAACTTCAACATAATATGGAAAAGGTAAAATGAGATAATTCCATTTACTTATTCACATGGATGTTCTACTAGTAGAACAATCACATTCAATATCAATAACCACTTTCATAATAATGTAACGCATAATGCCAGACTATCATAACCACATAGCCAAGGCCTCATGCCATGAATAAAAATAATATTTTTCCAAGGACTTGTTCCAAGACACTAGTTTGTCTCATGAGACCTACTGATGCATCGAGGAGTTATAGCTGGCTCCACCCGTCACATATTAAGTCCAATGCATTCCCATATGAAAAGGTTTAAACATAACATAAACATTAGTATTAAAACTAGCATACGAAATGTCAATAATTTCACCATAAAATATGAATGGTATAAAAATAGCACATCCACAGTCAAACATATCACAAAACCTTCAATACAATATAGAAGTTTTGTATCATAATAAAACAACATCAAATAAGAGTAAAATCCATCAAAGATGTTGACATAGATGAAATAAAAACTATTTTTAGAGAAATATATCTTTCTATTTTGAAATAATTTAAGAGTCATATATTTATAAAATAAAACATTTTATTTGGAAATATTCTTATAAGCTTTTAAGGGACGCATTGATGATTTTATAACGGCGGTAAATTGCCGCTCCCGCCGTATAAGTTAAACAAAACATTCTTACCCAAAATTTGTCGAATGGTAAAAAGTTCCTTGTTTGGAAAATGACGGAAAGATTCCATTAAAAACACTTAAGGGTATAAATGAATTTAACCCATATTCTTTTTAAATATTAAAAATTCTTTGAAATACATTTCCACGAAACATGGATGTGGATGATAAAGAAATCCCAGTAGATTATTACGTATAAACAACCTTGGATAATGAAGAAATTGTGAAATAACCCTTACCAATTTGGTAACTTAATAAACACACAACCCATGAAAGAGGTACCATACAATGAATATGTAAATACACATAAAATAAAGTGTATTACAAAAATAATACAATTATGGGAAGTACATACACCACACAAAAGATAATAGTGGAAATATGGCATGAATCTCACTAAAATAAGGAGTGAGATGAAAACCCCTTACCTTGTCCTTTTCCTTGGTTGGGGTAGGTTAACCTCTAGTGTAATGGTGAAATAATTGTTATTAAATTATACAATAATAATATATATTAATATGATATCATATATGATCTTTTACCATTGATTGTTTAATAATATCATAGTATTATCATTGTTTCGGGTGTTAACTTACTTGTTTTCTTTTATATGGTTTGTTATGTAAGTTTTGATTGTCATGGATAGGTTGTATCTTAATAATATCCAGAATGATATCATGTCCTTAGATACTATTATTAATCATAAAATGAGAAATATACTTGAATGGATCGATGGAGAATGAATCTGACCGCGTTCATGGAGACGGTAGTCTGTACGTACGTATGAGCGAAAATATCATTCTTTTGATATTAAAATAATATATAATTGGATGGTATATCATATATACATAATCATTATCATGGTAAATTTATTATTTACAACAATTACACATCCTTATTATACCCATCCAAATAATAATTTATTGAATAACAATTACACCACGACGTGGAGACGGTAAGTCGTATGTACGCATGCATGGTGACATGTTATTCAAAGGATGGATAGAATACTGAATATGGTTGTACCATAATTATAATAACATAACAGTATATATAAGATACTGGAGTTATTATTTTATAATGGTAATAACAAATAAAGAAGAAGTGGAAGATGAATGGAACTTGAAAAAGGGTGGTGAAATCATTACCTCTTCTTTGGGTTCTTCCTTTTGATTTGATCAAAAGGGCTCCTTAAGTTGGATTTATGACTAATGGAAGGCCTCTAGGATTATGTGAGAGAATTTGAGAGAGTATTTGGGCAGAGGTTGGCCTAACCAAAAGGCTTTGAAGGTGTGAAGTAATGAGAAGGGGGAGTGTCGTTTTATAAGAGGGGTGAGGGGCACCTTTGGAAAAGCTAGAAATATTAATTTATAATAAATTCATATTCAGTTTCTAATGGCTCCAATGTTGATTATTTAAAGTATAAGGTGGGTATGGGTAGAAGGCCACTCAACCAATATAATTTAGACCAGTTTGGGTTACTATATTAACCTTATCTTTAAGTATTAACTCTTAGTTAATTAGTTTCACTTTTACAATGTCTCTTTGTATTTTTATATTATATGATTAATAAACTTACTATATACATCCAAGAGACCCCCAAGTGGTGAATTAATGATACAAATATCATTATATAAGTCTGTTGGCCGAACCTTATATTTTTAGGAATTTAATCTCAATTAATAATATAATATTAGTTTTAAAAACTCTTTTATGTCAATTTTGACACTATTCAAAAATTGATTTTTTTGAAACTCATAAAAGAATTATTACTTCTAAAAAATACAATTAAATCAATCCTAATATGTCATATTAACCTGTAAAATTATTTTAATTCAATAAAAGTCTCATATTATATTTATTTTGGTATTTATCATATCAATTATTTTAATTCTTCACTATTATGATAATTACTGCATCATCATTGTGACATAAATAAATTAAATTAATTAGTGTCTAAAAATTATAAATAAAATATGATTATGTAGAAAATCTTTTTAAAATTTTAATGAATATTTATAGTCGAAAATCCAACATATATAATCCAATGTAAAAATTGTTTTTCTAAAAGATATATGCTTATGTCATTTTTGTACTTATTTTAACTTAATTAAAATAAAGTGTCCCTATCACCTACAAGTGGCTCCATGGGGTCCCAAAATCGACCCAAAGATGTCCATGGTCAGATATGTATCCACCAATAAGGTTAGGACCCGTTTTAGGGTAATTTAGTATTATTATAATATTATTTTATTACCCTTATTTACCGGATTTACCCTTAACCATGGTGAATAAAATATTTACCGCAGTAATTATTCAAAATGTCTAAAAATAAAAGTTACCTATTTACACAATCTGAACATCCTGATTCCAAAAATGGAATCCATTTTCCCAAATTCAAAACACAGATGTGGCAGAAATTAATTTAAAATTAATTCCCGTTGTTAAAACAAAAAACGTGTTTTTAAGAGATAATAACTATCAAAAGATTGACACTTGTTTATGTCCGGTTTAATTGTAAAATTATGTAAAATGACCAACATTGTATTAAATGGTAAAAATATATTCTAAATATACTTTAAAACCACTCAAATTCATAATTTATCAATATAAATTATTTCGATTAAAAAAAGTTGTTTTTAATTAAAATTTAGTAATCTTCACTATTCATCAAAATATAAATGTTATCCGAAAAGTTCCAAAATTTCACCCTAGGATGCATTTGATATTACGAATCCAAAAATTAAGTTTATTTTGAAATATTAAAATATATATAATTTCAAAAAGTAGGTATTATTATTCATAACGGCTAGTTTGATTGGTTGTGGTGTGTGTTAGAACTCGAAGTTGCGTACAACACATGCTACTGTATTATTCAAAGAGAAGCGTACCGTGGAAGGTTGGGATGTTACATTGTAGATTTTTTATTTCCCCATTCTAAATAAATTTATTTTTTCAAATCGAATATATAAAAGTTTTAAATATTGGATTTAAAAAGGGTTCACTATTAAAGTTGGTAAAAGTGCATTTTTGAAAAATACTTCTTTTATCTGAAAAAAAAGAATTTGTTCTATAATTATGTATATGAAACTAATAATATGGATTTTAAAATGATAATTATTATATAAGGTTCAAAATTTAGTTAAAACTATTCATAACCTCTTTTGAACGGCTTGTTTGGTATGTCATAGTGCGCTTGAACTCGGTGTTGCGTGTAGTGCAAGTTATTGAATTATTTTGAAGAAATAACACCCTATGAAATCTTGGGGTGTTACAGAGTAGGGACAAGGGTTAATAAACCAGAATTGGGAGGGTTGAGTATTAACTAAATAAGGTCATTGATCACCTAAAATAGACATTATAGGTCAAATATCATAAAAATAAGAGGGGGTATTCAGTTTTTCATCTTGAACTCCTTACAAAACATTTTAAAGACTAATTTCATGGTAACATTGTAATATTAAGTTAACAAGTATGAGAAAAATCATCTTGATGTTTATCAATGCATTAAATATGATGAGGTTGAACTATTAATGTCTATCAGTATATTTTCAAATAATAGAACATTCTATGGTTTATAAAATTTTATGTTTTTCATTCCTTATGATGTAAATTATTCATCACTCATGTTAACTCCATTAGAGTTTCATTAATGGCTAGAACCAGAATGAATCGGGGTTACAATATTTTCAATGGAAAATTTGGTTGTTACCCCATTGAGAATAACCTTATAATTAGATTTATTGTAATGTACCTCATATAAATACATAGTAAACTACATTGACCTATTATTAATAAGTCAAACTATATTTATATTTTTCACTCTCCATTGAGAGAGAAATATACTATTGAGTATTTCGTGCAACATAATAAACCATCATTCAAGATGTCCTAAAATAATCATATTTCCTAGAAATGTATTATTGTGATGGAAATTATAATTCCCATTATCATGTACATAGAACAGAATAATGTTATTTTTTATTATTACCATTTGGTTAGTGAGGAAGACTAATTTTTAACTAATATTATAAACACATTGAAGAATGAAAATTTGAAAGGAATGAATATGTAGAATTTACGAAAAAGATCTTTATATATTATTTTCTATGGAAACATTACATGAATATATAAAGGAAATTCAAATATTTTAATCAAAGTAGTATGAATCCATTAGTACATATGAAGAAAAATTGATGACGCATCAATGAGTTTCCTCAGATTTTATCACTAACTTATAGTTTAAAATTTATATTTCCATTAGTGGGAATTATTCTTTAAAATTATTGTTCAATAAGAAACAATGGAATATATGAATGTATTGTTCAATTTCTGCTAAAATTTGAGAGTGAATTTGTGCTCTCCAATAATAATTTAGATGGATGAGGGATTTTAGTGTACCAAGGGTGTCTCGAAGGTTTATCACATATGGGTTAAAATAATACCCCCTACCCACAAAATGGGTTTGAGGAAGCACATGGTTATTTATTTTAAAATGCCAAGGAAGTGTTACATATTTTGTTTATGTTGGCCACAATTCCCACAAATATTGAAGAAATGATTAATGTGTTGATAACGTATTATAGTTGAAAATAGTCCCACCTAATGATCTACCCACACTAAAAAAATTTAAATTAAGGATTTTTTGACACGATGTGAATAAATCCAAAAAATATATTTATATTGAATAAAATTGTCCCCAATAGGTAAAAAATTTAATAAAAAATGTATGGAAATCATGATCAGTACCATTGAGGTATATCAAGGAAATGAGGTGATGTTAAGTACACTTACTCAATAATTTAGATACACCCGTAACATATTTAATTATGGTTCATTATATTATTTTATATGATAATTGTTTTATATGAATGTAGAATCAATGAATCAAGTAATTGATATCAAACAATTTCAAAAACACATTGTTGATCAATGACCGCCTTAGTGACATATAAATAGTATATGATTGTGATTTTGTGGAGTATACTTCTAATAAAATTAATTGTTTTTCCAATATGCTAATTTTATTTAATTTTGGATATGTATTGGAAATCACTATATAGATCCCATAAGAGATTCTTATAGATGGTGATCAGATTTCATATTCCATATCATCCCATTCTCAAGTAATAACATAAGTATTCTCTACCAATGGATCAAAATTTTATTATATGGGTTCTGATACCCAATAATAAGGGACTGTTGTATCAATTTATTTGGTAAGAATTTAAAAAATTTGAAATTCCTATTTTATAGGTATATAATTATGCATTTACTGATTCATTTTTTGATTTTTAGTATGTTCTTCCCACTAAGAATGCTTTTTATTTCTTAAATGAACATATTTATAGATATGTGCATATCTGAAAAATTCCATCAATATTCTTTACGATCTGCCTTCATAATGATGAGAGAACAGATAGAAAACTTCCAGAACCGTCCTTCCTCAAGTTGAAGGAGAGATAATTACCCTTGTGTCCCACATTTAGTATGCCCCAAAGTCACTAAAAGCACCAACAATATAGAATCATACGTAATATGGTAGGAATTCCCTTTTTATTTAGTAGTATATAGATATACTTTGGAAAAAACCATAACTACTCCAAAACTGAAGGTATAAGTAAAGTAAAACCAAAAAATACATTCAAATATGCATGTTTAAAATAAAGTGCTTCATGGTACACGAAGCCTTCATAAAGAAGTAC
This sequence comes from Viscum album, assembly GCA_963277665.1. Lineage (NCBI taxonomy): Eukaryota > Viridiplantae > Streptophyta > Magnoliopsida > Santalales > Viscaceae > Viscum > Viscum album. The sequence continues at coordinate 598,996,540 of OY728123.1, forward strand.
CCAAATAAATGATAAGCAGCAACATTGATGGTTCCAGTGTCCAAGCTAAAAATGTCTGGCATAGTATTTGATGTCCTCCTGGAAACCTGAAAGCAGTTTTATATATATAGGGTGAGTATACAGGCATACTCAGTAGGGAAATCCAAAATCTCTTCTGCATAAGTGGGGAGGCATTCTAATTCCTTGTGAAAAAAAGGAGATAACCAAGGAACCCAGGAAGGAAAATATCCACCAAAACCACACAACGGAACACTCCCAAAATAATGCAAGCCATGTAAAGTAATAGTAATAACACATCGATGTTTGGGTACCCTGAACCTCTTTCCCACTGGTTATTGAAGACATCATAAGCATCAGACCTCCCCCGCTATTTTCACTACAATCTCACTGCCTCCCCAATGGAAACATTTTGGGCCATCACAGCCACACATCCTGCCCGTAGACACCTGGGCCACTACAACCACCCACATCCCCACCCACAAACACCGGGGCCACAAAAACTACCATCACACCTGATGACACCTCTATCATAACAACTACTGCCAAGCCCGAAGACACCTCAGCCTCATCTAAAAGACACTTGGGAAACAAACTGCATGCACACACCTGGCGTAATCACCATAACTGACCTGCTCGAAGAATCTTGGGCTGTAATGGACCTTAGGCCATGAAATACTACTTGAAGAGTCTTGGGATACTTGGAAAAGGGAGAAGACATGGATCTGAAAACCAGTCACTCATAAGAGTGTTGAGAAAATCACCATCACCATGAAATGGGGGTATTTTTCACAAGGTTCTCAACTTGGGTGGGGCACAAATAAGAAACATAAAAACAAAATTACACATATATGTAAATAAAAACTCATCTCATCCTAGGGGATCTAAAACCATCCCACACACAAACACCCTTGTAACTATTCATTCATAAAATGAACAATAGCCACAATCATGCCACAACTAAATCACAGAAAATAATTACTCATTGATCTCATTCCTGTTATCATATTCAAGTAGTTCCATTTAAATATTTCATCACTACAGGGAATCTAATAGGAATCCACAAGGCAAGGAAGGAATAACACCCAATAAGCAAATTAATCTTTCACACGTAGTTCTATTATAAAGTCACAATAAAAAAAGGGATATGGGAGATCCCTCAAATTAGTGGGACCAAACCAAGACACAATATACAACCCCACCTAACCCCAAATACAAAAACATACATCTTCACAATAGGGGATCCCTTCCCCCTCAATGTAACCTCACAAGTATCAAGTATAACAACCATACACATCACCAGAACATAGAAAGAGAGTATTTAGATTCACTCACTCCATTCCATTAGTTCTATCTTTCCGTTTGTTTAAACTAGGTGACCACACATGGATTCATATTCCTGGGAATAAATTTATTCAAATAAAATTACACGATTAACCAGTTTCCATGTTACAACCATTAAATCAAAGAATTTTCCAAAAAACAAGGGTTTATTGGTGAACTAGAATGGACCACCATCTTCCACGATTTTCAATGGAAATAAGCCCATAAAATTCACAACATATAAGAAATTGTAAAAGTGTACAACAACATCATAAAAAACACCGCTTAATTCTATAAAATCTATTTATTATCATTGTAATGGTTTGGTTTCATCCATCCACGTCAGAACATTATCATACCCACCCCTCATGATACATTGTAAATAGATATGGAATAAAACCTGTACTTAAATGATCAAAGATCATAGTTTTTCTCCACGCACCAAGAACAGGGGATGTATGAATTACAGTGGAGGAACTACAAGGACTCCGAGAGTGAGTAGGAAAGGCTCCAGCACAGCCATACCACAAGCCTCGTGAAGGGGGACACCAAACACACAACAGAAAGGAAGGATGGAAGACAAAAAGATGAAAGAATCCATGTGTGATAAAAGGTGAGTTTCATGAGTTACAAGATATGAATTATTGAATGATTTAAATGGAGGATTGTGGTTTTACCATGTGGTTGGATGGTTACACACCATCAAATTAATTGTTATTTAATAATTATCATCATAGAGGTGGCCACAACAATTGTGAGTTAACTAATTTATTTTTAATAGAGGAAAATTGGTAACAACAACACAATGTTTGGGTCACTCGAGGGTCAACCCACTCTTGGGGATCTAAAACATCACTTATAGTCTTTAGAAACGTCCTCAAACCAATTAAAATAACCATTAAACCATAAAGAAAGCGTTTAGAGAAATTGGGGAATGCAACCCATCACAACCCTATGGAATCAGTCAGGTGTGGCGTCGATCGATGACACCACAGTGACACAGTACCACCGACATTGCCTCCCTCATAACTCACTAATGGATCCGGGGTGACCCAACCGTAGAGATTGAGAATGTAATAGTCTAGGAGGGTCTAGGACATTACATCTTATACCTCAAAAAATATTTTTAACCATGAGAATAAAAACTAAACCTGAAGGAAAGAGAGGGGTCCAAACAACCACTTTAAAAGGTACATCTTGGGGGTAAACCTCCTTGACATATAGGAACACATATCCCTCATCTATCTTTTGAACAACCATAGATACACTTCAACTCATCTCTCCCATGTAACCACATAATCATGTAAATGTCATACCATCCAGTTATATGGATTAAAGAGTCCCTTCCTCCATGTCATGATATTATCCACCTTGGGAGGCACCAAATCACTCACACATGTTTAAACACATCCAAATTAATGTGTATTGACTAGGGATCTGGTCCTCCCCTCCCCAGTTTCAGGAATCTTCAAACACATTCGAAGAATAATGAAAACACCACATTTCGTATTTAAAAATTTCAAGAAGTACGTTATAGGAAAGTCACCAAAATAAATCCGAACAAAACTCAAATCAACTTTGGGTATTGTGCACACAACTGTGATTCTCGATCCAATGTACTCTCCTCAAGGCCTCTGTGACTCCACAACACACGAACCAAATGTATGGTTTATCCCTGAAGTAATTTTCCATTTCGATCTTTGATTCTCTCTCATTACTCCAAGAATGTCGCATCGTCTCCAATAACCAAATCTCCCTAGTCAATGACAAGAGATTCATCGTGTTGATATCGAAGAAGCTGGGAGACATGGAAAATGTCACTGATCTATTCTTACTCTGGTGGCAACGCCAACTGATATTCCACCATACCGACCCACCCCAACACATTGAATGGCCCAATGAACCTAGGAGAGAGCTTTCTCCCCTTTCTGAATCATCACAACCCATGTCGAAAGGAGACCTTCAAGAACATGTGGTCCCCAACGTCAAAATCCAAGGGTATCCTCCTCTGATAAGAGTATGATTTCATCTCATCCTTATCCTCCTTCATCCTCTCCCGTATAAGATGATCCTTTTTTGTCATTATATGCACCACCTCTAAGACAAGAAAACCTACTTCCCTGATCTATGTCCAGCACATGGGTGAGCGACATGGCCTCCCGTATAAGGTTTCGAATGGTTCCATGTCAATGGTAGAGTGATATCTATTTTTGTAGGAAAAATCAACCAGAGGCATGTGTCTCACCCATGATACCCCGAAGTCCAAAACACATGCTCGTTGCATATCCTCTAATGTCTGGATGGTCCACTCTGTCAACCCATCTTTTTGGGGGTGGAAAGTTGTGCAGAGGAATAGAAGGGTGCAAAAAGCATGTTGTAATCTTATCTAGACCCATGAGGTAACCCGGGTATCCCGATATGAGACTATGGATCTCAGAACTCCATGTAACCACAACACCATGTCCACGTACCTCTGTACTAATGCATCAAACTCACTCGACTCATTGAATGACAAGAAGTATATTGATTTCATTTGTCCGTCCACCACCACCTAGATAAAATTACAACCCCCTTGAAATAAGGGTAGTCACATGATTAAATTCATTGACATGTAATAACAATTCCACTTGAGGACTTATAAAGGTTGTAACATACCTCCGGGGATGTGGTGTCCAGCCTTCACTAGCTGACACACGAGGCACCTTTCCACAAACTCTATCAAAACCCACATCACCTCGGGCCACCAAAACTGACCCCTAATACCCTTGTACATCCTGGAAACACCTGGGTGTACCTCCAGGGGTTAGTTGTGGAAGTCACCAAGAACCCACTTGTGCATTTTCATCGGGATGATAAAAATTCCATAAAACAGTATCAGTTTCTTCCCGTCTTTCGACCATCCTTCAGGAGAATTTCCCTAGCTAACACAATCGAGCATCACATCATCCCCTAAGTCCCCCAATTGAGACTCATCCACATGATGTAATAGATATGAATGTAATTATATCTTAAATATATATCCTCTACCATCTTCCACACCTTCCATCCATGTTTTGGGTAGCCAACCACTCTATTGCTTTCAAAGAATCCACAGATTCCTAAACAGCTTCCCTCTATGACTTGTTGCCGAAGGCATCAGCTACAACGTTCCCCATACCATTAGCGTAAGACATCTCGAAGTTTTAGACGTGAGGAAACTCTACCCACATTCATCATCAGGTTTTTAGGTACCACTATGTAATGATATGAATCAAACTCTTTTAATCTGTGAAGACCAAAAAGTGCTCCCCGATAAGGTAATTCCGCCACAACATTAACGCGCACAATACTACTGAATTCCTTAAATCATGGGTGGAATTGTCATTATCATGCATATGTAACTTCCTATATCCATAAAAGATCACCCCCTACAGCTAAATTAGAACACACCCTAGGCCATGAACAGAATCATCACAAAACACCTCAAACATTATCTATTCCTCTAGAAACATGCGTACTAGATCACTGAACAGTCTTTCCATCAGATAGATGAATGATGCCCAACACTGCACACTACACATGTTGGCCAGGTCCTTTATGGTTGACGATTTAAAAGGAGCTTAAACTCAATATATGTTAGATACAGACCTCTAATAATAGCCTTCCAGACCTATGAAACTACAAACCTCTCTCACATTCTAGGTTGATTCCCAAAAAAACTGCATCAACCTTAGATGGGTTCACTTCTATTCCTTGCTGGGATACCACATGTACATGTAAGTGTACCTATCTTCTCTATAACATTATATTGTACAACTTCCCATGGATCTGGGGCTATTGGAGGGCCTCTAAAACCATCCTTATATTCTTGGTGTGATCAACCTCAAATCAAGAATAGATCAGGATGTCGTTAATATAAATGACTACAAACCAGTCCAGATATTCATGGAAGACAGTGTTCAGGAGCCCCATGAGCCCCACTGGTCCATTATTAACACCGAATGACATGGAAATGAACACAATGTTCCCATATCAATACATGAAGGAAGTCTTCAAGATTTCACCCTCTTTCACCCTCAATTGGTGATATGTTGACTGCAATTCGATCATGGAGATCCATCCTTACCCTTTCAACTGATTGAAAAGATATTCGATCCTCAGGAGGGGGTAATAGTTGTTGTCTGATAGTTTTCTCAACATTTGGTATTCTATACACTAGTTGAGACCACAATATCCCTTCATTGTGAACAAGAATGGAGCACCCCATAGTGACACACATGATCGATCAAAAGCTTTCTTCATAATATTGACAATCTAAATCCATAAATCCCACAACTCTGAAGGTTCCATCCGATAGGGATCCATAAAAATAGTATAGGCACTGAGTTGCAAGTATATTCCAAACTCAAAGTCACCTCGAGGGGGTAGAGTCACAACCTCCTTGGGAAAAACGTCCAGGAACTCCCTGACAAATACTAGAACATCCATCATCATAGTATCCACTAATTTTGTTGAAATCTCAACCAATCTTGAATGAAGAGGTTCCACACCCTGTCTCCTCACCAAAAAATTATGCTCACCAACAAAAGCAACACATTGTGTATATTCAACGGAGAACATGAATCATCTCTGGATGTTGTGATAATAATGGGCATATAAAATCGCCACTCAATGCCTAAGATTACATCGTATGGATGCATTTGTAGTAGAAGAAGATTTCCACTAGACTTATGTACTCCCAAAATCTATCTACATCCTCTAAAAACATCACATAGGCTGGTATTCCCCCCAATTAGCGTACTCAGCACCAGGGGCATAGAGAGTCTCTCTACATATAGGCCCAAGGAATGGGCTAGACATGGTGTATCAAAGGATTGAGAAGATCTTGAATCCAACAAGGCACATGCAAGATTGCTAAAAAAATATAATCGTACCTTGATCTACATAAACCATGTAATAACTCCTACCTCTGCGGCATGCAACTGCCGATGCCCAGCTCCTCTTCCCCTTGGCTGTCGACCTCCTCCCCGAACACCCCTTAGTCATGGTCTCTGAGGAGCACCCTTAGGACATCCTCCTCCTTTAACATCTTCTATCAGATGTGTGTAAGCTTGTTGTCCCTATAGTTGCTGCTGAAAGGGCCTGGTTGGAAACTACTGCTGCTGATGTGGGCACTGAACTATGACACCCCATTGTACTATACTCTTACCATGCACTAATTCTTATGTTTCCCATAGCTTCCATAGATTAAGCACCTTAGTCCTGGCCCCACAAAGAAAAGGCGAGGATTGGGAGATTGGAACTTGAACTGCTAGGGCCTGCTCCCCACTAGCCAAAACCTTGAAAGCCCTGACGCTGGAGGTACCCTATTGACGGTCTTCCCCTTTGAAGAACCTAGCTAACTCTAGTATTGCGGAACACCTCCCAGCATGTGCATCCTCTCCACCACTCAGGGCCTTCTTCTAAACTTACAAGTTTGTTAGTAGAGTGAAGGGAGTTACAAATTATTGAAGGGAAGGTCATAGTGCCACCTCTAAACATCTCTCCCGAGACTCCTCATCCAGAATGTGATCAGTAGAAAAGGGAAAAACATCTTGAACATGATCCCCAACTCCATCACTAACATTATCCTCTGCTGAAGGGAGTGTAGCTACTAACTCTTCTCCTCCTTCATTGTGGAAGAGTGGAATTCCACCTGGAACTACCCCTCAAATTCTTTCCATAAATCCTCAGTCTCCCTCTTCTCCCCGAGATAGAGCATCCACCACTGTCACACTTCCCCCCTCATTTGACTAACTACTAGTATATCCCAATGTTTAACCAGAGGCCAGATCAATCTAAAAGCTATCAATAAATCCTCGAGCCAGCTTTCAGTCTCCATGTCTGAGACACTGCCCTCATACTTCTTGAGGATCTATTGTTGAATGTCACTAGTGTCTTCTGCAACTGGTCATCCTCCTCCTCTCGATCATCCCTCTGTTGATCAGCCAAATCGTCCTCCTAGGTATCAACCGCCCGCACTACATGTGGATGCCATCCAGGTTCCCCAGATGAAAGGTATTTAGGGACTACATATGCCCGAGTAGTGTGGAAAATAACATTTAAATTTTTCAATGACTTTTTATATACATTAAATCCCTAGAATACCTAAGAAACAAAATAACACAAGCCATTTTGATGCATGTACCATTCCTAGGATCTCTACCTTGCAATTAGTGCTGCCTCACTTGGTCGTTTGTTAGTTCTAGAGTCCTTGCATCAGATCATGCAGCCCCCCAAAATCTCATGTCCTGGCTGGTATTCCCTGGCCTATTTCAAAAACCATGATTTCCTTACACTGTTTCCCTACCATCCCAGGCAATTCTCACTATGCCAAACCTCAAAATCCATCCTATCTCTCAACCATCACCTCTGATACCAATCATTCATGATACACCTTTCCCAATATGAGAGAAGGGGTAGCAAACTACCAGACCCTTCATTCCTCAAGTTGAAGGAGAGATAATGACCCCGAGTCCTTCTTTCAGTATGCCTCATAGTGGAGACTAGAACCAAGGGTATATAATCACATTTAATATGGAAATAATTAACCTTAATATTTAGTAATATTGGGAGATATGATGGTAAAAATATAAAAAAGTCCAAAGATGAAGGTATAAGTAATGTAAAACCAAAAAATTCATTCATATATGCATGTTACAAAAAAAGCGATACAAGGTACAAGAGAACTCCCAAGGAAAATACCAAGATAAATGAAAAGGCATAGCGTCAACGTTCCATGTGTATGATATAAGAAGGTCTGGAACAGACCTGGAGGTCCTTCCGGAAACCTAAAAACGTTATTATATACATAAGATGAGTATACATGAATACTCATTAGGGGAAACCAAAATCTCTACTGCACACGTGGGGAGGGATTCTATTTCCCCATAAGAAATGGAGACAAACAATGTATGTAGCATGGAAACTATCCACCCAAACCTCACCAAGGCACAATCCCCAAATAACGCAATTCATTTAATGTAATAGTATTAATACATCAATGTCTGGGTACCCTGCACCACTTTTCCACAAGTTATGGGAGACATCCTACGCGTCAGACCTCCCACGCCATTTTCACTATTGTCTCACTACCGACCCAAAAACAACCATTTAGGACACCACCACCACACATAACACCCACAGACACATAGGCCACAACATCCACACACATCCCCACCTACAGAAACCTGGGCCACAACAACAAATGCCATGCCCAAATACACTTGGGCCAGAACAACTACCGACATGCCTGAAGACGCTTAGGCATCATCCCTAAGATGTTTGGGAAACAATCTATCGGCACACACCGGGACCAATCACCTCAACTACCCTAGTCCTTGAATCAGGGCTATAATGCACCTCATTCTATTAAAGACTTCGTGAAGAGTATTGGGATACTCAAGAAAGGTAGAAGAAAAGGAGCTAATACCCAGTCACTCATATGATTGTTGGGAAAACAACCTCCCCCATGAAATGGGGGTGTTCGGCATGTAGTGTTAAACATGGGTGGGGTGAGAATAAGAAACATAAGAAATAAATTATAAATATGGGTAAAAAAGAACTCATCCAAAACAAGGGGTTCAAAAACCTTCCCATACACAAACACTGTTTTTACAATTCATTCATAAAACGAACAACGACCACAACAATGTCACAACTCATTCCTGAAAAATAATTCCCCATTGAACCCATTCATGTTTTCACATTCAAGAGGTTCTATTTAATGATTTCTTCACTACTATAAAAATTATATGAATCCAGAATCCAATTAAGGAAAAACATCCAAGAAGCAAATTAAGAATTCACACCCGGTTCTCTTGTAAAGTAACAAGAGCAAAAAGAAATCATAGATATCTATCGAAGTACTCGGACCAAACCAATCCCCATAAAACAACCCCACACGACTCCAAATATAGAAACTAATAACTGAACAACATGGTATCACATAACCATCCATGTCACCTTAGAAGCATCATGCGAACAACCATACACATCACTAGAAAATATCAAGGGTGTTTTCAAATTTATACTCACTATTCCTTTATTTTTGTATTTTAATTTGGTTAACCCGGGTGACCATACAAGGAATCATATTCATTGGGAATCCATTTATTCATATGAATTTATGAAATTAACTTGTTTCTATGTTACAACCATTAAATCAATGAATTATATATAAAATAGAGTTTCATTAGTAAGAAATAAATGACCACCAACGAAAATGATTTTCATTGGACATAAGTCCATAAAATTAAAAAAAAATAAGAAAAGGATAAGGAGAACAACAACATATTCAAACACACACCTTCATTATTTAAAAGTAATTTATTATCTTTTTTAAGGTTTGGTATCATCCATCCTCAAAGAAACATTATCATTCCCACCCCGCATGATACACAGTATGAGGTACAATGGAAAACCCCTACATGGAATATAAACGATCGATGCTTTTCTACAAGAACCAAGAACAGGGGATGTGCAGCTTGTAGGGGAGGAACTATGAGGTTTCCAAGGGTGAGTAGGAAAGGCTCCAGCACAGGCACACCACTATCCTTGGGAAGGGGGACTCCAAATGCACCAAATAAAGGAACGATACTGGCCATGAAGAAGAAAGAATCCTCGTGTGATAAAAGGTGAGATCCTAGAGTTATGGGATATGAATTATTGAATATATTTAAAGGTAGATCATGGTTTCACCACGCGGTTGGATGATTACACATGATATAATTAATTGTTATTTAGTAAGTCTCATTGGTGAGGTGGTAATAATAGTTTTTAGTTAAATGATTTAATTTGAACACTGGAAAATGGGTAACGATGACCCAAATATTGGGTCAGTTGAGGTTATACTGACTCTTTGGGATCTAGAACATCATTCATGGTCTTTAAAAAAGGGCTTCAAACCATATTAAAGAGTCATTAAACCTTAAAGGAAGCGTTACAAGAAACAGGGGAATGAAATTCAAAACAACCCCATGGAAACAATCCTGTATGACACTAATTAGTGGGACACTGATTAGGGGCACACTGATCAGTGACTCACCAATTTGGGATACACTGATTAGTCAGACTGATTGGTCACACCACCGTGACACCCTTCCTCCAACACCGCCACCCTCCCAACTCAATGAGGGGTCCAGGGTGCCGCAACACTGGAGATTGAAAAATTAATGGACATGGAGAGTTTGGACCATTACATTAGAATACTCATAAAATATTCCCATCCGCGAGAGTCGAAATTAACCCTAAATAAATGAGAGGTGTCCAAACAACCACCTAAAAAGATACCTCTTAGGATTAAACTTCCTAGACATCTATGAACACATCTCCATCATTTATCTTATGAAAAAAATGAATACACAACCACACATCTCCCCCAATTAACCACCCAAACATTTAAAGGTCATACTATCCATTAATATGGATTAGGGAGTCCCTTTCTCTATGTCAAGATATTATCCTCCTTGTGCACCATTGATTCCCCTGCACGAGATTAACAACATACTCTTTAATGAATCTAGATAAAGGATTAGGTCCACACCCCCCATAGTTAAGACTCTTCTCAAACATTTAGAGAACAAGGAAAACCACACATTTAATAGCTAACAAGTTCAGGCGGTACATCACAGGAAAGCCCCAAACAAAAAACCTAACAACACTCAAAATAGATCTAGGTACTGGGTGTGTGTTTGAGCTTCTCTCTCCCAAGTACACTTCTCAAGGACATTGTGCCTCCAAAACACATGAACCAAAGGGATGGTTATTCCCCGATGTACATTCTCATTTCAATCGTCGATCATCACTAGTCTCTCCACAAACGCAGCGTCACAACTTATATACAACTTTTCCCAGTCAATGACATGGGAATAATCATTTATATATTGATGAATCTCGAAGATGTGGAAAATGTCGTGGATCCTTTTCTTCTGAGGAGGTAATAACAACTAATAATTCACCTCACCGACTCTCCCCAAAACATCGAATGGCCCGATGAAACTAAGAGAGATCTTGATCCCCTTGTCGAACCTTCGCTACCCACGTCAAGGGGAGACCATCAAGAACACATGGTCCCTGACCTTGAACTCCTAGGGAATCCTCCAATGATCATCATATGACATCATACATTCCTGATCCACCTTCATACTCTCCTGTATAAGATAAACCTTCTCAGTCATGCAGTGTACCAACTCTAGTCCAATACCACATACTTCCTTATCCTCTATCTAGCACACGAGTGATCGAAATAGCCTATAATACAAGGCTTCTAATGGAGACTTTCCAATGGTAGAGTGATAGATATTTTTTTTAGGAAAACTCTACCTGAGGAAAGTGTCTCACCCACGATCCCCCAAAGACCAAAACACATTCTCGTAGAATATCCTCCTATGTATGGTAGGTCCACATTATCTTCCAATCTATCTTGGGGAGGAAAACTATGTTGATGCCTATCTTGGTTCCAAATTCATGTTGTAATCCTTTCTAGACCCATGTGGTAAACTTGGTATCCCGATTCGAGACTATGCATCACGTAACGCTATGCGGCCACACATCCTCTCCCATGTACCTCTTTGATAAGGCATCAACCACACCCAAATCCTTGATTGCTAGGAAGTGATCTAATTTCGTAAGTCGTTCCACCAATACTCATATAGCATAACAACCACCTTAAAATATGAGTAGTCCTATTACAAAATCCATCGAGATTTCATCCCACATCCACTCGGGGACATCTAAAGGGTGTAATTGACCTCTCGGGACACGGTGTTCTACATTCACCAGCTAGAACTCATGGAAATTTACCACAAACATAGCCACTACTAGCATCACCCAAGGACACCAAAACTGACACCTCTTACACCGATACATCTTAGAGACTCCTAGGTGTACCACAAGAGGTGAGTTGTGGAACTCACCCAGAACTATCACACATTTCCACCAAGACGAACAACATTCCATAAAACAACATATTATTCATCCAATATTTTGACCATCCTTTTGATGGATTTCCTTAGCTAACACGATATCACATCAATTCAGCCTCTATGTCCCCCCACCGAGACACCTCCACATATTGTAACAAATATGATTGTACTAACATCTAAAACCTAAAACCTCTACCATTGTCCACTATTTCATCCAGGTGTAGGGTATCCAGCTCCCCCGTTGCTTTCCAAGAATCCATAGATTCCTAAACACCTTCCCAATGTGAATTCCAACTCAAGGAATCAACCACAACGTTCCCCTTACCTTCAGTGTAAGAGATCTCAAAGTTTTAGTCCTCAAGAAATGCAACCCACCTTCGCTGATGCATGTTCAAGTGTCGTTGGGTAATGATATGCCTCAAACTCCTATAATCTATGAAGAACAAGAAGTAATCCTCGATGAGGTAATGCCACCACAACATCATCCCGAACACTACTGCTACAAGATCTATGTCATGGGTGGCATAGTTACACACATGAAGACATAACTTACTAAACCCATAAGAGATCACTCACTACTGCTGCTTCAGTACACACCCCAGGCCAAGTCCAAAAGAATTAAAAAACACCTCAAACATCAATCCTTCCACTGGAGACCTAAGCACTGGAGTACTGACCAACCATTCCATAATATAGTTGAAAGCTATCTCACACTACTCACTCCACATGAAGGCCTAGTCCTTTCTGGTCAGAGCTATCAATGGAGCTGCAACATGAGAGAAGTCGGGTATGAACCTCTGATAATAGCCTGCCCAACCCATGAAACTACGGTCCTCCATCACATTCTTGGGTGCTTGACATGAAATAACAGGTCCAACATTCTATGGGTCAACTTCTATTCGTTCTAGGACCCCAAATGTCAAAGTGAACCTCTTGTCTATAGAACATGAACATGTACATCTTTTCATAGACCTCGTGCTATCAGAGTACCTCTAAAACTATCCCCAGATGCTTGACGTGATCCTCCTATGATATTGAGTAGATCTGGATGTTGTGAATAAACACAACTACGAACTGGTAATGATATTCCCGGAATATGGAGTTTATGAGCCCCATGATCACAGATGATGCATTTGTAACCCTAAACGTCATGAACAAAAACAAAAATTGACCTTATCTGCAACTGAAGGTCATCTGGAAAATGTCACCCTCCTTCACCCTCAATTAGTGATATCCTGACCATAGGTAGATCTTGGAGAACCATTCAACACCATTGAACTGGTCAAATAGGTATTCAATCCTTGCGATGGGGTAATGGTTCTTGACCGTCACATGGTTCATCATTCGGTAGTATATACACACACGGATCCCACCATCTTACTTCATTGCAAACATGAATGGAGAACCCCATGGTGACATGCTTGGTTGAATAAAACCTTTATTCATCAGATCGTCAATCTGAATCTGTATGTCCCACAACTTATAAGGCATTATCTGATTGGGAGACATCAAAATATGATGGGCACTGGGTTTCATGTCTATCCCAAACTCAACGTCACGTCTTGGGGGTAGAATCACAACCTCCTCTGAAAAAATGTCTCAGAAATCTCTAACAACTCCTGGAACATCCATTATTTATGTATCATCTGATTCTGCTAAATGCTCGACCAAATTAGAAAGAGGAGCCGCCATCTACCAACCTGAAAATTATATTCTACAACAAAATACCTACACTTCACATATTCATCAGTGAACCTAAATCTTTTCCAGAGGTAGTCGATAATATATTGCACAAAAAACAACCAGTTGATGCCTAAGATGGCATCATATGGCTGCATTTACATTAAAAAAGATCTCCACTAGATAGATGTGGTCCCAACATCAGTATGTGACCTCGACAAACACTAAATAGGATGGTATGAACCACAAATGGTATATTTATTACTAGGTTCATGGAGAGTGTCTCTATGACTAAGCCCAAGGCATAGGCTAAATCGGGTGTAACAACAGAGTACAAATATCCTGAATCAAACAAGGAATAGGCAAATGTGATAAATAAGAAAATTTTACCTTGAATGACTTATGGCCCATCTAGAAATTCTTCCTATTTATAGTTAAACTGCCCACGACCAGATTCCTTTCCCCTTGACTATCTGGAACCTCCTCAAACACACCATGGTCGAGGTATCAGAGGGGTTCCCTAAGGTTGGCCTCCTCCTGCAATGTCTGCTCTTAGAGGAGTGAGAGTTGACTGTCTGTGATGCTGCTGCTTAAAGGGCATGGATGGAAACTGCTACTGCTGAGTTGGGTGCTGAACCTGCCCACCCACACTATACTGTATTCGGTCTGGGCACTGATTCCAAAGGTGACCACAGCTACCAAAAATTAATCACCTCGATTATTTTCCTGCAAGGAAAGGGAGCTAACAAGTATATCGAAATTGGAACTACTAGGGCATGCTCCCCACTGGTTGAAACCTAGAAGGCCATGACACTAGAGGTCTGCTTCTAAAGGCCATCCCCTTTGACGAGCCCAACTAGCTCCCCACTTATGGAACAGCTCCCATCATGTGTATCCTCTCCACCACTTCAGATTTGTTTTGGACCCCCAAGTATGTTAGAAGAGTGAAGGGAGTAACAACATCCTAAATTGAAGGTTGTAGTGCCTCCGTTAAAAGTCTTGATCTAGATTCCTCATCCGGAAATAGGTCTGGGGCAAAGAGAATGAGATATTTAAACTCGATCCCCAATTCTCACACTGATATGATCCCCTACTGAACGGAGAGTAGCTCCAGTCAATTATCTGACTTCATCGCAGATGAGAGAAATTCCTCCCTGAAATCCCTCTCGATGTCGGTCCATGAAACCTCATCCTCCCTCTTCTCCCTAAGATAGAGCATCCAACACTGACTTGTTACTACCCTCATTTGACTGACTGCTAATAGAACCTAGTACTCAGTCAGAGCCCATATCAAGATTAAATCCATCACCAACTCCTCGAGCCATCTTTCAGTCACCATGTATGAGATGCTTCACACATACATCTCGAGGGTATACTGCTAAAAGGCACGAATCGCCTTCTTCCACTGATCACCATCCTCCTCTTGATCACCCATCTATTGATCATCCAAATCATCCTCCTTGGTCTTAATCTCCCTCACTACCTGCGGTCACAATCTGGGTGCCATAGCTGTAAGGTAATAAAAGAATTCCTAAGCTAGAGTTGAATAGAATATTGCTTGTAATTTTATTTTAATCTTTTTTGTATTTTAAATCACCAAAATACCAATGACACACAAGAACAAAAGTCATTTTTATACATGTAAATTTCATAGGGTCTCTACCTTGTAATTAATATAGCCTCACTTGGTCGTTTGGTAGGTCTAGAGTCCTTGCATCAGATCACGGAGGGCACTAAAATCATGTGTCATAGTCAGTCTTCCCTAGACTATTTCATGCACCAAGATTTCCTACCACTATTTCTATACCATTCCATGAAATCCAAACTATTCCTAACCCCAGACTCTATCCTATCTCTCAACCATCACCTGTGATACCATTTTTTCAGGACCCACCTTCACTAAGATGAGATAAGGGACAACAATCTTCCAAACCCTTCCTTCCTCAAGTTGATGGAGAGATAATAACCCCAGAGTCCTGCCTTCATTAGGCTTTAGAGTGGAAACTAGAACCAAGGGTATAGAATCACATGTAATATGGATGGAATTACCATTTTTATTTAGTAGGATTGGGATATACTATGATAAAAACCCAAAAAACTCCAAAACCGAATATAGACGTAATGTAAAAAAAACTTTCCCATATGCCTGTTCCAAATAAAGTTCTACAAGGTACAACAAATCTCGGATGGGATGTACCAAATGAAAAAAAACATCAACATCAATGGTCCTAGAGTCCGAGCTAATATGGTCTCGCACGGTCCTAGACATCATCCTAGTAACATAAAAGCATTTTTATATACATAGGGTGAGTATACAACCATACTCAGTAGGGAAAACCAAACGCACCTATGCATAAGTGGGGTGGAATTCTAATTCCCCATGAGAAAAAGAGATTTAAAATCACCTAGAAAGGAAACTATCCACCCAGACCTCCCAAAGGCACACTCCCCAAATAACACAAGTCAATTAAATTAATTGTATTAACAAATTGATGTTTGTGTACCACACACCATTTTCCCATTGGTTGTTGAAATCATCCTACGCATCAGTCTTTCACCAGCATTTTCACTAGCGTCTCACTGCCACCCAAACATCAACTTGTTGGGCCACCACAAACAAACATCCCACCCGCAGACACCTGGGCCACAAAAACCACACACATCCCCACCAGCAAACACCTAGGCTACAACATATATGACCACACCTAAAGAAACTAGGTCATGAACAACTACTACCACGCCCTAAGAGGGCCACATCCTGAAGACACTTGAGAAACAAACTGCTCGCACACACCTGGGACAATCATCAAAACTATCATGCCTAAGGAATTTTGGTCTATAATGGACCTCAGAGAATCATATCTTACCTGATGTGTCTTGGGCTACTCAGGGTGGAAGCTGAAAAGGAGCTAATAAGCAATCACTCATCGGAGTGTTGTGGAAAACACCCTCTCACATGAAATGGGGTTGTTCAGAATGCTTTTCTCAAATTGGGTGGGGACAGAATAAGAAATAAAATAACTAAATTATACCTATAGATATAAAATCAGTCATCCCAACATAGGGGGACCAAATCCAGCCCATACACATACACCCTCGTTAATTATCATTCATAAAAAGTACAACATATACAACCAAGTCACAACTAATTCTCAGAAAACTAATTCCCCATTTAACCCATTCGTGTTATCTCATTAAAGTGGTTCCATTAATATAATTCTTCATTACTAGGGAACTAACTGGCAGCCACAATCCATGGAAGTAAAAACAGCCGTGCATGAAATTAAGTATTCACACCCGGTTCTCTTGTAATGTCACAACCAGAAAAGGGATCTGAGAGATTAATCTAAGTACTAAGAAGAAAAAAAGCCCCAAAATACAGCCCCACATGACCCAAAATCCAGAAACAAAAAACTGAACAATAGGGGATCCCATCCCATCCACTTCAGTTCTCAAGAATCAAGAAGATCGAAAATCCACATCACCATAATAGAGAAGGGGAGTTTTTAGATTTAAACTCACCATTACATTAGTTCTATATTTCTGTTTGGTTAATCAGGGTGACCAGACAAGGATTAATATACCTTTGGATTCCATTTAATCAAATGAATTTAGGAAATTAACAAGTTTCAATGGTACAACCATTCGATCATAGAACAATCCAAAAAAAGAGGTTCATTAATGCAAAAGAAAGAACCCCCATCGGCCAGGATTTTCAGGGGAGATAAGACCATAAAAATAAAAACATAACAAAATGGTTAAAGAGAAGATCAACATCATCAAAAAAACTCTTTCATTCTTTATAATCCATTTATTATCTTTGTTAAGGTTTAATTTCATCCATCCTTATAATAACATTATCATACCCACCCTTCATAGAACACAGTAAAGAGAGATGAAGGAAACACCATACTTGAGTGATTAATGATAAAAGTTATTCATCTCTCGCCAAGTACATGGGATGCGGGAATTATATGGGAATAAATTTGAGGACTCCAAGAGTGAGCAGGAAAGGCTCCAGCACAGGTGCACCACTAGCCTCAGTAAGGGGGAATACAATGACACCAATGAAAATAAGAAGACCAGCCAAGAATAAGAATGAATACCCATGTGATAATAATTAGATACATGAGATACGAGATGTGAATATTGAATGGAATTAAAGGAGGATCATGATTTTTCCATGCAGTTGGATGGTTACACATGATCAAATTAATTGTTATTTAATAGTTCTCATCTGGGAGGTGTCCATAACAGTTTTGAGTTAAATGATTTCATTTCATCAGAGGAAAACAGGTAACTACAAAAAATTGTTTGGGACAGTTAACGGTTTCCCAACTGTTGGGGATCTTGAGCATCATTTTCAGTCTTTAAAATGACCTCAAAACACTTTAAAAAGACATTAAACCATAAAAGAAACATTATGAAAAACTGAGAATGAAATCCCTGATAACCCTATGGCACCAAATGGTGAGACCTATTGGTGACTATCCGTTTGGGGACACACCGATCGGTGACACCGATGGGTGCCACCAAGATGACACCCAGTCATTGACACTGCTACCCTCACGACTCACTAATGTGTCCAAAGCGCCCCAACACTCGAGATTGGTCTTGTAATGGACTAGGAGGGTCCAGGGCATTACAATATTACATACTACTGGATTTCATGAATTAATGAATCCGCTAATGGAGAACCTAGATAGGGGTGTTATACACCCCACTTCATCACTATAGAGATAAATAGTATTCTTAATTAAGAAGAATTATTATCCACCAGAGAGTATATTTAAAATCCAAATCCTAACAAAATAATAATTACAAATAAATATCTTTTACACCATGTCAATGAAATATATGATTAAATCATAAGATCTTTGTACTTCTCAATGAATTTCCATAAATATTGATATAATCATTTTAGGATAAAAATCTAGTGTATACCAAATTTTTAAAAAGTTAAATTTTCTATATTGTGGTTTCATAATTTGGTCATATAAAAAATAACAACATAATATTCGTAAATCCTTCAAAAAATGATGTCATAAAATAATGGCCCATGCTGGATATAGTAACCAAGATCTATTGTTTTCATTCATTATCATAATATTAACATTTCATTGTGAGAGATTTATCATGGATACAAAAACCATAAAAAATTTAACATAAGAGGCACTAAATAACCTTTGGGTCGATAAATTTGAAGAACATTTCATGAATAATCGATAAATATGCGTACACAAGGAAATTTTAATTGTAATTTTTTATTCCATATGGACATTAAAAATTCAGGATTAAAATTACCTAACATGTAATTTCATGTAGCGAGTGTAGATATTTAATGGATGTTTGGGTAACATTATCTAAATCGGTAATATATATATATACTAAAAAATATATTGAACAATATATTCTCAATAATAATTGAATATTCCTAGAAGTAGATGGTTTGAGAAAATAAAATATGACAACTTATTTATATATTACGACATGAGGAACAAAAATATGGTGGCTGATGCTATAGGAATGAATGGACATACAGATATATGAATAATATGGTTTGAAAAAGACAATATAATTTTTTATTTTTAGAGGATTAATATTTGAGTCATAATTGTCGAAGATTATCATTATCCTTTCAAACTAGTTGAACACCCCTATTTTTACGTAATGATCCTCAATTCCCAAAAAGATGATGTCGATCTATATAAAAATGTATAGAATATTATGTAATTAAATATTGAAGAAGTTGGAGTTATACTATTTGGAACCTGAAAATGACTCTCATGAAAACCAAAATAAAGGAGGGATCCTTTTGAGGTTTCTAACTTCTAGTCCTTCATTATTTATCAAAGAATATTTTTAATGTATATATATCTTCAAGACAAATATTTTTTTTACATTATGATGTGTGAAATTGCAGGGTACATTTCATGATTCTTAGCAAACCTGATTGTTAAAGATGAGAGACACAATTGAATAGTTTTTTTGAATACATTACCAATACTAGTATTGAAATGTAAAATATTAGCATGGATTCTCAAATGGAATCCTTTAACTCTAAATCCATATAACTATTTGGGTTTTAGTCGATCACCTTATAAACTAACATTTTTTAATTTCTATAAATCAATATTTTTTACAGTAAAAAATCCCCTTGATATTCCATAGGAAATCTATAATGATACATGGATTACCAATACCAATTTTATCTAATTATGAACTAAGGATTAAATATAGTCTATGGATAATATTTCAGAAAATATTCAAGAAATAGTTTCATTTCAACAGCACTTATAATCCTCATATAAATGGTTAGTGTTAGAGGAAAACATAAACTATTGAGGATATATTGATATCATGTTTGATATTTTCCCAAGTATTCTATGATAAAAAAATATCCCTAGTATATTTTCAAATAATTACATGTTTTATTCTATAGTTATTTGTTTTCTTTATGAGGCTCTGTATTGGAAGATATTTAGGTATCAAACATGAAAGGATGAATATGGTGAGGGGATATTAATAGGACAAAACATTTTCCTAGAAATGAATGAGATGTCTTAAAACATTAGGTAACATATGAATGTGGTATAATGTTGACAGAATAGTTATGTAGATAATAATTCTTAATATATATATATATATATAATGAATTTATATGAAATGTTTTTCTTTCATATATAGCTATAGATGTGATTTATGAGTCTTATGTAGAAAGGGAAGATCATATATATGTATTTCAAATACCTTGAGATCTTCGATCTTATTATGGCTTCATATTATCAAAATACACTCCCACCTATCATCTTCCATGTCAATTTTGTTCTCTGTGTATTTATTTTATGGATGTTATTATTATAAAATTAAATTTTATAAAACATAGTTGTCATTGAACTAGATGATGATCTATCATGTGAGGAAAAACCCTTGAGATTTATCAATTAAAGAGATAAAAGTATTTTTAAAATGCCCACTGATATAGTCAAGGTTCAATATTTAGTTAATATGTTTGAAGAGGCTCTGTGGGAAACTAACGATGTGATCCAAGAAAATAACCATAACTTATTTTATTCCATGTAATTTAATTACATGGATTAAATTCTTTTCAAGGGGGGTATATTTTCACGACATGAGTTTTTAGTAATTAAATAATAATCATGTTGCATATATTTCTCCACATGAAACCCAGATGCCAAAAAATATAGACATCTATAAGGTGCCTATAGAAATCCCATGAATAAATATTGGTAATATAATTTTGAATATATAAATATATATATATATATATATATATAATTCCACTATAAATTTTAAATGAACCGGTGCAAAAAATAAATGAGAGAATATACTTAAATAAATTTGACTAATTTAAAGAATTATATATTTTTATATGAATAAAGAGTCTACAAATGTAAATTTTGTTATTTATAAAAAATTGGATGTATAATATATAATATTTCAAATGTTGATTTCCAATAAAAATTTATTTTATTTCTATTTTATGTTTTTAATTTAAAATACAATTTATAAAATTATAGATTTTAATATCAAAAAATTGATACATTTATTGATCTATCATAGATAAATTAATTTAAGTTGAATATATATTATTTTTCTATCATTATTGATTTTTAGTTTAATATTTCAATGTACAATTTTTAAATAACTTAACATTATATGTATATAACAACAAAATTCTAAATTTATAAAACCCTTTTGTATGGAAAATTTTTACTTTATAATTGAATTAATTATTTTAATAATGTTTAATTTAATTTATAATCCCAGATGTGACATTTTTATATTTAATTTATATTTTTCCAAAAATAACAAATACATTATAAAGTTAGTTTTTGAAATTAATTTTTTTAACTTCTAAAAAATTAATAAAAAAATATATAAAAAATTAGTAATTATTAGGTCCAAATTATTTAATGAAGATAATTTTATTTTCAGTGATAGATGATATATTACCTAAGTAATTTAGTTTCCACAGTGAAAACATAAATAGTGAAACTGAGTAAATTAAGATTTTAATGACCAAAATATTTTAAAACATGCTTTTCCTTGATTTGTGTAAGAGTAAAAGGAAGTTATATGTTATCCAATAAATTATTATTATTTCACTGTCTTTGATAGCTAAATCACATTATTTAAAACAGTAGAGTATTTTTAAAAATACAATTATGTCTCATTTAAAAAACGGGCACTCTTCTCCTATTATACCCTCCAACAAAACAGTAGTTATTATCACCTAAACACACAAAAAACCAATACTCTAAACTCCTATTAAATATAAGGTGTATATTTTTATATAAATATTCCACCCCTAAATGGTTTAATTTTCATCAAAAAATTGATGATCAAAGAAGTCAGGAATATGTTAATAATATATCTCACAATAATTTATATTTAATTATATTCTTTTGGTATTGATTAAAATAATTTTTTTTCATATTAAGATTATAACATCAATTCCATTATTATAATGGAGATTCATAATAATGATTGTAAAACTATTATCCCTCATTCCCTTTTTTATTAAGAGAATTTAATACATGAATCATGTGATATGAGGACTAACTCCTCCACGAATGAACATATTTATTTTTACACCTTATACAAATTTGATAGTTTTTGTATATATTTAATGAGTATAAACAATATATAAGTAATATATATTTTTAATATTTCTCTTTTTTTGTAACATAAAACATTGAATCTTTTATGAGGTAACAAATAAATATTAGAAAATAACCCTAATTGGTTCTTCCCTATTTTCATATTCACCAACGGGAAATAAAGTACAATGTAAAAAAATTATACCATTATATTTACCTATAAAACATTAAATTATTTATGATTAAATGTTTTAGAATTATTTAGATTATTGGAAATGGAATTTGATAAATCTTCTACAAAACCAGTTCAGAATTATTTTTATTATTAACACTTGATGCGGAAAAATTATTACAAAATTATAGTATAAGATGATCTTTGTTATTAACAGTGAATATTAATTTAAATGTATATAAATATGGTTATTAAATAGTAAATTAGGATTTTTATTATTATTGTACATGATTTTAATGTAATTAAATTCAAATAAAGGGTAATGGTAAGGAACTTGGAAACTCAAAATCTATTCCTTGAGATATATATATTTTTTTTTGAAATTCATTTTAAAAAGAATGTATAATTTTAATGATAATATAATATTATTTCTAGGGATTTTTTTGAAGCTGATCCATTTTCATTAATGAAATTATTTCTTTTTATATAAAAAATATTTTAGGTTTTTTAAAAAATTATCACAACTCTGTCTTTTGCAATAATAAATACAAACTGTTTTCACAAAACATAATTCATTATTTTGTTTTCAATTTTTTCGAATTTACACCCTCAAATTGAGTTATGTTTCATATTTCACCATATATTCTGTTTAATTATGTGATTGTTTTGAATGAACCTATTTTTAAGTATCAAATTAATTAATTATTGACTATATTACATTGTATTATGAAACCCATTTTATTTTCATTAAATTATTATGATATATAAATGATTTCTACTGGAATGTTTTATGAAACCTGCATTATTCCCCTTTTTTATTTATGAATAATAAATTATTTCCATTTTGATTATTTGTGATACTCGTTTTTATCCATTGGATCATTGTTATATGAAAACATAATGAATTTTTTGTTGAAAATGTTAGTATGGATAAATGATGTTTGGGTTCCTATATCCCTCACCAATTCCATGGTTATGATTTTTTATCTGATGATATAGTTATTTATTATTAAAATTTATTTTCTCATAAGCATCAACACTAATTTTTTTTGCTCTTGAATGCAATTTGTTTTCCTATTTTTAATAATTTTTCCAAAGATAAATGGAGTTATTTATTATTAACATATAATCCAATGGTTTAATTTTTATTTCATATAAATCTATGAAAATACATATATAGTATATTTCCATATTGAATATTATTGATTTAAGTTATTATACCATTTACATTAAATATTACATATATATTTTTATGATCACTGATGATGTTTTAATATTACAAATATGCTCAATATTTTACTTATTCATATAAACATATAAATATTATTATGTTTCCCCTTATTGAGAGTTTTATCTCACTTTTTTCTCATGTTTCAATTCCCTGTGTCATGATAACGAGTCTTACTAATGATATTTTTACTAGAGGGTCTAGTATGGTCCCTTGAAGGATAAATGATCTAAAGTATTCAGAAATATAATGGTCATACTGTTAGATTTCATTTACATAAAAACTATTGGTCATTGGAATATTATTATTTATTAAATCTTATTTTCTATATCATGTATAGGATGTAGAAAAATGGAAATTTTTTCTTGGCCTCCATAAGTATTAGAAAAGGCTATGGTGGTCGAGATTTACATAAGTTATTTACTATACTATGAGATAGGTATTCCATAACCATCCCTAATGTTTAGTGAGTCAATTTATGTCCCATATTATATATGTTACATCTTCCATGTTTTATTGAACCAAAAAAATTGGGTTGACTATATATGACCAATACGATTTGGGTGAGAATATCGATGTCCATGTGATGTGATCCTTGTTTTATCCATTGACACAGATGGCTGTGAAATTTTAATTAAAATGTATTAAATTTCATAAATAAATCCATTTGAATCATTAATTGAATAATTTTATGAATCTGGGGACCATGAATATGTGCCTTTTTGATCCATTTGATATATAAGTGGAGTTTAATTAAGATATATTGGTATTAACAATTTGTTAGATAGAATACATTAACTACTTGAGAGGATGTATATCTTTATAATTAAATTCATCAAATATAGTTGTTTTTGTCAAAATACTATGACCGTTGAAATTAATAATGTGAGATTAACATGTTGTAAATCCATTCATCTAAAACAAATAGGTATTCCTACATTGTAAGCCATGTCAAAATCGACCATGAATAATAACCCATAGCCTCTTCTATATAGGATATGCATTTGATTTTTTCAATTTAAACAACATGATTAATCCAAATTAAACATTATTAGTTCCCACATATTTTTTTGGGATTATATGAATAACATATGGGGTGAATATACCTCTCTCCATCTAATACATGGTAACTAAGTGGGATATTCATTTGTTATGGGTATTAACATAGGTTGTATGTGTGAGGAAAAACTTCAACTAGAGTTAATGTAAGTCAATATTATGTAAAACTCATTATTATTTTCCTATATTGTGATTCCTTTACTATTAATTATACATTTCTAGTTTTATTAAATTTTTGGGAGGAATTCAAATTTTAATTTTTCATTCTATTATTTTTTGGGAATACCATTTTCATAAAATATTTTATGACTGTGTGGTAACATACCTAAAAAATATAATATTTATTATGCCTTAGGATAATATAACCACTAATGTCTGATTCTTATGTGATGGTAAAATATAACATATGCAATGGTGTAATTTTTGGTTTCGAAATCATTTACTATATACCACATGATAATATTATTTTTTATGTTATAATAGTTATTCAATAGGATTATATATTTTTATGTACTACCAAAAACCCTATATAATACTCTGGTGTAGAATGAAACAGTCACATTCAATAAATTTTGATGTTGTGGGATAGATTTCCTACTTACCTTTTGTTATTTCTATAGGTAATTTATGCATATTATATGGTAATGTCATCAATAGGGAAACTATTCAGTTATTAGGGATGTATAATTCACAATATGCGGATGAAGAAAATTCCAATACGGAAATGATTATTGATTAAAATGGGAAATAATGACAAATGTTTATTATTACATAAATAGTTTAGATCCCATACACATAATGGGGTACTTGAATTAGAGTGTGAGAAATTCTTATATGAGAATAGTGATAGTGTAAGGTTACTCCTCCTCTAGGTTTGTGGCCCAATACATGGGACAGTCTTCCCTCAAATGACTATTCTAGTGGATATGGATTTTTTAACGCAAACTCAAAAATGTAATATGAATGAGATGACCTATCATAGGTCACTATTTTTGTACATTATTATAATGGAGGTGATGACTAGGTTGGTTGGGAAGACAATGTGGCTATGATTATGTTTCCAAAAGAATGTTTCTAAAACTCATTGTTTTTGTGATATTGAAATGTTTCTCCCTTCAATAAGTGATAATGTTTTTATAGGGAAATTATTCACACTATTCTCACTATAGTGTAGAGAGCTAATTTTTTGTTAAAAATTATTATATCTAGGTTTCTATTCTGACTACTATAATTATATTTTTGGGATATACTTGTTGTGTAATACTTATTTTGTAATGAAGGGATGATATAAAATTTTTTCCTAGAAATTGATTTTATTCCCAAATTTATTACTTTTGGATTTTTTTAAAGACACCTTGGAACAACTAAATATTGTTCGATCACACCAGATCAGTTATCTGTCACCCATAATTGTTACATAATAATTTTTACTAACATTTCTTGTTAATTTTATTGTGAAGATATCATTTTACATTAAACAGAATTATATAATTAATTTTATTATGTATGTTGATGGAGGTGTCTAAATGAGTTTTACATAAAATATCATCAAAAATATTTATATCTGAGTTGAGATTATGTGTACCAGATTTCTTGAAATAAAATTTCCTATGTATGATTTTTTAGTAGGTGGAGTCCATATGGTGTGTGGATATGCGACACATAAGTGACTCGAGAAACAAGAATTCTAAATAATACATTAAAATATTTAATTTTATTTTACTTGTAGTATTTATTATATTGAAAAAACATTTTCATTTATGTAATGTGACATTACTACAAAAAAAATCTTATTCAATGATAGTTTTTATTTATGACCTTTTGACTTGATTTTGATATTTAATTTCATATCTGAGTTTAAATTTGGATGATATTTTATTATATTTTTATCAAATATGATTTTTTGAAGGAATTTCCTAGAAGTATTATTCTCTCTAACTAATAAAGATATCCTTCATATAGTTTGGAATCAAATTTATATGAAGATAAACAATTGAGGATTCTAACACTAGATCCATCCATGGTGGAGGTCATTTGGATCACATATGATATAAAATTTATTATTATTATTATTATTAAGTCTAATAATACTAAAATTACTACTATTAACTCAAAAAATATTGATCTTCTCATGATGAATGAAAAGGTGGTATTATGAATGATGAAGAATGGTAAAGTTTTGTGAAATCGTTAGTTTCCATGTAATTATTTTTATTATAGTATTTCCATGTTTTCAAAATAACATCAATGAAATATAAATTTTTGTTGTTTTGACCTTACTTTTACATTTTATTTTTGATTCATACTTCAAATTTTTTATTATTAGACTCATTATTGGAATGTAACACATTATATGATAAATACATGGTGTCGGAATTTCAAGTGGAATATGAGATAGAGTATAGTGTATTGTTATGTATGAATTTAAATGGGATGTTTATAGGTTCTAGTGAAGATCCATAGAGTGAATATTTGGTTGAAATAACATAGGGATCATCTTAATGTTTTTTCATGAATAACATCCTGATAAATGACAAAGATAGTGGGATGAATTTTTGATGAACACACATTCTTGATTGGTAATGTCTAACTACACGGGGTTTCGTATTCTATAAAATATATCATCTATGTATTAATCCCTATATAAATAGGATTTTATCATAATAACAATACCACATGAAATGTTACATCATCCACATGTGTATTTTGAGTAATGTAACTTGATTGTGATCCATATATACACACAAATTAAACATCCTGAACATATATGTTGCGCAACATATATAGATACCATTTTAGAAAATATTGAATGACTGTAAGTACCAAGAGTAATATATCATATATCATGAATGTTCCTACACACTGTGATTATTTGATCAAAAAAATTACCTATTTAATATCTCTCAATTTGTATAGGTATTACACGGGGGTTATTAGAGACGGTGATGGAAACAATGTTCCATATTGGAAAAAAATGTTACCCAATTCCACTTAATTTGTCATGGTACTGTAAATTTGGAGAGAATTGTAAGATACAAAACCAATAAACAACTATATTATAATCCATATAACATATGATTTATGAATCTTATCTTATATTTTCACTTGATATTGGGAGGTTCTAAAATTATTAAATCACTTGGAGAGATTTTACATTAATTGTGGTGGGGAATGATTCATTGATTTATGAGTATTTCACTATGGTAGTTTGCATATAATATTTTCATTGTCATAGTATACGATAGTTTTTTATGAGAGAGTCATTCTATGTGGGAATGGAGTCAGTAACCACAGGGATATTCTCATGGAATTATAAATATTCTTTTAGAATATATATTCATTTAGGTACACCTCCTTTTTTGGCTCATCACATACAGACATATATTTTATGTAATCCAATCAAGAATGATGTTGGTTACCATTCAATATTAATTAGGTGCAGGATACTAATAAAAAAATAATGATTTTGTATACCTATATTTGATGATGTGCATTTGATCCACCTATAAAGGTCTTTTTTCTATTTGATAAGTGTTTTTACCTTCCATTGTTAGGGTATGGTACACCATTTATTGATGTGATCTCAAAAATAAGGCATGAGTTTTCTATCTTGGCTACAGTGACGTAGCATGAGAGTCAAGGGTCTGAGGAGTTGGTGTAAGGGTTTATGGGGGAGGTGTCTTATTTTATATAGTGTATTATAGGATTCATCTGTGATGTAATCTATAGGTGGAATATCACCTTCAGGATATTTTATTCCTTTTACTTATTTTTTATATATTTATTCATGCCAGATACATAAATTTGAAACTATAATAACAATATTAAAATAGGTTGCTTTCAAATGGATGAAATGACACTAAACCAACTGTTTCTATTAATTAATGAACCATTGGTCTATTGATACATGTTTTTTTATTTCACTTAGTGTTCAATATTTACACTAGATTTTCAACCGGAATTTAACTGAGTCAGTTTATAATCATGCCTTCACTAGACATTCTGTCAGAATCTAGGAAAAATTGTAATTTGAACCAACACCTGATCCAGTCCATGGAAATACCCTTATGGTATTCATGGTCCCCAGGAGATGGAAACTAGTTCCTTGTATCAGATCTAATAGATTGTAATGATATTTAAATAAACTGATCTAAATAGAACAAATACTAAAAAAAATAATAAATAAATAAAAATGAGACCTAACACCCCCAAATGATCTTCATGTTCTCCCTTGGTCAACTCCAACAACAAGGATAACTACTCAAATAACGAGCACACAATTTTGAAATCATAAAATGAAAAACATCTCAGGTGTACCGACACCGATTGATACATATATGGTGTGAGCATAAATCTTAGTAGGAAACCACCATAAAATAAATACATTCCCATTCCAAAAAAATTCCACATTCACTAGTTTCATATACATATATAAATTAGTCATTTAGATACTTTTAAGGAATCAAACAAAACTAACATCAAGATAACTTTTTAATAAAATAAAAAAATAATATTTTCTTCTTTGAAAATTTGTTTCATATTTCACAAACCAATTTCACTAAACACAAAACCAAAAACCAAATCCATTCAAGTATCCATAAGAGTGTAGAGATGAAAATTAAGGGAATCAATTCTATAAAATCAAAATAAAATTAGAAATATCAATGTTGAATAAAAAAAGGTAGTAATCATGTTAAGTTCGTAAACATCCCTTGAGTGATCTCAACACACAATCGGGTCAGACTCACCAGATTTTGTACGGTGAAGATACATAGTGAATACCACCTATGTTATCTAACCTCACATCAGAAGAGGAAAACCCAACCTAGCCTCTAAGACGTACAAGGGGTAACAACCTGTTTAATCCTAGTTGATAATAAAATTTCACTAGACTCTCCAAAATATTTCCAAGAACCCCATGGTAATAGTAAATTGTGTTTGTAGGATTCCATCTCATGCATGAATTCCCTTAACTTATATCACCACACTTTTATAACCAAATAAATGACACCACATATACGATAACCCATATAGAGAAATCCAAAATAGTTATTTCCTTTATATTAAAATGAAATCAAAGGATCCAACTGGTCCATCATATGACATGTTATTTCATACTATTTTATCAAAACATATCATGGTTCCAACCAGGAATTTGTGTTTCCAGAAACCTCATCCATTTACAAAACAAAATAATGTGGAAACTGGGCCATAGATCATTTTCATTATAAATAAAATTTTAAAACATGCCCCAACCCTTCAAAAAATCAATATAAATATCCACTTTAATTTGAACAATTTAGAACGAGCCTTTACCTAACAAAACCAATTCATTTTCCAACACCACTTCCAAAAACAAGATAAAAAACATGAAAAATGACCAATGGTTCCCAATATTCCATCATGACATTTAGAAAACATCCATCTTTAAATGTACCACATAAAAAATGATGGATCACATAAAAACATGGTTTTTAAAGTTCAATATTCTTTTGAAATCACATCCTTCTGTGTTCCTTGTTCACCCATTGATGTGAAAAAAGTCAATGGAAATTTAATTGAAAACCAAAAGAGCATACAAGGACCATTTTGTAAAATACACCATTTACAAAAACCTGAACATATTCCTCATTCTATGATGTCACGCAATATATCACACAACATCCCATTTCCTAATAAACCACTCTAATAGAACACAACCATAATCAAACTCAATTAAAAACTCATCATTTTATTCTTAAATGACATATAGAATTTTATAAAAAAACTCATGTGCATGTATTTATAGGTATGTTAATGAAATAAAAATTCAAAATAATTTGACATTTCACCGAGAACATTATGTTCACATATTTACATGCATAATAAAATAATATCTTGAAATGAAATTATTATCAAATTTTCCCAACAACAAAACGCCATAAAAACCTATAAATACACAAAATATGTATGTGAATCATGTTAACAAATTATTTTTGGAATTAAGAATCATAAATTGGATTATCCAGAAAGGAAAATAATTAAATCACATACTTTAATGGCGTGAGAATGTGATGAAATATTTAGAGAAGGAAGAATACACCACAAAGAACAATCTGCACACCAAAAAAATAAAAAAAACTACACATCAAACCGAACATCATGGATTTTTCTAATAGAGAACCCACCAATGAATAATTATTTGTAGAGATTTTAGAATAAGAAGAGGTGAACTGGATGATAAAATCCCTAAAAACTCACCTTAGATCCTCAGTAAAGCACCCATGGAGGGGAGAAATACATAGGGAGGGGCGGTTTGGGACCCCTTCGTGCACCAAAATCGACCCCGGTGGAAGAATCCTGAATATGGGATTTAATGAGGGGGGAAGAGTAAACTTTTACTTTTATGAAACTAGATATCTCACATGGTTAGGCTACACAGTTTTCCCAATAATTTGCAAACCATGTGGTATCCACTTCCCAAATGGTCAGAATGTCATGTATTATTTCAGACTCATTACCAAAACATTCCCTAACCCTTGTTCCTTACCCATGGACCACAAATCAGGCTACATGGATACCTAGAAAACGGTATGTGATTTCTATAAATGGTGCACAAAAACTACACATACCAAAAACTCACATGAATCATCAAAAAGGGATAATTTAAAGTAAGTATCAACGCAAAACATAGGAACATTTATCCTATTCCATGAAAATATTAAAATAAATGAATTTCAATTGTTGGAGTGTGAAATTATCCCAACACAAACAATTTATTCCCAATTAAATTCACCAACCCGAAAGATAGATTTAGCATTACTTCATGCCTAATAGAAGATGAATGAATCAATGAACCTTGGGTTGACCTTTTACATGACATGTGACACTAGATTGGTCAATAAGAAATCCAAAAATGAAAAAAAACATCAAAACACGAGAGGGTTCCCTCCACCACAATTACTCAACTGATAGGATAAACATTTAAACATCCAACACAACAACACCTAAATTGGAACATCAACAACTCTACCATGGGCTACCCAAAGTCGGAATAATGGAACTCCCAGTAATAATAATATTCCTCAAACTAAAAACCAATTCTCTTATAGATGGGAAAACATTGAAAATAACCAGAACCAAATGGAAAATCAAAACAAAAACCCCTAAATTTCAAAAAAACATAGGAATCCTCAAACAAACACAACTAAAACCAAGACCAACTCATGCAAGATAAAAGCACGTCATTAGAGAAAAAAACCATGAACCACATTTAGAATAACCCATCCACCAATATTATCAAAAGGTGTGCAAGTTCACATCATTATCAAGATTTATAATATAAAACTTCAAACTTCCCCACCCCAACACTTGATTCAAAAACTATGAATTATTTCGAGACCCATGATAATTCCTGACAGTGCGAGAGCTTCACATTGAGGGTTGTGGATGGAGCCCTTCTCACTAAATGAACATCTTCCTCATAGAAAAGAATTGACATCCTCCGATCACATTTTCCTCTTTTGGAGACTCTTCCTGAAAAAAATTTTAAGTGTCCCTAAAAACTGTAATGTTGTAAGACCGTTGTAGGATAGAAACAATAACACTACAAATGCACGAACATTACACACAGGAAGTACATGAGTGAACAAACTAAAAAACATGTATACATCACCAATGAAGATGACTCCATGGGAAAAAGACCCACTGGAACATGCCTCTATCATTATGGGTAACATTCAGGAGAACCAACCACCATTGATAGAACCCTAAGAAACAACTCACCTGAAAATGATTCATCCACCAACTTTTGAAATTTATGATCCTTGGATGAGAGTACTCTCTCCATTATATCTTTTGGTGTACCCATAATAAATATATAATCCTTTATCATATCATATAATATCAAATCCATGTAATAGAAAACTAGCTTCTTGAAAATTTTAATGTAGGAAATCAATGTCTTCTAGGCTTACTGAACATTCATAAGATATTACACTTCCCTCATATTCACCTCCTCAGGTATACACCATCGGAAAAAGACAGACATAAAAACTTCCCACGTCATCCAGTATTGAATCAATGCTAGGGAAAACATATATTATTCATCTATGTATGTAAAATCAAAAAATAACAGGACATGACAAACTTTAACAGATTCTGGAGTTCCTAATGACATGAAGACATGACCTACCTCCTTAATAGACTCCACTACCTCTAACGGACCTTGATCAATATAAAGGATATGAAACAACCTATAAAAACCCGAAACTAGGAATGAATCACTCAAAATATTAGTGAACATGTTTGGTGGAATACTCTGAATAATAAAAAGAACACCATTTGAAAACAAACATCAAACCAAAACACAATTGAGAAGAACATATGATTAAAAACAACATTTATCACAATCCAAAAAAATATAATCAAAACAATAAATCCTCATTTAAAAAACCAATATATCATTTAAATTTCAATACCACCACCTTCATGGGGAATTTACAAATACTGAATCCACCCTTTTAATGAAATTACAATTCAAGAAATCATAATCTTTTATAATGTCATTTTAGAAAAAACCAGGACAATCCTTTGTTTTGAAGTTAACACCCATGGAATCCACAAAAACAGACACACATTTATTCTTTAACTTCTATCCACATGTTCCAACATACAATTTGAACACATACCCATACATACAGAAACACCCATTAGGAATACCAAGGGTTGTAAATTTCTTTTCCTGGTCAAAATCCAAGCATTTTCCAAATTATTAAATAAGAAAAACATTTTCCTTTTGATCTCATTTTCTAAAATCGAAAACCATTGAGGGAATTGGTTTTATTTTTAATAAAAATTTTCATTTTAAAAGGCTAACCACATAAATCAGGACCAAAACGGAATAAAACATACATCGAGACACCGGAATGAGGAACTTATCACTTTCCCTAACCTAGAGATATTGTAGTCATCCGAGCCCCATGTACACATCAACAGTAAGAGTACCTTTTATTTTGGAATCATATTAGACACAGGTCACTACTTGATTTGAGATAATGAAATAATTTTTTATTTAATCCATTGTCATTACTCATCCCAAATAATCTGAAATCCATAATGATGAATCAAATTCTAGACTATCCCTGGAAACTCAAGGATCGGAATAAGAAAGATTTTTCAATGATGTCCATATAACTACATCTAGTGTTTGGAAAGTCATAATCTAGAACTAACAGAATTCCCAAATAAAAAGGGTCTCATTTTATAAAATTTTCACCTAACAATATGATGTTTTATCTAAACCAACTCCAGATACAGTCTTTGGAAAGGCCTGAAGGGTGTTCTTGATCCCCATGATCTAGAATGTACTGTCAATCAACAAATCTATTCCAAGTGGGAATGATATCATCCCAATAAACTAGGATCAATTACAGATTCTAGAAAAATTGTGGAAGATAAAATAACCAACAACTTATAATAAATAATTATAAATAAAACTATTCAAATTCAATAACTACTAAAAAATAAAATATTAAAACTAAATTCATATTGAGACCAAACACACCAACATGATTTCCATGTTGCCTCGTGGTCACCTACAGCCACAAGAACAACTTATCCAACAATGAGCACATGAATTGGGAACCAGAACCTAAAAAATAGATTAGATTACCTGAAACCGAATGGTGCATGTTGGGTGTGATCTTAATAGTTTATTAGGAAACCAGCACATAATACATACATATCTTTTTCCAAAATAGTCCATATACACTAGTATGGAATATGAATATAAAATAAGCCTTTAGTTTTTTATAAAAAATTGATTCTAAAAAGTTCCCTTTTATTAAAAGAAAACATATCGTTCTCTTCTATATAAATTAGTTCCACCTTCCACACCCCTCTTTATTTAAAAACTAACCCAACAACAAAATTCATTTATGTAATAAAAATGGGGATGTGTAAAAATAAAGGGAACCAATACAAGATGAAAAAAATAATAAGACTAATATGTAACAAAAATTAGATAAATAAACCTAAAAATATAGGGGAAATCATGGGGATTTCCTAAATATCCATTTGGAAATCCCTAGCTATACTCGAGTCGGACAGAACAATTGTCATATGGTATAACACATTTTTCAATAATCAACTCGCTACCCTACACTATCTTCACAAGTGGAAGAAACCACATTTAATCTAAGTCATCCAAGGCATACCAATCCATCTTATAGGGGTTGATAATAATATGCCAATCGAGCCTATAAATAACACCCATGAAACTCATGGCAATAGTATATCATATAAGTAGGTGGCCCCCTCACATGTGACTGACATTACCTAATGTCATTGAACATTCCTACACTAAACACAGAAACCTCTTATATGATAATGAAAAAGTGGAAATCCTAAACCCATTTTCCTATAATATAACAATATAATCACAAGTGAAAAATGGTACATCATATCACATGATCTCTCACACAATTTTCTAAAAAAAATATCATAGTGCCGCCCTGGAATCTATATTTCCCAAATAAAATTCATTTATAAAACCTCATAAATTTCAAACCTGGACACACATCATGTTCATTCCAAATACACGTTCACAACATGCCTCAACCATTTTCAAAATCAATGTAAATTACCACATTAATTTCCACAATTCCTAGAGGGTCTTTACCAAGAAAAACCAATCCTATCTCCAACACCATTTTGATATCCAAGTTAAAACATACAAAATGTTCAATGGATCCAAATAGGGTCACATTCCATTTAAAAATGTAAAATGTGTTAACGTATCAATTGAAAAACAGATGTTCCTGGGGAAAACTTGTTTTTAATATTCCCTCTTCATTTCAATGATCCTTGATGTGTTCACCTTGTGAACCCAAGGATGTAACAACATCTTATGGAACATTTATTGAAAACTAAAATAGGATAAGATGACCATTTATAGAAAATACCCTATTTAAAACCACACATAGCTAAACCTCATTCCAGGAAGTGACCATTTATACCTCAAAACATCACACTTCATAATAGACGAAGCCACTATAACATATCCTTAGGTAAAATAAATTAAAAACACACCATTTTAGTCTTAATTCCCAAATGGAGATTTATCAAATTCTATACTTGCATATAAATATTGATATGTTCATGAAAACCCCTTAAAAATCAATTGGCATTTCATCGAGCACATATGTTCACATATGTAAAAGCATAATAAAATAATCTATTCAAAGACCATTTAAAAAAATTATAACACAAAAAACACCCAAAAACCCAAAAAATAAATAAAAATCATAAAAACATGTTTATGAATTTTTTTATAAACACACAAGAGTCCATGGGTTGTGTTGGAATGGAAAATAATGGAATCAACTACCTCAATGGTCTGCTAATGTGATAAAACTCTCAAATAAGGAAGAAAACGTCCAAAAGATCAATATACACTAACTAAACATCAAGAATGTAGAACTAAAAATCTCACATATGATTTAGGAGATGGAATAGAGAGAACCCAAAAAATAAGAACCATGAAATATATAAGTAAATAGAGTAGAAGTGGAAGAGGGTAAATGTTGCAATTGCACAAAAAATCACATTATATCATTGGAGGAGCACCCATTGAGGGAACATTGACAATGAGAAGCGGGATATTGTACCCCTTCGTGTTGTAAAATATAACTAGGGGGAAGAATCTATATTTTTTTATAAAATGTGGGGGGGGGGGTGGTGGTAAACTCACACATTTAAGAAACACTATAGCTCGCAAAGTTTGGCCGCACGATTTTCCAATCTGTGGGAAAACCATGTGGTGGACTCTTTCCCATTGGGAAAAACCTAAGGCATGGTTTCTAAACAATTTTCTAAACCAGGTACAACCCATGATCCTTACCTATGGACTCCAAAACAGACTGCATTGTTACCGTGTAAAGTGTGCACAATTTCCCTAGACCATGCACAAATGTTTATAGGCAAAAAACTCAACTAAATTTTCCCAAATTCAAAATATTAAATTAGGGATAATCCCAAACCTCACAAAAAAATATCCAAATCCCATAAAAAATTATATAAAGTTATTTCTATGGTTAGGGGGCACACTCCATGCATGTGTAACATGTATGGTGTTGTTTCATGCTTTTGTACTATTGATGGTGGATCTGGAGTTGGTGTAGTTGTAAATGGAGAAAGATTATATTATAAAATAGTTCTTCTATTGGTTGTGGGGTTCTAATGGATTTATTCTATGAGACCATATGGAGAGGTTATGAATTTCTATTTTTGGTGTCTGTTTGATAATGTAGTTTTTTCAAATAAATTTATATTATGCAATCGATGTTTTCCCATAACGAATTGCAAATTTCTCTTTGTTATCAAACACATGTATTTTATATCATATATACTGATATATATATTTATATATTCATATAACTAGTGTTTTTAAAATAATTTCTTTTGGTGCTATATTTTTGTTAATGTTGATATAGGAAAAGGCATACCAAATTTATTTCCCCCATTATGATGTTATTCTTCTAACCCTGTCCTATTGAAGATAAGATTGTGTCAACACACATAGCCTAATAATTGTCCATGAATAATAATGGTGGGGAATTTCATGATATAATGGTATTAAAGGGTTTAATTCCACTAGAATAGAGTTTAATAGTTAGATATATTGTAACTCATGCATTATTAGTTTGGGAAGTTATGATGAGGGTGTCTTGAAAATATTTTTTAAAAAATTAATTCAAATATAGATATATAGGAAGATGTATCATTTTATAGAGACACTGATAATTTTTTAGTCAAATTAGTACTCTATGCGTCCTCTTTAGGTAACAGTTTTGTCAGTATATTCCTAAAACAGTCGTTATTTCTGAAAGTTTCCACACCCTACCTTTTTCATCTTACCCACATATTTTCTATTAACTATTGGATAATATTATATAAATTGTCCTATTATCTATATTTATCAATATAATATTTATAAGATGAATAATTATGTTCTTACGTAATTGGTTGATCTATTCTTCCCGGATCGGCTGAGTGATGAGGTGTTTCCATGCAGCCGACTAAGTTATATTTTTATTTATAATAAATTTGAAGATACATCCATTATTTTTTCTTATTGATAATTTTAATGTTGAGTATATGGATGTTGCCAATAATCTAGATAAGTTAAATGGATGGAACTCTACATTGAAAACCAATATGTGATCATATGTTATTTTATTATTCCTTGTGTAACCCTTTTGGATGGTAGAAATGTGGAAATGTTTTTTTTAATGTTATTGTATCCAAAGTGTTGAGCCCATGATTTTCTATGGTTGTTTTGTTTTATGGAGGTTGAATACCCGGTATAAGGGATGTGATTGGTTTTATTTTTTTCTATTAAAAAATTATATTCCCATGTAAACCAAAAATTCTAGGTGAAATGTTTTTAATTCCTTTACATCGTGAATAAATATCAATATATAACATAGTTTATGGAGAGGTGGAGAAAAGTTGGGATGGATAGAATTTGTTACCCTTCCAGAATGTAACATGTTCCATGCCCTATAGACTATCACTAAAATTTGACAATTTAGAATACACCATGACATATGATTTCGAGGATACAAATTATAATTTTCCCATTCCATATAGAAGAACTATGGTGTAGAGGATGTTAATCTAGTTTTTTTAGTGCCTCTAGAAAATCCATCAACTCAGTTCCATTGTAATTTGATTGTAACACAATTTTCTATAGATACAATAAGAGATTAGAGAGACTTTTGAGCGTCCACACTATATAAAATTAAAGACACTATTGTAATATTAAAGGAAGCTAGACTATGTTGTATCCAATAATACCACAAAAAAAAATATAAGTTGGCTGGATTTCTATGATTTAGGAATTATCAGGATATACTTGGCATAGTCTTAGGAACATTTTGTATTCATTAAATAAAATTTATAATACATTAATATTGAGATGATAATATCCTAGTTAACATATGGTTGTATTATGGTGGATATATAGTTTTTTGAACCTCCATTTAACAACCCAATTGTCCATACCCTATTCTATTGAGTGTGTGAATAAATACACCACATCACCTATGACCACTCCAAATCCTCTAATACGGTAATATTTCCACTATTTAAAACAAAATTATCATGAATAATTACTATTAACACACATTATAATTTTAATTTTATAATATTGTTGATGTTTCAGCATTTGATAGATTTAGAGGCTATTTCAATCTAAAATAAAAAAAAATTCCAACTGGAGGATTAGGATCATTTAGAATGAATAAAAAAATTCTAATATTAAATATGTACGTTTATGTTTTGAATTTGAACTTCAAATTTAAATAAGGTCGTGATAAACAATGTCAATCTATGAATGTTAATTAAATGCGATGAAAAATATAGAAAATAAGTGTGTCGATTAAGAGAATTATAAGTCAAATTACTTGTGCATATTGACTGATAGTGTTGAAAAAAATTATGTGATTCTACAAGTTAACGAAGAATAATCATTTCATTACTTATATATAATTAGTCTATAGTTGAAAGGAACTCATCTTATTGATTTAAAATTTTATGTTATCCTCATTCTAATGTGGTATACAATATCATAGTCAATATAGAATGTGAAATATGAGTTCATGTATAAACATTACTCAATGTACCTACATGTTGAATATAATATTTTGTGTTATCTCCATATAATTCAAATCATACAAATGAATATGATTCTAATTTAAATTAGTAAACCAATTAAATATGATGTTTCATTTTTGTGTGTCTGTCTCTTGAAAAGAAATCCAGATTCACATTAACTAGTAATGAGGGTTGTTTCAAAATGAAAATGTGAACTATTTATAATCAGTCGTTCACCCCAAATCTCTACGATTATTCATTGATTAAGGATGTACTATTTCAATATGTTTCAGAGCCATATTCCATTATTTGTTATTTTAAATTTTTTGTGTTATAAAAAGATTCAATTTGTTATAGGTCTATTTTTATTAATTTACGTTTTTGGTGGGAAATCATAATTCTATTAGTAGAAAGGGGATTCCCACATTTTATTGGAAGAATTATCATGTCGATAATGACATGATGTTGGATTATATTATATTAATAATTCAATAAGATTTTATTCTATAGTAGTTGGGTTTCTAGAAGCTTTATATACAATTTCATTGAAAAGATAATATAAATGAAATACTGATAAAGATGGAAATATTTGGAACACATGACATTAATCATTATATAAGAAATAGTTTCTCAGAGTTAGAGGTATCAAGATAGCCCAATGAATTTTGGGATAAACATGTAAATTTATATGATGGAAATAATCATGGGAATCAAGATACGCTATATTGTTGGATATTGATATATTTAGTTCAATCAATTCAAGAAGATGATACTATTTATGACAATTTCACATGATTTAATGATATTATTAGTATGATTATGAGTTATGGGGAAAAATTGTAGGATACTATATTGTTTAAAAGGTAAATAATATATTAATTTTAATGTTTTATTATAACGTTTCTTCTCATGAATTTAGGATCAATAATCACTTCCTGTAGATGATTTTTATAATATTCACATTGTATA
The DNA here is from genome assembly GCA_963277665.1 of Viscum album. Taxonomy (NCBI): domain Eukaryota; kingdom Viridiplantae; phylum Streptophyta; class Magnoliopsida; order Santalales; family Viscaceae; genus Viscum; species Viscum album. The sequence continues at coordinate 599,037,172 of OY728123.1, forward strand.
TGAGATGAAGAATGAATTTTTTTCCAGGAAGAAGTATTTGTATAGAAAATAAATTCCTTTGAAATTCAACATTTATGAAATGTATAAGAAGATGGTTGAAATATAATATTTTAAATATTATGATCCCCATTCTGATTTGAGTTATATGTTTGATAATATAGAATATCTAATCTATAGTACTTTTAGAAGTGTAAGGGGAATGTTTAATAGTAAACATCTTCAATAATTTATTTGTTATTGAGAAGTCAGAATGTTTTATAAAAATTGTCATCATATAAATGAATAACAAGTTAGTGGTGAATAAGAAGAAGTAACAATGAGATTTTTATAGGATATCATAAAAAATTAAAAACAAGGGGGTCTTATAAATATATGTTTTTTATGAAAAAATATTAAATATTAAATTTATTATTTAAACTTGATTGTAGTGAATGCGATTATGAGGAACAGGAAATGGATATGCCAAAATATATTGATGGATAAATTCTTATTTCAATGATTAATAGAGAAGAATTCACTAGTGAATGGTTTAATGAAGTTAAAGATAATGATGAAACTAAAATGGAATTTATTTTGAAAAGAGAACTCAATTAATTTCTATCAATGTCCTTGATGTTGGAGAATGTTATAAAAAAATTTAGAAGGAAAATTAATATTCAAGAAGAAATGAAGTATAACTTTTTTTATAAAATTAAATGTTCAATGGAGAATATTATGTAATGATAAATCATTTAATAAACTAAATAATAGAAAAATCAATATGGAATAAGTGTTAAAATAAAATAAATTGTACTATATGCTTTTATTTGCACACACAAAACCTTGTAATTATTTTATTTTATTCTTCTCCCAACATTGGATCTTTTTGGTTGAGGTTCAGGTTGAGGTACATTTTATGATGATTTTAAAAATTGTGCTAGTGTCACCTAGTATATTTTGAAATAGATTTCATGTGCGTAAAAAATAAAGAAAGGGTCCTTTCTGAGGAGTTGGTTTTTCATAGGTGTCTCTCTATGAGTTAGTTGAATCCACTTAGAATATAAGAAATTTTTTTCAAACCAATTGGGCTAATGCCCATTTTTTATTATAAATAAAAGTGTGGTTTAATTTGTCTTTGGAAAATGTTTTTTAAATAATGTGGAATAGAATATTTTGAAGGACAAGTTTTAACTTTTTATTGATTACGAATTGAATGTGGTTTTAGATATAAAAATAATCTGTTAGAAAATTAGAATATTTTCACATATGTTTTTAAGAATCATGTTATGTGAATGAATTATCGATACTTGAAAATAGATTAGTGTGAGATGTGCACACATATACTGTGAGTAATGCATGGGAGGAAAACCCCATTTCAAAATATTCAATTACAAAGGGTTTCCTTGGAATATGTAAAGGGTTGATTGATGGTTTATTACCAACCTTAATTAAAGAGATTGGTAACCTTGTATATTTTATATTATAGGTGAGTTGTTCCACTCATTGGTAGTTATATTGGTCAGTTGGTTATTAGATTTGGAGAGACACCATATATCAATATGTGAATCTGACTTGAGTATGTCCAGTGATCACTCTATGTATTTTATGAAATTTATTTGGTTAATATCAATAATTTCATGTTTATATTATACATTACCTGGTTTCATGTTTTTAAATCCCATTTAATTTCACCATAAGTTGTTATTTCCAAATTCGGATTCTAGTTTTGGATTTAGGTTTAAAATTTTAATCCATAAATAAAATGTAGATGTTATGTGGGTGGTTTTGAATAATGGGAATATATTTTTTATAATAAAATTTGAAAAATATATTTTAATACCCATATTTAAAACTAGTGATTTTTGACTATTTCATGAAAGGAAATATAGGGATTCTGTTTTTATTACATATTTGGCTGTGTATCTCATAACCTACTTGTTACATTCAGTGTTGGTAGAACCTTTTTTTGAAGGTGGAGGTTTCTATTTTGTTTGTGTCTTGTAGAAAATTTATTTTCAAGCTATGGTAACGATGTGGTCACATGGAGATAGGGGTTCCTTCAATTTGGCTTAGTTTTTTTGTTGCCTTCAGTCCATTTAGTTTACTGTTTGTCCTATTGTATTTGGTTCTCAGATCATTTTTACATTAGTTTTTGAATAATTATTGAATTTTAATTCTAATTTAGTCTATTTTATTTGAACATTTTTCATTGTGTATATCCATTCTCATATTTACTACATAAATATCCATCACTAGTTTCTATCCAATGAGGATTGTAAATACCCTTTGGGGAATGTTTCAGACCAGGTCAGATGTCAGGTTGAATGGTATCCATGCATGGGTCTTGAAAAATGTTATTAGGGAATGTACTTATATATTAGAGATTCGGGTTGATGTATATTAAGACTTTTGTGACCCTAGTGGTATGCACGGGAAAGAAATCATGAACCCTTCCACATCATAAGCCTGGAGTTGTTGGGGTTAGTTCATGATTTTGGTCTTTTGTCACTGTTTTGGATTCATTGTTGAAAATATAGGTGATATGTGTCAATTCGTGATATCCCATGGTGTTGGGACCCATGTGGAGTCAAATTTCATGGTTCAAGGTCATCATAGCTGTTAAATCTGACTTGCAGCATGTCCCACTTTCCATGATTTCATGTTTTTTATGGACACTAGTTCCTCATTGTGATAGTTTAGAGTGTCTTGTATATTCCTCAATATTGATGGGAACATTTGAGATTATAAAATTAAATTGGTTTGTGAAATGAGAAATATTTACCACACTGAAATTGAAATTGTAATAATGGGATTTAAAATATAAATTGATTTGAATTGAGAGTTTTTAGTTTTTTCTGTTTTTTGAAAAAAGTGGTATTTGGGAACCTATGTATTAATTTTGACTGTTCTCATATGTTTTGGTTTGTGTTGAATGTGTGGGGTAGAATTTTTACATGGATCCAATAAGTGGATATCAAATAAATTCAATTTGATGGTTCCTAGGATTCCATTAGTGATAATTTGGAACCAATTATTTGTCGTGGTTTATCCAAAATGGTTTATGAATGTAAAATTATTTCAAAAATTATATTTTTTTAAGAAGTGTTTTTTTAATGAAGACTGAGTTGTTATTTCGATTAGTTTCTTTTAATGTTTGGATAATGGCCTTGGAAGATCGTGGTTTTGAAATTGAAATTAATATGGTGATTTTTGAAAAGGGTATTGTGTATTGTGCTTTTATGTGTTTGATTTGCGAGCCTGTTTCATTGGCTTGAAGCTCTCTTTATAGTTTTTCTTCCATGTAACTATAGATTTTGGATTTATTTTCTTTAGGTATTGTAAATATTCTTCCTAGAATGGTCCCTAATTTTTTTAATTACTCATGCACATTTTCTAGTTCTTCTTGGATGATTCTGATCATTCCTGGTGATCCTGGTCCATTAGTGGTATTAGAGCGGCTTGAAAAAGATGAGAGTGTATTAATATCATTGGGAACTACTGATTCTAGTAGATGACATGTTGCCCAATATTTGATTTAGGTTATAGAACTTGACCAATGGACGGTGATTGGTGTATCATTAATGAATGTTGTGAGGACATGGGATTTGTTTAATACCACTTTCATCCAAATGCTCATATTTGTGGAGATTAAGTCGACGATGGGGGTTGGGTTGCGGGATGTTTAGTAGAGCCATTTGATAGTGAAATATTATGTTTATAACAACATATATTTTGATAAATTATCTATGGAGGTATTGTTAGATTATTAGTTCACACATATTATTTTCATTTAGAATCTTTATCCAGAGGTTGTAGAAAAAATCCTCTCATCCGAAAAATGTTTGTTTCAAGAAGTAGGATTATGAGGCATTTTTTTCGTTGTTGGTTATTATGATATAGTCATTGCTGCTTGGATCTCATAATGGATCCCTATCTATTTATAGGGGTTCTCTAGAGGAACATATTTCATAAATTCCGCTTTAATTGTTTCTAGATTTTAGTTCTTCATAATGTTATCTTATGTTCCACCATTATCACCAATTTATAAATTTGAAGCCATCATCTCGTAACACCAGTGGTTTGTAATTATTGTGGCTATTTCAATCATTAATAAAAGAGTTGTAGGATGAATTTCATAAATAGTAAGTCCTGATCGTAGTTTTTCAGTGCTTGAATTTCATGTAGTTGATTCCTCAGACATCAGGGCACCAGCAAAAAACCTCAGAGTGATGCTCGCATGTAGATGGTTATTTTATTGGGTGATAATGACCTTGTCCCAACTGTATTCTTTGGTGATTGAGTGTATAGGGCTTATACTCGTTCTTGTAGAATTTTTTATTATTGTTAAATTATCTTATTGTTTTAATAATCTCATTGAACCAATTTTCTAATATCCTCAAATATAGGATTTTTATGTTTATCTTAAAGGATTATCCCATCATTAATCTTCTTTATTTTTTATTTCTTCTTGTTTGGAGATATTTTCAATTATGGGAAATTTATGTTTTTAGCTAGTGTTTGGGGTCACTGTTTTCCTCAAGATCCTTTAAGGGGGTTTTGCTATGGGTTTAGTGGTTTTTTGTGTTGGATGTTTCAGGTTCCTGTGGATATGTTGTTTAGTTTTTGCATAAAGGATAGATATGTTCATGTTAGGATTTTTTGCAATGTGCATCACTATGTACAATAGTTGGAGTATTCATTTAATTGTTTTCATGTTTACTGTTTTAATGTTGGTGGTGTTAGCTGAGTTCATGTTGTATGGAGAACCAAATCATGTGAACCTATTATTCTTGTTACTTGGGTTCCACTGAAACTGATAGGGTGTTACTTGTGATGTGAAAAATCACCATGAAGTTCATTGTTTAGTTCAGATTATTTTGGGTTTGGGACCAAGTTTTATTGTCATTCAATTAGATGATGTTATAGGGTAGGATGTGTTTATGGTGGGAATAATTATCACACTGTAAACTTTGAATGCTTTTATTCTATTCACTTCTCGGCCTTAGAATTTGTTTTGAGGATTATGTTACGACCCTATATTAAAATTTAATGTTTTGAAGTCAAGGGTGAGTTTTTTTCTTATGTATGGTTAGTGCACAGTTAGGGTAAACTATGTGGCATGGAAGAGGAAACCATTTGAATTTTTTGGGGTCCATAGTTATGGCTCACATCTTTCTCATGTGGTGGAATGAAGTGTGTATAAATTGTTGGAAGTTCTATCCATAGGGATAGGGGCTATCAAAGTACTTCTGCATAGATTGGAAAATTGTGCGGCTAAGCTGTGAAAGCTCCCAGATTATTAATTTTTTGTAATTCCATGTTTTCCCTTGTCGTGTTTTTTTACCATAAATCAGGTTTTCGTACACTCCTATGAAATTTTCACACTAGGGTAACTCCATGATCCTCCTCCCATGATCCCCTTCAATTTTCGAATACAATTGAAGGATCCAAGGTATGATACATTAGGTTGTTGGTCAATTTAACTTTCACTTCTCCCTTATAGATTGAAATCATGGTCTCCATTATTGGGGTTTCACTTTTTTCTAAACCATTTTGGGTAGGGTTTATGTATAAATTATTTTCATGAAATTTAGTTTTCTCGGATTGGGATCCATGCATGGATCTCCCTTCAACTGAGGTTTCATTGAATTTCCAATCAGTTGAGGTAGTCTTTCTCATACATTTCCTTTCTGATACATTCAATTTGATTATTGGGTATGTTTAAATAATATATAAATTTGTTTTGTGTACATGTGGTGTGAGTTCATGGATTGGTATGTTGTTTTCGTGTTGGAAAGAATTGGTGAAAATGGTTTCAGAGAGATATCATTAATTAGGTTATATTGTTATGCACATAACATGTTTATTAAATTCAAATTTTTTCATTTAAAATTAAGTATTTTAATTTGAGTAGTATGTGACCTTATTTATGTTATGATATATTTTTTGGATTATGAATTTTTATTATGTATATGAATTTGTTAGTTTTATGGAATAACACATTTTTCTGGTTGCTGAATTGTTTTTAAAAAAGTGATTTATATTTTCAAATATGCCTTTTATATTGAATTAATATGCACATGTGTAGAAATTTGGATTTCTAAATGAAATGGTATTTTTACATGTCAGATTCATTGTTTTTCCTTATAAATATGTCTTATAAATTTGAATGTATTATTAATCATGTTATTAGAATGTGTTTTAAAGTGAAGGTGAATTTTAAATCGGTTATTCCAATGGAAACATTGTGTTTTCACATTAGATAGTCTAGTAGTGTTTTGAAATTATTTCACAAATTTTGAATGTGATAATTAGTTTGTTTTAAAAAATATTTGGTGTGGGTAAATATTTGGGAAATGGGATTTTATCATGTGTTTTTTCATAGATGTTTTTTGTAATGTTTATTTGATGCCATTTTGAAATTATGATATGTTTGGTAAAACGATTAGTGTAAAGGCCTATTTTTAATTGTGTATAAAAGTATTCTTTAATGTTTATTTGGAAATGGATTTGTAAATATATTGGAATGTGTAAATATGAAGGCATGTTTGGAACATTATAATTATTGATTGATGAATGTGGTTTTGGGAATATAGATTACTAGTGGGTAGAAGAAAATGATATGATAAATGTTATGAAAAATCTTTTGGTGTGATGTCTGAGTTTGCACTTAAGAGAGGATTTTTGTTAGATGGGTACCCAAATGGATGATTTACCCAATATGATTTGTTGCATTTATGGTTTTGTTAATTGGGTTAGGTAATTTCAGTTGTGGTAGGAAAGGTGATCCATGCATGTGCGAGCCTCCTCTTTTAAACACATACTATTAACATGGGATTCATGGGAACCTTTAAAGGTTCAAATATTGGTTTCATGTCAACCTCGATTCGATGTATTGGTACCCGTCAAATATTTTTGATTCTAGGTGGGTTATTCTATGGTTTGGTAGTTTGAATGTCTACATGGTTTTTTATTTTAGAGCTACATCATTTTTCGGTCAGTGAGTTCGACCTATGTATGTCCAGTGATCTCTCTGGGATGTTTTACAAATTCCCATGTTTAGTATCTATGTTATCTTATTTACATTGTTTTCCATTTGGATTCCTATTTATTGTTCCCATTTACATTTATAGTATCTTGGTATTTACTTTTTTATTCTTTTATGGAATACAGTTTTAAAATTTTATTCTATTTTGAAAAACAGATGTCATGTGTGTGGTTTTGAAAATGGTAAAGCTGTGTTACTTTACTAAAATTAGAAAAAAAACTAGTTTTATACATGTATTTAAGACTGGTGTTTTTGGACTAATTCGATACTGAAAATTCTCTATTTCAATGGTGATTACATACTAGGCTATGAATATCACACCCTTCATTTACCATTCAGTGTCGGTGGACCCAAGATAATTTTCAGGTGCAAGTTTTTTGTTTGGGCATGAATTGTAGAAGGTTTTTTAGGATCATGCTCACCATATTGTCATGAATAATTGTGTTGACTTTTTTTGAGTTTATGTTTCCATTATAACCTTTAGTCTATTATTTTTTTAGATTGTTTATTTGGGTTTTGTACATAGATCATTTCTATAATTATTTTTTATGTGTTGTTTTCTTTTACTACTTGTTTATAATATTTTATTTGATCAAGGATCATTGAAACAAATAGTTCCCATTATGATAACATTGATTCTTAAAAATAGTTTCCATCATGTGGGGATGAGGAACCCTCTACAGCCCATGACTCAAACCAGGTTATATGCCAGGATAAAGGGTATCCCGACATGGTTCGTGACATTAATAATAAACGTTGAAGAGAATACAATAAATATAAAAATAAATGTTATAAAATGAAATGAATTTAAAGTTTCATAAAATTATGATTCAAACTAGTTAAAAAAATATTAAAAAAATGGTGATTAAATAATGGAATATGATAATATAAATATTATTAATTAATATTTCTTTATTTATCAAACATTGGTTTTCATAAATAATCTAAATTTAATGGTGGTAAAAATGACGAAAGACATTTTCATAGTTCTTGACATCTTGATATCTATAAATGAAAATGTTAAGTTATGGATATTGCGGGAACTGTATTGGATTGGAAAAAATGGTGACGATTTATTGGTTTAAATAAAACTATAATTATATGTTTATATGTTTTATAAGACAAAACTTGGGGAGTGGTTATCACTCAAAAAAAACATTTCAGAGAAAGGCAGTGATGTTAGACATGAAAACTGAAAATAGATTAATATAATTGGATGAATATTTTAATAAAATATTGGAATCCTGGCAATAGTAGAAAAATATTTCTTATTATACTACCCTCTAAAATGTGTTCAAGAGTGACTCTTGTGATTTCTCATAAAAATAAGTGAAATGGATACAAATTTTTATTGTTCTCTGATGTTCCCTTCATCACATCCAAAAGATCACATTAATGAATTTTTTATAGAGGTTGTCGTTCTCATATAATAGGATGTCAAAATAATCACATAGATGTTTAAAAATGTAAATATGTCTTTTTGACCATTGTAAATAGTGGTTCACTCAATATAAAATTCATTTGATCAACATTTATTAGAAAATAACAACTGGAATATAATAAAACATTGTATATTGATGGAATGAAAAAATAACTTCTTAGTGTCTCTCAGTTATTTGATGAGGGGAATGAACTAATAATTCAAGAATATGGGATTTTTTTAAATGATCATCATGATGGATGTATCCTAATAATAGTATATTTTAAATATATAATTTTTATTGGACTGGTAACACAATATGTTCTAGCTATTTATCAATTGATTAAGAAAATAAAATTTGTGTTCAATGACATGGTCTTAATGGAAAAAATATAATGTGTAAAATCATTTCTGGCGATAATTTTCATTTTGTTCCTAAGTAGAATGTATAATTGGAATTTATGTGTTTCACATTGAAAAATGAAAATATTTTAAATAATCCATGTTATAGAGTTTAAATTTATACTAATAATACTTCATAGCTAATTCACTCTAAATTTTGATGGATTATGGGGAAGCTGTAAACAAATAAATATAATTATTTTCTTTTCTTTATTCATGAATTTAAATAGATGACATGTATTATGTTATTGAAGAAAAAAATTCATTCTTGAAAATGCTTTATTAGTTCCAAGGAAAGTGTATAAATTGTGTGTGGTTACTCACTAATGAAAATTTAAAATAATATTTTTTTGAGTATACTGATTTATGATTTCAAAATTTTCCTGATAATAATGGAATTTATCATAAACATGGTCTTTCATAAAAATCATAAAAATTTTGTGGCTGAATGAATGAATATGAGTATTGTGGAGATATATAGGAATATGTATCAAGAGTATGACACCTCTCTTTTTTATATAGAGATGGGACATTGGTGTAGCGGTTCTCATCATAAATAATTATTGTTATAGGAATAATTCAAATATTTCACATGTAAGACATATTACGATAAATATTCATGTTTTAAGTACATAAGACTTTTTTCATCCATTATATTGACAGACCTTTGATGTTTTGTTTATTTCCAAGAGAGGAACATTACATTAAAAGATCATGGAGGTCTAAAATGATGAATCCCTAAAGAGTCCCCTAACACAAATCTTATACATTCCTGAGGTAGAGAACCCATTGTAGAGAAGATCACCAAAGGGTTGTCAAGACTACATCCACAAGAAAGCGCATCTACGGAAAAGTTGGGCTCTCTAGGGATATGACGGACATCACAATCATTAGAAAGCCATACTCCACATGAACGAACCATGTAATTCCAACACTACGGGACATCACCTCTATCATGGAGTGCCCGAATCAGCAACTCAGAATCCGACTACACTTCCATAATCATCAATGATAACCTTTTTCATAGAATTACACTAGTTTGTAACGCATGTACCTCCGCCCCCATCGAGTTGCACGGACCATGGAAGCTATTAAATGACATTAAAACTGATCCACCATTGTCCCAAACCAGACCCCCCACCTCGTATAAATCCATTCATGAACGACCCGTCAACATTCAATTTAAGGATTATGATATGGGGCTTCCATCTTACCCAACCCCCATGCATCTTCGGACGACACACCAAACCATCAACAAGATTAGAACCCCCAAAACAGTTTGATCCCCTCTTCATAAGAGACACTAACTCACATAGTAGCCCCTTCAAATGCATTATAATAAGAGAAGATGAGGGTCTGACCTCCCATCTGGATTTGTTCTGTGCCACCCAAATTGTCCAGCAAATTGAGGATAAAATTTAGCACCAGAACACAGACTCTATTCCGTTATGATCAGCTCCCATGAACCACCATCCCAGAAATTCATGTACATAATTACAGCAAGACCTGAAATATATACTTCTATCTGAACTGATCTAGAGAATACCTACCCATTAGTTTATGAAAATAGGTGAAAAACTGATTCCCTCATAGGGATACTGCAACATACACACCTGGATGCCAAGGAAATGCCTTTTTTCTGGATGTTATCATCCGTGGGAAAGGCCTGTTATCTAGCTCACCAAACTAGAAAATTCAGCTTCGAGGGAAACACTTTACAGCACAGCCGCTCACCCCATTTTTCCTGGCTTCCCTGTTGGTGAATCAGACCTCTATAATCATAGTTGTCAAATACCTCGTAGTTCGCCTCGGTGAAGCATAACCTGTCTTCATCATCTAAATGAATGATATATTTAACTAGCTTATTCTGATATAGGCTAGTAATGGACTCCAATAACCTGGGATGCTTCCACGACTCTCTCACAGTCAAATCCAGACCAGGACAACCCGAGAAAAACAGCTTCTCTCCGAGCCAGTTATCCCTCCAAAGGTTCACCTCTCCACGGAAAACCACCCAGTGAGATAAGCCATTAAAAATATCCAAATGAAACACAACTATTCTCCCCAACCTAGATAATTCCCTCCCATTCCAATACTCCCAATGATTTCCATATCTACTTCTTAGTGTTTCGGCCCACATCGACTTTCCCATCAGAAAATCCTAGGCTAAAATTCTTGTATTGACTACATGGAAATATTTAAATCTCTCAGCCCTACACCTCCTTCCTCAATTAGTTTCGTCAACCGAGCCCATGGAGACCAATGAGCCTTTCCATAGTCATTGGCATCCCACAGGAATCTGTTCATAATATTTTCCATGGTAAAAATGGTCCCCTTAGGATGGGTAATGATAGATAACATGTGCATCAACATCGACAAGATCACACTATTTAACAAATTCAATCAGACCCCAAATGAGAGAATCTTATTTTTCTAGTTGAAGATCTTCCCAATCATCCTATTGATCAGATCCTCAAACTAGGCCTTTTTCACCCTTCCAGTAGAGATAGGAGCCCCCAAATACAATATTGGCAGTTGCTTATGTTGTACCCCCAAAAATTCTTGTATACTCCAGACCCTCCACCTTGGACTTTTTCTGGAGATAAAAACATTTCTTTTTCTTCTATTAATCTACTAGCCACTCAGAGTAATGTAGTCTCCCATGATCAGCATAAGAATAGTGAAAGATGATCTCCATCCATTATGAAAAATCAGATTATCATCAGCAAACAACATGTTAGAAAGGGATCCATCTGAGGACTGTGAGTTATAAGGCATAATCCTATGTTCTAGTATCCCTCTATAATGGTTTTGAGATAAATCTTCTTTGTCAATAAGGAACATGTGAGGAGAGGGGGGTCCACTTGCCTCACAACTCTCACATTCTTGAAAAACCCAAATCCTTTTCTATGGAGCTAAATGGAAATCCATGGAGAGGAAAAACAATGAAAGCATAAATCCAAAACCCATTGAGGAAACAGAGCGCCCTCATGACTCGAATAATAAAATTACATTGTAGAATTGCATACACCTTCTCCATATCAACCTTCATAATAACATTGGAACCCACCACTTTCTTGATCAAGTCCTCTAGCAACTCTTGTGCTACACCCACCTCCCCTTGTATGCCTCTACCTTGAACAAATTTATGTTGTTTAAGAGAAATTATACTAGGAATTAATGAGGAGCTTGATTATATTGAAATTTTTTAAACATGGGTGTTGGTACCAAATAACAATGATAATATTATTATTTGATCAATGTGGGTGTTCTGAAATACAATGAATAATAAAATGAGGTTGTGAATAATAATGAAATATTTACATATTTTGTCTATTCCTATGTCTATGTAGTTGACATAGATGATATTTTTTCCAATTGCAAGACATGAATCGAAAACAAGTTTTCATTCTATTGAAAAATAAATGGATTTCAAGGTATTTCAAATGGATTTGAAGGCATCCTACCTCAATGGTGGCGTAGAATAGGAACTATATATAGAACAACCATGTTGTTAATTTGTTGAGTATGATGATAATTGCATCATAAGGATAATTAGGGACTTATATATGATAAAAAACCCCATAAACATTGTATTATAAGAATGATACATTCTTTAAGAACATGAATTTCATAAAATGCATTTATGATAGAAATATATACATAAAATATAATAATGGGTTATTGTTAATGTAAATAACTATATTGATGACATAATTTTTGTTGGAAATGGTGAAAAATTATGTAAAGAGTTCTTTTAGTAAAATGAAAAACCATTTTGGAATGACAATTCTTGGTGTAATGAAAATCATTATTTGATAACAAATTTTTCATGAAAATAATTATATTAATCTATCCAAAGGGAATCATGCAAGTGAAATATTTTAAAATATTCAAATTGAAGATTCAATGTTTTTATATACACAAATTTATGTTGAAATTTTTTTATAAATTTATAAACATGGAATGGATGTATATTCAAGGTAACTATGAATGATTATTAAAATTTAACCTTAGTTAAGAGTTTCAATATAAGATATTGTTTATGGTTCATCAATTCATTCTAGGTATAAAAGTTAACCAAATGGCAACCATTTAATGGAAGGAAAGAAAATAAAAATATCACCAAGGGTAAAAAACCATTTTTCCAAAAATACAACAACATATAGAACCGTGATATATTTAGATATTCTTATAGAGATTAAAGAGGTTGTATTGATGATTCATGGTCCATACCTGGTGGTTATTTCATTCATGGAGAATGGTGTTTGGTTGGAACTCAAGAAATAAAAATTCAGTAACCCTATGAAATATTTTAGATATATTATATGGCATAAACTCATTCCCTAAAAAAATTTATTTGGATGATGAATAAAATAGATTAATTAAATTTTGAAGTGATGTTTCCATTAACTTTTTGATTTATTAATAAAATTAAAATTGATTATTCAAAAAATTTAGTTTATCAATTAATGAGCACAGAATTTGTTAACCAATTTCACTTTATCAATGATATGTTGGAGAAGAATGGGATTATGTTGTAAGTTGATTCTCTAAAATATAAGATTATAGATGTGTTTACCAATCCGCTATCGAAATATGCATTACAGAATATGAGTTTTTAGTTTACTGTTCCATCTCATTCTTTATATTGAAAATGTACGTTGGTAATATCCCATCTCTCATATTATATTTTATTATAATAATAAATGATTGATAAGAATTGAAAATATACATCGTTATTTAATTTTAATATTCTTATTGTTTGATAAAGGGGGAGTATTCAATATAGGGGGAGTATAAGTTGATATTGTATAGCTTTTGGGATCACATATTTTCAATGAATTTATAAAAGTAGGAATCTATGAATTCATCATGTGGAAAAAAATTAATACATTATTATATAGGGTTTAGGTTTATTGGTCATAAATAATTATTTATGAGATAGGGATACCACTGTGAAGGAAGCTAATGAAAATAGATCACAATGTATTTATATCGTGATATTATTTATTCAATGTTCTTATTTAATGTATAATTTCTCTTATATAGGATCAGAATTATATAATGGTGATCAATTTGTAAAATTCAAAGATTCATAGTCATTTATATTCTGTGGTTGACAATAGAATCCATTGGGGAGATTATTGAGTCCAAGAAATTTTAATCTTGTTTTGTGTTTGGGATGTCAAGTAATTTGTATAAATTACGTTTCTTGTTATGTTGTACTTTTCTTCCAATTAATAAAATTTATTCACTTGTAATGAAATCATTCAATGTGGAATGTTTTATGAGCCTATATATCATGATTTAAGTGCATGATAAAATAATATTGAAGGAGTAGTATAGTAGAAGTTATGATATGAAGGAGTGGTGTTCACACTTCACTACTAGAGGTCTCACACTAAACACCATGTCACTATGAAGTATCAAGTCGTACTACACTACAAAATATGTTTTCCATGCCATAGAGTAGAATTGTTCTATGTTGTAGGGGATAATTTCTCTACAACGCAAAGTAGCTCTACAATTCATAGGTTCCAAGGGAAGTAGTTTGTTCTCTTGAAAATCTTGAACCTCTATGTATTAGTATCATAATATTCCATAGATAACTATAGAATGAATTATATGGGTTTTTATAAATTCTTATAACCACATTGTAGAATCTAGACCATGTCATAGTCCAATTTAAGGATGATGAACTATGTTGCAGCCAAGAAGGTAATGTTGAAAAGGAAGTTTGGAAGGATTTTGGTGTTTTTGGAAAATATCTAGTTCTCCAAATCAGAGTCCATATACAATGATATATCAATGAAAATAATTGATGACTACACCATAATTAGGTACATCATTCTGAATTTTGGAGATGAATACATTTTGGTGGCTCTAAATTTTTTTAACCTCAATGTCCCAACCTATTTCTACACACCATATTCAAATACGAATATAAAGGACTATGATCTAGAACCATTATCCATAATACTAACTCATATGTAGTTATATGGAAATTTATTCAAAACAAAGTAATATTCTTTAATAGATATGACCAGATCATATAAGTCATATTTGTGGAAAATGATGACAGATTCATTTAGTTAATTTAGTGGTTATTGTAGTCCAAAATTACTACCAATTTAAAATTAGAGGGTTATGATCATTTGAAAAAACAATCCAAAGGATTAGATTAAATATTTATGATGATGGTTCGAATTTGAAAATCAAATTCAAATTAAATAAAGATAAATAGTTTTTTACAATTCATGTTTTTTAGAATTAATATAAGTAATGTGTTTTTGTGTTTGGAGTAAGATATAATTAAAAATAATAATTTGTTTTGAATGTTGTCAGAAATTGAATAGATAATTTCTATTTTTATATTTTTTGAATAATACTAAATAGAGAACCCTATAAACAATATATGTATATAGTTAAAAGTATTTCCTCTTATTAATATAATTTTTTATATTATCATTATTTCTATCCTCAATTTATGATTGAGGTAAGGATTATTGATGAAGTATGAGACAATGGGTAAATTCATCTCATTCTACCTAGACATTTGAATCTAATGAGTCAAATGGACATATTTTAATATAGCTCATGATAATGACAAATGTTATTATTTTGGGAGGTGACCCATGTAAATTTGTTAAACCCTAATTATTTGTGTGTCATTAATGGTGAACATGATTCAATTTAACAAATTAAAAGATTTGTTTAAGCAATAAAATTTATAGGATATAGATTCTCTAATTCACCCCACCATCTTAGCGATAATTTTTTATCCAAGAGACCCCTATACACATATATAATGGATTAAATGGGAAATATTTATTTACCATCATCATATAATTATCATTATACATTTAATAAATATGTTTAGGATATAATGTTTAGGTTGTATGAAAAAATATTAGAGGGAAGTAAAACATATTTTTTCTGATATGCTTTCTATCTTCATCGCTAATACTAATACTCATTTAAATTGGGAATGGTTGATATGTTTTATATATTTTTTTATTTGAATGATAGATATTCAATTGGTATCCCTATCATGTCATTATTATTTATGAATTTTACTAAATATGGTTATATGTTTCTCACAATGATTTATTTTGATATTTCACCATCATGTGAAAATAACAATTGTTTTGGGATTCATACATTTTTTGATGGGATTCTTTGTTACCAAAGAAATAATAGATAAGAGTATTCAATATATATATATAATTATATATTTCATTTCATAGGAAAAAATTCATAATATTGAAACTGGTCCTTCTAATTATTATGACTATATTGAGAAAATATATTTAAATGGAAATATATTTACCACATGTTGATGTTATTGGTAAAGTGAATATTATAATATAGATTATAATAAAAGGTTTCCATTATCATTTATAATGAATTTTATATATAATTTCCTCTAAGTCTATTTTAATACCTACAATTATCTATCAAGTATCCCACCATGTGTTTGGGGTTAATGGTGTAGCTATTTGATTTATTATAGAATGGATTCCAGTGACCATGACCTTATTTCATTTTCATATGGTAATAATAAATATGTTTTTCGATGTTGAAATATGATATATTTGGTATTATCCTTTTTAACTAGTGGAATGTACTATATAATAACAATAAAGGCACAACTATGGGATTTATATTATTATAATAGTGACACTGGAATTCATGAGTTTACATGCTTTTTTCTTAGAACCCGTGGGTGATCATGATGGTATTCACTAATAAAACTTCAATTTTAACTAAATCAAATTGAAATATTGTAATGTGATTGGTATTTTACATTATTTATTTTTGGATCAATAGTTGTTTGGTGAGCAATAATAGTGTGTGTTTTGGATATATGAAATTCATTCACCTTTCATGATACTTAAGATAATTAGTGACAATTGTATTATTTAAACCCTATGATAATTATTGTTTTTGTATTTAATTAGTAATTGAGGTGTTGCTAATTATTATATAAATAATTTTTTAATCCAAAAATATATGTGACATCTATGAAACACACCTATATATGGTTAGATTTAATGGAATTGAATGAGGTGGTAATTTTTTTCCAGTGAGGATGACCCTAAAACTTAAAATTACGATGGATGTTAGATAAGATATTATATTTTCTGTGAAAATGTGTGATATTGTGTCATGACCCGTCCCCTGGGGCCCGTTCTGTGACTACACCAAGCCCACCTTCTATAGGCCAGGGGCTGGCGACTAGAACCAAAGGTGTAATTCCCTAACACTAGGAAGGAATTACCTTTATAACCTATAAACACACAAACAAGCAAGCACACATCAGAATATGAGACACTAATTAAAGCTTATTACAAAACAGTGCTGAATGTAAAAGGTACTATAATACAAGTCCAACTGGAAAGTACAAGTACAACTATTATACAATACAAATGAAGAAAGGGAAAGCCAGATGTTGGGTTTCCCTCCATGGTTCCCACCTGAAATGTAGGTACAGATGACTTCCTCATCACTCATCATCTATCCATCTCCTCTGTGTACCGACTCGTCGTAAGGTCCACCTCTGGGTACTGTCCAGACATCGTATCCTGTCCTCAATCAGCGTTGTCTGTCGTTTTCATCCAACAATACAACGTGCAATAAATGGACATGTAGGGTTGAGTATAACGATACTCAGTAGGGTCCCTGAGATCGTCAAGGTCTCACAAAATCCGTCAAGGATAATCCACAAAGTATGAAATCTACAGATAACCTTACATAGGTATATTCCTCTACATATACCTATGTTATCAAGTGATCCATCTCAATCATTAGGAAAAAACATAAAGACTGACTCTGATCAACAAGGATTTTATTCTAGGTGTAGTATCATGTAATGTCCCCAGTCACATTATCGAAACCATGAATGTTGGAGAACTCCTCCTCTATTGAGTACTGTGGCCCTACTGCAATACCAAGCTTGCTTCCAACTAACCTTGGACTGCTGTGGTAATCCTCCTGTCGAGTACCATAGACTGACATGTCACCATGCGTGCTCCCCACCGTGGGCCTGCTGTATCACCAAGCGCGCTCCCCCTCGTGACCTGTTGTGGTACTCCTCTTATCAAGTATTGTGGGTCTGTTGTGATAGCAAGGATCTCCCCACTGTGGGTCTGCCCTGACCCCAAGGTTCTCCCTATTGGACTAGTCAGGTCATTCCGAGTCGAAACTATCTGTAGTCGTCAGGTCTCAGCCAGCTACTAGGTCTTTCTACTATACTCGCTCATCTGGGAGAGGATCTGCTCCATGAGCTACTGTTCAATACTACAACTCTCATTATTTCCCATGATGATGTATCTAAACGTTCTACCACGTCATAGGGGTGTCAACGTAATAGATGGCGCACTAATCAGATGCACAGTTTATAAGTTTTTAGCCTTTTAGTCCTAGGGGCCCGATTTGATTCGTGCTCGATCCATCCAGAGCGTTTATCATCTCAACCCAAAAATCTAGTGGAGTATTCTCAAAGGGACCGTCTCGCATAATGATTTTCAACTCCACTGTCAGTTCATCAAACAGACATCCGGTGCTAACGATATGGTCAAAATAAATTAAAGGGTCGTAGTGGGCCCGGGTCCAGTCCGACCCGGTCGGACTGACCTGGCCTGTTGGGTGGTCCGAACCATTGGGTTCGGTCGGGCATGCTGGGTCTGGCCAAAAAGTCTGTGAGGGGCCACATAGTGCCATGAGGGATGCTCAGTTTCAGAGGGATCCGTGAGGAGGCTCCAAGGGTCGTGACAAGCGGATGGTGCGACCGGCGAGGGCTGCGTGGCCGGGGGGCGGCACGACCAGGTTGGCGCGGTCGGCAGGTGGCACGGCCAGCGGGGGGCATTGCTAGTGGGTTGTGTGGGCAAGGGTGGTGCGGCGCGGTGAGGGTGAGCAGCCGGTTCGGCCGGGAGGCCGGAGTGCCATGAGGGTGGAACGGGTCGCGGTGGTCGCGGGAGGTGGTGTCGTTGCCTTTGTCATCTTCGTCTCCTTCCTTCAATCCAAATAACACCACAAAGAAGAATGTCAGAGGGTTCGGGCCATGTTGGTTTGGCCCCCACCCTCTATGTTTTGGGTGGTAGCATTTGGATCAATATGAAATAAGAACGTTGAGTTTCAAATTTTATAACCTCCGCAATGATTCTTTCCCTAACCGAAAAAGAAAACAATGTAAGTATTATCACACAAATAAAAACCCTTCCTTGATCGTTGAAGTTGGTGTAGGAAGAAGTAGGGACTTCGATTCACAATATATGAGGATGTCCCATATTGAAAGAAGTCTCAAGGATGAAGGTCAAAGGATGCCAGCATTCTTTATTATGAGAAGAAGTTCTTCATTGGAGAGCTTTTCCCCCAATTCCACCCAAATGCAAAGTAGTGCCAAAATAATAGATTTAGTCACCTATTATTTTATTGAAAGATTTCAAAAAGCTAAATTATTTATGGTGGGGGCATAACTAAAGAATTATCATTGGGAAAAAATTAATCAATGGGGGTGGTGGCACCATTATGTTGGGAGCTCAAGAGGTATCTCCACACATAATAGGGAGTTCAAGAGGTTTTAACATCGGGAAGTACCCACCACCACATCCTCTAATGGGAGGTTAGTTCTGGTGGTCCCCACCACCATAACCTCCCATGGGAGGTTTAGTTCTGGTGGTCCCCACATGAAATATCCACATGGAATATCAAAATAAAATAAAATGAAGTTTATTTTATTTTTTTAGTTCCCCAAAAAACCAATAAAACTATCATTCACCCTCGACCATATTCCGTCATGGTAAAAGTCCTCTTAAGAGAATATCAGTGCTACAAGTTCAACGGTGCCCTCAGATTTCAATTCTGAGCACCAGTTCAAATGATAGAAAACCCGCTCGCACATTTACTGAACGTACCCGAAACAATGTTCAGAAATTCATTCCTGGCACTCCGGGCCTCAGAATCATACGTGATCAATTTTATCAGACTCATAAAATTCCCATATATTTTAAACAAAATTACATGGAAATTTTGGGTCTTTACATTGTCCCAACCGTAGACAATATGTCCCTGTAAGACAGAAATCAAAATAAGGGAAAATGTGGGGCTATTGAGCACGCAACTGAGCCTCCCGCTCCCATAAAATCTCCTGGCGGTTCATGTGCTTCCAATGAAAATACACCAGAGTTATCAACCATCCATGACGGACCCACTCTTGTTAATCCTCAATATCAATTGGATGCTCTGTAAATGTCTCCCCATCGTCGATGTCCAACTTTCCATGGTCGATGATGTGAGAAAAGTCATGAATGTAAGTCCTAAGCTGCGATACTTGGAAGACGATGTGCACCCGATGCAACTGTGGTGGAAGAGCTAAATAGTATTACACCTTGCCAACTCTAATAAGGACTTGAAAAGGACAGACGATACTCATAGATGACATTCTGCCTCGTCCAAATCTCCGCAGTCCTTGTCGATGTGAGACCCATAGAAAGACGTGGACTCCATCCTCTAACTCTAGAGGTCTTCGTCTTCTTTCGGCATACGACTTCTGACTACTTTTATTAGTCTTCATCCACTCTTGGATGACCTGAACCTCCTCTGTGGTAGGCCATACGATCTCTAGTTCCACTAGTGTTGACTCCCCTATGTCAGTCTAGGACAAGGGTGATCTGTAAGGTCTCTCGTATAACGTCGGAGAAGGTGTTATCCTAATGGTGGAGTGATAGCTGTTGTTGTACACAAACTCCAAAAATGGCATGTGATCCTCCCATATGTGACCGAATTCAAGGAAAAAACCACACAACTTGTCCTAAAGGGTTTTAATGGTCTGCTCAGTCTGACCATAGGCCTATGGGTGGAAGGTGTTGCGCAAATGAATCTGTGTCCCGAAAGCCTCTTAAAACCCCTTCTATAGTTGGGAAGTAAAATGTGTATCACGATTGGAGACCATCATCGTGGGTACTCCATGTAGCCACAAAATCTCTTGCACATATAGGTGTCCCATGATATCTACTGTACCTTGTTATCTCATTGCTAGGAAGTGGGCCGACATGTTGCGTTGGTCGATGATCTCCCAAATCGATTCATGTCCCCTGGATGTACATGGATTACCCGTCACAAAATCCATGGATATCCAATCACACATCCATTCTGGGAACTCTCAAGGATGAATCAAGTCTTTTGGTACCTAATGCTCTACCTTCAATTGCTGACAAGTGAGGCATCGAGAGACAAACATTGCAACTACTTTCATCATTCACGGCCACCAGTGCTGTCATAGGAGGTCCTGATACATCTTCAACATTCATTGATGTACAAATATAGGGGATTTGTGGAACTTCCTCAACACATTATTCTAAAGTGACACTAGTACCATGGTACGTCCTCTGATGAAAATGATGTGTTCCCCTCATTTAGAAAATCTATCTGGTGCCTATCTTGTGGATATCTGAGTACATCATGTCTCATAATCAGTGTCCCCAAGCTGTGCCTCCCTGACTCGCTAAAGATGTGGTGGAGTGACTATAAGGGACTGAAGAAAATCTTCTCCACCTATATCCACACAGGATTTCTACAAAGTGGCCAACTACACCATCACCTCACCTAGAAGCTGTATAACATATCTCCTACTGAGTGCATCTGCAACAACGTTCCCCATCCCAGATGTACAGTCTATCTCGAAGTCATAGTACTGGAGGAACTCAAGCCAACATCATTGTCTCAGGTTTAGGTCCTTATGGGAGAAGATATACATGAGACTCTTGTGGTCAGAGTACATGGTAAAATGCTCAACCATCAGATAGTGTTGCCAAGTCATCAAGACGAAGACCACTGATGCTAAATCCATGGCATTGGTAGTGTAGTTCTGCTAATATTTTCTAAGCTTTCATGAACCACATACGATCACTGCTTGCTCTTGCATCAGGACACATCCTAGTCTGTTCCCTGAAGCGTCGCAGTAGACTATGTACCCTACATCTTCCTTTGGAATCATCAAGATGGGGGCACTACTCAGCCTCAGCCTCTTCCCTTGAAAGCTCTTCTGGAATATCTTCAACAACACAAAGGGTTTTCCCATATTCTTCAAGGATGATAGTGGTTTTGTATCTCTAGAAAAATCCGGCACAAATATCCGGTAGTATCCAGCAAAACCCAAGAAACTCTGTACCACCAGCACACTCTTGGATGGCTCCCAAGAACGTATCACCTCAATCATCGCTGGATCCACTGTAACTCCAGCCTCTGATATGACATGTCTGAGAAAGTGAACTTCTTGGATCCAGCACTGGCACTTCAAGAGCTTACTATAAAGTTGGTTCTCTTGGAGTTTATTTAGTAGTAACACAAATTATAGGCATTCTCCTACTCAGTAGCAGAGTATATCAGAATTTGATTGATGAAGACCACTACAATATGACCAAGGTATGGTTGAAAGAACCTATTCATGAGTCCTATGAACAATGATGGAGTGTCGGTTACACTAAATGGCATAACCAAGAAGTCATAGTGGCTGTACCAATATTTGAAAGCCATCTTCTACACATACTCATCTCGAACACTGAGCTAGTGATAGCCGGATCTGAGGTCTATCTTCGAGAACCATCGTTCTCTCTTCATATGATCTAAGAGGTCATCAATCCTCATGAGTGGGTACATGTTCTTCACGGTCCCCTGGTTTAGCTGCTGGTAGTCGACAGAAAGCCTCAAGTTCCCATCTACCTTTCGGGCGACCATAATCAAGGTTTCCCAAGGAGAAACACTGGGCCGAATGAATCCCTTCCCATGTATGTCATCTAGCTATACCCACAGCTTGTGAAGTTCCATGGGAGCCATCTGATACGCTGGTGTAGATATCGATTCCATCATGTGGTATAAGTAAATGTAAAAGTCCACCTCTCTATGAGGACGTATACCCGAAACATAATCAGGGAAGACATCCACGTACTGGTCCACAACTATAGGATATCCGAGACTTTCCATGTCAATAGCTCCGAGGGTAAGGCAAGCCAACTGATGAGTGATCGACTACACTCTCCTCCATGTAAGTCCATCATGCGCTATAAATGCTCCCTTCACACTAGTGAAGGTAAACCTAGTCCCATCTCTGTGAACACACCGCACATTGCACCTAATACAGTCAATATGAGAATGGTCTATAGATAAATTTTCCATACCCAAGATGACATCATAAGGCCTCGACGCCTCTACTAGAAGATCCCAGCCAAAGCTCTCACCTACTAGAGTAATCTCACACTACCGGCACCAGTGCATAATCGTCGAATCTGATCTCGTAGAAGTCTCTTGCCGTAAGGATCTAGCCAACATCTTCGTCGGAATCTACATGCTCTGAACGAGGGTTGTGGAAATAAATGAATGATGGTAAACAATGTCTATAAGTACTACAGATAAGGTGTATTATACAATGATGATACCTCATATCATATCTGGGGCATCGTGTTCGTAGGCCTCAGGTGCCTGGAGCTGAGCTCTCCCTTGTCCACATGCTCCATTTGATCGTAGTGGACCTCTTGTTGGTGGTTGCAGTAATATCTTGAATCGTCGCCTACCACTAGCTGCACGACCAACTCCTCTTCCACGTCCGACTATTCACAATGGACCACCTTGATCAAATCTCTTTCTCTACCTGGGAGGTCCTTCGACCATCTTCTGATCATCCAAACAGCAGGTCGGACAGTCACGAGCCATGTGTCCCTTCCCGCCGCATATGAAACACTGCCCGCTACTGTAATGTATGTCTCCACTTCAGGTTCCCTGAACAACCGATCCTGAGTCATGTCATCCTCTAAATGTAGGTATGGTCCTCTTGGAAATTTGTGATTTCTGTCTACTGTCAGCTGTAGAAGACTCTGCTATATAATGAGTGTTGGTGGGTGTCACTGCTGGTATCTGCTTAGCAAGGAAAATATCCACCAAGAGGTATCTCTTTAACACCCCCGCTTGCATTGAGATGCTAAGTGAGATCATAGAATCCATGATCTCCCACATGAGTCATTGATTAATGGTCTAGGCCCTGAAGAATGGGTATCGCACCATATATGTGGAGTAACATGAGAGGTCAGTAAACCCCACTGAGTACTAAGCTACAGTAATGCTGCAACGACCCAAAGTGTCATTAATGGAAATCCCTCTTGATATAATTAAATTTCCCTTTATGTAAAATTTTTATATAAAATGTCAAATTCTTTAGTTTTATGTTATGAATTTTGACCATTTCTGTTATAGTCATTGAAAAGTGATCACAAGATTAGTATAAATATAGTGCTTTAACAAATCCACTTTACTCAGACAAAAGAGGCGATGGACTCATCCAGTAGAATTGCTCCATATGAAGCCCATTTGTCAGAGCTCAGAAAAGAGGTGGTGTCTTTGGGCATCTCTCTTGACCAAGCCCAAGCTGAGCTTCATCATGTCAAGCTCAAACGATACTATCTATGGGAAAAGTGGAAGTTGATTGAGATTACCACTAGAGCGATGTTATCCAAGCCAACCCAAGAGTCTGTTTCCATCGCACACCTTACCCTTAGGTATTATGCGGCTGTTTTAAGGGGTTATGTAAAAAATCTATAGTACTATGTTCATGTATTGTGTTTTTTTGTATATAATTATGAATATACCTTCTTGTCATTATTGACACTTTGTAAATAGGTATTTTAAGCCCAAATAGTATTTTTTAGATAATATTTATATAAGAAATATATTTTGATGAATTAATGGATTTCTGAATTAAATAATACTTTAATAAAATATTATTATTATTAATAAATTAATTTTTATTAAATATAAATGATCTTAAAATTTTATGAATGCAATTTTAATTTTTATTATGGTTTGAAAGCCATTTTTGTCAAAATCCGTGAATTTACGATAAATGTCATTTTTTATTTTAAAAGTTAATGTTAAAATATTTATAGAATTATTTAGTCAAAATAAATGATATTTCTAGAATCAGGATATCGAAATTATCCAATGGTGAATTTTTCATAATTTTCTGAGATAGTTAAATTTTTGGGTAAAAATTAAATACCGTGTAAATATATAATGTGTTTTATGACATCACAATGACCCAATAGTGATGTAATAAAATACTATAAGCTTTATGTTCGGCCAATATATGTTTTAAAACTAATATAATTTGATTTTTTATGTTTTAATTACTTTAAATATCATTAATGGACCCCTAAAGACTTATTAAACATCTTGTCTTTTTAAATTATTTTCCTTGGGAGGGTGACTCACCTCCACATAAGCAACCCCATTATTTTAAGAATTTCAGAATTCGGCGTTACAAAATATTGTTTTCCTCTTCCCTTTGCCAAAAACCATGTGAAAAAAACGTGAACTTATTTTTTGTTTGGATTTGTTTAATGTAAGAGGTCCCAAACCTAAATAATAAAGAATTCACTCACATTTCCTATATAAACCCACTAAAGCTCCGACTTCCTATTCACTAAAATCCTTTGGAGTTCG
This sequence comes from Viscum album, assembly GCA_963277665.1. NCBI lineage: Eukaryota > Viridiplantae > Streptophyta > Magnoliopsida > Santalales > Viscaceae > Viscum > Viscum album. The sequence continues at coordinate 599,062,515 of OY728123.1, forward strand.
TCAAACCTATGACCCACTATCTCTAGAATCCTCCCAAGGTGCACCAAGCTCCCAAGAAGCCTCTCTCAAGCCTCTCAGAAGCCTTTGGAAGCACACTTCCAAGTAAGGGTTTTCTTCCTTTCACTTTTTTTGTTCAATTTTCATAATATTGTTATGCCCTTTTAATTTCAATTATAAATGATGGGGTATGGTTTCTGAACTCCCCCATACTGCCCTCTTATTGTTTTATTGATGAGATACCCCTTTCTCTCTCATTAAATTCCTCCCATGTACACCTATTACTATGCCGAAATTCCAAAAGGAACTTCTCTCTTCTCATTTACATTCACCCAATAATTTTGTACCATGAATCTAAATTCCATTAAAATTGATGGGACATGTATCTATATGACCCCCTTACTGTCCATTTCATGTAGATATGATGAGGCACCCCTTTCTCTCTCATCAACCGTTTTTATGAATTCTTATATCATGCCATTACATTGCCGAAATTGCACCAATTTTCTAAGCCAATGCCATTTTGTAGTGAATACCATGCCCATTTCTCATCAAGGGTATTCACCTTCATGCACATTTACTTATTAATTATAAAGTTTAATTCCACATTACTTTGTTGTGGAATAAATTCTTATGTTTTATGAATCCATGTTTTATGATCCATGTGGCACACTTATTCATGAAATGAAATGTTTAAGAAGGGTGCGCCCTTATAGCGCTCCAATGCATTGGGTAATGTATAGTATCATGATACGTCATGTGCAATGAGTCATGACTCATGATAATTCAAGTGCAATGAGGGATTACTCATTTTTCATGTGCAATGATGTTTTACTCATACTTCATGTGCAATGGGCCTTGGCTCATGCTAATTCAATGTTATGTGTTGTTAGCACATTTCCATTTTATGATTATCATTCTTTGCCATACAGTTATGTCCATGTTTCTCTTGTGCTCTATTTATATGCATGTTGTCTAAAATTTATTTTACTCCTCTTTTATTCCATGTTTATTCCCTTACTGAGCTTTATAGCTCACCCATTTCTAATGCATGTCCTCAGGTTATCCCATGCAATGCTAAGTACGAGGGAATGTAGTGGTCATGTAATGGAAGTTTTCAAAAAATTTGTTGTATTTCATGTTTTAATTCATTATGTAATGATCCCAATCCCCAAAGACACTAGACCTCTCGATCTTCCATTTCGTATCAATTAAATTGTTTGTGTAATAAATCACTTTTATGTTTTTAATAAAAGCAGGGTTGTTATAGTTGGTATCAGAGGATATGTTTAGTTATTTTTGGGATTAGGATTAGAAAACCCCATTAATTCCTTAGAGACAAGACTAAGTATAATAAAAACATCCCTATGTTTTTGTAAGTACTGAGTGAGTGGTTTATCAATAAAATACATCCCTTTCTGGATACAAGCAGGTAGAGGTGGCTCTGGCACAGATGTATTATAGGGGTAAAACCCGAAAAAACCACATTGAGCTAGACTCTAACAGGAACTGCTGCACGACAATGGGCCTTGCTACACTCTTGGTTATGACACTCTTGAGGGCTATGTTTTGATAAATTCACAAGCTTAGAATGAACCCTTATTAAGGGAATTAAAAAAATTCTCCTAAGAATATACGTTAGAAAGTAGATCATGAAAAGCCTAGATTGAAGAATATAGACTCATGAGTTAAGGAAATAAAAGATTATTTATAATTCATCAACTTTTTTCTTTGGATTACCCATAATGTGTTACCCCTAACATTCCTTTTATTCTACCCAATGGCCTGTAATAGGAGGACTCAGGCTAAAAACGGATGTGAAGATCAGTGTGATGACTGTACTAATGAGATGCCCAATCCAATGGGAGTGGGAATCACTAAGTTTTTCACTCTTCTCTCTCTGCTAACTCAAGATTTTTATAGAAACATGGGTCAAGAGGAACGTCCAACCCCCCCTAAGAAGGAAAAATTATCTATCGAGAGCATCATGAGACAAATGACTCCTACATTTAGTGGATCATCTGATCCCACCATTGATGAACAATGGATCAACTCCATTGAAAATATCTTCTCCATCCATCAATGTTATGAAGAATAGAAGGTTCTTATGGCTGATTATCATATGGAGGGTGAAGCTGATCAATGGTGGTCATTGATAAAAAATACAAAGCTTGAGGAGGATATCGAGGCGTTGGAATGAAAGGATTTCCATAATATGTTTTTTGATGAATATTTTATGCGCACCCTCGGGCTTAAGGTGGAAAGGGACTTCCTTTCCCTCAAGAAAAAAGACAAACATTTTGTTGGAGAGTAAGAGGAAAAATTCACAAGGCTTGCATGATACACTTCCGACATTGTCGTTACCTGAAAAAGAAAAGTTGAACGCTTATTTAGTGGGCTGATGCCTAGCATACGGAATGTATTAGAGATCCTTGACTTCGATAACTATGAGGAAATTGTCTGATGTTCCCTCATGGTCGAAATGGAGATTGTGAAATCACTAGGGTATCATGGGGACTGGAAGTGTAAAGTGGAATTAAATACTGGTGGTCCTAGGGATAAATCCAATGGTGCTAAGAAGATCCAGCACCCCACTTGCCAAAAGTGCAGAAAGAAGCACCCCAGAAATTGCCTCAAGGGGATGAGAAAATGCTTTCAGTGTGGAAGAGAAGGGCACCTAGGTATTAACTGTCAGCAAGAAATACTCGTGGTTGCAACAGAGGGGAGGAATTCCATGATCGAACCTCAACGTGTTGTTCATAACTATAGCTGCAAAGAACCTAGTCGTTTTTCAAATCAGTGCCCTAATATAAGGGTTTTCAGAGACAACCAACAACCTCCAAGGTAGAAATAAGAGCTTTTTCCCATCACTTCTGCCGAAGTGAACCCTGAGAATGAAGTGGTGACATGTACACATGTTATTCATTCAAGAATAGTGAATATACTTTTTGATTTAGGTTCTACGCATTCTTTTATATCTCGAACGTTTAGTAGAACAATCCAAGCACCACCATAAATCATGTAAGTGAAGATGTCAATGAGTATAGAAAATGGGGAAATCATTGCATCCCATGAATATAAGTCCTCCCCTGTTATAATCGGTGGATTGAATTTCCCAGAGAACCTCATCATGCTCCCTCTGGTGGAATTGGTTTCAATTCTTGGTATGGATTGGCTTTCCTTATATATATCCAACATAAATTGTCGGGAAAGGGAAATCACTCTCCATATGGAGAATCATCCCACAATTCATTACAAGTTTAAGGAGGTAGATGAATCTCCTTTAGCTCTATCATATCAAGAATGGATATTACTTCCCTATGAGAAAGCGTATCTGGCTCAGATGATTGAGTCCATGGAAGAAACCATCATTGAATAAATACCTACTGTGAGGGAATTCGCTGAATTGTTTTCTGAGGAACATTCTGGTCTTCCCCCTAGAAGAGATGTTTAATTCTCAATTGAACTTATACCAGGGGCTCTACCAATATCCAAGAATCCATATAGAATGACTGTTGTGGATCTTGAAGAGCCGAATAAACAACTACAGGAGAATCTAGATAATGTGTTTATACACCCAAGTGTATCAACATGGGGTGCACTAGTCCTCTTCATCAAGAAGAAGGATGGGTCAATGCGCCATTACATGGATTATCGTGAGATCAAAAAAGTCACGATAAAGAACAAGTATCCCCTCCCATGAATTGATGACTTGTTCGATCAGCTGCATGGATCACAATAATTCTCCAAGGTGGACTTGCGGTCAGGATATTATCAAGTAAGGGTAAAGAAGGAAGATATCCCCAAGACTGCTTTTCACACAAGATACGACACTATGAATTCATAGTAATGCCTTTAAGACTCAATAATGATCAAGAAATATTCATGGACTTGATTAATAGAGTCTTTAGGGATTACCTTGACAAGTTTGTGGTAGTCTTTATAGATGATATTCTAATATACTTCAAAACCAAGGAGGATCATGAGGAGCATTTAAGAACTGTACTAGAGACATTGTGAAAGGCAAAGCTCTATGAAAAGTACATCAAGTGTGAGTTGTGGTTGAAGGAGGTCACATTATTGGTCCATATCATCATAAGAAATGGGATATCTGTGGATCCCTCCAAAACAGATGCAATTGAGGGATGACCGAGGCTATCATCAGTAACAGATATCCGTAGCATCTGGGGGTTAGCTGGATATTATCGGCGATTTGTGAGAAATTTCTCACGATTGTCAAACCCTCTTACCAAGCTAACTCGAAAGGGATTAATGTTTTTTTTGAGTGATGAATGTGAATAAATCTTTAAGGAGTTTAAAATAAGGGTTATCACTGCGCCCATTATCACTTTACCCGCAAGTGGGGAACCTTTTGTGATATTCAGTGATGCTTAGAATAAGGTCTTAGGCTATATGTTGATGCAGAAAGATAATGTGATATCCTATGCCTCAAGACAGTTGAAAATCCATGAGCGAAACTATCCAACACATGATCTGGAGTTGGAGGTGGGGATCTTTGCCTTGAAAATCTTGCGGCATTATCTCTATGGGGAGAAATGTGAGATATGTACTGACCACAAGAGACATAAATATATATTCACATAGAAAGAGATTAATATGCACCATAGAAGATGGATAGAGATCATCAATGATTATGACTGTTCGATACATTACCACACCAGGAAAGTGAACAAGGTGGCAGATGCCCTATGTAGAAAAGGACCCAACGATTCTATCAATGATGAGAATTGAAAAGGATCCAATCTTCTTAGACTTGGTGAAGATGGACATGGAAATCATAAAGAATGGAAAATCATCAATCCTTTCACAAATGATTGATCAACAGTCTATTTTGGAAAAGTTAATGGATGCTCAGAAGGATGATGTGGGGATTCAGGAAAAAGTAGAAGCTATCGAAAAAGGGAAATCCTCATAGTTTAATGTTAATGAAGAAGGAATTGTGCGATTTGGGAAATGACTATGTGCTCCATCATGTCTGGAGTTGATGAAGGATCTTTTGGATGATGCAAATAGTTCAAATTTCTCTATTCACCCAGGGAGCAGAAAGATGTATCGAGATCTCCGAGAAATGTTTTGGTGGGATAATATGAAGAAGGAGATCGTTGTATATACCTCAAAGTTCCTGGTGTGCCAGAATGTGAAGGTAGAAAGGAAGAAGTATAAGGGGATGATGCAACCATTTCCCATATCAGAATTGAAATGGGATAACATCACCATGGAATTTGTCACTGGACTTCCGAGGAAAGCCAAAGGTAACAATGAAATATGAGTTGTGGTGGATCATCTTACAAAGACTGCACACTTCATTGCTATTCCGGAGGATTTCTGATTGGATCAACGAACACAGATATATATCAGGGAAGTGGTAAGGCTGCATGGAGTTCCAATATCTATTGTGTCTGACTGAGATCCATGATTCGCCTCTATGTTTTGGAAAAGACTCCAACATGCTCTGGATTATGAAGTGAACTTCAGTACGGCCTATAATCCTCAAACTGATGGCCAATCCGAGTGGACTATCCAAACACCTGATGACATGATTAGAGCATGCTCAATGGACTCTAAAGGAGGATAGGATCAACATCTTCCTATGGTTGAGTTCTATTATAATAATAGTTTCCACTCAAGCATCCAAATGGCACCTTATGAATCCCTATTTGGGAAAAGGTGAAAAACACCGACATGTTGGGATGAGGTCGGTGAACGTAAGATGCTTGGACCAGAAATGGTCGAAGAAATGGTGGAGAAGGTGAAAACCATTCAACAACATATCAATGCAACCCAGAGTCGATAGAAGAGTTATATAGATAACCGCCGACGATACTTTGAGATTAAAGTTGGAGACATGGATTTTCTATGAATATCTCTATGGAAGAAGTTCATGAGGTTTGGAAAGAAAGGGAAGTTAAGTCCATGGTACATCGGCCCCTTCGTGATTCTTGATCATGTTGGGGCAGTGGCCTATCGACTAGCACTTCCACCTGCCATGGACAAAGTACATGATGTCTTCCATGTAACCCTTTTACGGATGTACATACCGGACACTTCACATTTACTCTCTTTTGAGGTGGTACAATTGGAGGATTATCTTTTTTATGAGGAGCAACTAGTGAAGATCATAGATCGTAGAGAAAAATTTCTATGAAATAAGACAATTCCCCTCATCAAGGTGTTGTGGAGAAACCCAAGTTTGAATAAGTGACTTGGGAATCAAAGGAAATGATGAAGCTGAGTTATCCACATCCCTTTTAGTTTGGGAATAGAACATTTCAGGGGCGAAATTTCTTAAGGGGGGGATATTGTAACGACCCAAGGATTCATTAATGGAAATCCCTCTTGATCTAATTAAATGTCTCTTTATGTAACATGTTTTTATTGAATGTAAATTTCTTTGGTTTTATTTTATGAAATTTTAATGTTACTAACAGAGCCGTTGAACTGTGATCACGTGATTAGTATAAATATAGGGCTTTAACAAATCCAATTTACTCATACAAAAGAAGTGATGGCCTCATCTAGTAGAATTGCACCATACGAAGACCATTTGTAAGAGCTCGAAAAAGAGGTGGAATCTTTGGGATTCTCTCTTGACCAATCCCAAGGTGAGCTTCATCTTGTCGGGCTCGAATGAGACCGTCTGCGGGAAAAGTGGAAGTTGATAGAGATTACCACTCAAGCGATGTTATCTGAGAAACCCCAAGAGTCTGTCACCATTGCACAACTTACCCTTAGGTCTTATACGGCTATTTTAAGGTGTCATGCAACAAATATCTAGTACTATTTTCATCTATATTATATTTTTTATATAATAATTAATATACCTTCTTGTCATTATTGACACTTTGTAAATAGTTTTTTTAAGCACAAATAGTATTTTTTTAGATAATATTCAAATAAGAAATATATTTTGTTGAATTAATTGATTTTAGAATTAAATAATACTTTAATAAAATATTAATATTATTATTAAATTAATTTTTATTAAATATAAATGATCTTATAATTTTATGAGTGCAATTGTAATTTTTATTAAGGTTTGAAAGCCATTGTTTTCAAAACCCATGAATTTTCGATAAATGTCAGTTTTTATTTTAAAAGTGAATATTAACATATTTAGAAAATTAATTAGATAAAATAAATTTTATTTCTTGAATCAGGACGTCGAAATTATCAAACAGTGAATTTTTCATAATTTTCTGAGACAGTCAAATTTGTGGGTAAAAATTTAATACCGTTTAAATATATTATGTGTTTTATAACATCATAATGACCCAATAGTGATGTAATAAAATAATATAAGATTTATTTTCGTCCAATATATGTTTTACCATTAAAATTATGTGATTTTGGGTTTTTTTGACTTATTTTACAAATCATTAATTGACCCCTAAAGACTTATTAAACATCATGTCTTTTTAAATTTATTTTCATGGGAGTGTGATTCACCTCCACATAAGCAACCCCATTATTTAAAGAAGATAGGACATTTGCAGTATAAAATATTGTTTTACACTTCCCTTTTCCAAAAACCATGGGCAAACACCATTACCGGATTTGTAGTTCGGATTACATTAATGTTAGGGGTCCCAAACCTAAATAATAAAGATTTCACTCACCTTTCCAATATAAACCCACCCATGATCTAAATTCCTCCTCACTCAAAGACATTGGAGTTCATATAACCTCTAACCTACTCTCTCTATAATTCTTCCATGGTTCCCCAAGCTCCCATGAAGCCTCTCTCAAGCCTCTCTCAAGCCATTGGAAGCACACTTCCAATTAAGGGTTTCCATCCTTTCCTTTTTGTGTCAAATTTTAATAATATTGTTATGCCATTTTAATTTCAATTATTACTATTGGGGTATGGTTTCACACCTCCCCCATACTTCCCTCATATTTTTTGAATTATTGGAGACCCATTTCTCTTTCATTACATTCCTCCCGTGTACACTTTTTACAATGCCGAAATTCCGAAAGGAACTTCTCTCTCCTCTTTTACATTCAAGCAATTATTTTGTATCATGAATCTAAATTCCATTAAAATTGTTGGAAAATGTATCTATGTGGACCTATTACTATCAATTTCATTTTTATATGACGATACACCCCTTTAAATCTCATCAACTATTTTTATGAATTCTTATATCATACAGTTACACTGCAGAAATTGCACCAACTTTCTAAGCCTATGTCATTGTGTAGTGAATATCATGCCCATTTCTCCATCAAGGATATTCACCTTCATGCACATTTACATATAAATTATAATGTTTCATTCCACATTCCTTTTTTTTGTGGAATAAATGATTATGTTTTATGAATCCATGTTTTATGATCCATGTGGCACACTTATGCATGATCTGTGAGTTTTTATCCTTTTATTCTCGGTGGCCAGGTTGGATTCGAGCTCGATCCAACCAAACCATTTCTCATCTCAAACCAAAACTACAGTGTTGTATACTCAAAGGGACCATCTCACTCCATGATTTCTAGTGCTGCTGATGATTCGTCAAACACACATTAGGTGCGAAAGATATGGCCTAAAGAAAGTAAATCGGCGTAGTTGTCATGGGTCTTATCCGACTTGGTAATACCAACCTGGATCGACCTGGTCTAGGCAAACTAAGATTGGGTTGACCTATCCCATTGGGTTGTGCCCGACCAAGCAGTCTAAGAGTGGCCGCGGAGAGCCGTGAGGGTGGCACGGCCGCAGAGGGTGCCACGAGGGCACGAGACCGCATGGCGGCTCAAAGGTCCACAGATGGTTGGAGCCGGGTTGGCTTGGAGGGCTGCAGGCAGCACATCTGGCGGGGGGGTGGGGCAGGTGGGCGGCACGGCTGACAGACGACGCGGCCGGTGAGGGTGGTGTGGCCTGCGCCGCCGGTGGGGCTCAGCTAGCGGGTGGTGCGGCCGGGGGGTGCGTCAGGGGGTCCCGGCCTGGGCGGCACGACCGGCAGGCAGCGCGGCTGGTGTGTGGTGCGAGACATGCCACATGACTGGTTCATCCCGAGGTGGCATAGTGCGGCGAGGGCATCCAACCGGTTTGGCTAAGAGGCCAGAGCGCCGCGAGGGCGGCATGGGTCGCAGTGGCAGAGGGAAACGACACCATTGCCTTCATCACCTTCATCATATTTTTCACCTTCCTTCATTATAAAGAACACCAGAAAGAAGAACGGAGGAGGGGTCGGTCCATGTTGGATTTTCCCGCACCGTCCTTGTTTATGGTGGTAGCATTTGGCTTAGCAAGAAAGAAGAACGATGAACTTCAAATTTTACGATCTCTACAACGACTCTTTCTAAAACTGCTAAAGAAAATAATGAAATTATTATCAAGAAAATAGACCCCCTACCCTGGTCGTTGACATTGGAGTGGGAAGAAGAACATACATCTATTATCCGCAGAAGAGGATGTCCCATGTCGGAAGAAGCCTCGAGAAAGAAGGTCGATGGAGGACGGTGTTCTTCGTTCAGAGAATATGTTCTTCATTGGAGAGCTTTTCTCCCAATTCCACCCAAATGCTAAGTGGTGCAAAAATAATAGATTAATCAATCTATTTTTTTTGGAATTAATTCAAAAAGATAAATTAATTATTGTGGGTGGCATAATTAATGCAAGAGGGTTGGAACAAAATTAATTAAAGGGGGTGGTGGCACCATTAAGTGGGGAGCTCAAGAGGTTTCTCCCCACATAATAGGGAGTTCAAGTGGTTTTAACCTCATGTGGTCCCTACCACCACATCCTCTCATGGGAGGTTAGTTCAGGTGGACCACAATCTAACACCCCAAGCTTCCATGGTACGCTTCTCTTTGAATAATATAGTAGCGTGTGTCGTACGCAACTTTGAGTTCTAACACACACCACAACCAATCAAACTAGCAGTTATGAATAGTAATAACCACTTTTTAAAATTTTAAAAATATTATCTTTCAAAATAGAATTCATTTTTGGATTCGGAATATCGAAATTAGCCTAGGGTGAAATTTTGGTATTTTTCTGAAAACGTTCAATTTATGATGAATAGTGAAAAACACTGAGTCGTGGTTTAAAACCGAATTTTTATTAAAATTTTTATTTATTTTATTTAAATTTAATTAAGTTCAATGTAGATACATAATACCTGTATACGTTCAATGTAATTCATTGGATTTAGTTTAGAATAATTTTAAATATATAAAAAGTTTATTGAACTTTTCACCGTCTTTTACCCACCTCCTAGGAGAATTTGAAAATTCACATAAAACATAATTTTACCGCTTCTGTGAGTGGAATTTCGAAACTTAGAGAGACACAGTTAATATCAAGGAGTAAAATGTTGTTCAATAAGATAAAAAAAATTTTTTTTGAATAGTACCTTTTTGCTTTTATTTACCATTGTTAAAAGTAAATAGGGTAATTAAGGGTAAAAATGGTATTAATATTACCCTAACACATGTCCTAATTCTATTGGAAAAGTGTATCTAGACCAAAAACAACCTTAGGAATAAAATATTATCATCTAGGTCCACATGGAATAGATTAGAACATTTATTATTATTTAATTCAAAGAAGAGTTAAAAGAGATAAAATCAATGTTTATTAACTAAAACATATTTAATATTGGATTATACATAAGATAAATTTGATTATAAATATTAATTAGAAAGCTAAAAAAAATTCTACATAATTATATTTTATTTATAATTTTTAGACCTGAAATAATTTAATTTATTTATGACACAATGGTGATGCAGTAATTACCTAATTAATGAAATATTAAAATAATTGATATTATAAATCTCAAAATAAATGTAATTTGAGACTTTTTTTGATTTCCACTAAATTTATAGGTTAATAAGACATATTAGGATTGGTTATATAAATTTTTTAAGATGTAATAATTCTGTTATGTAATTATCAAAAACAAAATACCCTATAGTTTCAAAATTGACATAAAAGAGTTTTTAAAACATATAATATATTATTAATTGATATTCTATTCCTAAAAATATATGGATCGTCCAAAAGTCTAATATCATGATATATGTATCAGTAATGGACAACTTGGGGGCCTCTTGTGTGTATATAGTATGTTTATTAACTATATAATATAAAAAATACAAAGTGACATGGTAAATGTCAAACTAATTAACTAAGAGTTAAAACCAAAAGATAAGGTTAATATAATGACCCAAACCTATCTAAAATATATTGTTTGAAAGGATTTCGACCCATCACCACATTATAAGTTGAATAATCAACATTTGAGCCATTAGAAACCAAATATGAATTTATTATAAAATAATATTTCTCGCTTTTCCTAAGGTGCCCCTAACTCCTCTTATTAAAAGACACCACTTCTAACGAATTTTTCACACCTTAAAATCTTTTGGTTTGGCCAAACTCTACCCAAATTCCCTCTAAAATATCTTATCGTCATCTTAGAGGCCGTCATTTAGTCATAATTCGAACCTAAGGAGCCCTTTTGATCAAATCAAAAGGAAGAACCTGAAGAAGAGGTTATGTGTTCACCACCCTTTTTCAAGTTCGTTTCTTCTTCAACTTCTTATTTCTTTGTTATTCCCATTATAAAATAATAAATCCATTATATTCTATATACTGTGATGTTATTATAAATATGGTACAACCATATTCAGTATTCTATCCATCCTTTGAATGACATGTCACCGTACGTGTGCGCGTACGACTTACGGTCTCCACGTCGTGGTGTAATTGTTATTCAATAAATTATTATTTGGATGGGTATAATAATGTTGGGTAATTAATTAAAATAATAAATATAACATCGATAATGATCCTGTATATATGATATACAATCCAATTATATATTATTTTAACATCAAAAGAGTGATATTGTCGCTTGTGCATACATACGGACAACCGTCTCCACGAATGCGATTAGATTCATTCCCCATCGTATCCATTCAGGACTAATTCTCATTTAATGATTAAAAACAATGTTTAAGTACTTGATATCATTCTGGATATGAATAATATACAACCTATCCATAACAAACACAGATAACGTAAGAAAACATATAAAATAAAATTAGTAGGTTAACACCCGAAATGACGATAATACTAAGATATTATAAACAAATCAATGTTAAAAGATAATATATGATATCATATTAATGTATATGATTATTTTATATTTTAATAACAATTATTTTACCATTATACAGGATTTTAACCTACCCTCAACTAAGGAAAGTACAAGGTCAGGGTTTATTTCACAATTTCTTCATTAACTGAGGTTGTTTATAAGTAATTATCTACTGGGACATCTTTATCATCCACATCCATGTTTCTTAAAAATGTTTTTCAAATCATTGTTACTATATTACAGACTATGGTTTTAAAGTAATCTATACCATCCCTGACTTTATATAAGATGTTTATAAAGGAATATTTCTGTAGTTTTGCAAATAAGGTCATTTTTTCCTTTTCGACAGAATTAAAGTAAGAATGTATTTTTTAATTTATACGACGGGTGCGGCTATTTTCCGCCATTATAAAATTGTCAAAGCTTCCCTTACAATATTATAAGAATATTTTAAAATTAAATGTTTTCTTTTATAATTATGTGACTATTAAATGATTTCAAAAAAGAGATATTTCTCTCAAATTGTTTTCATTTCATCTATGTTAACATCCTTTGATGGATTTTAAGCTTATTTGAATTTTATTTATTATGATACTAAAATTCCATAATGTAATGATGGTTTTTTGATATGTTTGACTGTGGATTTTTTATTTTTATACCATTCATGGTTTATAGATAAATTATTGACATTTTATATGCTTGTTTTAATATAGATTTTTATGATATGTTTCAACATGTTCATTTGAGGAATGCATTGGACTTAATATGTGACGGTTGGAGACCTATATTGCTCCTAGATGCATCGGTAGGTCTCATAAGACAAACTAGTGTCTTGACATGAGACCTCGACAGAATATTATTTGTAGTCTTGGCACGAGGCCATGACTATGTGGTTATGATAGTCTGGCATTATGCATTCGATCATTATGAAAGAGGTTATTTATATTGTATGTGATTATTAGAATAGTTGAATATCGATGAATATGTAAATGGATTTATTTAATTTTATCGATTCCATATTATACTGATGTTCATGTTTAAAAGGACTTTGTTTTAGTTATACATTGCCTTTACTGTTTATGCTTATTTAGGAATGTTTCTGCTATATTGTTATCCTTACTAAGCATCTGAGCTCACCCCTTTCAATGTTTTATTTTTCCTAGGATGTGAAGAAGTAATTTATGAATGACCTGCAGGGATAGTATGAGAGGATATGAAGACAATATTTTGTTGTAGTAGTTTTCACTTTATGATGTAATGTAAATTTTATGGATGAATCTAGTTATTCCAAGGCTACTGAATTAATCGGTATTTTGAGACTTGATTTTTTGTGATCAAGCCAATGTTATGTAATATTGAACCGAATCTTGGTAAATGGGGTCAGGGTATTACAGTTGGTATCAGAGGATGTTTAGTACATACTTTGGAAGCTAGATTTAAATAATCTCTAATTAAAACACATATCCCTAAGATAGAATTTTAGGATTAGTATAGAATAACTTCCTAGAATTGTTGTATTGTAGAGATTTTGTGAGTTTTCCGAGAAATACATCCCTGTCTAGATACGAACAGGTAGATCCGGCTCTAGCACATATGTAACTAGGGGTAAAACCCGAAAACATTGCTTTGAGCTATACTCGAATGGGAATTGGTGCACAAAAATGGGCCTTTCCGCACTCATGGTTACGACACTCCCGAGGGATATGCTTATTATAATTCTCATTTTTTTTACAAACCATTATTAAGGGTTTCTGAGTATATACTTCCTCAAAGAATTTTTTTTATGATTATGGATTATATCCATAAACTATTCAATTCATGTTAAGTGTTTTACAAGTTTGGATTTATTTATTGTGATTCATAAACTAATCTTATGTATGAAATTGTTTAGAAATGGCGCCTAGTGGAAGAAATGGAAACAGTATCAATGAACACACTCCATGTAGGGATTATCCTCCTGCTCAAGATAATTATAGTGGAGCTAGTGATGCAACTGGTTCTGATCAGCTAATCACCATACTTGGACATTCTCTAGAATGAGAAATTGAGTTTCCCATTGATTTAATTCATGGTTCAAGGCCTATATCGAAGACCCCTTATAGAATGGACAATGTGGAACTAGTTGAACTAATGAAACAACTAGAGGAATTGAGTAATAAGGGATTTATTCACCCTAGTGTTTCTCAATGGGGAGCCCCTGTACTTTTTGTTAAAAAGGAAGATGGATCTATGAGGTTATGTATCGACTACAGGGAGATCAATGCTATAAAAATAAAGAACATGTATCCCCTACCTTGCATTGATGATTTATTTGACCAACTGGATGGAGATGAATACTTTTCAAAGATTGACCTTCGATCTGGATATCATCAGTTGTGTGTGAAGAAGGAATATATTTCAAAGACAGCATTTCGAACCAGGTACGTGCATTACGAGTTTATAGTAATGCCTTTTGGATTGACTAACACACCCTTTGCATTAATGGATCTAATGAATAGAGTTTTTAAGGAATATATCATTGAATTTTTTGTGGTATTTATTGATGATATCTTGGTATACTAAAAAAGAAACGAAGATCATGAAAATCACTTGTGCATTATCTTGAATACTCTTAGAAGACAAGAATTATATGGGAAGTTTAGCAAGTGTGCATTCTGGCTTCAGTAGATCTCTTTTCTTGGTCATATTGTCTCTAAGGATGGAATCTATGTTGATCCTTCTAAGACCATGGAAATCCAAGAATGGCCAGCCCCGATGAGTATAACTGTGGTACAATGTTTTATTGGTTTAGCAGGTTATTATTGGAGTTTCGTCCTGAATATTTCCCTATTGGCTAACCCATTAATGAAGCTCACACTTCAAGGGGTTAAATTTGTTTGTGAAAAAGATTGTGAAGAATTTTTTTGAAGAACTTAAGAGAAGATTAGTCGATGATCCTATATTGACTCTACCATCAGGGAATGATGGGTTTGTTATTTATAGTGATGCTTTAAAGAAAGGACTTGGTTGTGTCATTATGCAGAATGATAGGGTTATTGCTTATGCATCATGACAACTAAAAATTCATGAGCAAAACTATCCTACTCATGATCTTGAGTTAGCTACTGTAATATTTTCTTTGATGATATGGAGACATTATCTCTATAGTGAAAAATGTGAGATTTATACTGATCGCAAGAGTTTGAAGTATATTTTCTCAAAGAAATAACTCAACATGAGGCAAAGGCAATGGCTTGAACTGCTCAAGGATTATGATTTCTTGATACACTACCTCCCGGGGAAGGAAAATAAAGTGGAAGATTCTTTGAGTAGAAAAGATCATGGAGTTTTGAACATGATTAGAATTGAATTGGATCCTATTTTCATGGATCTAGTAGAGATATATATGGTAATTACCATGGAAGGTGAAACATCAATGCTTTTTCAAATGTTTTCCAAACCATCTTTTCTCGAAAGGATTAAGAGTTCTCAGACTGATGATAAAGAATTTCAAAAGAAGATTAAATATGTAAATGATGGGAGATTGAGAGACATTGTGTATGAAGAAGGAATTTTAAAACTTGGGAAGAGACTTTATGTTCCCGATATACCTGATCTGAAAACGGAACTGTTATATGATGATCATAGCTCCAATTTCATTATACACCCTGGGAGGACCAAAATGTATAGAGATTTAAGGAACATTTTTGGTGGGACAACAGGAAGAGGGAGATTGCTGATTTTGTGGCAAGATGTATGGTTTTTCAACAAGTGAAAGCTGGAAGGAAACATCCTAGAGGAGTCATGAAACATCTTCCTATACTGGAGTGGAAATGGGACAATATTACGATGGAAATTTCCATGGGGCTACAAAGGACTCCTAGAAGGAATGATGCAATATGGGTTATTGTATATCGTCTTACCAAGTCAAAACATTTTCCTGCTATAAGAGAAGATCTACCATTGGAAGATATAGCAAGACTGTATATTAATGAAGTTTTGAGACTTCATAGAGTACCCCTATCGATTGTTTCGGATCATGATCCCTGTTTTTCTTCAAGATTCTCGAAGAGTCTTCAGAAGGCCTTGGAAACTGAACATCATTTGAGCACTGCCTACCACCCTAAAACAGATGGACAATAGGAATGGACTATTCAATCATTAGAAGACATGTTGAGATCATGCTCACTAGACTTTTAGGGTATATGGGATCAATATTTACCTATGGTGAAGTTTTCCTATAGCAATAGCTTACAATAAAGTATTCAGATGGAACCATATTTATCATTATAGGGAAATAGATGTCGCACACCAACCTGTTGGGATGACGTAGGTGAAAGAAACCTTGTAGGCCCAGAACTGGTGGAGGAATCGATGGAAAAGGTGAAGTTAATCCAAAACCACAACAAAGCAACTCATAGTAGGTCGAAGAGCTATGCCGATAATCGAAGGAAGGATTTGGAATTTCAGTTATGAGATCATGTTTTCTTGAAGGTATCTCCATGGAAGGGAGTTATACGTTTCGGTATGAATGGTAAATTGTGTCCCAGGTACATCAGACCTTTTGAAATTCTAGAACGAATTGGTGTTGTAGCTTACTGTTCGGAAATGCTCCCAAATCTCTCCAAAGTTCACGATGTGTTCCACATATCACTGTTGAGAAAATACAAGCCTAACCCAACACATGTACTCACCTATGAGGAATTGGAACTGAAAGCAGATATGTTTTATTGTGAAGATCCAGTCATGATTCTTGATACGAGAGAACAAGTGCTGAGAAACAGGACGAATCGTCTGATAAGAGTTCTATGGAGAAACCATAAGATGGAAGAGGCAACATGGGAACCTGAGGAACTTATGATGAAGAACCTCCTGAGCCTTTTCATGTGGTAATATTATAGAATTTTTGAGGAAAAAATAATTTGAAGGAGGGGAGAAGGTAACACCCCAAGCATCCATGGTACACTTCTCTTTGAATAATACAGTAGTGTGTGTTGTACGAAACTTCAAGTTCTAACACGCACCACAACCAATCAAACTAGTCGTTATGAATAGTAATACCCACTTTTTGAAATTTTATATATTTCATCTTTCAAAATGGACTTAATTTTTGGATTCAGAATATCAAAATTATCCTAGGGTGAAATTTTTCTATTTTTCTGAAAACATTCAATTTTTGATTAATAGTGAAAAACACTAAGTCATGGTTTAAAACTGAATTTTTATTTAAATAATTATTTATTTTATTTAAATTTATTTAAGGGAAAAATATATATATATAACCTATTCAAGTTCAATGTAATTCATTGAAGTTAGTTTAGAATACTTTTAGATATATAAATATTTTATTGAACTTTTTACCGTATTTTACCCACCTCCTATAAGAATTAGGAAATTCACATAAAACATAATTTTACCACTTATGTGAGTGGAATTTAGAAATTTCGAGAGATGCGGTTAATATCAAGGAGTAAAATCTGGTTCAATAAGATAAAAATAATTTTTGGTGAATAGTAAATTATTACTTTTATTTTCCATGGATAAAAGTAAATAGGGTAATTAAGGGTAAAAATGATATTAATATTATCCTAACACATGTCGTAATTCTATTGGAAAAGTGCATCTCGACCAAAAACAACTGTAGGAATAAAATATTTTCATTTAGGTCCACTTGGTTTAGATTAGGACATTTATTATTGTTTCATTCAAAGTAGTGTTAAAAGAGATAAAATCAATGTTAAATAACTAAAACATTTTTAATATAGGATTATAGATAAGATAAATTGGATTATAAATATTAATTAGAAAGATGAAAATATTTACTAAAAAATGGTATTTTATTTATGATTTTTATACATTAAATAATTTAATTTATTAATGAGACAATGGTGATGTAGTAATTAACTAATTAATGAAATATTAAAATAATTGATATTATAAACATCAAAATAAATGTAATTTCATAATTTTTTATGAATTACACTGATTTTATAGGTAACTATGGAATATTAGGATTGGTTAAATAATTTTTCTTCGATGTTATAATTCGTTTATGAAATTATCAAAAACAAAATATCCAGTAGTGTCAAAATTGACAAAAAACGTTTTTAAAAAATATATTATATTATTAATTGATATTTTGTTCCTAAAAATATAATTTCAGGCCAAAGGACATATATCATGATAGGTGTATCATTTATGGACCACTTTGGGGTCGCTTGGATGTATATAGTATGTTTAGTAACTGTATAATATAAAAATACAATGTGACATCGTAAATGTCAAACTAATTAACTAAGTGATAAAACTAAAAGATAAGGTTAATATAATGAACCAAACCTGTCTAAAATCTATTGGATGAGTGGATTTTGACCAATACCCACCTTATACATTGTATAATCCACTTATGAGCCATTATAAACCAAATATGAATTTATTATAAAATTATATTTCTAGCTTTTCTTAAGGTTCCCCTCACTCCTCTTATAAAAGGACACCACTTATAACCAATTATTCATACCTTTAGTGCCTTTTGGTTCGTCCAAACTCTTCCCAAATACCCTCCCAAATATCCTCTCTTCATCCTAGAGGCCTTCCATTAGTCGGAAAGCCTACCTATGGAGCCCTTTTGATCAAATTAGACGGAAGAAATCGAAGAAGAGGTAATGTTTTCACCACCCTCTTTCAAGTTCCTTTCTTCTTCAACTTCTCCTTTCATTGTTATTACCATTATAAAATAATTACTCTAGTATCATCTATATATTTTGATGTTATTATAAATATGGTACAACCATATTCAGTATTCTATCCATCCTTTGAACGACATGTCACTATACGTGTGTACGTACGGCTTACTGTCTCCACGTCGTGGTGTAATTGTTATTTAATAAATTATTATTTGTATGGGTATAAAAATGATATGTAATTCATGTAAATAATAAATATAACATGATAATGATTCTTTATATATGATATTCCATCCAATTATATATTTTTTTAATATCAAAAGAATGATTTTGTCGATCGTGCTTATGTACGGACTACCGTCTCCACGGACACGATGAGATTCATTCCCCATCGTATTCATTCAAGACTAATTCTCATTTAATGATTAAATATATTTTTAAGGACATTATATAATTCTGGATATGAATATTATATAAGCTATCCATAAAAACACGGCTAACATAATAAAACATATAAAATAAAATGAGTTAGTTAACACCCAGAACGATGATAATACTAAGATATTATTAACAATGCAATGTAAAAACATCATATATGATATCATATTAAAGTATATGATTCTTGTATAATTTAATAAAAATTATTTCACCATTATATAGGAGGTTAACCTACCCTCAACCAAGTACAATTACAAAGTAAGGTTTTATTTCACAATCTCTTCATTTTCTGAGGTTGTTTATACGTAATTATCTACCGGGACCTCTTCATCATCCACATCCATGTTTCTTAAAAATGTATTTCAAATATTTCTTACTATTTTATAGTCTATGGGTTAAAGTCATTTATACCCTCATTGACTTTTTATAAGAATTTTATAAAGTAATCTTTCTGTCATTTTCCAAACAAGGTCCTTTTAACCTTTTTGACAGAAGTAAGGTAGGAATGTATTTTTTAATTTATACGTCAGGTGCGGCTATTTTCCGTTGTTATAAAATCGTTGAAGCTTCCCTTATAAGATAATAATAATATTTTCAAAGTAAATGTTTTCTTTTATAATTATGTTATTTTTAAATGATTTCAAAAAGGAGATATTTCTCTCAAATAGTTTAGATTTCCTCTATGTCAACATCCTTTTATGGATTTTAAGCTTATTTCAAGATTATTTATTATGATATAAAACTTACATATTGTATTGAAGGTTTTGTGATATGTTTGAATATGGATGTGTTATTTTTCTACCATTCATGGCTTATGGTGAAAGTATTGAAATTTCGTATAATATTTTTAATATGAATGTTTATGTTATGTTTAAACCTGTTCATATGTGGAATGCATTTCACATAATAAGTGACGGGTGGAGCCTACTATATCTCCTCGATGCATCGGTAGGTATCATGAGACTAACTAGTGTCTTGGAACGATGCCATGACAAAATATTATTTTTAGTCTTGGGATGAGGCCTTGAATATGTGGTTATGATAGTCTGACATTATGCATTCCATCATTATGAAAGTGGTTATTGATATTGCCTATGATTATTCGACTAGTAGAATATCCATGTGAATATGTAAATGGATTCAGTTCATTTTCTATTTTCCATATTATACTGAAGTTCATATTTAAAAGTCTTTTTTTAGTTATACATTCACTTAAATGTTTATGCCTATTTATGAATGTTTCAGCTATATTGTTATCCTTACTGAGCATCTGAGCTCATCCCTTTCAATGTTTTATTTTTCCCAAGATGTGAAAAAGTAATTTATGAATGACATGCAGGGATAGTATGAGGGTATATGAATATAAGATGTTGTTGTAATAGTTTTCACTTTATAATGTAATGCAAATGTTATGAATGTATCTAGTTATTCCAAGGAACATAAACTAATCGGTCTTTTGAGACTTGATCTTTTGTGATCATGCCAATGTTATGTAATAATGCACCGACTCTGGGTAACTGGGGTCGGGGCATTACAGCCACAACCATAACCTCTCATGGGAGGTTTAGTTCAGATGGTCCCAAATTGAAATATCCATATAGAAGCTTTAAATAAAATAAAATAAAATTTATTTTATTTTATTATTTCATGGAAAAACACATAAAAATAACATTCAACCTCGACCATCTTCCGTTCAGGTGAAATTATTAAGTGAATATCGGTTCTACGAGTTCAAAGCTTCCCCCATACTTCAATTCTGAGCACCGGTTCAAAAGTTTTAAAAACCTGCTCGCATGTTTATTGAACGGACCTGAAAGAAAGTTCAGATATTCATTCCGGGCACTCGGGGCCTCAGAATCATGCATTGTAAGTTTTCAAGGATTTTTAAAATTCCCATATATTTAAACAAAATTACATGGAAATTATGGGTCTTTACATAATTTATTTGAATACATTACACATAATATATTATCTTTATAGTGGGTACTTCTTCATTTTATCTTTCATAATTGATATTAATGATTCTAGTAAAGCTCATTTTTGTGATTTGATCTATTGTTGAATTATATTCTCTCTTTTAAGTATGGAATCCTTTTGTGGAATATTACTATGAATATTTTTTCATTACATTGATAATCTAGATTTTCAGTGAAGATTTTTTCTTATTCTTTTTTTGTTTTAGCCTCTTGATTTTTTGGTAGGTTTTTCTAGAGATTTAGTTATGGATGTGTAGGGTTTTGTAGAAGGATAATATTGTACACAATAGAATGGGATAGACCAAGTCATAATAGTGATCATGTTTAGTTGCATGTAATCATTATGTGGTTTTTTAAATCTCGTGTTTTTATTATGTGAATCCTTCATGATTATGTGATGACAACACACCCTTGATATTTTGAATCATTGATTTACTATTTTTTTATACATTTATGTGGAGATGTAAAGTCTACACATGTGTTTGGGTATGTGTTGATGATTACTGAAATTTCTTCCTTGTATAATATGACCATACCATTTCTAAATATTACAATTCTTATGGAGAAGTAAAGAAATCTAAAACCAACCCTGAAGGGTTTTTTCTGGTAGTTGTTCTAGATTTTTTGAGATATTTCTTATTGAGCCTAATTTTGAAATTTTGAAAATAATTATTCTTATAAATTTTGAATCACCTATATATTATTTTAAATGTATGAAGAATAACATTATCATTCAATTTTTTTTATAAAAAATATTCCTATTTATAGGTCATTGATTCGTGGATTCAATTGGAATTGTGTTGTTAGAAGACCGTCAGTTGAGAAAAATGTATTTGGTTTAACTGATTTTCAAGATATTCTTAATGTAAGATGATAATTCTAATACATTTATGAATTGAGAAATTCTTGAGAAGATAACTATTTCAATGAAATGGATTGGTGAGAAATAATGTTTTGGTGTTTTTAGTGATGGAAAAATGTTTCATTCATATACGATTGATTAATTACATACCATAAATCCAAGTCTCTAATTGAATTATTAGGTGCATATGTGGATGGTTAGTTTTCTACATGAGTGTATTTTTGATAAATATCATTTTAGAAACTGTAATTATTTAGTTTGTTTATAATGAAATCAGATTGAGGTTGTTATGATATATATAAAAAATTCCTTAATAGTGAATTATATTTTTTTAGTTCCATGTAAATAAACTGGGTGAAATACTAAATTCCAAAAATTTAGTAACATCACAAAATATTACCGAATGTTCAATCAGACTCAGAACATAGTGATTAACCTCTTGATGATTTTTTTAAAATTCTATGCTGAATATTTAGAAGTTAATGTTATTAATTATTTTGTAAGTAAATATGTTCTTACTGATAGTGTGTATTGAAAACACTAAGATATAGGATTAATAAAGATTAAAATAAATAGTTTGGTTCATTATGGAATATTTTTTATATGTCACATATAAAAAATATGTTTTTATTTTTCAGACTTCGAACTGATAATTTTAACATCTTTATATAAATAATCAAATGGTTAAACAAATAATAATTTATTTTACGTAAGGAATCGGTGGAAGACCATTGGAATGGACATGCAATGATAAAAAAATTTTAAAGTAATTGGATGGGAAAATATTAATTTTTTTATGAAAATATAATTGAATAATTAAAATTAATATTTATGATGGGAAATACTTAATGGTGATCAACAGTGATTTATATAAACAAATATTATTTTTCAAGATAAAATTTATTTTCCAATATATCTCTCCAAAATAGAATGGTCTCTCCTCTCCCCTTCTCCATATGTGGAATATAATCTCTCTAGAGAAATATTTTTAGTAATCATTTTCATTAGTTTTCTTCATTTAATTCACATTAATTATTGGGGTAGTGATAATGATGATTGAAGATAATTATTTGATTATACAGTGATGAAATCATTTCATTGATAATGGAATTTTGTTTACATATCTTCTTCTTTCATTTCAAATTCAAATTCCCCATTATATAACGAAAGTTTTCATTGATTAATTTGAATAAATTATTATATAATAATAATTGGATAAAAAATAAATTTTTTATGTATTATTACTTAATTTAATATTTAATACTAGATTATTGTTTAAAATATAATTATATTGTGTCTCAAATTTTTTCTGGAATAACATTATAATTAAAATGATTGTGCTTTAATGAATAATTGTTTCATTATAAAATATTAATATTCTAATATCAAGTTATTATATGTTAGTTTTTTCCACCAGTTAATTTTGTTAGCATATTCCCAAATGAGCATTTTGAGTAACAATAATAATATTATTTTGTCTATTGGAATTTTTTATCACTGTTAGTTTATAAATAGTTTTATGTTTAATAATAATAATATTATTTTATTGTAATTTTAAATAATGATTAAATGATCTCATTCCTTGTGGTATTGTGACCATATCATGGTTAACAACCCATAGTGGTGATGAAAAAAGTCTAATGGTTACTGGATGTAAAAGAAATTTTCCACCAATATTTTTTTTTCACATCATCCCATAATCCTTAATAAATGAAAATGAAATTTCAACTATTAGTGCTCTGTCCTTCTAAATAACCAATATTGTTAAATTTTGACATCACATTCAGTATAAATATAATAATTCAGATTATATAATGAAAAATAAGAATGTGGATTGTGGATTTCTTTCTAATTATGATGTTATTACATGTTGACCAAAATTTTGGCTGAGTATAGGATCATCTATAATAGGAAATGATCATTTAAAACGAAAGAAACTAACGAAGATATATTATGACACATTGGATTTTATTTTGGAATATAGATCTATTGGATTATTATGTGTGGATGGAAGACTGTGATATGACATAGTATGTATCATGAATTTTAGAGAAACAAGAATTTTAAATCATCAATTTGATACTACATAGTGTTTTAATCATGGGGCCAAAAACAATGTATTTAATTGTCCTAAGGGTTCTAGGGTATTTTATATATCATAAAAAACATAATCCATATGATTTTTTTAAAACATTATATATTCTAGGGTTTCTAACATGAGTGTGTATCGGTTATTCATATCAACATCTTGCTGGAACCATACTCGATGTTCCATGATACATTCCGACCCTGAATTCAATAGAAACCCATTAAATATAAGGCATTGTATACATGCAGTATTCTATTAATTTAAGAATGATTGATACTTGTCATTTAAAAAATTAGAAACAAATATTGGTTGAATTGAATCACTTTGGATTATTTCTAACAACTAACTCAATTTTTTTAAGGATTACATGATGTTTAACCTTGATGTAAATTCCATTTAATAGAAACTTTTTTTAAATTACAGATATCATCTCCCACATGTTTCATAATGGGCCACTTTAGTAGTCTATTTTTATAAATTTTCATTTCAAATCATGAAATTTCATTTCACATTCATATATGGTTATATTTATAAGTATTATTTTATATAAAATGTCTCTTATCCTCATGGTGACTAATTTTATGTAATAGATAGTCATTCAGTGATTTAATATGGTATGTAACCACTAGTGATTCTCATAGAATAATGGTGGGACCCCAGTATCTTTAGTTTAGTAGGAAACTCTATATAGGATTTGGGTATCAAGACATCAATCCTCAATGTTCAGGTCCTCTATAAAATAATTTTGTATATTCCTTCATAATCCAATCATTATAATGGACCTCTACGAGAAGTGGTTTTATTACTCCCTAGTGTGATGGGGAAAGGGTCCTCCATTGTAGAGATGAGTTTTCATATAGTATATGATTCAAGAGCGTTCCCCTTTTGGATCGGGTACCCCTATGACTAATGGTCCCTCTATAGTGAGGTACTAATCTCCTATAATAGTAATAGTGTAGTATAATTGAATAATACATTATGGGTAGTTATGGGAATTATTTTTTAAGTAGTTTTGGGTCAATAGATATATCAAGAATCTACCATTTTCATAGTGACATAATACATATTGGCTATTTAATTGTAATTTTTGTGTTTTATTTATATTGTGGGTCTCCCAATACATTTGAGATACAACTCAATTAACATAGTGAAATGTATTGAAATGAATGATTTTTATTTTTCATGATTTGGACTTAATATATATAATTCCCCTTTGGAATTTCCTTCTTCTATATTTAGACATTGATTTGAGTAGAACAATTGTTCTATAATTTCATTATGTTTTCAAGTCCTCCGAGTGGATATGTAAATATTCAGTCTCATAGAGGCTTTGTTCCCATAAGTTGTTTTTATATGAATACATTGCACATATGGAACTATCAAATGAATTGGTGTAGCTAATATAATAGGAAGAGAATTTCTATTGTAACAGATGATGGTACATGTTTGTGCTTGTTTAATGATGATGTTTCTTCCATGATTCAATATATCATATATGTGAAATTTAATTCCTAGAGATTGTTTAACCGGATTGTTTTGTATTTTAGGTTGGTATTCCCCTTATGTGGATTTAACCTATGAAATTTTAAATTTCAACATGGTATCACACTCATTTATTATATGATGTGATATTATATATATGTTTATATTCAGTTTTTTTGTTATTGTGTATTGGTTATGTTTTTATATTACATGGTGTTATATGATAAGGCATATGATTTATATTTATTCCTTTTGGAAAAAATTCCTCGGCCCTGGAACTATTGAATGTTGGAGTTGGGAGGAATACATGGAGAACTATTGGCTCATGTGGGATCCAAGTGTCTCAGGTAATATCTAATTTATAACTACTCTATTGAATTTATTTGTTTAGATATATGTCATTTATTTCTTTTAATATTACTTATGAGGTAAAAGAAAAATTTATGAGATCTTCAACTGACTGTATTTGGTTAATTCTAATCAAAATTATAGGAAACTATGCTGAATCATATAGTGATAATTATAGATAAATATAAATTATTTTATATTTGTATATAGATTAGTTAAATTATGGAATAATAAATTTCGATAAATAAAAAAGTATTTTTATTTCTATTTTTATCAGTTATGAGAAAATCAATTTTGATATAGTGGAGTAAAATATAATCTATTTCAATAATTAATGTCAAAAAAACATTTTTTATTAAACTATGAAAATTTTAATCATGTAATCTATGAATATTTTTTATCCAATCTATGAGATATTATTTCACTAATATTATATTTTTATGCTCTAATCAACCATAATCAGTAGTATTTATAAAAAACTGTATGAGTCATTTTGGAATCTCAAATAATAATTTTAATAATTTTTTATGTACAAATTAGATATACTCGTTTATGTGATTTTCTATCAGTATGTAATTTTTTAATAATTGTTTGGAAGAAATCAGTTTTTAAAAACTATATGAGAGATTCTTTAACGGACATAGTATGATCCATTTATGATAATATTTCATAATTAAACACATATAACCTATATTAGGGGTAGGTAGATAGGAGTGTGTGATTTTATAGTACTACTATGAAATATAAATAATTGTAAAATGAAAATGAAATGTGTGATAAAATTTGTGCTCTTAATTTTGAAGAATGTAATAAATTTTATTGTTTTTCTATTGATATTGAAATGTTGGAATTTTTTTAGGAATGTAATTTTAATGATAAAAAATAGAGTTCACATACTAAATAAATTAATTATTTTGTATATATATTTCTAGATATAAATATATTCTCCAAAATGCATTGATAAATTACTAAGATTGTGAATATTTTTTCATCTTGTTAACAAAATACATAGAATGTCTAAATATTTTAAAACAATAAGATTATAATCTACATAATGGAGTTGTAAATACACTACTGTAATATTGCTTATAGTTGAAATGGAGTCTAATTTTTATGATTTGACTATTTATGAAGTTTTCTATTTAAATATAATTTGAACAATATGGTCATGAATTTGTTAATAAAGAAAATATAAGAATAAAATTTACCTCTAAATTGATTAGAGATAAATAAAATATTTCTTAAATAGATTCCACTAAGAAGAAAATAATTATATTTATATTTTTGATAAACATTATTGGTTGGATAGATGAATCTAAATGAAATTAAAATAATACAATAATTCAAAAGGAAATATTAATAAAATCATAAAATATTATGGAACATCCATGGAAGTTAGGTATTTTCATTAAAAAAAAGTGGACATATCAACAAACGTTATTATTTTATGAATGAATATAATAAAAAATTGATATATAAAATGATTATAGTTATTAATGGAAGACGAAATAAATAGTGTTAATCTAAATTGATACTATTTAATGATTTTAGTGATGATTCATGTTATTATTTATTGAATTGGAAATAAAATCCATGAGATACTTTTTTATTATCATTCAAACTAAATAAATATTTTGTTTCCATTTTTCATGAAAATGAAAAATATTCATACAAGATGGGTTTTTTTATTTGACAAATTTTGTAAACTTTTTAAGAAAAAGGATAAAAATTACATTTAAAATATTAAAATATTTTATTTATTTATATGGATTATTTTTTGATTTTGATTTTTCAAATAAAATATCACTATATACATATTTCTAATTTTAATTCTTAGAATGCGGATCTATTTAATGATCCAAGGAATTTTTCTATCCATTTAATGTTTCTTGCTACTATAACTACTATGGGGAGAAAAAAATACATAATACAGATATTCAAAATAACGAAATCGGAAAGAAGCTATTTAATACTCCACTAATGATTTAAATCCATATAAAATTATTATTATTCTGGATTGTATAATAAACAAAATTCATAATATTTTTCTCTATAATAATTTTGTATTTGTGACTGCGATAATAATTACAGTATCAGATTTAATTTATATAGTTACACTAAACATGATTTCTTTAAAAGGGTAAATTATTCTATGAATCCTTATTTTTTTAAGAAAATAAATCAAATTTAGAAAATAATTTATTTATTACTATAAATATTATATATAAAATTATATCAAATATAAAACAATTAAATTTTAAAAAAATTATATGAAATGATCGATGGAAATATTCTTGAAAAGAAGTATATGGATGTCATTTATTTACGGAATATGAGTATTGATTTTCTAAATTCAACTTATCTTTAATAGATTTATTGATGAACTATGATATTTTTAAGTAAATATAATAGAAATACTGTCATGATTTTTATATTATAGATAGAAAATTTTCCTCATCGTTATTTTTTTTTATATTGGCGAGTTTTAGAAAAATATGATATCTTTCTCTATACAGTTTGATAATGTTAATGATGCATATTTTTCAAATATTAATTATTTTATTTTTGGTGATAATGTTCATTGATTTATATCTTAGAAAATATAAATAAATTAAACTATAGAACATGATTAATTCAATATAAAAAATATTAATTTTTTTGAATATTGGAATTTAAATCTATTCAATATTGTAACATCTCGCCATTTGGTTGATGAATACTCCAAAAACACCTATAACAGGCTCGTAATTAGTGAATAGTTCTAATATATTCTATGAATGACAAAATTAATTACATATATATATATATATATTGTTATACTATCCTGTAATAAGACCCACGATGTGTGAAACATGACTTAAAATATCCAATAAAACATGGGAAAAATAAAAAAATAATTTAATATGATGCTGGATAGTATAAATGAATCACACGATAAAACAACACATATAGACTTGATATAATCCTAAATAGTAACACCATATGAGTTGTTTTTATAACGAAAAATACTTGACAAAAACTACCAAACCAATTTTCCATCACCAACAATCAATATCATCACAAATGTACATTTATATGCATTAAAAACATAAGTTGAACAATGTGAAAGTTAATATACATGGATGGGAAATGAAACAATGAATAGTCATTTCATGTAGTGATGCAAAACCATAATGGTTTAATTTCAAAAAATTATCAATAATGACTATATTTTATGCACACTAACATCACATGATGAGATCATTGGACATAAAAAATAATTATTAGTCATTATCAATCAATTAATTGATAACATTCATTATTATAGTAAAATAACTATGATTTATTTGTTTTTAAAATCCATATTTAAATGATAATAATATAAATATCCCTCACATATTATTCTATTATAGGGTGATTTTAGAGTCATATAGATCAATATGTCATCCCTTTCATCATAGTAGATACCATAGGTATAACCCTAACAGTTAATCTTTTAAAATTAATAGATTTTTGAAACCATACAAATGAAATGTGGATAATAGATATGAAATTTAAATAGTTTTACTAAATAATAATCTAATATAACATATATTTGTAGAACTAATATTGGATAAATCGTCATATATACAATAATTACATAGATTATGAAATAAATGTCTCCAAAATTATCCAAAGCATTAACCTAAATTTATACCTCTATAACTTCAATATTATATCCAGATTATAAAATAAATACATATCTCTATGAAAATACAATTTTACCTAGTTAGTGAATTTCTAGTGATAAGGTTGATATAAGAGACAATTTATAGAGTGTCATCATCCATCTTTGTTCCTAGGGAATACGTAAGAAATCATATACCCAATGGTGAATTATCACTCAGCACATTCTCACATATAGAATTCTTGAGGAACTACCATACTTCACCAATATCTTAACCAATATCTACTAAATTATAACTAAAATATGAATTTTAATGATCATATATACACACAAAGATATATATAGAATCACACACACAAACACAAATTTATTAGTCATCTTTAGTCTCTATTAAGATAAACGGGTTAAATGGGCATTGTTATTTTCATCTAACTCTATCCCATTTAAGAGGGTATGTGTAAAGCAAACCACCATCAAATCTAATCATTTTAAACATAAATATGATATATACTACATCTTATGTCACGAAAGATAAATAATTCAAATAATAATCTCATTCATAATTAATTATTCTCTTATTACGTACAGATGACATTGTCAATATATTTCAGATGCTATTATTTCATCCTATATAGATTCAAATATTCCATTCTCAATAATATAAAATTATTATTTAAAAATAATTATATTTTGGCTATACAGTTATTCATCTTTCCATATTATTTTATGAAAGATGTCACTTACCAAATTATATGTTTTGTTTATTATATTATATGTGAGCCAAATTATATCTTTTATATTCCATGGATAATTCTACGAATATACAAATATAGATAAAAGGATTCCATAAAATTCGATTTTATGTTTTATTCTATAATTATCTATAATAATAAATTAATTATAGGAAAAATATTTTGAATTGGTAATTACATTCAAATACAGTTTCTTTTTTTATAGAAATTATCCATTTTTAATGTCATTCCATTATAACTTTCTGTATAATTATTTGAAATAAAAGTGGAAACTCTTATCCTAAAAAATGTAACATATTTAGTTGTTGATTTGTTTCAATAAATTTAAAATCATGATATAAATCAAAACATCTACATCATAATAATTACTATCTCGAGTTCATTAGTTATGATATATTTAATTTAATAACAATATATATCTTCCATTACTTTTTATTTTTATTTATTTATTACCTATATCATTTAGAGTATATTTAGCATTATGATTACCCTCTATCACATCTTCAATCTTAAATTAATATTATTTATTTTTGTTTATCAAATACATTCCAAGCATTATCACTGAACAATTATATAAATATAATTATTTAAAAGTGAAATATATAAAATAATTTTATTATTTTTAATATCATAGTGATAAATCATGATGAACATTTAAAGGATTTTATTTCTTTTATGTTAACAAAATTCCATACACTATCTCGAAAAGTATTTCATCAATATAAATTAATCTAATTCAATCCATTCTTGGTGAATCAAAAATTTATTAATAAAATACCAAGAATTTAATTCTATTACATCTTATTGAGTATTTTTATTAATCTCAATTCTCATTGTTTCGTACTAATTAATCACATAAAAAATATTTTTCAACAAATAATTTTTGTTAATAAATATATAATCAATATTTATTGATTAATTTAATCACCAAACTATTATTTTATAAAAAAATTACCAAAATAACTCAATCATTATATTCTTAAATTTTATGATGATAATTTGTGCTTACCTGTATTTTAATCTCCAAAAAAGTCCTTCCAAGTGCCCCCACATAAATATTACTAATAATTCTAACTAGGTGGTGCCTCTTGGAACCCCAATATGAGGCTTACACACCACACATGGTTTCAAATTGTATTAAATATTTGAATGTTTAACTAACTACTAGATCAAATATCTATGGCCCATGTCATACCATCCCACTATTTAAGAAGTCGTCTGATATAAGAATCCCAACATTGGGATCCAATATCGGGAACAACAATGACAACTAAGTCTTGTTTTGATACATGCTAACAATCATATCACCTAATAAAATATTTCACTCTCATTATCATTATTCCCAGAGACTCAACATGACCAATGGAATTGTGGCCATTACACCCCCATGTGTGATAGGGTACATGGAATATATAGTAATAAATATTCAAAAAATATCATTTGTGGAATATAAATATAATAAATTTATATCATGAATTTTTTATCTTAATTTATAATATAGGTGACCAGAAATCAACCTAGAATTTGATATTATTTAAATTTTATTTAAATTTGTTTTATTAAGAGATATATAAATTGAAGTGAGTGATAATAATTAGTTTTCATCTAATTAACTAATTTAGTGTTATTGATTTAGTGATGAAACATTCACCATGTTAATAATTATCATTATATATTTCACATAATCCATACAACATCCTTCAATTTTTTTAAAAAAATACTGCTTCTAGTTTTGTATAATCCAGAAGTCACCTTAGATATTTCTAAAGTTTTATTGGTTTTAAAACCTATATAATCTTTTTTTGGTAATTTTATGAATTTTTTTAATGATTTTGTATGATTCATAATTTAATTTTGATTGGTTTTGTTCAATTTAATAACTACATAATATAGGAGTTGAATCTAGAAAAACAGAAAATTATATTATCATGTGATACAATACAAATCATATTTCATTCACATGTAAAGAGTAACACATTATATTAGATAATATTTATTAACTGTACACAGTTGAGATTATCATAATGATTCTCCTAATGAAACATATTACTCCATGGTTATGGTACATATTTATCATGAATAGTTTTATATTATGTCTACTATGTGGATAAGTTTTTTCACTATGTGTATAGTGTTAATTTTCTCTTCATAAATACACATCTTATATCCTTTATATTTTATGATATTTTAATTTCATTCCATAAAACTTCATCACGTAACAAAATTTTTATGTTTGGATGGTGGAATATCTCATTTTTTTCAGAATTTATATATTATAATAAAATTATTAGGGATGATGATTTTCAAATTGTGTATTTATGAAATATGATAATCTAGTCAAATATATTCTTCAAGTAGATATTTTTGAGAAATTTAATTATATTTAATAATAATAATCTTGGGTAATTATTTTTGTATTTTAAAATCTAATATTTAAAATTACATTTTCCTTGAAATTTTTTTATTCATATGACATTTCAATGCAGCTGATAATCATTGTAGTTATCATAAAATCCTCACATAATAAACTTTTGGAAACCAAAGGGAAAACTATATAAGGTAAATTTGTTTTGGAATTAGAACAGAGTAAAATAATTTTTAAATTTAAACATATGTGTATTGAGGATTTTGAGATTGAGATGTTAGAGATGGTAAAGAAAATATAGTTTTGATTATTTGGGTGCTTACTAGTGAAAAGGAAGAAGGTTGATTTGTACATTCATTATCCCAATAATGAAAATATATTCCTAAATATTCTATGATAGAGATTAACCTACTACTACTACACTCGTACAAATATGAAATTTTATGTGTCTCTTGAATAAGATCAACTATTTGATTTAAATGAATCATAATGGACTTTGATGAGTATATTTGATTCATAGAGGGGATGAAATTATAAAGGTTGAATGTATCTATGTAAATATATATATATATATATTCGATTAATTTTTTTAAAATTTCGACAGTCATTATATTACCCTATCCATTAAACCACACATTAATAGTGGGAAATTAAAAATTCCAATCTATCATAATAAAAATATTATTATTGATAATTAAGGTATTGGAACCCCACATAACATGGATACAATTATGTTATATCATTTAAACCAAACCTTATAAAAATCATATAGGTAACTTGATCCTTTTTAATATAAATGGGAAAGGGGGATATTTTTTAGTGGATTGTGCCGCTAAAAAGTTAAAGAGGATAAATTAAAATAAAAATTATATTATATAATTCACTATTAATTTACCCTCCCCCTTTATGGTATATTGTATTATCTTCGAAAATATAGTGGTTTTAAGTGCATTATTCCCCCTATTATTCCCCTCTTCAAATGGATAGGTATTTAAAGTTAGAGTTCTAAGAATAACAGAGGGGTTTAAGTTTTTATGCGATATGTTTTGATTGTTTAAATTATTGAATGAAAAAATAAATTCTATAACATGGCATGGAGATTTGTGATATTGTAACTACAGTTTTTCCATCTGTTTAAGAAGAAAACCCAACAATATTTGTAAAAAAGAGAAAAAATATGATTTAATGGACTTATATAAATGATATGTTTCTATCCATTCTAGGAAAAATTTTCCCTAAATTTTGAGATTTTTCAAAGAAAAATTAATATTTTGAAAATCAAAAGAATTTGTATTAAGGGAACAACAAGATCTAATAATCAAATTTATAGCTTTAGAGAGATAATATTTAAGATAAATAAATACACGAGGATGAAACAATTCATCATTATTCCAGAAGAGATATTGAAATTCATATCCATGTCAGAGGATTTAGATTAAAGATACAAGATTTAATTGTGTCCTAAAAATGTATCATAATTTTTTAGATTGATTTAAACTAAAAATATTCTCTTTGGAATAAATTTGTGATATATAACCCTTTTTGAGATGAAAAATATACCATTAAATTAGTAGATTGAAATAATATAATTTTTAATTTGAAGGTAAGGGTGGATATATATTTTAAATCCAATAAAAATTTAATCATAATTGAAAATGATTAATATCACTAGATAGACTCTAATATAAATATATAGAGTTATGAGAATCATAAAAAAGTCATAACTCTCATATAAAAAATTATAGAGTCCAAAAAAATAAATAAAAAATTATATATCCCTTTAATTATTTGAATATTTAGGAAGTGGAAAATTTTATTAAATTATATAAAAAATATAAAGATCCAGGAATATTAAGAGGAAGTATATGAAGATAAATTTTAAAAATAATTATAAAAGAAAATATTGGGTAGGCTATAAGAAATATTATAATGGAAAAATTAATGTTTAAATTAAAAATAATATAATTATATTATTTTTGGTGGATGAATTATACTCTTCCATAAGTAATGAAGTAAAGTAATTATGTTCTTGAAAAAATATAACTCTATATTAAATATTTAAACTAACAGAGAAAACTCTATAAGTCAATAAAAAGAGGAATATGATTAATCTTATATAAATAAAATAGTGATAGTAGGAAATGAAATCTATACAAAAGAAACACTATCCTCAGGGATTAATTTTAAACATCAATCAATGATGATGATAATCTAATGAAATTTTAAGACTAAATTCAAAATGAAGAAATTATTACATAGATGAGATTAATATTCTCAATGAAAAAGTGGCTGGACCTAAATTACTTATACAATAATCAATGAAAAACATAGACACTAAAAAATTTCAACATTATAAAGTCGAATAAATTTTAATTTTTTATTATAATTACCAAGAAAAATTGAATGCTTATTTTGAAAATATTGTTATAGAATGGTGTAAGTCGTCATAGAATACCTCAAAAAGATGTTAGAATAGTCATGTGATTTTTGAAATTTTTAAATATGAAAACATTAAATCCTCATGATAAAATAGAGCAATATACACGCTAAATTTTAGGAAAACATTTGTTTTTAAAAACCTACATAGAAATTTCACATCATAAATGGAAATTGCAAAAAAAGGTATTATTTTTGAGAAAATATTTGGGGTTACTATTGGTGTTTCATGACATTTACATACAGGACATATGTTTTTTTAGGAAATTGCTATTTCTGAAAGTCATAGAAGTCCAAAATTTTATGGGAGATACTCAAATAACATAAAAAACAAAAACTGACAATGAAAATAAAAATTATGAATCTATATTTGATTTATATAAAAAATTATTATTTTCAAATAG
Source organism: Viscum album (assembly GCA_963277665.1). Taxonomy (NCBI): domain Eukaryota; kingdom Viridiplantae; phylum Streptophyta; class Magnoliopsida; order Santalales; family Viscaceae; genus Viscum; species Viscum album. The sequence goes on from OY728123.1 coordinate 599,098,100, forward strand.
ATATCTATAGAATCTATTACTAGCCTTATCAACATAATGATGTATTTATAATCCAGGTTTGATGTTAATAATATCAATTAACAAAGGAGAGGAATAAGTAACATGAAATCAAGGATGAATGGTCACTCAGTTTTTAAAAATATCACATGGATAGTGAGGGGAGAAATACATAGATCATTATAGTAGGTGATATTTACACATTATATGAGATACCAATATCCTTAAAAATATTTATAGGTATGATTGTGTTAATATAACATTTGGAAATGAATTATTAATAATGATAAAGGTATTTAAATACCAAATATTTATGAAACAAATTTAAATCAGCTGGTTTGTTAATTATGGATGATATAAAAAAATTACATAATTTTTAATTATGTTGTATGATGATTGTAATCAGGTAATTTCTTGGAGAAATAATTTTTTTGTGAATGAAAATTATGTACTCAAAATTTATAACTTCCTGTTAAAAGAATACCTTATAAATATATTTTAGATTAGCGACTCGAAAAATTCATAATTACTGAGTTCAAAAGATTAAAATAAACTATAGAATTTATGTTTTACTTATATTTTATAGACACATTTTTGAATGAAATATATAACTAATGATGGTATGGTTTTTCTCCATCATGATAGGGAAAGAAAAGATGTTTGTAATACATGTATGAACTGGAAAATCATTAAGGAGAGGCATAAATAGGTTGACATCTAAACCACAAGAACTCATCAATTGATACATTAATATTTTGTTTAACACATTAGAAATATTTCCACTAAAAATTATCCTTAATTTATAAAAATTTACTAGATTTCATAATTTATCTAGTGTGCTTTTTATAAACCAAAATTTTTAGCTACTGAACATGTTAAAAATAAATTGAAATATATTTTTTTATGAATTTTTCATTTGAATTACCATTTTCATATATGATAATTTTAGTAAATATACTAGAAATTATTTTGAATATTATCATAAAAATATGGTATAAGTAGTTAGTATAGTACCCCTCTATAATATATTTTTTATGAGAGAAGGAATAAGAACATGGTGTTGATGAGAGAAATAATGTTAAAAGGACATGCTCTCCTAAAATTTATTAGAGAGAATCCATGTGCATAATTGATAATATTTAGAATATATTTCTTCTAAAACTCGATTCTAAAATGAACTTCAATGATTATTCTTATAAAATCAATATCAATTTTGATTAGTGTATATTTTTTATAAGAACATTTTTTAAAAAAATTAAATAATGGAATGTTTGATGAAAAAACCAAAAGAGAATATTTTGTGGCCAAATATCTAATGGAAGACTACAAATTAATGAATAATATATTACCAAATGTTTTTTGATGTAATTATGTGATTATTAATATATATAAATATATTTTTAGGGATCCAGCTGATAAAGGTTTTATCAATAGAGATAAATAATAATGTAACGAATTTTAATGAAGATGGTACTCATTGAGTATATTTTCTTCCAAATATAGATGAAATTGAATAATAAAAAACCAGTGATGAGGATGAGGATTATATGAAAGAATAATATAAGTAAAAATGGTATAATAAATATTTAATAATATATAATATCATTAGAGAATATTTTTCAATTGTTCAGACTAGAAGAATACTCATTTAAAATTAACACTCAACATATCCAACAAGAAAAATAATGATTTTTAAAATAAAATCACCATTATCTAAAACTTTTGAGACTATTTTAGTGAAAAAATACATTTATAATGAAGTTTAGATTTCTTCTACAGTTGAATAGTGTCTATAGATTGAAAAGAATACGAAATAAAACATTTTTCCAGGCCTAATGATATAACTGTCTCTAGAACCATGTAGTTTTTTTGTAACAAGCTTAATGATCACAGAATCTTTATCAAGATTTATGGAAGACTAGTATGATAGTGATACTATCAAATTGATTTTTTTTGTATAAAAAATTTCTCCAATTTCAATGATGGAAACTAATAAAATGGTCTTTTATATAGTGACCTATATGAAATATATTATCTTTCTAATGCATATGAAGTGTTCATTATAAAATTATAAACCTATATAAGATTTTAATATTGAGAAACCCGATTTTTTTATTATTAATAATGAATGAATGTGAGTATTTAATTTTAATAGACCCTATATAGAAAATATTATGCCCTATTCGACTAGTATTAAAAGATATATTTATTATTCAGTGAGTTAAAATGCATCAAATACAATTTGGGTAGAAAATTATACATTAATGAAATTGAGTAAATAACACATATTTTCGCTATATATGTTGATGATATCAGTTTTTAATTTTTTCATAATAATACATATCAAATCATTTCAATAATATGAAGAATCAATTTTTGATGTCAATGTCTGGCGAGGTGAAATATTTTTTTACCCAATAAGCATTTAAAGCAGTAAATTTTTTTATTTATTCCAAAACAAATATTATTGTGTATTGATGACAATGATTGATATAGAAGACATAAACCAATATTTACACCCATTAAATTGGTACTAAATTTTTTAAATGTTACTATATGTGTTATTAAAAATAAATGATATTTTAAAATACTAATTTAAATCTATCTTTTATATAATTTTTACTGGGAAAAAACTATTAATGAGGTACAAATTTATCAAATATTTCAATGTGAACTAATTGAGTTTCATATTTTTGGGTTAGAAATGTTCAATAAGATATATAAGATGGACTATTTGATATGGGATTATTAACATGATTGGAAATTATTTCCATCTATTTGTATTTATTAATGTGGATTAGTTTTCGGATTTGGGTGATAGAAGGTCAACATATGATAGAATATTTATCCTCAAAATAGATATTTTTATTATCACATTATGAAATAAAACTATTTGAAAATATATTACACATAGGATGGATATATTTATACAATAATTGTTTACACTTAGTTGATTTCGATGAAGAAATAGTGGAGTGATATAATTTTGAATGATGAAAAGACACTTAGAAATAATTTTTATAATAAAATTCTTATTCAAATTACAAAAATGTAATATATAACACTGATGGTAAATGAATATATATACTAAATATCATATCACAATATAGAAGGTGGAAATTTTTCTAATAAATATTTATCATAATCCTAGCCAAGACCAGTTAGTAGATATTTTTACTAATGTTTTATATAATGAAATATTTCAGTTCCTAAGGTTGATCATAGGTGTTTATATCCTCCCATACCTTATGATTATTTGGGATCCATCCAATGGAAGATAGGTATTATGTTTTCAAAACATAATATAATGTTTAAAATTAATTACATAGAAATTACATATCATAACTTATTAGTTAACTTCGAGTGTCAACATATTTTTAATGTGATAAGAGGGAGTTGTTTGAAGAAGTGGGTTTAGGGATTAATGGGGATAATTCCTTATAAATTGGGTGAAACATTTCTTATCACTAATGGATTTAGTTCCCAAATAAATACTAAAACATGTGTATTATAAAATACTTATCTTTTCACAATGGATATGATCTTTTACGTCTTAAAAATGAAAATTTGTTTTGTGATGGTGTTAATAAATTTTTTCTTGGCTTGGAAAAAATCCATATAATGAGATTGGTGTATCCCTATATTATTTGATGGTGTTACTATTTTAAAACATTTATAGGAAAACATCTAATTTGATAATGAAGTTTTTGTATGATTTTAAATATTGATAAAATTATTTCTAATTATGATTATTTCATTAAAATAATTCATTATTTATAATAAAAAATTGTGTAATTGTATTTTCTTTAATTATATGATTTTAGGTTGATCGTAAGTCATTGATTCAATGATCATAAGCCTTTAACACCTAGATAACGTTTTCATATAACACCATTATGATAAACCTATGAATTAGGATTATGAATTATATGAATTTTTTATTTTTTTATATTATCATCATATGAAAATACATCATAAAAATTTTCAGATTAATTAATTTCTCACTAAGAATTATCCATTAATGTGATCATAATATGTTTTGTTTAAATGACTTGGAATGTATAATCATTGAAATTCACCTAGTAGAATACTTCAATACATAGAAATACTTTGATCTTCATGTTGATGAGAAACTCATGTTTCTATTATTTTTATAGTGTAAAGTAGTTGATTTTGAATATTATATGCCGCACAAGATTTTTATAGATATCACAAGATCTATTAATTCCCATATTCCATTTGAGATTTATTGATGTTAGAATTAGTTTTAATAAGATGGTTCAATCATGAAGTTAATTGTATTTTCAATACGATATTTGACATTATATACTACAATCGAAGCCATTATTATTAAGAATTTTCTATTTAGTGGAGAATCATTAGTGTTTCCAAGAAATCAATATGGACTATTACTCATTCCTTCCATAAAATTTTATTTCATTTTATTTTTTTTATAATACAAAAAATAAATTTTTTTTAATAATAAAAATACGCATACAATAAATTAAATGAATTCATTAAATTATATTTTATATTGTATTATTAAAACATGAATGAGCCATTTTATATTTTATAAGTAATTTACACTAAAAAATATATTAAATGAATCAAATATCACATATAATGAAATAGTAATTTTCTAATAAAAATAAAAATATTTTAAAAAATATTTTTTCCTAAGAAATAATTAAAAAAAATCAATCATATAATGAATTCTCTAGAATAGCGGAATGTATCACATGATCTAAAACATTTAGAAAATTCTAAATATAAAAATAAATTAATAATTTAATAGCTTAATTTATCTCAAAAAACAATAAAATAAATGACTTTTTTTAATTATTTATAAACTTTTATCAATCTATAATTTCATATTATCTCTAAGAACCCAACAAAAAAAGTCAAATATTAGAAGAAAAATTTACATTAAATAAACAAAATATCATAAAAAGTTATATAATTAAAATATATTGAATTTTAGTATTTATTATTTTTTAATGAAAATACATCATTAAATACATTTTATATAAATTGATTATGTAAAAATAATCATTAATAAAAATGAATACCAATATTTTTCTTATTATCTACTTAAAATAAAAATTGAAATAAAAATTTAATCAAACAAATAAACATATTTAACCAAAATCACTTGAATATGCATTTAGACAAAAATTGGGAAAATATCTAAATCCATTAACATTTCTAAATTGCCTTAAAACCTATTAAAATGGGAGAAATAATATATCTAGTTTCATTTAACACCATCAATGTAAAATTAATTATGATATTTTAAAAAATTAGAACATATAAATAATATTATATTATGTTGTATTGAAATAAATAAGAAAAAAAATATTTAACTATTTCTGTTTTGAAGTAAAACATAGTTCTACTTGGCCGTTCTGATGGTTTGGTAACCTGACCAAAATTATTTTACGTTTCCTATAAATAGAAATGTGGAATTACTGGTTTCAATAACCATATAATTGTTTCACTATTCGTTGTTTATATTCTAACATTTCCTTATTTTATGGATATTATACATATTATTTCCTTAGCCTGGATTTTGATCAATTAGGTATTTAAAATTCAATATTACTTTAATTTTATAAGACTTCTTTGTCGTAGTCATCCTTCTATTTTAAAACATGGTACTCAATTAAAACCATGTTATTTGAACAGATTATTTTAAAGTATTAAGTTTGGTTAGTGTATTGTATTACTATAGTTTTATATTTTGGATGATTCAATATGTCCATAGTAATTAATAATATAATGTCACAGAAATAAAATAATATACAATAATTAACTAGTTTTGGCCACACCATGCTTCTGAATTTTGTTCAAAAATAATATAATTGGAAGGGGATAATTTTTCATTGACTCTAAAATATATTTTATTACATTAATAGTGTTTCATATATGTTTTGAATTTTTATAATTAATTATTTTGATCTTGTGATTTCATAGTGGACTTGAATTTAATTTTACTTACATATATATTCATAAAATTAGAGACTTATAAAATAAAAAAGGTATTCTATTAAATTGTCTCAAGTATCGACTATACATTCCATGTATTACAAAAAATAAAATTAATTATATTTTCAAATGGTGTTAGAATATCAATGAGTTTAATTATTATGTAGATGTGATTTAGTTTTCATGAAATTATTTAGGAATTATTTATTCCCCCACTAGTTATTTTGTTTTATAAAATGCATTGGGTGTCATTCCACCATCTATAACTCAAAATTTCAGATATTCTCAAAAAGAAATTAATATAGTGAGAGATATGAGTATCATTCCCAATGGAATATGATTCATATAAATTGAATATTTATCCCATCAAATTATAATTTAATGTAATAAACCTCATGAATGTTTCACTAAAATTATTCCAATTGTGTATAGTGTCATGATATATGATTGAAATATGTATTCCTAAAACTTTCCAAGGAATTTAACTCATATATGTGCATTTTTACATTATGTCTCTATTGGTCATTGATTTTTTCAGGATAATTCAATTATTAAAAGCATATAATATTGTGGAATTAAAACTATTTAAATGGGGATGATCCTTTCATAAATTATTAGAAATGATAATATGCATTTTTATTTGATTTAGTTATCTTCTAATATATTATTGGTGTGGTTTTTGGAATTATTATCATTTTATTATTATTATTAGTTATGGATTTTTTGTCAAAACATAATTAATATTATCGAATGGATTTATTGATAATTCATGTTGGTTGTAGTGTTGGATGTCAATGAATCACGTTTCTCAAAATACGGTCCAGAAATAATGATATATAAATGCCACATTCCAAAAAATGTCTGAACTCAATTCAGTTGTAGTAAAAAACTAGGATGTGGTCACAAGAATCACCCCATGATTGGTGTTATTATAAAAATAAAAAAATAATAGAGAGTACTATTATACATTTGTTCATATAAGATAATATGTATGAAATTTTGGGAGTGGTACAATTGGAAATGTCTCAAAATATCACAATGGTACATAATTTAATTGAGATTCAATAAAGGATATCCTTGAAGAGTTTGAATACAAGAACTACTAGAATATTAATAATTGTTGAAAAATTATGATGATGATATATAATATATATTCATAGATACATAATATCCAATAGAACTATTAAATAATGAAATGAAAACAAAAAATCAGAGTCGTATGATTTTACAAAATTCTCACAATAATGATTAATATCTTTTATTAAAATAATGAACATGTCATGATATGTTCACAAGGGTCCCACCATGAATTTTAATCTTTATAGGAAAATATATATATGATCAAAAACACTAGAATATATAAAATTATCTTATGGTATTATACATTAGTAACCATGCCAACAAATAATTTTTTTTCAACCACTAAAAATAGTTGGTATAGTGGATAGTGATGGATTTATGATACACAACATATTATATGATATGATTGATATTATTTATTGTTTGTTAGGTCCACTAGGCTGAATACCCTGAGAGGGGGGGTGAATCAGGGTATGACTAATTAAAATTAAAGCCCGTTCTGATCTTGTTTCGCGGTTAAGCAAAACACTCTTCTCTCTCTTTCCTGCTGCACAATATAAACAGAAAGTAAAGCAAGAACATGACACAACAATTTTACTTGGTTTACCGCTAAGGGCTACGTCCAAGGAGCATACGCCGACAGGTTGCCGGTCGTACCAAGTCCACTAAACTTCACTAGCTGTGGATTACAATGTTCGGGAAAGATCACTTCTATGCCCAGGCTCACTGCCTATACAAAGTTTAGGGTCACCTCACTTCTTTACCAAGGGTCACTCCCTGTTTCTCTCTCTCTGGCTCACTGCCGGTGGAGAGGATCACCTTCTTCCTCTTCCTAAGCTCACTGCTCCAGATGGGAATCCAATCACAGTTTATAGACCTGTAGGTCTCTTCATTTCCATGAAAGAATTCATATTTCTCTATATGTATATGCTCTGTTAAAGTCCAACTTTCATCCACTGATGAATACCTCTTTCCCTCTTAGTCACTGGGCAAATCCTTTTGGAAACACCTTCGCAAAGCACCCTACAATGCGAGGTTCCCAATTTCGCGAAGCTCAAACAAGCCTTCGCGAAGCTCCTGCCTTTTCGCGAAGCTCACTCGTGAAGCTCTTTCGCGATGCTCAAGTCGTCGCAAAGCAACGACCCTCGCGAAGCTAAGTAAGCCAACGTGGAGCGCGCAGGTTTAGTGGAGCTACAATAGCCCCCACGAAGCACCTCTTTTGCGAAGCACACTGGCTCTGCGAACCACCTTCGCAAAACGAGAGCAAAGTATTTTCTCTGAAAATTCACTCTTCTTCTCTCGAGGGGGTCGGCCTCTATTTATAGGCAGTTCCACCGACCCTCGAACTTTCTGCGCGAAGTCAACGCCACGTCATTGAAAATCGCGAAGCTCCGAAGTTTCAGCCAGAATTCTGTCCAAATCGCGAAGCTCCACGGCAATTTTCCGTTCGCGGAGGTTGACGTAGTCACGAAGAATCACTGTCAACTTACCTTCGCGGCTCGTGCCTTCGCCGCGAAGCTCCCTCACAAAGCCTAACATTCCTTCGCACCTTCGCCGTGAAGCTCTCTCGCAAAGCCCTTCTCCGCCGCGATGCGCTTCAGCCTCTGCCGTTCGCGAATCTTGACGTAATCGTGAAGCATCACCGCCTCCATTCTTCTAGTCTTCGCGAAATCCAATCCATACATCCTATCTTCGCGAAATTCATGCCTTTGTCATATTAAATTATTCTCTTCATGGAAATCCACTTTTTGCGATGCTCAGCAAACTCTAAATTTTGGACCCCAAAAATTTGCCAAACACTGGGAAACGACGCCACCTTGTACTGCTCTTTTGTACCGCCTCCAGATCGCCCTTTCCTTTGTCATCGTTCTTTGTCAACATGGATTGTCAACAACTTCTCGGGAACATGACAAATATCCATGATAACCTGATTTGTCAACAAACACAATCAACCAAAAAATACTGCAATGTTACCTTGAGGGATTTTTCCCAACAATCTCCCCCTTTGGGTTTTTTGACAACTCTTCACAATTTTGCTCAGGATGATTTTCTGCACTTTGATACCTCACTAAGTCTTCTTCCAGCCGCTACCACCATTCACCCCTTGCGATTCTGATAGCATTCAAGGATTCACTTAACACGCACTCTAAGCCCACATGAGCAATTCTCGGCGTGAGAAAAAAAAGTAGTATGACAAGATCATCAATGAATCACTTCATGTCAAACCCCAATTGTCGATTCCACCCTGATACCAATTTTGATGTTGATATCAATTGTTGAACCACACTGATACCAATTGGTGAATAGCTGGACACCATCTCACACCATTCCAACAACACTGTTATGCTTTTATCACGATCCTCAGCTGTCGTGATTTCTATGCTTTCATCGATCACTTCTAGCATCGTCAGATTTAAAATTCTCTCCCCCTTTCTCATTGCTTCCCCTTTCTGGATGCTCCACCTGTCAGCTTCTCTCCGTATCAATTATTATTTATCAAATCTCCACACTGTCTCCCAGTCACTATTTTCTCCCCTTTTAACAAACACTATTTTCTCCCCCTTTGTCAACGAACCCAAAGGTCACGCCTTTGTATTCTGTAACATAGTAGAGAACACATATCAGCACAGTAGGGAAAAATACGTCATACCTCGGGGAGAGGGGGGGGGGTCCCACATCCACACTATTTCAAGTGAGGGGAATCGACTGAACTCCCAGAGCCAGCCGATGCCTTTCAAAAGCTTCCTTGGGTAAGGCCTTTGTCAGGAAGTCTACAACCTGTAGTTCTGTAGGCATATACTCCAACTTCACGATCCCCTGCTCAACTTTCTCCTTGATAAAATGATACTTTATCTCAATGTGCTTTGTCCTTGAGTGATGGACATGATTTTTGCTGAGATTTATAGCACTTGAGTTGTCGCACTGGATTCCGATCGCGGACTTCACTTCAACTCCCATATCTTCAAGCTGCTGCTTCATCCACAATAACTGTGTGCATGCTTGAGTGGCCGCAATATACTCAGCTTCTGCGGTGCTTAATGAAATGCAATCTTGTTTCTTGCTTAGCCAAGAAATACACAATTCGCCAAGATAGAATGCACCACCTGATGTTGATTTTCTATCATCTGCTGAATCGGCCCAGTCTGCATCAGTATATCCCAATAACTCTGTCTGAGATTTGTCAGTATATGTCAGTCCGAAGTCGATTGTGCCCTTGATATACCGAAGTATTCTTTTCACTACGAGCATATGACATTCCATGGGATTACTCTGATATCTCGCTGCTTGGCATGTGGCGAAAACAATATCAGGCCTTGTTGCGGTTAAGTACAACAGACTCCCAATGATTTGCCTGTATTCTGTGATATTAACTACCTTGTCATCCTCATCTTTTGATAATTTCATCCGGGTAGCAACCGGAGTCTTCATCTCCTTGGAATTATCCACTCCAAACCTTCTTAGAACCTCCTTGGCATATTTGGATTGAGAAATGAAAGTTCCATTCCTTCCTTGAGTCACCTGTAGACCAAGGAAAAACGTTAGCTCTCCAATCATTGACATTTCAAACTCATTTTTCATGAATTCGGAAAACTGTCTGCACTGAGCTTCATCTGATCCGCAAAAAATTATGTAATTGACATACACTAGAACCATCATCCTTTGATTACTGTCATTGCTGAAATAGAGATTTTAATCAACTCCCCCACGCTGAAAAACAATCTTCTTCAAATACTGATCAAGCCTTGAGTTCCATGCCCTTGGTGCTTGTTTCAGCCCATGCAATGCCTTATTCAGCTTGCAAACTTTGTTCTCATCCTCATGAATGAGAAAACAATCTGGCTGCTCAATATAGACCTCCTCTTCCAGAACCCCATTCAAGAATGCAGATTTGACATCCATCTGGAACACTTTGAACTTCATTTGCACCGCGATGGCTAGGAATAATCTTATTGTCTCCAGCCTTGCAACCGGTGCAAATGTCTCATCAACATCAATTCCCTCGATTTGGGAGTACCCCTTGCACACTAGACGTGCTTTGTTCCAAATAATTATGCCATCTTCATTAATCTTGTTGCGATAGACCCATTTGGTCCTAATGACATTCTTGTCCACTGGCCTCGAAACAATCTCCCATGTCTGGTTCTTCTCAATCTGATCAAGCTCTTCATTCATGGCCTGAACCCAGTTTTCATCTTCAGCTGCATCAGAAAAACATTTCGGGTCCACTTGAGACAAAAACAATGCTTGCTGTGATGATTTCATTCTTCGAGTCTAAACTGGAGCTGTTTGATCACCAATGATATTCTGCCTATCAATTTCAGCTCGACTCTTTGGCTTCCTCGCAGACACCGACTTGACACTTTCCACTTCATCATCAGTATCTTCTTCTGAGTCAACTTCTGCCACTTCTGCTCCCCCTGGGTTTCTTACCTCATCATCACTTTCATCCAGGAACAGTTCACTGGATTGTTGAGTATTCTGCTCATTTTCATCTATAGTGAAATCATTGCTCTCAACAATTTTTCCCAGTCTCTTGTTGAAGCATTTATATGTTTTGCTTTTTCATGAATAGCCAAGGAATATCCCTTCATCTCCTCGTGCCTCAAACTTCCTATGATGTTCTTTGTTGAGAATGAAGCACTTGCTTCCAAAGATTCGAAAGTATTTCAACGTTGCCTTCTTTCCGTACCACATTTCATATGGAGTCTTCCCCTGCTTCAGACATAATAGAGACCTGTTTGAAACATAGACCGATGTCAAAACTGCTTCCTTCCAAAATTTCTCTGGTAGGTCCTTATCGATAAGCATTGTTCTGTCCATGTTGTTGATGATCCGATTTCTCCTTTCAACCACTCCATTCTGTTGGGGAGTTCGTACTGATGAAACTTGATGCCTTATCCCATGATTCTCAAGATAGTTTTCAACTTGACTGTTTGTAAATTCTGTACCGTTATCAGTACGAAACTTCAAAATTTTCTGCCCAAGCATCTTTTCTGATTCCCTCCTGTACTACATTATACAACTTAACACCTCTGTCTTATGGGTAATGATGAATACCCAGGCCATTCTGCTATAGTCATCAATGAAAAGAACATAGTACCTTTGCCCATCTATGGCTCTTGGTGAGATGGGTCCACGTACATCAGCATGCACCAATTCTAGCACTCGAGTTGCTTTTTGTTCCTTTGGCATGTATGTCTTCTTGATGTTCTTCCCTTGTTGACAAGCATCCCACGTATGAGTGAGATCACGTGATAGTTTGGGAAGGTCTCTAGCAGCATCACACTTTACCAGATCTTCCATAGATGGTTGACATAGATGACCAAGTCGCTTATGCCACAGCTGATTTTCTTCTTCTCTGGATAAAAGGCATGAATCTTCTTCCACACCTACCAGGTAAAGATTCCCCTTTGTTCGTTTTCCCTGAAGAATGACAATTCCATCTTTTCCTTTAAAAAAACCCATCTTCTTGGTAAATAGGATAGAGTGCCCAGATTCGCATAGTTGACTGACGCTAAGAAAATTATGACTGAGACCCTCTACCACCAAGACATCAGCATGTCTCATTTCTTTGCCCCCAAACTTGGCTTCTCTTGAGCCTACAATCTTCAGGCCTTCATCATTTCCAAATTTGACAACTCCTTCTTTGTCATATTTTATGCCTGTAACCAGATCCTTATTACCTGTCATGTGGGATGTGTAACCACTGGCATGGATCTAAACACCAGAACGATCTGATGCTTTAAGGGCAATTTCAGCAACTACGGCCTTCTCAACTTTCTTCTTCCTGGTCCATACTTTTTCTTTCATACTCGGCATGGATTGAGTCTTATGTTCTTTCTCAGAGTATGATGGACCAGCTTCATCTTGCAAAACTGAAAATCTATTCTGAACTTTTAACTCACTTGTCGGTTTACTGATATGCTGCTTGCGAACATTTTGATTCTGCTTTGGCACATTTTTCTGAATGGTCGGAGTGTAGTACTTAGCCATGTGTCCAAATTCTCCTCACCAAAAACAGTGTCCTTCAAAATCTGTTCTGGAAAACCGTTCTCTATTTGGATTCCATCTCTGTTCTTGTTCCCTTCGATATCTTTTGGTTATGGAACACACATAATGAGAATGTCCCATCCTTCCACAACAATAGCACCTGATATAAGGTGAATTCCTTCGTGTTACTTCATCATTATGAGTTTCCCCTTTGGATCTCTGAGTACTCTGATTCTGCTTTGTGCTCAGATCCACCTTCAATCTCGGGACAGGTTCTTGCTGTCTAACTTCAACTGACACAGATTTTTGTTTCTGATTAAGCCATGAATTAGCCTTAACTTCTGAGTTCAATTACTGCGTCTTTCCTATTGAACTACGAAGCTCTTCTTTCATCTTTTCAGTCTTAGTAATGACCTGATTTCCCAAGAACGTCTTGGGATTCAAAGGTTTTTCCTGGTCTTTAACTTTTCTCTGCAGACCGATAACTTCCTCTTCAAGCTCATCAATACGCTTGACGTGATCTTTCACTTTTCGACTCAAGCAATCGATCTCCCTTTTCTTCTCTTCAATCTTGAGCTTATGCTCATCAACCATTTCTGTGCGCTCTGTCCTGGAAGACTTAAGATTTTCAATTTCTTTCTCAAGCTCAGACTTCTCTTCTTCTTGTTGTTGCATGTAGAGTTTGGCATCACGTACTATCTTGTTGGATTTCTTTGTTTTTGCTCGCCAAACATCTATATCTTCAAGAGCTGCTTCTAATTCAGATTCCATGTCAACTCTCCCTTCAATTTATTCTTCTTCTTCATCAGTTTCGGTTTCTTTATTTTTTAGAGCACTACTGGAAACAGCCACCATTTCATTTTGTCCACGATCTTTGCAGTTTTCTATCTCTTCAACTTCTTCACCCTCAGACTCAGTTGAACTGTCTATTTCTTGGGAAAGAAGATTCTTCTTCTTAATGAAATTTCTCTTGAACTGCTTCTTCCCTTTCACATAGGCTGGAGATTTTTTCATGGGAATCTCAACTTAATCTTCATCGCTTTCTTCTTGAAACTTTTTGAGGCATCTTGCAGCAAGATGACCAATCTTTCCGCATCGGAAGCATGCTAGTGGAAGTTTCCCTTTAAACATTCCTTTTCCTCTTTGCAGATTTGAAGAAAGGAACGACATCACCTCATCTGACTCTTCTTCCTCCTGAGAATCTTCAATAGTGAGTCTCTTCATGGCCTTAAATGCCACCTCCTTGGATTTCCCCTTTTCCACAGCATCGTTGTCATCATTTCTCATTTCATATGCAACAAGAGTACTGTGTAGGTTATCCAATGTCAGCTCTTTCGGATCTTTATCTTCCAAAATAGAAACTTTCGGATTGAACCGAGGTGGAAGCTTTCTCAAGATGCGCATTACGATTTTAATGTCTTCGATAATTTCTCCAAGACCCCGCATGTCTTCTACCACAGCATTTACCCTGTCAAAGAATGCATCAACAGACTCATTCGGATTCATTCTGATATCTTCATACTTGTTCCACAACACTTGCAGATTTGCCTCTCTGACTTTTGTATCCCCTTCATAAATATTCAAAAGCTTTTCCCACATGGCATGTGACGTTTTGCATGACATAACCTTTGTATATATGGGATTATAGAGGGCTCCCCCTAAGGAATTGATTGCTTTGGAATCAGCATCCAACTTTTTGTGCTCTGCTTCTGATAAAGCACCACTAGTAATATCAGCTGTGATACCATGCATAGCTACTGAAAACACATCTATTCCCAAAGATCGGAAATAGTGTTGCATTCGATTCTTCCATATCTGAAAATTACATCCGTCGAAGATCGGAATCCCTCTATGATTAGTGACCTCCATTTGAGAGAAGAAAAACTGTCAACCTACCCTCTGATACCACTTGTTAGGTCTACTAGGCTGAATACCCTGATAGGGGGGGTGAATCAGGGTATGACTAATTAAAAATTAAAGCCCGTTCTGATCTTGTTTCGCGGTTATGAAAAACACTCTTCTCTCTCTTTCCTGCTGCACAATATAAACAGAAAGTAAAGCAAGCACAAGACACAACAATTTTACTTGGTTCACCGCTAAGGGCTACGTCCAAGGAGCATACGCCGACAGGTTGCCGGTCGTACCAAGTCCACTAAACTTCACTAGCTGTGGATTATAATGTTCGTGCAAGATCACTTCTATGCCCAGGCTCACTGCCTATACAAAGTTTAGGGTCATCTCACTGCATTCCAAAGGGTCACTCCCTATTTCTCTCTCTCTGGCTCACTTCCGGTGGAGAGGATCACCTTCTTCCTCTTCCTAAGGTCACTGCTCCAGAAGGGAATCCAATGACAGTTTATAGACCTATAGGTCTCTTCATTTTCATGAAAGAATGCATCTTTCTCTGTATGTAGATGCTCTGTTAAAGTCCAACTTTCATCCACTGTTGAATACCTCTTTCCCTCTTAATCACTGGGCAAATCCTTCTGGAAACACCTTCGCAAAGCACCCTACAATGCGAGGATCCCAATTTCACGAAGCTCAAACAAGCCTTCGCGAAGCTCCTGCCTTTTCGTGAAGCTCACTCGTGAAGCTCAATCGCGAAGCTCTTTTGCGATGCTCAAGCCGTCGCAAATCAACGACCCTCGCGAAGATAAGTAAGCCAACGCGGAGCGCGCAGGTTTCGCGGAGCTACAATAGCCGCCGTGAAGCACCTCTTTCGCGAAGCACACTGGCTCCACGAACCACCTTCGCAAAACGAGAGCAAAGTATTTTCTCTGAAAATTCTCTCTTCTTCTCTCGAGGGGGTCGGCCTCTATTTATAGGCAGTTCCACCGACCCTCTAACTTTCTGCGCGAAGTCAACTCCACGTCATTGCAAATCGTGAAGCTCCGAAGTTTCAGCCGGAATTATGTCCAAATCACGAAGCTCCACGGCAATTTTCCGTTCGCGGAGGTTGACGTAGTCGTGAAGAATCACCGTCAACTTACCTTCGCGGCTCGCGCCTTCACCGCGAAGCTCCCTCGCGAAGCCCAACATTCCTTCACGCCTTCGCCGCGAAGCTCTCTCGGAAAGCCCTTCTCTGCCGCGATGCGCTTCAGCCTCTGCCGTTCGCGAAGCTTGACGTAATCGCGAAGCATCACCACCTCCATTCTTCTGGTCTTCGCGAAATCCAATCCATACATCCTATCTTCGCGAAATTCATGCCTTTGCCATATTAAATTATGCTCTTCATGGAAATCCACTTTTCACGATGCTCACCAAACTCCAAATTTTGGACCCCAAAAATTTGGCAAACAATGGGAAACAGCGCCACCTTGTACTGCTCTTTTGTACCGCCTCCAGATCACCCTTTCCTTTGTCATCGTTCTTTGTCAACATGGATTGTCATCAAATTCTCGGGAACTCGACAAATATCCATGAAAACCTGCTTTGTCAACAAACACAATCAACCCAAAAATACTGCAATGTTACCTTGAGGGATTTGTTCCCAACATAGTTTTTATGTTTTCAATGTTTATGGAATATTATTACCTCATCAAGAGCGTATGCAATGGGTCCATAGGGATGAAATGCAACAGTTTCCATTGCTGAACCCATTATTCACTGTCATCATTCCTTTGCCACTATTTCACACTATAATGATCATTATAAGATTCCATGACACATAATAATAACACACCAAAACAAGATTTAGAATCAAAAATTGATAGAGAATAACATTGTGCCTTTCAATGGGATTAAATATACACTATATTGTGAATTTATTGGATAAGTTGTTTTGACAAAAATGAAAACATTATATAGATAATAACATCAAATTAGACATCACAAAGGATAGCTTCAATATATGGAAGATCCCATATAGGATAGATTAATATTTGTTTCCCTAGATCTAACAAACATTATACATTCAATATATATATTATTAATAATAATCCTTTCACAAGAGAACTTTCATTTTTATATCATTAGTGTGATAATTTACATAAATTATTTACCACAATGAAGATATATAGAACATACCCATAATAATAATAATCTAATTGTGTTTTCTATTTACTCTTAAACATATATATGATGGCCTATAAATCATCTATGTGGTTTGACACATGTGTTTTTACTATCATATGTTGAATTCTGATAAAATATAGATAAAACTTCTCATAATGATCAAACAATTTAGTTCCTAATAGTATATTATATAAGGGTAAAACCACGAATATAAATTCTACATTCTATATGTTTCATTATATATATAAATCTGTAGTAGTGTGTATTTTTTCTTATACATAACATTATTATTGTACATCATGAATAATGTACATTGATTTATTGATGAAATTCGTGATGACATGTACCCATAGTGTGTTTATATACATTGGGCGCATCATAAGTGACATTATTTTAAATGAGTAATCTGAAAACGTATTTATGTCTTCTAAGATAGTATAATAGGATATGTATTTTACTTTTATTGAAATGGAACTATGTGATTAAATCTGTTTTCATGGTATTTATAAGACAAATTAATTTTAGAAAGTTAAATAATGATAAATTAATAATATTATATGAAGAAACAAATATACATCATGGTTCATAGGTTATAATGGAAAAATAATTATATTATCTAATATAACTCAATTTTTTTTTATTCAATTAATTTGATTCTTTATGGGTTCATTGAGAAGATGATAGACATGGATATTTTACATTATGTATGTCCACCTAAATCCTCTATGATTGATTCGTAGAGGGTCATATATAATATATATCCAGAATATCATTTAATTATATAGATTTTAATATTATGAATAAGAATTAATATCATTTTTTGAACAAATATTATATTGGTTATGTTTATCACCTGAATTCAATCACTACCAATACTAGTTTAGAATATGTGAGTTGAATTAATCTGTAATTTATTTTTCATTATGTAATAGATTTTTATTTATTTACATACCTTTTATATGAATGGATTAATATATAAATATTTTTTTGTATACATGAATACGATAAATATATATTTTTTGTTAGTTTAGTGAATATAGATTAAATATTTATTCGATGAATAATATATATTTGAATGAATATTTTAATATTCATTGTTTGATAAATACCACATATAATTGAATATTATATACATTACCATAAAAATTATATATTTTATTTAATATCATTTAAATAAATATTGAATTATTTATTAACTATTTATATTTAAATATTTATATTTAAATATTTATATTTAAACGGATATAATTTGATTATTATGATTTTTATTAGACATATGAAATATATAAGAATAGGATTCTTAATAGTGACACATAAAATAATTGTCCAATAATTATGAATATTTATATATTTAACTATCTAAATCATAGAGATGTGGTGTTAATTGTTTATAATAGTTACAATATAGACATATATCAATCCAAAAATAGAAATAAATATCCCTATCTCATGAAAGAATATATCATAGAATGAAATCCTTTTTTTAATCATTGATGATCATCTTAATTCACTTGGTTCTTCTATTCTCGGACTAATAATACTATGTGTGTTGTTCATAGATTCATGGGGACGATGTGGATAAAACTAGTGGAATGATTTCCTGAAAAATGAATCAAAATTATTACATTACACGGTAGACAACAAAAAGTTTAAATATGGGGCTCAAGAAAGGAGAGAGATTCCTTGGAGTGGGTAGAGTTCATCATACTTTTTTTAATAAATATTTTCCATTTTTGATGAGAAAAAAGGGAGAAGGAACTCATAGTGTTCATGAATAAGGGAAGTGAATCATTCCTGCGATATGAGAAAAAAATTACAAAACTTCATTGATAAACACCATGATTTATTATAGGTATGATGGAAAATATTGAAAAATTATTATATCCATTGAGACCATATATTTAAAGGAATAAAAATATTGATATTGTAAATTCTTTTTGGAGAATGTGAAGATTTCTAGGATGGTCAAATTGGTTTTTTGAGGGATGCATTTGTCACATTTTTGGAATGAAAATAAGAGTGGAATGCATAAAAAATAAGGGAAACTTTAAATCATATATTAGTAGGAAGGTTTGTTCAACATCCCACATGAACAAAATGATGGAATATAAATTTTGGGATATGAATTTATGGGTGAGGATGAATATCCAGGTTTTGAAGGGATGCCTATATAGATCCATACTATCCTTTTTAGGATAATCCTCAACATTTGTATAATAAAAAAAATGTTAACATGATGCAATAACATCCCAACGATCAATGCCACTAGTGTATATTTCATGAGTTATTTTCAAATAAATTTTCATATCAAAAGTTGATGTCGGTAATCTATCATCATATTTACCATTGGTCAAAAAAGAATGTTCAGGCATTTTATTCCATGACAATTGATGGCTGGGCTTGAAATGATGTGGTGGTGGGTACACCCATTATTCAATTTGAGCTACCAAGTACATTTATTAGGTTTTTATATGTTTTATCACGTCATCCATGATTGAAATTTATATTTAATCAATACATAAACTTATAAAAGTATATTTATCTGTCAAGACTTAGGGTCAGATTATCCAATAATAATTGACATATAGGAACTCTTCTAATATTTCTTCAATTAAAATGTCATTGAAAATATAGCACTCATTCCTATGATAAAATTCTACAATATATACGGGGTGTCCTTGTTCATAATGTACAATTATATGTTCAACTACAAAATCTATGAAATATCCATACTATTTAATGGAAAACATACATAATTTTTTAAATTAGATATATCTCGGCCAAATATTTTTCTACAATAACATCCCATATACTTCATTATAGATATGATTGGTCAAGATGTATAAATAATAATTATAAAGATAGATAATTTCCCCCTTCATTCAGGAATACATTGACATATTTATTGGAGATTTACGTAGTCCTACCCCATAAATAGGGGTAGAATTATCCATTATAGTCATGATTGGATCCAAGGAAATATCAATGAACATATATAGGATGGAAAATATTGATTTATATGATTTCATGAAAAAAATTAATATATTTTGTAAAAGTGATTTTTCCAATCAATTGTGTATCCATAGGGAGTACAAGTTCTCTATGTAATGATGGATAGACCAATTGAGAAATGAATTGATTATAGATAACTTTTCAGGATCACGTTGATGACTAAACACCCTCTCCTAATGATGGATGGTTTATTTTATCAATGTTATGAATCTAAATTTACTCAATAAATGACTTCTAATATAGGCATCAAAAAATTATAATCAAGAAACAAAATATTCCAATAGATTCTTTCTGAAAAAGATATGAGCATTATCAGATTGTTTTTATGTCATTCTACATAACTAAATATCCATATAAATTTACGGATTTATGTAATAGTGTCTTTAAATACTCCCATGATAAATTACTAGTTGTTTTGTTCGTGATATTTTGATAAATTAAAATAGTCAAGAGGAGCATAAGAACTATCTAAGGATTATATTAAAAATAATGAGTTGGGAGAATATTTTTTCAAAATCACGCAAATTTGATTTACCATTATATCAATATGGAATAATGGGGAATAATAGTATCAATGAAGTTACTGTGCAGAAAACGTTTTTAGATGAGTGGACTCATCCCAAAACAGAAACATAGATTCATAGCTTACGTAGTGTAGAAAGATATTATAAGAGGATTGTAATGTAGTTTTCTTGAATATATAATCCTCTAATAATGTTAACACAAAAATGGGATAGGTTCATCTCCCTAATGAGTGGAAAGTAATTTTCTAGGAACTAGGTAAGTGATTTTTTATAACTCATTTTTTAATAGTACCATCTGATTGAGAAGTAATCATTATTTATTGTGATGAATTTATGCATGGTAGTGGATATTTCCTCCTAGAAAATAAAATAGTGTTTTCTTATGCATCTCAATAGTTAAATGTTGATGAGAAGTTTTATCCAACAGAGGACTTGGACTTTTTATTAGTTATTGTTTCTCTAAAATTACGGAGCCCCTATCATTATGGAGATAAATGTGATATATACACATACCACTAATGTCGGATATACATTTTAATTAAAATGGACTTAAATGGGAAATAAGTAATAGTTGGATATTCTTAATGACACTAACATTTCAATTCAAAATCCCCTAGAGTGAGAAAAAGATGTTGATGATGAAATAACATGGTAAGACCCTATTGTAATGGAAATTATGAGGATTCAAGGAGAAACATTGATCAATGAACTATAAAAATTAGAAATAGGATTTTAAGGTAAGGGGGATCATCAACCATATCTAGAATTATTTCATAACTATTATAAAAAATAATATTAACAAATATGAAATAAATGATCTTTCTTTGAAAACATTGGGGCTATGAAGAATGGGATGTTTTCTTGTGATTTGTATTTATCAAGAAGGTATGTTGAATTTTATTACAAGGCAATGTGTGCCATCAATCATTGATATAAATAAGGATCTGATTGATGAATATCATAGCTCTATAGTGTCTATAAATTCTATAATCACTAAATTGTATAGGTAACATCATGTTAATTAGTTGTTGGATAATTATAAATATGATATTTTGACTAAACAATATGGTTCTTACTATGTTATCAAGTCAAGGAATATAGACAAAATATTAAAGGGGTATGGTAACCACTAACAATACCATCATGGAAGTTGTAAAATATCACAATGAACATTTTAACTAGTATCCAAATAACATCAAAATGGAAAAAATATGGTATTAGTTATAGTTAATAGACACAATAAGACCTGAAAATTTACATTTTCTGTCAATAATAATTTTTTTGGACCAATATTCCATAATATACTTAAAATAAATGAGGCGGTTTGGTTACATGGGGTGATACTTACTATAATTTATATTCTTGATAAATTGTTCACATCTAAATTATATAGAAGTATTCATACTTATCTAAATAATAATTTTAATTTTAGTATGCTCTATCACCCCAAACTGATGCAAAATATGAAAATACTATTCAAAAAATTGAGGACATGATTAGAATATTCTCAATGAAATTTAGTATTGGATGGGATTAACACCTCCAAATAATTATAGTCCAATACAAAAATAGATGTCACTAGGGATTTCAATTACAAGAATACGATTCTTTATATTGGAAGTGATGTATAACTCCTACATGTTGGGATGATTTTTGGTGAGTGGAGGCTACATGTTCATGAAATTTTTCTAGAGATGATAGAAAAGATTCATGTAGTCAAACATTATATAATGGCTACTCAAAGTCGATAGATGAGATATGATGATTTCCATCGACAGATCGTTAATGTTTATGATTGCGGACAATTTCTCCTTTTGATATAACCAAAAATAGAAACATGTCATTTTATAGGAAATTAAATCTTATACTAATGTAAATTGGACCATATGAAATCCTTGAATGCATAAAAGAATATTCCAATCAACTATTTCATCCACTGAATCTATATTAATTTAATTAGGTATTATTTGTATCTCTATTGATAATTACAAACATAATGACTCACATGGGATGTGTCAAGTGGCCATTCAAAAACATCACGACACATCATACGAGGAGAAATCATTGGAGATCATTGACCATAGAGACATGGCTCAACCCAGAAATCCAAAAAACATAGTCCAATTGTTGTGGAGGGACCATAAATATGAAGAATCTACATGTGGACCATAGGAATCAATGATACAAAAATACCCTCACATTTTATCAACTGGGAGAATGAGTAGCGATTTTTGGGCTGAAATTTCTTAAGGGGGGGGGGAGAATGTAATGACCTAGACATATTCAATGATATTTGATTCCCGAAATTTTTTTGTTAAATACTATATAATATTATACACATAAAATATTAATATAATATATAAATTTTTCATAAAATTATTGATGATAATTATATTAATCATATATTAAAATGATAAACATAAGAATCAATATAATTTAAAATGATTATTAAAAAGAATATAGATAATTGGAAAATTAGGATCAACCAAATCTTCTATAATCATCACCCCAGTATAAACACTATAGAAATGAAACAAAATATTAGTAAAAAAATGAACATATTAATTAAAATATATGCTTTGAGTGAAATTAATGTAAATTTTATGTGAAAGGATGAAGTGGTATTTATAGGTTATAATGATAAAATTGTCCCATTGGGATTCAATCGTTATATGGACATTGTCTAAAACAACTTTTCGAAACAACACTTTTGTTCTATAGTTTTACCATTATTCTTATTACCATTAGGTAGTAATGAAAACGAATCATTGGAACTTAAGTGGGAATAAATGGCCTCAATATGTAGTGTCCTGCCATTTGAATCCCATTTGTTCGAACATGGGAGGGAGGTAGCGCCACTAGGGTTATCCCGATACCAATTCCAAAATGAGATTCAATAAGTGAATTCTAAATAGAATCACATGTGGGAAAAGAAATGATAAATAATATTACCACTAAATTGATGTTAGATGTTCTACCCATTAAATTATGATTATATCACACCTCACCCTTACTATATATGCTAGCTTAATAAATGTATTTGTTTATATTATATAGTTATATAAAGTGTTAATCTTTTATATATACTATTGGGTTGGCCTATAAATACACCTGGATCCCACAAATGTTATCTCGGGTACATCTGTGTCTACCCATTCCATAGATATCCCTACTAGTTGTACCCACCTTTCAAATTCTTCCTCCAACCTAAAATATTATCAACCAATCCCTTATTGGAATCCCTTCACTGTGGGTGGTGTACTCATATAAACCTCCTCCCTGTACCTCTCTATTTACCCCCATCAAACCCCGTTTCCCACTCCTGACTCAACCTCCACCAATAACACCCCACTGAGATCTCTATAACATCATCTTCCATAATCCATCATTTCCCACCAACCATCCCCATATTGATATATTTTGTTATAGGATAAACCAAGATAATCTGGTGCAATATACAAAACCAGATTACGTTGTAGTATACGCTATGCCATGCATGGATTCTGTTACATAAATTTTCATGTTCATTTGAAATAATTAATTTAATTAATGACTTATTATAGCTGAAAAAATAAACATTATTATGTTACCTTATAAATTATTCATTATAATTGAATATATAAAAAATATTTAATTTCATCTAAAAAACTATTTAATTTAAAATAAGTGCATTTAAAGAATAATACAATCACTCTTTATGGATTTTATTAATTAAATATATGTTCAATATATGTAATAGAGGGTTTAAAATTTATCTTAAAGTTATTCTAGATGTGATATAAGAGAAAATTTATTTCTATTAATAAAAGATGTAATTTTCAAAAAAAGGTAACTCTAAAACCTCTTGATGGAACACCAATATTAAATATAGTTTTTGATACTTTTATATATTATATTTAACAATATATACTTTTTTTGGAAGTGGGATATAAAATGTTATTTTGGATGATTTTTTGATAATATTTTGATTATATTCATTTATTGACAAATAGTTAAAATAAACTAACTTTTAATTGAAAAAAATTAACATTTAAATATTTTATATAGATAATTTATATTATTGAATGGTTTTAAGGTATAAAAATATTGTATTTTTATCATTCAATATAATGTATTTCACAAAAATAAAATTTACATTGAATTATGATGTAATATAATTTCAGTATTTTTAAAATGTTTTATAATTTAATGTCAACCCTTAACACATTTGGAACAGAATTGACTCATATAATGGACTATTTTCTATGAACTTGATATATATATTATTAAAATAAAATAAAGTGACATCGTATCACACACTTATCTATTATATGTTGAATAACTCAATTATTGTGATGAATATGAGATAACACCGATAATAAATAGAATCCAGAAATATAATGAAGTTTTATACATCATGGTACTTTATTTAAAAACATTAGATATTGAATGATTACATTAAATTCATAAACAATATTGATGTAGAAATTATTTAGTTAATGTAAAATCAATAAACTAATTTAATTGAAATTATAATAATCATTTAAAAACCAAAAAATGAGAAAAAATCTTTTTGGTATAGTATATTGCGGCTATAATACTCTAAGGCTCAATTAATGGACCATTTGAAGCCATATTGAATCTTTTATTACACTTATAATAGGATATTAAAATTTATGTTAATGTCATCACATTTATTTTTTGATATGTATAGCTTTTTAAAGGATTAATTTTACAGAATATATATTCGGCAATTAGTATTCTTCTAAAATATTGTATAATTATATTCATTGTTGTATTTTATTTTCATTTTTTATTCTAAATATAAGTGTATAAAATAATTACAAAAATAAGATGTTTCAATTACTTCTTAATGGGAAATATCAAATAAATGTAAATAAAAATACTAAAATATATATAATTTTAGATAATTAATATTTCTAATTAATTTTATATAATCCCTAAACCCGTTAGTGATCTAATAAAATATTTTTTAAGGATAATATATTATATTCGTATTTTTAAAATCCATGCAATAAACATTTTCAAAATTGATAGTATTGATATTTTTTTCAAAATAATGTTTTATTAAATTATTAAAAAAAATCATAATAATTTTTTAATAATATAAAATAATAATGATATGGTATATAATACACTAAACGTTTTATTTATGGTCTAATTGACTTAAAATTAGTTAATCTACTTTAATTTAATATTAAAGCATTTTTAACTTATTTAAACCTTAAATAGAATAACATTGGGTAAATTAAAATGATAAGGTTTAAATTTATATCAAAACATGTATAAAATTTATTAGTTTATGATATAATAACCATATCACATCAAATATTTTAAAATATGACATTTTGAGATTTTATTATGTGTTTTAATTTTATTATAAATTAATATTTCTGGGGATTCTAAATGGGCCCCTCACCTTAATTAAAAAAGGGATCCACATCCATCACCTCTTAACATCACATTAAGCCTTCATGATAGACTATTACCAAACCATTTCCCTTATAAACATATACAGTGCATTCTATATGTTTTGGTCTTCTCAAAATATAATCTCTAGTGCCTTTGAGATGAGATTTAGAGAGAGAGCGTCAAAGAAGAGGAAATATCCTCAACAGATTCTTTCAAATTATTTCTTCTTCTAATTACTCATCATGATATGATTATATTATAAAGAAATAAATACTATATAAATTATATAATGATATTTTATTATGGTTATGGAACAACTATATTGCACCTTCCATCCAACATACAAGAAAAATAAATCACCGCATATTTGTACGTACGACATACCATCTCTACATAATGGTATAATCTGTTTTACTCCACCATATTACATGGAAGGATATAATTATTGAATATATATATATATATATATTATTATTATTATTATTTATTATAGATTTTAGAAAAAAATATGTTTCATCCACTTCCATACAATTTCACAATTATGTGAAGGATATCGTCACTCCTGTGTTCGTACCACCTACCGTCTCTATGATGAGATGAGATTCATTCTACATGATCTTCATTAAATAATGTTTATATAAATGAATTTAATGAATAAATATGAAATAAATCATAATAATATTAATTTTGTAAATTATATAACAATAACCTATGAATATGAACTTATCCAACAAATCATGTGTATTGAAATAAAGATGTGAATAAGAATTGGACGAGTAATAGTGTTACTCACAAAAAAAATTATAATATGATAATATATGATGAAATGATTACTTATTATGTCAATTACCGACGTTAAATTATTATACAGGAGGTTTAGATATATACAAGTGATAGTATACCTATGAAAGGGGATTATTTTGGATTGATTTTATTTCTGTGGGACATATGCCTTATACACCACCAATTTGTTTTAACTTGTGTTTATGATGCCCTTGAATGTGTTTATGATTCATATTATGAGGGTTATGATACTTCCATATGAATATAATTTATTAGTATTATTATTATTTATTTTATTTGAATGATTATAAATTGGTAAGCGAAAATTTTGAAATCCCATTTTTATCAATTATTTTTTATATGTATGTATTTACTGGTGTATATTTATCATCCTTGTCCAAGTTTGATACATTTGTATTATAAAATATTAATTATATTAATCTACTATGTTTAATGTAAATTTTACCAATCAAATTTCTTTTTGAAACAATATGAATGGTATCATTTTTCTTTTTTGATATGAGGAACTTTGGGCTTTCCAACAAAAGTACTAGAAGAATGTTTTCTTTTATCTTATACAAGGAATTGATTTTTATGATTTCATAAAGCCTTATTTACATGAAAAATCCTTTAAAATATATGAGTATTACATTCCAAAAAATATTTTCATTTTAAATTTCATATAATTATGGGAAAATAATTTTTTTTAAGAAGATATTATATTTTCTACATGAATTAATTTTAAGTGTTTTATCGAAATTTTTTTCCATCTAATATGAAATTCTTTAATTGGGGTTAAATTTATATCCCAATTGTTACAATGGTATTATTGTGTTTTTGAAGGAATTATATTTATCTAATTCATTTGTTTTATATGAATTATGTTATGCTGTAATTATGTTAATGAAACCCATTTTTATTCATTGGGTTATGAAATGATGAATAATTTCCATTTTAGTGGAACATGTAATAATTATTTCATTATGTGATGGGTGGTACCTTTATATCTCTAAAATGAATTGATTAATGATTTATATATCATGAGATGGATATAAATGTAATTTAATGTAAATCTAGTTCATTAATACATCATTCAAATAACATGTAAATATGGTTTTGAAATATAAGTATGGAATGGAATATAAACCCAATTTAGTAGTGGACTCTGTCCACTATGATGGTCATGAAAAATGAGCCTTGGGTAATATAAAAAATAAATTTTAAGATTATGTGTTCTCTATAATCCTATGTTTTTTGCAAATGTTATTTTATTATGATTAGTGTTACTATATAATTTCCTCCAATGGCCCGAAGGCCTTCATTTTTTATTCATTTTGATAATACACCTTTCTAGGGGTGACGTGGAACCCTTACTAGGCCTGTAGGCATAAGTATTACGTGTCCTGTAGGCCTTAGAAGAATTAATTGCTCATAGGCTTCAAGCATTATATACAACCCAGACTAACTACTTGGAACTTCTAATACCTAGCATCTTCATCGTGAAATCAGCTCTCCACCTACGCATGGTTGTTTGGAAAGGCTTTCTCGTGCATGCACATGCCTGTCCCGATGGAAGGTGCCATACCCTATCATTCTTGAAATTGATTTATCTTATGCTATGGTGAATGCTCCTTGCTCCCCCTCCTTCTAAAGCTTGATCCTTATAGGTTGTTTGGTTTTCATCTGCACTTAAGGTGGCCCGAAGGACATTATGTGGCCCAAAGGCCTTACTGACCCAAAGGCCTAGGTGGCCCAAATGCCTTAAAGGACATGGGGATCAAATCAGTGGACTGAGGGCCCAAACCGAGTAATATTCCTAGCTGCTACAGTGACAAACAGTGCCCGCTACATCTCTCACAACAGTTCCTGATACAGTTCTGCATAGTTCCTTCTATAGTGCATGTTACAGTTCTACCTACAGTACCTACAATAGTAATGCTACAATTCCCACTTCAGTCCCTTCTACAGTACTTCTACATTACCTAGAAATTAGTCTCCTTCTGTATTTGATCTCGGGTCTCTTGGATGCACTTAAGGAGTCCTCACCAACTAGGATGAGGCTCATGTGCTTACTATATAATTTCATCCTTATTAATGATTTATTTAATGACTAATGATTATAATATTTTAAATAAATTGAATTAATTTAAAAATATATGTTCATGTTTTTACATTCTTATGTTTATTTTTGGTTTTATATTATCTATATTTACATTACTAAGCCTTTGACCTCACCATTTCCATGTTTTTTCTTATCCAAAGGATATAGAGAGATTATTTATGTATGAAAACCAATGGGGATGATAATTTGGAGTGGCGTTAAAGAACATTCACTCTGTTCACCAAATATTATATTAGTTTCCAAAGACACTAAAATAATATGGTCTTTGGGAGTCTTTGTGTTTCTTTTATTTTTTATTTTGAATAAGTAATGTAATGTACATGTAATTCAAGGATAAGGTCTCTAAATATTGTATCAGAGTGACAGTTTAGTTAACATTTGTAAGATAGGATGAGAAAACCTTTTTGAGATTCTTAAGGATAGTTCTACGTTATGTCTAGAGATGTCCTAAATATAATTCTAAATATAGGTTGTATTTATAGATATATTTTTAGATCATATGTAGAAAATGATTACATCTAAGATGTTGTAGATATAAATTAATTTCCCTTTATTATGTATTTTTTCATGTTTGATTATTTTCACTTACATTTTTATTTTATTTTATTTTTTGAAAATTTCAGGAAAACTGATAATATATGTTAATGGAAAATATGATGGATAATGGAATGATTTTCCTCATGATGAACAATCTCAAATTGGGTGAGTTTCCAAACCCACATATTAAGATAAATATGGTGTTTCAAAATGATAACAAAGAATAGAAAGTTCATTTTTCTTAATTTAAATAATGTCGGAAGAGAAATCAAGGAGAATGATTCAATGGAACTGGAAGATGTTTTGGGTGTAACAATGAATAACACAAATCTATTAATTTCATAAGAAAATGTACAGTTAGCAAAAATGACAATGATAATGTTATTTATAACACATCATTAAAGGATATAATTTTTAAATGTGGAATCTATGGGAATTATGAAAAATGATTACCTAGGGTAAAATATCATAATGATAATAAGATTGGTTGTATGGGTAGAATTTTCAGTTTATATTATGATGATACTACGAATGACATATGATATGAAAGAAGTGTTAAGGAATAAAATATTTCATCATTGTAAATGGAATAATAAGATAGTGGAATGATTGAATTTTTATAAGTATAAATTTTTATAAGTAATTTTATAGTATTATTCAATAAATAAGCCACTAAGTATTATTACACTATTGTTTTTTCATAGTAATTTGAAGTTCTATGATTAATAGTAAGTGTAACCTTGAAAAGTGATTGGGTGTAATAAGTTTAAAAATACATGATTAAGGTAACAATAACCTTTAATATGGGCATGTTGATGAGATAATGATATATTTGTTATGAATAAGTATACCGGATGGTAATTATTTCCTTATAAAACACAAAGGATTTGTTCTACAGTGTTTTTTGCTACCATGGATGATGTTTATAGCCTTTGGAATTAAAATATGGAATAATGCTTCTTTAAATATGGATGTATGGTACTTCATGTTGTTATCAAGAGAATACAAGATGAAGGTGTTCACATGTTTGGAATGATACAACAAGATATTACTTTTGATATATGGGAGATAAATGTTATGATTATTTAGTTCACCGGTATATAATGTTTTTTATTTTTAGATTTCAAAAGGATAGAAACGTAACACATTTATAGAAATTATATGTTAAAAAATTGATGATAATTATTATATTAATGTATTATCTAACTATAGGTGTGAATATACATATTTGAAAACTTTTTATATCCTTTCATTTGTGATATACAAATATGGAATGAACTATTATTCAAATTATAGATATCATGATCTTCAAAGTCTTTAGGAATGATAAATTCAACTACATTTCATGGAATAACAGATGAAGTAGAAATTGATCATGGAACAAGGAGAGGATGATATTATACTTAATCTTGTAAGTATTTATTATAATTATTCACTTATATGGAATGGATCGTAAAAACATATATTTTACCCTAGTACCATTTATTCCAAATGAATCAAATGGCCCATTAAATCATCACAGGATTATAGATTTTTGACTGTTAACATTCCCCTAAACATGTTCTCTACCACACTCCATTAGAACAAGATGGTCATATTTTTCATTCCGTATACATGATTTTTATTCAAACATGTGTCCTAATATGTGAAAACATAATGAGGAGTTAATTTGTTTAATCATTATGTTTTTAGCATTACTTTTATTTTAAATTATGCTTTATTAATATTTTATACGATTTGGGATTCTATGAAAGAAAATTTCAATTAGTAATCCTTTTATAACCCAAAAAGAATTTAAAGGGTGAAATACATTTTATTGGGGGGGGGGGTTTAAATGTATATTTTTGATATTTTTATGACATATATATTTTTAATATTTCATTGATGTCTTTTATTGTACACCAAAATAATATAAACAAGCTTAATGCACAACACCAACTTATCTTACGATATATACAACATAATTCATGGAATTTTTAACAAACATTTTCATGTTTTTTTATATAATTCATTTCATGGATGTATTATAATTAATGTAAAACTAAACCTTATTATGTTACCTTATAACCTAGTCATTGCAAGGGCTAGTATGAACAATATTAACATTCTTTCGAAATACTATTTAAACGAAAATAAAAAATTTATAATATAATAAAATCAATATTGATCAATTTTATTATTGAAATATATGTTTATTATATTTAATATTATCATTAAAATTCATATTATATTATTTCAAAACATGATGTAAGAGAAAAATCATTTTTTCATAAAAATGAATTTTTTTTAAAAAAAATGTTGTTTTTCTGGCTTTTGATGATACAACTATATTAAATCCAATTTTACAACTTTTATATATTCTATTTTACATCATAATAATGTTATTTGGAAGGGGGATATGAAAATTTCCTTTAGAATAATTTTTTATTTTTTTTCTGATTACACTCTGGTTTTGATGAATTGTAAAAATACATTAAATTGAAATTTAAAACGACTTTTAATCATTTAATGATTTTATATTTATAGATTATATTATTTAATGGTTTAAAATTACAAAAAAAATATTTTTTTCAATATAATTTTGTCTCCTACAATCAATGCCAAATTTAATTTTTATGAAAAATCATTTCAATCTTTTGCAATGTTTAACTTTTAAAAACCCATTTTTCATTCAAACTATAGCAATAATTTTAATTTTACTACTTCAACGAATTTTTTACAAGTTTTGAAAAATGGAATCCGTATTTTGAATTGATGCATCCAAAATATTTAAATAGGTTCTTTTTATTATTTTCAAATTTTATGAATAGAATCATTGGAAATTTAGATATACCATAGTTAATGTTAAATTAGGTCTTCTATGGTGAAAAATAATATAATAAGGACAATAAAATTACCCTAAAATCTACCAATATTTTATTGGATGAATAATAGTAGACCCTTTACACATAAGAATAAAAATTTACACATTTAATGGAAACTTGATCATGAAAATGATATATATATATATATATAATTAAAATTATTTTAAATCTAATAGATAAAACGGAGAAATGTTGTCACATTCTTGATTAACATAAATTCAAATAAAATGATGATGTAGAAATTATTTGATTATTTTTAAATTATTATATTAATTTTTATTAAAATTATAATAACTATTAAAATACCAGAAATGTTTGAAAAATATTTTTTATCGACCACAATAATTCATGGTAAGAGTTAATAAAATTTTGTATACAGATGTAAAAGAATATGACATTTATAATATTTTATTTAATGTGATGTTAAAGATGTGAAAATAATGTTTTAATTAGTTTAACCTTTTTAATGTTGGATTATTCGTAATATATATTTGACTCTAAGTATTCCTAAAAAATATAGTATATTTAAATTCATCATATTATTTTTTTTAAATTTTATTCTATAAATAAGTGTATTATAAATTTACACAAAAGTGATGTTGTAATTATTTTATTAAGGGAAATATCAAATGAATTTTATTAATGAGATTAAAATATATACTATTTTAGCTAATTAATAATTCCAAAGAATATAAATGATGAAAAAGACCAGTTAGTGTTATAATAAAATATTTTTCTCATGGAAAACATCATATCATTTTATTTTTAAAAAACCATTATATTAATACTGGAAAAATTTACTCTATTGATATTTTGTCAAAATAATTTTTTATTCAATTTTTTAAAAGTAATAAATAATTTTTAAAAAATATAAAATAATTTTCATTTGGTCTATACTATTTATTATTTTTCATTTATCATCTTATTGATATTAAATAAGTAAAATTAAATATTATTCATATTGATATATTTGTTACCTTAGGTAAAATTAAAGTAGAATAAAATAGGGTTAATTAAAATGATAAGGATTAACTTTACAATAAAAATGCCTAAAATTTAATATTTGAAGATAATAAAACCCTATCCCATATAATATTATCAAATATTAATTTTCTGTGGTTTTTTCGATGTGGTTTAAATTTATTAAAAATTTAATTTTTCTGGGATTCAAAATGTCCCCCTCATCTCAATTATAAAAGAGAACCTCCTCCCCCAACTATTCACATCACATTGAGAATTCAATCTCTGCCATAAATTGACGATTTCACTTATCAAACATTATAGTTACATTCTATATGAATAGTCTACTAAAAAGACAAAATCTAGTGCCTTTATGATGAGATTTAGATGAAGCACGTCGAAGAATATATAATATCCTCCCTCAATTATATGATATTATTTCATATTCAAATTACACTTATAGATTTTTTTCCATTATAAATAAATAAATCCATTGTAAATTATATTGTATGATTTTATTATGGTTACAGAAAAACAATATTCCATCTTCAATCCATCATACAAAAAAACACCACATGTGCGTACATACTTCTTACTGTCTCCACACTGTGGTGTAATATGTTTTTCACTACCATATAATATGGATTGATATAATTTTGGAAATAATATCTATATATTATTATGTTGACATGATATTTATTTTGGAGCAAAATATATAACATATACATCCCTTCCATTTAACAATTATGGGAATGATATCATCTCACGTGCGTAGGTACGACCTACCATCTCCAAGATGCAATGCGATTTATTGAACATGATCATCATAAAAGCATGATTATATAAATTTATTTACTGAATAAATATGATATATATTAAACTAATATCATTATTTAAATGTTATAATAATAACCTAAGAAGAATAACTTATCCAAAAAATCAAGTGTATGAAAATAAAGATGTTAATAACATATGGATGTGTAATAGTGTTACAAGAACAAAATGATAATGTAACCATATATGATAACTATGATACATAAATTACATCTATGACATTATTTAAATCATTATTCAGGATGTTTAGATACATAAAAAGCATGGGGGACCTTAAGAAAAGGATTATTTTTCCTCACATTTATTTTTGTGGGACATATGCCTTATACACAACATATTTATTATGAGTTGTGTTTATGGAGACCATGAATGTTTTTTTATTATTATTATAATGATTTCGATATTTACATATGTACATTTTTTGCAGTTATACAACCAAACTAATTATAAATTGGTAAGGGGTAATTTCACATTCTCATTTTTATCCTAGATTTTTTATAAGTATTTAATGGGATATATTTTTCATCCATGTCCATGATTTATAGATTTTTATTATAAAATATTTATCATATTATTCATATATTTTATTAATTTCCAAATTACCCATTGGTTATCTTTTATGAAATTGTATGAAAACAATATTTTCTCGTTTTTTATATGAGATAATTTTGAATTTCCAACAAAAGTATGGGAAGAATTGTTTCTTTAACATATAAGTAAAAATAAGATTTTAATTCTTTAATAAATCATTATTTCTATTACTATTTTATTAATAAAATTAAAATGTATTTTCAATGAAATTAGTTTCTATTAAAATTTCATGGAATTGTGAGAAAATTATTTTTTTAAAGAAGGAGCAATATTTTCCTCAAAAATTAATTTCAAGTGTTTTATCCAAATTAATTACCATCTCAGATAACATTTTTAATAGGTTTATGTTAATGTAAATATTATTACAATGAATTGAATTTGATTATGATGTAATCCTCTTTATAAAATCTATTTTTCTATATAGAATATGTTATTTTGGAAGCATGTTTATGAAACCCATTTTTATTTTCTGGGTAATTCAATGATGAATTATTTAATTTTTTATGACATAAGTAAAAATAATTTAATAATGTGATGGATGGGACCTATATCTCCATCTAATGTATTGGGTAATGATTTATATATCATGAGATATACATTACTGGAACAGAATGAAAATCTGGTTCAATAATTTATAGATATAATGGAATATAAATATGGTACAGTAAAATAGTTATGGAACAAAACGTAAGACCAGATCATAATGGACTCTATCAAATATATTAGTCTTGGAAAAGATCCTTGCCTAATATAGAAATAATTTTCAATGAATATGTGTTTCATATAGTTCCATGTTTTATGACAAGGCTATTTTATCTTAGTTCATGTTCCTTTGGGATTTTTTCATAATGAAAGATTTATATTATGAATCCTGATTTTGATATTTGGTTTTAGATGGTATGATTTTAAAAATATGTGTTCAGGTTTTTAAATTCTTATGTTTATGTTTTTTGATATTGTTTATGTTTACCCTTACTGGGAATTTAATCTCACCCTTCTCATATTTTTTCTCTTCCCTGGTATATAATGAATGGTTTCGTGTAGGAAAAGTAAAAGGGAATAACATTATGGTATATGTTGAAGAAATGTACTCATGTTAGATGAATCTATTCCCAGTTTCCAAATAAACTATACTAATACAGTCTTTTGGCATCCGTTTATGTCACGTATTATGTATCCCTCAAATGTAATGTAATGTATGTGTACATAATGCATTGGGGCACTATAGTTTCCATATTTACATGAATCCATATATTTTTTACCAGTTTAACTCCTCTGGTAATATTTAATCAAAATAGTATATATTCCTTACAATGTTGTGTATTCCATTTTTTCTCTACATTTGATTTTCATTTTTTTCTTAAATTTTTATACATGTATCTCATCTCAGGGGATTTTTCTATCTTGATTGACTCCTCAAATAGTAATAAATTTGTTCCTATTTATATGTGGAGTGATTTATTAATTAGGTGAAATTCATATAAATTTCTACAATACTTTGGAATGGTTAGTTCATTATCATTATTAAATAATGTATGTTCTTTAAACCCTCATTATTGAAACATATTTCTTGTTTATGATATAAAATTGATTTCCTATTATATTTTATGATTATTATAGTTTAACATTACCCCTTATCATATTATTACTATTATTTTATGTGTCTCTTTCAATTTCAAGGAAACTTTTTGATAAATCTAAATTAAAAGGGAGATTATAAAATAAAAAAACTACTCATGGATGGTTGTAAATTTATGAATTACTGAATTATATATATATAATCAATTATACTTTTCTATTTATTTAAATATAAGTTTTTCATTTATTTAATTTATTAAATTTCATTTGATTATATTGACTCAACTTATTGAAATTCAAAGAATAATCTTAGGTTGAAATGGGAATCATGACATATAGTTACAAGGGTATATGGACATTAACTAACTTTATGTTATAAAATTTTCACATAAAGGGAATTTTCAATATCATATTGGTTTAATTAACATTTTTAGCACCACTTATCAATATTTTATATGACTATTATCTCTTTCTGAAAGAAATTGTCAGCAACCATTTCATTCAATTACGAAGAAAATTTTGATAAAGATAAATTAAAGTGGATATGATCATTTATGTTGAAAAAACAGTTTCATATACAGGATTGTCAATATTTTATATATTTTAATTTAAGTTAAAATAAACAAAAAAAATATAATAAAAATTTCTAAAATTTATTGTTCATAAACATCCTAACTTAAATTTAACGTTTTGGATTATGTCAAGTTCATAAAATTAAATATTCACACTACATACATATTGTATTTATTGTAACTAATTTATTGATTCACATTTCGTACAAAATAAAATTGCCTTTGACTATAGAATAACTAGACATTTTATCAGGTGTGTAGTTTTAGTTTTACTTGTAATATATTTTTATACATTAAAGCATTTAGTATATTTTTTTTATTTTTATCTTAATTAAGAATAAATGCAGGGAGGGTGATTTTCCTAGTCACATAGGGGTAAAATTTGTGTGAACTACATATTCCTATTGCTTTTGTTGATATATATTCATTATTTTTTTTTGTTAACAAATTTTATAGTTTTATAATGTTTCCCTTAATTTTTATTTATAAACAGAAAATCAATGGTTTTTTTTATTCTCTACTGCGGGGATTATCCACTAGATTGCATGAATGATTCCCCTCTTCCCAAAAATGTAGTTCTGATCTCTCACATTGGTCTTCCCCTTATACTTTAAAAACATAAAATTTCCATTATATATTGTGTCTTATGTATTTACTTTTTTACATCCCTGGTTCACCATGCCCTTCATAGTTTTCCTCCTTCCACCAATACTTTCCAGAAAGGAATATATTATTTCAAAACCTCAAAAATTTTAAATTCTTACATGAATTTTTATAATGATTGATGTTTTTATGTTGTTAAATGTATTCATGTTATTCAAAACAAATAACCCCAATTTATATCATTTTCAATCCCGTTCCAATATGATTGTATCAATTTAGATAGAATTTTTATTAACCTTTGTTCTAGTGTTGTCATTTTAAAATATAACATGAATATTTTTTTCAAAAAATTGTTATAAAAAATCATATCATTCATAAAACAATTTCAATGTGTAAAATATTATAGTCTAAAAACAAAATTTAACCAACTTAATTCTCTTATCAACTATATTATTTTATTTTTAGTAATATTATATATATTACTCTAAAAGTGCATGTTGTGTGATTTTGGGAGAGATTAATTAACTAATTAATGTATTGATTTAAATTTATAATTCCCTAAATTGTAAAAAAAGTTTTAATAACATACTATGTAACTTTCTGACTTAATGAATTTTATCGATTTTGTAGAGATAAATTTATAAATTTCTATATAGTCTAAAAAAATAAAATTTTCTTCATATATATTCAATGTGAAGGTTGTATTATTCATGGTAACTGTGGGACTACCATATGTTTGAAGCAAAATAAGAATCCATTTTTTTGTTAATACTGATTCATGATTGTTTTAACGTAAAAATATATATACAACTATATTCATTCACATAACTGTTTTTGATAGATGGAAAATCCAATGTGAATTGATTATTATATATTTTAATGATTTCCTATAGGATATTATCATTTATTTCTCTGTTCCACATGCTTATAAGATATATTTACCTCATCTATCATCCTATTTTTTCATTTTATGTTCTTCATATCCTTCAATGGTTCAATATTTCCATTGAATTTTCCTAAAAAGATAAAAAAAAATCTACGAAATTAATAGACTGTAATTTATATATGTATTTTAAGAAATATCATAAAATATTGTTATTTAATTTATGTAGGGAATACAATCATATTAACTATTCGATAATAAATTTCATTAATTAAAATTTTAGTGATTGTATTAACTGTAGTTCTATGGATTCAAACAACCATCTTATGTTGTAAAGGGAATAATGACAGAGACTGATAATAGTGTACTATTTTTAAAAAAAATTTAAATTAAATTTGAAATTTACATACATAATACTCTTACAGTATACATTTCAAATATTATTTTTTTCATAAATTTTCATAATTAAATTTCTGGAGTTTGTATTGGTTAGATTTATTCAACTTCAACATCTCAATACATGATTTATGATTTATTTTAATTAATTCATTGATTTATAGTGTTTAAAGAATAACATGGACTTTAACTATAGAATAATATGAACTTTTACTATATGGGTAGTTCTACTTTTACCTTGTGCTATATTTTTATACCTTCATTCATTTAAGTTATATGGTTTGATTTTTGTCTGGATAATGAAAAAATGTATAGGGTTTACTTTTCATGGAAAGTAGGAGGTAATCATTAAGGGGAAGCAATATATACCTCTAGTTTGTGTTTATAACGATTCATAGTATCTTTTATATTAAAAAATATAGTATTTATATATTGTTTCCATTAATTTTTATTGATTGGAAAAAATACAAGGTTCCTTGGTTATTCTATAATATGGGGATCAGCCAATGGAATATTAGTATGATCTCCCTATTCCTCCAGATTTTTGGTCAAGTTTCCCTATTTATCCATTAAAATTTTACTTAACATATTCAATTGTACTTAATATGTTCCTTCTTCCATTATTCCCTTTTCACTTCATGAGTTTTCATTCCCATCATAGGTTCCAACAAAACATCAATTATTTCTAAAATGTTATATATTATTTCAAAATATAAAACTTATTTTAATTTCCACAAGTTTTTTTATGATGTTTGATGTGGTAGTGTTATTAAATGTATGAAATTTATTTATACCCACTAACCATAATTTATACAAGTTTTCAATCCCGGGCAATTGTAATTGCCTATATTTTTGGAAAGCATTCTCATTGACTGGATAGATTTACCTCTTACACTTTTTAATTCACATATTCATTATATCATTCATATGTTTCTTATTTCCATTGAATTTTCCTAAAAATTTATAAATATTTTAAAATAATTGAATGAATTTAAATTACTATAATGATTTTTAAGCCACTTGATTGTGTAATATTGTTTCATGTATGCAATTGATGAAATTTTATTAACTATTTCTTTAATAATTTCATTAATTAGGTTGTAGTTGATTTCTTTGATTCCATTTCTTCACATTCAATCAATGATTTTATATTTAAATGGACATAATAAAATATAATGATATTATTATATAATATTTTAAATATATTATATCTTTAAAAATTATATTTATATACATAAATAATATTATACTCTAAATTTCTAACATTAATTGTTCCTAAATTTTCCATATTAAAAATACATTGTTAGTATTAGGTAATTTTTATAAAATAAATAATATCACTACATAATTGATGTATTTATTGTAATTAATTCATTGATTTACAATTTTGAATAAAATAATATGTCCTTTCCCGATAGAATAAAATGACATTTTATCAATTTTTGTGTCACTTTTACAAGTTACTACATTTTTTTTACTTTGATACATTTAGGCTAAATAGTTTTACTTTTATGGTGAAACAAAAGCAATTAATAGGGGGTATTCTGGAAGGTAAATGGGAGATAACCATTAGTGGTATGTTATATATAACATTATGTTTAATTGATATTGATTCATGAAATTTTTATTTTAAAAACACTTATAGTTCAAAATATTTTTCCTTAATATTTCTTATTAGATAGAATATCCCTGGTGGGTTTGTTAATGCCCAATTAGGGGATCATCCATATGATTAAATGTCTGATTTCCCATATCATCAGGCTTGCAAATCCAATATAGCTCTTCAATTGTTTTTATATTACTTCACATGTTCACCTTTCTTTCATAGATTCCATCTTCAATAATTCCCTTTTTTTACTTCATAGTTTCATCATTCCTATCACATGTTCCCACACTCTATCAACACATACTAAAAATTATATATAATATTTATAACCAACAAATATATTTTAATTTTATTAGGTTTGTTTGATGATTTATGGTGTAATTTTGTTAAAAGTATGTAAATGATGTATACCCACAGACCATAATTTATAGTACTTTTCTATCCAGGGATCATATGATTTGTCTATATTTTGGACATTATTCCCATTAACATTTATCTATGTGTTTTCACTAAAATATGAATTGTAAAAATTTATCAAATCTTGATTCTCTTATTTCATGACTTTCCTATCCTTTTTCGATGTGTCATTAAATTGAGTATAAAACTAAAATTTAACCATTTTATTTGCATTGATTACTATATTATTTAATTTTTTACATATATTATATATTTTACTATATATTCATGTTCCTTGATTTTTGGAGGGAGTGATTATCTAAATAATGTCTTCATTTCAATTATTAATGCTTTGAAGGGTTAAAAAGGATCTAATAGAATACTATGAATCTTACAACATAACAGCTTGTATTTTGTTTTTAGTATTCCATAAATTTATTATTATGTAATCAATGTGATTTTATTTTTTCCTTGTTATATATGCAATGTGATTGGGGTGTTATTAATGGGCATTATAGGATTATTGTAAGTGGGAAAAATATACACCAATAATATTTAGTTAATACATATTCATGTTATTTTTATGTTAAATAGATTTATAATGCTATACCATTTCTCATAATTGTTATTGATCGATAGAAAATATGAGGATATTTATTTATTATATATTGTTTTGATTAATAATATAATCAAATAATGTATTTCCGTCATCCTCATGCATTCTTGTTCTATTTACCACTTCCCTCTTAACTTTTTTACATTGCAGGTTCTTCATATCCTTAAAAGATTCCCTCTTTCTATCCAATTCTCCTAAAAATTTATATATTTGTTCTAATAATCAAATGGATGTTAATTTGTACTTTTTTAAGGAAATATGATTATTTAGTTTTTTTATTTGAATGGATTTGATACATTTTTACTCACTACTAGTTCATTACATTAATAAATTAAATGTTAGGAGATTGTGTTAAGTATGGAAATTCACATTCAAACAACAATCTTATATTGAAATGGGCATATTGATATATAATGATGAGGGTATACATGTTTTTAAATATTAGATCTACAAATATTTATATTTAATTAAAAAAATCATACGGTATTCATTTCTAAAATTATTTTTTCATAAACATCCAAAATTATATTTTAGGTGTTTGTATTAGGTAAAGTTATAAAATTACACCTCACAAAATAGGTTTTGTAGTAACATTAATTATTTAATTGATTGATGGTTTTTACAGAATAACATGTCCTTTTACAAAAAAATATCATGAAATTTTATTAGGTGGTTTTTGTTACTTACACCAATTATTACATTTTTATACATTAATTTTTTTGCTAAATGTAGAGATATATCTATTGATATTGAAGAAATGTGAAGGGAGACTCAACATGGTCACTTGGAAAAAACCGTTAGTGGGAATTTGAATATTCCTCCATGTTATGTTTAAAAATATTACTATTAGTTTGCGGGTTATCAATTTTAATATTTATTTATTTTTCCCATAATTTTTTTGATAGGTATGAAATCACAAGTCCTTTGGTTATTCTATAATGTGGCGATCATCCATAGTATTTCATATTTTCCCCCTTCCCCATGATTGATGGTCTAATTTCCCTCTTCACACTTACCCCTTATACTTTTAATGTTCACTATACCTTCATAGATTCCCTGATTAATTTTACCTTTTTAATTCATTGGTTTTTAATTTCCTTCAATGGTTCCCAATTTCCAACAACACAGTCTAAAAAAGGTATATATTATTTCTATCTCCCAAATAAATTTAAATTTCTTTAAGGATTCATGTGATGTTTGGTGGTGTAATGTTTTTAATAATAAAAATTTGATTCATACCCTCTACCCCTAACTTCTATTATTTTTTCATATAGGGACAATGTGATTTTTACTATTTGGGATAGAATTACCCTTAATATATATTGAAAGTATTTTTATTTAAAATTAAACATTAAGAATAAATCATAACATAATTTTATGAAATCGAAATATTCATAATAGTTTTTTTATGTAAGAAATTAGAGTATAAACAAAACTTTCCACATCTCCCAATATTATTAATTATATTATTTGTTTTATAGTTATATCACATAAATTACAAAACATGTTTATGTTTCATTATTTTTAAAATTATTAATTATCAAAAAAAATATTCCTTACAATTTTTAATTTTTTTAATGATTATAAAAGGATATGATACCATAGTATATACCTTACAAACATAAATACATTTATCAAGATGGTAGTGTTCCTTATAATTTTTACTATATAGTCTATATTATTTTAATTTTATTTTCATTATTTAAATCTAACGTGAAGGGGGTATTCTTCATGGACACTATGGTATAAAAATATGTGGGAAGTAATATATGCCCCGATATTTTGGATAATAAAGATTCCTCATATTTTTCTGCTAATAATATCGTTTGACTTATATTGTTTCACAACAAATTCTTAGTATAAATATTTTGAAATTTGTAAATTTAGGATTAATTAATGTGTGTAAATTTATATACATCATTGTTAGTCTAATTGTTTTTTAAAAATTGTTTATGTGGGAAGGGGTTGATGAAATTAGTGTGTTTCAATTTTTATTTTCTATTTTTATAGTATCTGGTTTTCATTAAAATACCCATGTAATCAGTATATTGAAAATAAAAAATCTTTTAACTAATATATGGTCTCTAATATTTTATATTTAAAATGATTTGATATTTTATTATTTATGTAGAGATATTTTCGAAAATTTCGAAAACAAATTAAAATTATATTAAATTATATTTTAAAAAAACAATGAAAATGCTTGTATATCATTGTTTATTTCTACGCTTAGTCGTTTTTTGATATTTAAATTATTACATTATATATATTATGGAAACATTTTTGTTATGACGTTGGGTTTATTATTAATGAGTCTGATGTATTAGGGATGGGAATTGTTTTCCAATAGATGATTATAGGAAATATTATGTGGTTTAAATATAATATTGATGTTGTAGGAGGGGGTATAATTTCATGAAATTGAACCCATTGACATTACCTATTTCGTTATGAAAATATATTTTTAATAAATTGAAATATAAACCACTCTTCATCATTTAGTAGGTATAGAATAATGGATAAAGGAGGGACTTTGGTAGCCATATTTTTGACATTGTTGTAAAAACCCATAGTTCAATAAGGGAGTCATAAGAGTTTTTCATTGATTATATGAATTAATTTGTACTGGTTTGAAATCATTGATAATTACTTTCATGATTTTATTTGAATATGTTTAGTGTGTTATCTATTCATGATGAATGGTATTGGTCATTGAATAAGAAATGGATCATATGCCACTAAAATAATATATTAAATCTAATGGACACTATTAGTATAAAATTAGATATATCTAGTTATGTGTGAATATACCTAGGAAAAAATGGAGTAATTTGGGATTTAATTTTGGTTGTAAACATAATTTTTATTTTGTGTAGTTGGTGAAAATATTTTACCTATTAAAAATGGAAATTAAATGTTTTCTTGTATTTCATTATAGTAATTGATTTTTAAATAGTAGTTTTGGGAATCAAATTAACTTTTGGAGAAACTGTAAAGGATACCTTCTGGTTTTTAATAGCTTTCTTATATTTGAATAATTATTTTGAATTAGATGAATTCCTTGTCTATTACATTGTTGTTTATGTTTTCTAATAGTGGTGTTTATATAATATAATAATTTTTTTTGGTATAGAGTAGGGGATAATTTTTAGGAAATATTGATTAATATAACAATGTTAATATAGAAATGAAAATTATATTTAATTTCAAATAAAGGAGTGATTATCTTAGTGGGATTGTATTATAATATAAATAGTTTCGATTAGGTTAAATTATCTATTTTAGGTCATCAATGCATGTTTGAATAGTTAAATAATGATTTTGGGAATTGATATATGGT
The DNA here is from genome assembly GCA_963277665.1 of Viscum album. Lineage (NCBI taxonomy): Eukaryota > Viridiplantae > Streptophyta > Magnoliopsida > Santalales > Viscaceae > Viscum > Viscum album. The sequence continues at coordinate 599,142,796 of OY728123.1, forward strand.
AGAGAGGGGCATTAGTACTAAAACCATTTTAAATTATTGATTTGAATGATTATTGTGTATAATTAGTATAATAGAGAATAAACTTAATTAAATTAGATGAAAATTATTTTTGATGTAATACTCAATATATTTGTTGTGAGTAAGGGTTATTAGGGCTTCTAAAGTAAAGAGTGGATTTAAAACCTCACATAAATGGGATTTATTTGTGATAAGAACAAAGTTTTTAATTCGTGTTATTAAAATTTTTATGGGTATTTAAAATGTAAAAATGTTTATGTGGTTTTTTAGTTTGATGGAAGTTAATCTTCAATTATTGGATATCATGGGTGGTAGATAATTATAATAAATTTTTTTTCAGAAACATATTGTTCCGATGGTAGACATGAATTTTGATGAAATGATTTTAGGTTCTACAATCCACATATGGGTGTTTTATATAGTTATTTTCATGATATTGTATCACTTAAATAGATTATATTATCAAATTTGTATAGTCTCAATATTTATAGTAGAATATGGATTCACCTATATTTTTCTGCTACACATGTGTTTAATTTCATTCATTATTAGCTGACCTTATATAATCATAATGATAATGTTATGGGAAACCACACTTATGGCATCACCTGTATTTTTATTGTGATTCTAAAAACATGTTATCTGATGGTAGTTCATGTATAAAAATAATAATAATGAAAATATATACTCATTATTATGTTATCATGTAATAAAATTGTTAATGAGTGAAATATGGGCCCGATCCACCCATTACAAGAGATTTAAACTCCTGAACTATCATCAAACCATAGCAGTTACCAATGTCTGCTCTAAAGAAGACCATCTATTTTTTTTACTATTTTTCCTCAATTTTAAAACCATAAAAAATAGTATAGTTTTTTAATTGGGTATTTATTTTAATAATTTTAGTCTTTTCAAGTGAAATATTTTATTTAATTATTCAAATTATTTATACATATGTATTATTAATTCTAATAATTACATAATAGTACTTTTCTAATAATTGAATCTATTCACATTCTATAAGACTACTGAAAATATAACACATTATATGTCATTATCATGTTATTTCCCTATCTGGTTATTGGATAATCACTATTTTAGGTCATTAGGAATACTTTTTTGTGGGATAACATGAGTATACCATGGAGTTTTGTTGTTTTATAGAAGTATCCAAACAAGTCACAACTGGTTTATCATGTGGATGGTCAAAATCATGTATTATCATTATCATAAGTTCAAAATTTGTTGTCACTACATGATTGTTGACTTAATTGAAACATTGGTGACTATTTAGGAGTGTCCATTTTGTTTTATAGTTTAATAATCTTGTTTTATTAGTTACTTTCATGTATGCACTTATTTTCTAGGAATGTATGTTAGAAACAATCCAAATTATGTGATAATTAATAGGTAATTAAATCATTATTCCATGAAAATTCATAGTACTGGTATTAATTCTATTGTATAAATAAAATTATTATTACATTAATTTTTGTTAAAAGATATTTTTATAATAAAATATATGTTTAATTGAGATGAATTTGATAATTTCATTTTTGGACACAAATAAAATATAATTTTTTAATGAAAATACTTATAAAATTAATCAAAAACATAGTTATTATAAATAGTATATTTTATAATGAAATATTATTCCAAAAAAATAAATTGTAATTATAAATTGTAATATAATTTTATAATTTTCTAAGAAAGTTTTTATATGTGTAAACATTTTGATTATGCCTTAAAACTCCTTTTTCTAAATGATTAAATATTAGAATATTTAAATGATAAAATTAACATATTTAGGTAATTGTTCAGGTAATATATTCCACATACTATAAATCATCATGTAGAGATTGTTTTAGGGTTAATTTATGGGAATTCTCTAAAAACATAACTTATTAGGGAATATTAAAAATATATTTTTGGATTTTCACAAGGTTAAGGAATTTATATTTCATTCATAGTGAACTAAAAGTTAATTAACCACAATACATGACCTAAATTATGATATTTTATTGATATTTTATATTTTAATTGATTTTAATCAACACTTAAAAACTATAAATAACTTTCCAATATCTAAATTTAAAACATTGACATTAAAAATCTCACTTTCTTAAAACATATCTATTCCGTGGAAAAAGAAGTAATAAAAAATGATTTTCTATTCAAGTGGATTAAAATATCTTAAAATACGATCCAAATTAACAAAATAATAATCAAATCCTATTATTATGTAAATGGTTTTTTTTCAAAACCATGATTTCTAAGACCTATTATTTGAAATTATTAAATAGTTACCCAACCATTCTATAAAACCCACCCATTTAAACACTTCCAATCACTCCTAGTATTTCCTCTATTATGTTTTTGTCATTTCCCTCCAAAATAGTTTCCTTAAGGTGCCCTCTACCCCCATGTTTCCAATTCGAATGATTTATGAGTAACTTAACAAGGTAAGGTAATTCTCATATTTTACATTTTAATTCTATGAAAAATTATTGTTTATGAATTGTAAATGTTATGGTTATTCTCCTATATTACTATTTTGATCATAACCATAATTCAAAATTATATATAATAATAATATTAATATTTTTCGCTTCCATTTTAACTTATTCTAAAACCTTATTTAATAAATGTCATGCATTAAATTTAGTCCACAAATTTCCCAATTTTACATGAGAAATTTTTTTTTCGTTTAATTTCAATACGAAAACAACTTTTCATTTTCAATGGTTGTTGAAATATATTTAATTTTTTTTTGTATTTAGGGATTTACATTTGTGAGAAAAAAATTCTGTTCATTTGAAAAAATGACTTAAAAAATCATGTCATTATGCTCCTTAATGTGTTATGATTTTGTTAAGAAACATATTATTTAACCTCCAGAGGTTATTAATGAACAGAATTTTTATGATAAATATGGCTCCCATGAAATTCAGATTTATTATGGGTAAATACTTATATCACTCCAATGTAGTGGGAAATGAGTTAAATCTATAGATATGACAAATTCTACGATACAATGGTGAATAAAATTGCTAATTTTTCATTTATGAAACCTCGATGATAAACCACAGTGATATTATTATAAATGTATAATTAAATTATTTTACCCGCATTTTCATTTTATGATTTATGTTATTGTTATGTCTCACAGTGACACCTTATTTTTATGCCTCATTTTCTTATTGATATCTGTCATGATAACACACATTCATCTACCATACTTATTCCCTTTACTAGGTTAATGATCACACATCTCCATTGATGTATTTCCATGAGATATGGTTTAAAGTAAATGTAACTTAGGGTGAACCCATGATGATGTATTTCATGTTGACTAAGAAGAAGGTTTTATATTTTTATATTTTATATACCATACTTCAAGGAACAAGACGTTAAAAGACCATATGCTTGTACAGTATAATGAAATAATATCTAATAAAAGATTTGATTCCATAAAACGAGTTGAAAACATGTTTTATAAAGTAATCATTGGCAGATCATTTTATCTTTCCATAAGTAATCTAAGCATTGTGTTTCCAATATATATTTGTCTAATATTTAAGGTATATCTAGTTAAATCTCATTAAAATAGTACCAAAACAATGTAAGGATATTTAAAAGGAATTGTGTAACTTATTCCTCTACTTCAAAAATCATATGTCTTTAATTTACCTTTATATTCAGATGCTTATTTTTATAGATGTAGACTAGATTGAACGATCACCTTAAGAACATTTCAATTTCCTATAAAATTGCTAGTATCATGATCGAGTATGAAACAACACTCTATAGATTTATCAACTACTAAATATAATTATATTATAGATGGAAATTTGGATACCCAGGTTTTATGTATGAAACACACCATGATGGATTTTGGATTCAATTTTAATTGCATACCCATCAATTTTGATAAAAAATGTGTTATCATTATTTGAAAAAATCTGATCAACCTTTCATGAAAAAAATTAATTTAGGATATCATTTCATATGAGAACATGCACAATAGATTAATAACCCTTTATATTCTTTTCATATAAAATAATTTATATTAGATTTTAAAATATCATTTTCCTACATATATATTTAATTTAATAAAGTATGAATTATGTCTATTTAATTTTACATAATATTATTTATATAATTTATATTTTCATATTCAACAAATTTTAATTAAATTATATTACTTTTAAGCTTTTTCCACCATAATATTAATATTATTTATATCAAATAGGTCAGTAGACCTATTTTTATAAATATTTACTCTAAAAATCACAATGTGTTCCCTCAATTACTTAAATTTAAATTAAATGTGTATGAGTACTACACATGAAATGATTTTTATAACATTGAGCTCTCATTGACTCTACACCCCAAACCTTTGGAACCCCAGCCTTATAACCATCCGAAAACATTTTCCATGGTAAAAAGGAAAGACTAAATAATTCTTCTACAAGAAGAACAATGAAAAAAACGTATTTCAAGAAATGTTTTGAGTGGTAAAGAAATTGATTTTGAGTAGATAAATGAGGAAATAAGTTACTAAATAAAGCCATTAATTTTAATGGATGGGAATTTTTATTTGATGAAATGGTAATCATGTTTATAGTCAAAAAGGATGTTTCTCATTTCTATAAATCTATTGATTTTCACTTGATTGATAACGTGGAATAGGTCGCATAAATAGTAAAGTAGAAGAATATTTCAAAAACATCTCTAAAAATTGAAGAATAAATCATGATCCCTCATTAAGGATACCTAATTTTTTGTACCTCTTTAGTTATAGTGATAGAGTCAATCCACTGGATATAATAATGTCATTTTTTGGAACACGAGATATTGAAATGAATTTAGTCAATGTCATAGATCTATAATTAATATTAAAATGAAATTTTATAATGTTTTAAATCACTTAATGTAATGGTGTGTTTAAAAAAGACTTTTTGAAGACACTATATTTCTTTATCAATTCATGTTTGAAAACCACTTAATTTTGTGTGATATATCATGTGAAACATGTTCCTTTATTAGAAAAATTATATAATTGTTTATCCATTTTTATGAATATTAACCCCTGTTTTTCAAAATGATGGAGTTTAATTGCATGAAATTACAATACTATTATGCCATAGTTATATAACGGTATGTGAAATTAATCTAATAGAATGTTGTATGTGTTGGAATGTGTCATTGAACATGTTATTTCCCATAACCTCATATGATGAAGTGGGTCACACATTAACAAATACGGAGTAATCGTAAGTCCATTAAATACCATTGTTTATTGAAATATGATCTCATTGTACAGAGATAAGATAATTTCTTTATTATGAAGAGATTTCTTCTAAAACCATAGGAATTGTAATTTTTTTGAAGTGTGGAGGTTGAAATTTGCATCAAGAGGGTTCACCTCATACTCTTATTTTTGTTCATGTTCAAGGAAATAGATAAAGGATAGCCTGTTATGTTACCTATTTGACTTCTGTTAATCATGATAGGACCATATCATTATTGTTGATAATTTTACCTCCAATTTTTGATTCTTATTTAGATGAATTGAAAATGCTGACTTCAAGGAGAATCTGATCTAAATCCTAGGAATCACATCATGAAAAAAAAGTTCCATTTATTGAAAACATTCAACGAGTTGATGGATACAGTATGAGATCAATCAACGATAGATATTATTATATTCATAAAGAATGCATAAAATATGTTTTTTAATATGGTAGATGTGTTTCTAAGACACATCAAGACATTTATTCCATGTTGACATTAGAAATATTTTTTCTGTAGACCTAGTTCAATAAATCCATAAATGAAATTTGGAATCATCTTGAAATTTCCATTTCTAAAGAATAGGTTAACAATTAAATATTGGTAGTTTAATTAATTCTAGAGAAAATATTTTTTAAATATTCTAATGGAATAACAAAAAAGGTAATATACTATTAAATCATGAAAGCGTGTCCTAGGAAATATACACATTAACTACATCTATTCCCGAAATTCTGTGTAATAAGCTCTCAAATAAAAACATTCACGATCACCAATGGTACGAAGTTATTAATGTAATAAAAATTAAGGTTATTCTATAAGAATATATTTTATTGAATAATTAGACTTGTTAATATATTTCATTTTGGTTCAAAAAATGCAACTTATGTTTTGATGTTTTTCATATAATGTGACAAAGGTTGTGAGTTCTATCAAAACTATCCTAAAAAATATGTGATGTTTAGAAAAAAATCAATGTTATATATAAATGGATAAGGAATAATATCTTATTGTTTTACTAAATTTAATGAAATAATCTTCTATGGAAAATGATGAGTATGAAGATCCTTTTTTTGAGTGATACAAATATAAATCTTTAAGAAAATGTAATGAAATCATTTATGTTATTCATATAGTGAATATTAAAAAAAAATTCATAAAATTATTAAATTGTTTTTCATAATTTCAACAAAAATTTATATTTATAATTTCATTGAAAATATTTTGGACTGACTTTTGAATACATTCATGATTATCCTAGACTACTAGAGAAATGATATGGTGAAAATAATAAATGCATGTGTTGATTCCCTATTTCTGATGTGTGGGAAATGTTTTCTCTAACATCCTATAAATGATAAAAATGGTTATAGTTCCAACATAATAAATGATATTTTGTCATAGTAAATGAGTATATAACAGAGAATCTTAGGTTCGAAAAACGTTTTCTTACCTTTACCTGAACCACCCTCTAAAATGTTAATTGTTCATGAAAATAAATTATAATTTTTCAAGAGATAAATGTGATTATCTGAAAATTTTATATACACCATTAAATATTTAACATATATAGAAATTATTTATTGGGTCATCCATATTGGTGTTGGGTTATGTAGTTGTAGAAACATTTGATTCCCCACTACATTAATCATTTTTTATATTTGGATAACCTATGTCATTCAATAAACTACCCCATAAAGAGGATTTCATTTTCAGTATTCAATACACCAATTATTTTCCGTTTGAAATGTCCATTCCCTAGAATGTGGTAACTTTTATAAACATTTGAATCATTCATCATTTATTTTATTTTATTTACATTTCAGTCATGCCTTTTATATATATATATTTTAAAAATTTAATCTATTTTGACGATAAAATTTTAATTCCAATGTTATATTCATTTTATATTAAGATTTTTTAGTTTTAATATGATTATTACCCTTTATCATATATTTTTTTTCTATTTATTTACCTCTAAAATGACTAATGTTTTTAAAATATAAATGATAATCTTTTGTATCTTGTTACTCATTTACTTTTATAATGTTCCTATTCATTTATATTACATATTGACATAGTTTAATGCCTATTTATATTCCAAAATATAAGAATTAACTGTAAAAATTATTTATTATGACATAATAATTGTTTTCCTTATTTTAAATATTTTTATATAACATAAAATGGGGTTAAAAATTTAATTTTTTTAAAAAAAATTTATTTTTTCCAATAATGGGAGTTGGAAAATAAAATTAAAAACTAAACGGGGTAATATTATTTAGGATGGTTTTATTTTTTCAATGAAAATATTTTTTTAAATTTGTATAGGAAATTGATGTTTCAAAATTTATAAATGATTTACTTTATGTGAAAATATTGAAATTTAAAATCTCATTTTATGAAATGTTTTTTATATTTTAATTGTTTTTTGATCATAAAAGGGGGTATTATTTGGCAGGTTATGTTGTTCCATAAGTATTTCAATTTTTATGTGTATTTATAATTCAAAAAATCTAAAAATTATTCTAACATTTATGACTTATCTGTCTTAGATGATAGTCTTAAGAAGTATATCTTGCAGTCAGTGAATTATTTAATCTACACCAAAGTATTTTATATTATGATAATCAAAAAATATCTTCCATATAATCAGAATTAGAAATCATTGGATGATTATAAAAAAATTATAACATTATCTTTCAAATATAATGGTTTAGATTCATAATGATCATTTTATTTTTAAGGTTTTGAATGAAAATTTAAAATATGATATATTATGATAAGGTTGTTATTAAAATATTTCTTTATGAATTCTAGAAAAAGATGAAGAAGACATGTATTTCATTACAGTAACTTATTTATCATACGATGGATAACCAACTTATGCACTTCTTACTTTAGAAAACTATTTTTTCATACAATTTCACTAAGGATCTTATCAAGGAAATTTTATTAATTATAGTATAATACATTATGAATAATTAGGCGGATCCGAAATTTCATGATTACTATTCTTGTATTTTAAAACATAATTTAATGCTTTTATAGAATTTTAGAAAAATAATTTTCCACTCTAGGAAAGAATTATTTCTGCAGTCATCTCCATGAGTTGAATGACATGATGAACCAGAAGATATCCAATATCACTTATAAAAATATAATTTATATACATTAAAGGAATTAATAGACATCCTTTATATATTGTCTTATCAATTTTAAAATGTGTTTCTCACTAGACTGTTAGGATTATATTACTCTTAATTTAAAAATGAGTTATAAAAAGAGGTGTCAGTTTCAGCATGGGAATATATGAAGAGGAAGATTATGATAAAGGTAAATTTGAAGATTTAATAGAATTATCATATAGGTGAATTCATTGAAAACATATACATAGAAAATATAAATAAAATGTGATCGTGTTCTTCTTCCTAGTTTTATCATCATAATAAATGATTATCATGAGTTATATTTTTAGGACTACCATATTCTCAAGAGAAATCATCGACTAATACATTTTTATCATGAAATTATGAGTTGTAACTATATCTTAAAAACATTATATATTTTTTATTGTTAAAAGTCAGTGTAATGGTGTTATTTGAGATAATAGATAGGTATATTAAAGGGATATACTTGTTGAATTTTCATGGACATTTGTATTAAGTTGGGGAATTTTTTTACTCAACTGAGAGCCTCTGGTAAAATGGTGATTATAGTGAAAATAAAAAATCTCATGGAGTAGAGTATTGCTGATGTTGACTATGAGATTAATGTTCCGTAAAACACTATAAATATTTTATGTTCTACCTCTATCAATTATGATTCAATTATATCTTCTTTTCTTCATTAAGGAAAATATAAAAACACCCAAATCTTAATGTGGGAGGTTTTCTGTAATAAAATATTTTATGAACTCAATCCCCGTACTATTGAGTGTTAAATTATTCATTATATAAAGAAATTTTAATGTCCATGATTATATCATAAACAGATTAATTTTTCATGAATATAAATCACAATGTCCAATTTTTTTATGTCTTCGTGGAATGAATACATGATTTGTGAAAAAATCCCAATTTCTCTCACCATGATTAAAAAAATTCCAAACCAATCATGGGACACCTTTTTGATTGGATCCTAGTGTGAATGAACATTGTGTATTGAACATCAAGTGGGATGAAACATGATAGGGATTATTGAGAATGTAGTTTTTATACACATCATGTAACCTTGAATGGTATAGACTTAATGAAAATTTTAGCTTTGTGTGTGGTCAATGTATTTGACATCACTACCATTTATATATTTAAATAAAACTGAGTGATAGGGAAATACATTTACTACAAAGTCTATATCAGTTGATGCACATTGTCTTACACATGAAACTGCATGTCAACAATTTTGAGACATTATGTTAGTTGTGGGGGTGTCTATAAATATATTGTGCAGTGTGTATCATGATTAAAACGCTATATAACTTTTAAAATATCCTTCAAATTACATTCTAATTTTAAAATTTCATCTGATTAGACAAAATGGATAATTAAAAATAAACAAAACTACATTACATTTATCATTTTGTGCACAACATGTGATATGAGTTAATCTATATAAGGAAACCACTTAGTGACCCTAACTATATAATGTGTATATAAATTTTTAATAAACATTATTAAAAAAACATGAAACTGCATGATGTGTTTTAGGATTTTATATGATTGGTAAATAAGGTACATTTCTCATAGAATATGACTTGTATATATATGATCTATCATGTAGTCATACAATTCATTAAATCATTTTATCATAACTCATGAAGCAACATTTAGTTGATATCATGACGTGACACATGGGAATAATATCCATTTCAGTCCACATTAAATGACATTGAGTATACACATTATACATTAAATGATCTATTTAGTCATGAAAATTTTTTTATTGTGATTACATTTCATAAATATATTTTATATTTTGCAGTATCAGATATAACACATCACCACTAGGGTACATATCAAGTTATTCTTAAAATAAATAATTAAATTTAGTCTAACCTATATAAGATTCACACTGAATAATATCATTAGTACATCATGTGTACTTGATTATTTATAGTAAATATTAAATTAATTAATGTCAATTTAAATAATCTAATATGGTATTATTTTATTTTATTAATTAATTTTTTGAAACTCTATTGAGATGATAAGTTAATTAAATAATATACAGATAAATTTTAAAAAATTATAAAGTATTTCATAATAAAAATTTACAAATCATAAATAATTTTATAAATTAAAAATATTTCATGGTTTCATTATATGACTTCTCTACGTATTGACTAACCTATTTGGATGTAGGATTTAATAATTTTTTTATTCAGTTAATGGTTTTTATATATTAATATATTATTTATTTAAATATTATCATATATGAATTTTAATTCCTATTTTATTTTTCCAAATCCTCTAGGTTCATGGTCAATTTTATATAACCACAATCCTCTGGTACCCTTAACTAATACTGGTTAAAAAAATTTAAATGACGAAACATCCATTATGTGTTAAATTTTAGGGATGTTTTTATATGTGTAAAAAACAATGGTGATAGTTAGGTTAATAGAGGAATCATGTTACACTATCCAAGAATTTTCTCAATTCCCCCCATATGGTCAAGGATGAATGATCTATTTCCTAAAAATATAAATATGTTGATAAAATCAGATGACCATATCACATGATTATTTTATTATTATATTGATGTTTATTTATTTATTTATTATTATTAAATCTGTTTTAGATGATTCATCATGTTTACATAATGTAAAAAATTAAAAATATAGATAATAAGAAAAAATAACTGAGTTTTTCATTTCTCATTTTATTGGATAACAATAATTATATAAATAAAGTGTATTTTATATTATCATACATGGGAATAATAAATTAATGAGTTAATAAACACATATAAAAAATCCCTCTCTGATAGCATTATGTTTGTAAAACTATTCCACCATATGATATATAATGATGTAAGTGTTCAATGTACTTATGACGATACTTTCAGTGTTATTTAATCTATTACGAGTTTCTAATGAAAGACTTTTATTGAAATAATCTAGTTTTCATCATGTTTTGATTAAATTATAAAGTCTTATGGAATCATTGGGATAAACCATTGATCATATATTAGATTTGGTTTTTTTATTTTGGTTTCAAATCAATAGATCAAGGAACTATGAGTAAATGCAGTTTTTAGAAATGGATACCAAAATAACTTGGACTAAATTTAATGGGTTCTTGACTATGTAATTAAATGGGATGCGTGGATCAATTATACTAGAATATCCACGTTATATGATATAATTAATTTCATAGTGATGACTATTTCAATTTGATAGTATATTCAGTGAATAGTTAAACTGACATATTGAATCCCATGATGTAATTATGATAATTTTCTAAAAATTAAAATGTAATTTCACTAGAAAGATAACAAGTCAACCAACCATAACAGTATCCCTATGATTCATAGTAGAAAAATATAATATCATTAATATTGTTAACTTCTATATGTGGTACCAGTAGTTTCACATTATACAACATTAATAACCAATGTTTTATATACTTGGCACTCCAGTTCCTTCTGAGACCATTTTTGTGTCATGTAGGGAGGTAGTCCATGAATCAAGGAAACTCGAAGATAATGAATTTTATATCTTATTCACGTGTTATCATCTATTACAAGGGAGATCTACAAGATTCATGAAAACATGTATATATAAACAATGATTTTATGTTTTTTTATGATATCTATAAAGAGAATTATTGAAAACTATTGTATTAAATTTCCAATAAACACACCAATTATAATATATGAGAATGTGGACAATATAGATAACATCCAAAAAAAATTAATTAGTAAATTTATAATTTTATAATTTTATGTTTTGTCTTACTCAAAAAATTATTCATATAGCTCACACTCACATCAATTCCTCTAATGTTCATGATATTTATGATGACTTTCAATTTGAAATGTATAGATAATATGCTCTTGTATCACATGAATCTAAATCATCAAGATGATAAATATATTAAAAATAAAGAATATTATCTCATTAGGGTTAATACAAGGATATAATATTGTAAGAACTCGGATCTTCATTTTAGGCATGTCCTTCCTTTTTTCTGGAGTTTTTGAGAAAAATAGTTTCTGGAAATTTTTGAAGTACATGTCGTGTAACTTCTGAGTACACGCCGTGTACTCTCCTCCAGATCAAAGTCGTGTTCTAACCATGCCCGGGCCACATACACGATTTGTAGGGGTGACGTGGAGGCCGATTTTAACAGAGTACGGAAAAAACCTAGTACACACCGTGTACTTTTTTTCACTAAATGGTCCAGGGTCGCGCCTAATGCAGAGGAAAAGATTCTTTTTAAGATTTCGTTCGTCCGAGAGCACAGAGGGCCAAAAATCTTCTCTGAGCCGTTGTTCCTCTGTCTGATCTCTGTTCTAGCGTCCATAGATTGCGTTGGGATCACCTAGGTGAGCTATTTCTTCTACTTTAGCCTTATTCCATGGTTCTTCCTCCTTCTAAAGTTATATAAGGTTGAAATTTTTGTGTGTTTTCTCATATCGACGACGTTATAGGGAGAATTAGTCATCGTGCTTCATGTATATCGATCTCCCAGGATCGAGGTAGGTGGTATGTGCCTTTCTGTAGAAAGTCTTTCTGTATTTTGGGAAAATTCCACCAAAACCCTTGAACGAGGTATTGCGTGTTCATGTTTTCCCCTATTGTATTTCCTGCTTGCTTGATTGATTTAGTAGATGTATTTTCCTGTGTATATGGTAGTTTTTTCTATACTCTTGATGTTTTCCATTCTCGTTTTCTTGTTTGCCGTTTTTCTGGTTGCCATGCCAAGTTTTCGGATATGGGAATTGTTGCTTTATTATTTTATTGAGCCTTAGAGTGATATCCATGTAGTTCTTGAGGTTTACTTGGACGATACCCACACGCTGATCATGTTAGTTTCACATAGGACGGTGAGAACCAAGTGTAGTATACCACATGATGAATAGACTTAAGGGATTCTCCATAGTGTCTATTAATACGATGTGAGACCATAGGGGGAATTGATGATGAGTGATTTCTCAGAGAGTCTGTAGTTCCTCGACGTGGGCCACAGGGGGGAATGAGACATTGAGTGCTTCCCCATAGAGGTTTTAGCAAGATACGATACTATATGGGGAATTGATAGTGAGTGCATCCAGATTGAGTCTTTTCTATAGCTGAACCAGAGGGGTGTGACTGTGGGTGCCTCTTAGAGGGTTACTAGTACTTGTAGGTTGAACCATAGGGGTTAGGCTATGATAGATACCCATAGGGTTACCTGTTTTTTTCTTATTTCTGGTTGTTTACTTTTGTACTTTATATGCTAGAACTACGGACTGTGACTGCTGTGTATTTTTTTCTCTTTTCTGTTTCTGTACTTTAATTTCCATGTACTCATTGACTGTTAGGAAAAGATCCCTGGGTGATTTCCTATTGGGATTGTATCTCACATCCTGTTTGGTCCATGATTTTGGGCCCAAGCAGACATTGTTGTTGCAGGAATAGATAAGGGGAAGCACCCTTCTACTTTAGTTTCTGGATTGCACTAGAGCTGGTGAGCGTGGGACCGAGCCGAGGCTTGCGATGCTGAGGAGTTTTCTTTGTTTTCTTTTGCACTTTTTTTCCGTTGTACTTTAGCACATTGGTTTGATTACTGCTTTCCACAGACATATGTACCATGTCGCATCATCATCAGTATTATACATTGCTTCCGTTGTTCATTTTATTTGTTGTATGTTGTTTATTGTTGTTTTCCTTACCTTGTATACCTTACCGGATGAGGGAATAGTTTCCCCAATAAATTACCAAGGCCATCACTGCTAGTCGGAAGCCTCAGGAGTTTGGTGAAATGCACTTGAGGTCATGTGGAGAACCGGGTTCGGGGCACCAGTGGAGGGGCTGCAGATTTGGGTCGTTACAAAGTGGTATCAGAGGAGGTTATTTTCCCTTGATTTACTGTTTGGAGCCATTGGCAAGGGGTATGACAGATTTGGTACTTGGTATTAAGCTGTGCTTGGGATTATCTAACCCATGTACAAGGAAAATCCATAATACATCTTTAATTATAGTTTTATGGTCTTGAGATTTTATAGTTGATATGATTTCACCTAGAGTGATTCACATTATTTGTGTTGTTATTGTCTTGAATATTGTGGTTCTATTTCTGTTGTAACCTGATGAGACGAGGGTATTCCATTTCATACATCATATAGGAAGTTGTAGAAATCACATGCCATGCATTCTGGCAATTCCATCTAGGGTGCATTAGCGATTGCATGCTATTGTGATAGACTTTGTGTAGATTGTGTATGCTGTTGTGATAGATTCATGATAGAATCTATGCTGCCTTGTTAGAGGATTTATTGTATTATTCTTTTCTTAAATGAATGCCAAATTTTGATTCTTGAGGTGTTATAGGCCCTCTTGAATCAGAAATTGGTGGATCATGATCTTGTATTTTCTTGTTTATAACTGTAGGAGATGCCGGGATTTGATTCGCGGGGAGTATGGGCCCTCACGAATCAAGAATTTGGCACCGCTCTGCCTTGTTTTCTATGTTTTCTGGGATTCTGTACAGTTTCTGAGCTACTGCCCAGAAAAACCCAGAATACACAGCATGTACTTTTTCACTATAGGTCGTGTAGTTTTTAGACCGTGTCACTGACCGTGTGAGCAGGCACACGCTTTTGTGGAAGTAAATTCAGGAAAACACCATGAACGGTTGGTACACGTCGTGTAGTTCGGAGCTGCGTACCCGGCCATGTCACTAACAACACAGGTCAGGGAAGCTCAAGTAGAACACGCCGTTTTGTAAAAGAACATGTCGTGTAGTCCTATCCAGGTACCCGGCCGTGTCACGAACAACACGGGTCGGCATCACATTCTCTTAGACACACCGTGTTGTTTTCGAAACACGCCGTGCAGTCTTGTTTAGGTACCCGGCCGTGTCATGAACAACATGGGACGATGTCACCTTCACCTATACACATTGTGTTTGTTTGGAACATGCTTTGTATGGTCTAGCCGTGTAGACAACCGTGTTTTAACAACACGGGCCGCCGAAGCCATGTCTAGTACACTCTGTGTCTGTTTAGAACACGTCGTGTAGTCTCGGGTTATGTCGGATCGTGTGGGTTAGCCGTGTAAGGAGAATTGGGTAGGGGAAAAGTTTTCAAGTACATTCCATGTGTTGGTTCAACATGCCGTGTAGTTTGATGTGTTACAAAACCTGTAGGGTAGGGGTACATGCCCATGTCAGTGGCTTAAGAAGATATGCCGTGTAGTTTTTATACACCCAGTGCAGCCGTGTTTTGTAAACTTTTGTGTTTTCCTTCCCCTGTTCCCATTTTTTACTCTTGTGTTTCCTATCCTTATTTTTCTAATTTAAGGTGTGCTTTTGATCTTTTGAGATATGCCTCTCAGATGTCATACGGTTGTACGTCTGTCATGAGGCAGTGATCAAACGCCATATATGGCTGATCAGGGACATCCTTCCGACCCCCCAGTCGGGCCATCTTTGGCACTGGCTGTCATACCAGTTGCAGGCACTGATGCACAGTCAGGGAGGGTTTTATGAGGTTGATGCAGAACATTCATGGAGCACCGCCTCCTTCCACGACTTTGGAAGACATGACACGGGTTTTCCAGTAGTAGCATCCTCCTACTTTCTCGGGGGAAGGAGGACCACGGGCTGCAGAGTCATGGATGGGTGCCATGCTGACTATCATCGAGCATCTGGAGAAGCCTCCAGAGAGTCGGGTCATGCTCTCTAACTACATGCTCAGAGACTCCTCCAAGAGGTGGTGGTACGTGATCTCACAGGCGGGTCATCAGCAGATTATGGATTGGGAGGAGTTCCAGCATGTGTTCTATAACTACTTCTACTCGGAGACCCTGAGGGCTAAACGATCCTTGGAGTTCACCGATCTGCATCTTTCACACCACTCCGACATGGGAGTGGGGTGTTCTTCGAAAGGAAGCTCGAGGATGGTCTCAGTCGGGAGATCTGCTCGCTGGTGAATATCTTCCAGTTGACTTCCATCACTTCCATCATCATCCAGACACTGATTGCAGAGTGCAATCTGAGAGACTCTGGAACTATGAGCCAGGGCAGTTCTGCTTCCAGATCAATTTTTCCTCCATATAATAGTAAGAATCGACGTAGGGAGACAACATTTGGTGATCCGAAGAAGCGATATGCTTTGTCAGGCAGCCATGTGGTATGCTACCAGTGTGGCCGGTCAGGGCACATGAGGCCGCAGTGCCAGAGAGACCCAGTGGAGTGCAGATATTCCAGCAAGATGGGTCACCTTCAGTGTTTCTGCGAGGTTTTCTCACCAGCATCTGGTGACCGGGGTTCTTCCATGACTCCTCGTTCAGGAGCATCACCACCAGTTTCTCACCATTCGGGCTACTGGAGTTCTTCCGGCCGTTCCGGCCGAGGTGGTGGTCGAGGTCGTGGCGGTCAGCCACCAGTCCCTCAGCACCTGCATGATGGATCATCTCAGAGTGGTAAACCAGGGACGCAAGGCCACAGTGCATTCCAAACATTCGTCGTGGAGTAGACCTATCAGGATCAGGATCTGTACCCTTATATAGTTCGAGGTGCGATTTTAGTAGGCTCAGTTTTATCTTCATCTCATTTCGATACTGGTGCTACACATAGTTTTATCTCTATTGCTACTGTGGAGAGTGTGGGGCTCTGTGTATTTTCTTCTACCGACTCTTTGACACTAGACACACCATTGGGGATGAGGACATCTAGTGTACGCTAGTGTAGAGAGTTCACTCTCGAGGTTTCAGGGTGTCGTTTTTCATGGGATCTCTATGTGCTAGAGATGACAGTCTATGATGTCATCATCGGGATGGACTGGTTGGTTCCCTTCCAGGCGTTCATTGACTGTTATCGCCACAGAGTGAGTTTCATTTCACTAGAGGGTGAATATTTTCTTCATAGAGGCAAATGGGATGTTCAGGCTAGTCGAGAAGGACCCGAGCATCATGGGCTAGGAAGGGTGACAGCCCAAGATTCCTAGTATTTATCTGGATGATCAAGGGACATCACAGTTGGACTTTCCTCCAGTGGTGGATCGTTTCTAGGATGCCTTTCCAGAAGACTTTTCAGGTTTGACTTCGGAGCGTGAGGTAGACTTTTCTATTGAGCTCGTGCCAGGAGCGGCACTGGTGTCCATTCTTCCTTATAGGATGGCTAAACCTGAGTTGCAGGAGCTCAAGAAGTAGTTGGAGGAGTTACAGGGAAGAGGTTTCATCCAACCCATTATATCTCCTTGGGGTTCCCCTATCCAGTTTGCGAAGAAGGCAGACGGTACCCTTCGGCTTTGTGTGGATTATCGGAAGCTGAACCAGTTAACGGTCAAGAAGAAATATCCCTTGCTAAGGATCGATGACCTATTTGATCAACTTCAAGGAGACTGGGTGTTCTCGAAGATCGATGTGAGGTCCAGTTATCATCAGTTTCACGTTAGACAATCAGATATA
Organism: Viscum album; assembly: GCA_963277665.1. Lineage (NCBI taxonomy): Eukaryota > Viridiplantae > Streptophyta > Magnoliopsida > Santalales > Viscaceae > Viscum > Viscum album. The sequence continues at coordinate 599,160,731 of OY728123.1, forward strand.
CCTCTAAAATCCTTCAGGATCAGGTATGGTCTATACGAGTATACAGTCATGTCGTTCGGTCTCACGAACGCACCAGTAGTTTTCATGGAATTGATGAACCGAGTGTTCCATCCTTACATGGACTCCTTCATCATGGTCTTCATGGATGATATCTTGGTTTACTATCACACTCGACATGACCATGCCATACTTCATGAGATCATTCTGGGTACACTGAGAGAGCATCAGATTTATGCTAAACTCTCGAAGTGCCACTTTTGGATGGATCAGATTCACTTCATGGGTCACGTCATCTCAGAGGCAGGAGTATCCGTGGACCTAGAGAAGTGAGATCTGTATTTTCATAGGAACAACAGAAGAATGTTTTTGAGGTGTGGAGTTTCCTAGGGATGGCTAGAAACTACAAACGCTTCATTCAGGATGTCTCACGCCTATCATCATCATTGAAAGGTCTGACCAATAAGGGGGATAAGTTCTTATGGTCAGATTTTTTTGAGTCAGCCTTTTAGGAGCTAAAGCGAAGGTTGACGTCAGCACTGATACTATTTTGTCCAGAGCCAGGTAGGAGCTACACTATTTACTGTGATCCTTTTGGTATCGGGATGGGGGTTGTGCTTATGCAAGGAGATGGATTCGTTGCGTATGGTTCTCAGGAGTTGAGGCCACATGAGATGAACTACCCTACACACGATCTGGAGTTGGCAGCTATTGTTCAGGCCTTACATTGTTGGAGACACTATCTTCTGGGAAAGAACATTGTGGTATTCATTGACCACAAGAGTCTCTATTATATCTTCACTCAGAATGATCTGTATCTGAGGTAGCGTAGGCGGGTCGAGTTTCTTCAGTCGTTTGATTTCGTGATTGCCTATACGCCGGGAAAGGGCAACGCAGTGGAAGATGCATTGAGTAGGAGAACTCAGGTTCAGGCAGTTCAGGAGGCCAAGTGAGTGGTAGCTTATGGCTCTGTTCTCTAAGATGCATCTGGAGGTGCATGACAGAGAGGTACATACTTTCCTATCTTCTGTAGTTGTTACCTCAACACTACATGATCAGGTATGGATGAGGCAGCTATCATACTCAGAAGGCTTAGTCTTGTGGGAGAGATTGTCAAGAGAGGACCCTCTTCATGGATGGACATGGGTGAGGATGAGATATTTTGTTTCCAGGGACGTTTATGGGTGCCAGCAGACATATGTGAAGAGATTATGTGAGATTTTCATTCCTCAATATGGGAAGTTCATCATGGCGTCACCAAGATGTATCTGGATCTTCATCTCCAGTACTGGTGGCCAGGTATGAAGAATAATGTTTCTGGTTTCGTCATGCGGTGTTCTACTTGTCAGAAGGTGAGTCAGATCACCAGCGACCAACATGCCGATTATAGTTGTTACCCATTTCGGAGTGGAAGTGGAATGATGTTGTGATGGAATTCGTGACCGGGTTGCCGAGGTCACCCCGAGGGAACGTTGCTATTTGGGTTGTCGTCGATAGGTTCACGAAGGTTGCTAACGTCTTGCCGATCAAGGAGACCTTCCGTGTCGATGATTTGGGACGACTGTACATCAGGGAGATCGTTCATCTACATGGAGTTCCACAATCCATTGTTTTAGACAGGGATGCACGCTTTACTTCTCAGTCCTGTCAGGGACTTCAGAAGGATTTGGGTACCTAGGTACTTTTGAGTACGACATACCATCCCCATACTAATTTCCAGTATGAGCACACAATCCAGGTACTAGAGGATATGCTCAATGCTTTCATCCTAGACTTTGGCAGTTCTTAGGAAAAGAATATCCCTCTGGTGGAGTTCTCTAACAACAATAGTTTTCAGGAGACTATTCAGATGGCACTATGCGAGGCTATGTACAGTAGGTGATGTTGATCACTCTTATGCTACCTGGAGGCAGGAGAGGCAGGTTTGCTGGAACTCATCTTATTCAGGATACTTCAGAGCAGATAGAGCTGATTCGGAAGAGGATGGCTACAACACAGTCTCGACAGAAGTCTTATGCTGATCAGCGGAGACCACCTTTGGAGTTCGAGGTCGGGGATTCGTTTTTCCTGTGTGTTGCACCGAGGTTTGGACAGAACAGGATTCAGAGACAGGGTAAGCTTTCACCGAGGAATTTTGGGCCATTTGAGTTGTTGGAGATAGTTGGGTTGGTTGACTATAAGCTACAGTTACCTCAGAGGTATCGGGCCATGCATGACATCTTCCACATATCTCAGCTTTGAAATTACTTTTTGGACCCATCTCAGGTCTTTCAGCCTGAGGAAGTTGAGCTCAAGGCAGATGCATCGTTTGAATAGCATCCTATCCGGATTGTCGATCGTAGTACGAAGGTTCTCCAAGTCCATCCTGTTCCACTAGTATGGGTGCTATGGAAGCATGTGCGAGTACAAGACGAGACATAGGAGAGGGAGGTCAGGGTTCGATCGCAATGGCCGGAGCAGTTCAAAGATTATTCTTCTCCTCCTCGTTAGGGAAATTTGGGGACGAATTTCTTTAAGGGGGAATGTTTGTAATAACTTGGAATTTCTTTTCAGGTATGTCCTTCCTTTTTTCTGGTGTTTTTGAGAAAAATAATTTGTGGATGTTTTTGAAGTACATGCTCTATACTTTCTGAGTACACACCGTGTACTCTCCTCCAGCTCGAAGCCGTGTGCTGACCGTGCCCGGGCCACACACACGGTGTGTACGGGTGATGTGGAGGCCGATTTTGGAAGAGTACAGAAAAAACCTAGTACATGCTGTGTATTCTAAAATTACACACCGTGTACTTTTCTTTTTTTCACTAAATGGACTGGGGTCACGCCTGATGCACAGAAATAGCTTCTTCTTTATATTTCGTTTGTCCGAGAGCACCGAGGGCCGCAAATCTTCTTCGAGCCATCGTGCCTCTGTCCGATATCCGTTCCAGCTCCTGTCGATTGAGTTGGGACCTCCTCGGTGAGATCTTTATTCTACTTTATCCTTGTTCTATGTTTCTTCCTCCTTCTCAAGTTTTCTAAGGATGAACATTTTGTGCATTTTTTTAGATCTACGATGCTCTAGGGAGAATCAGTCGTCGTGGCTGAAGTTTATCGATATCCTAGGATTGAGGTAGGTGGTTTGTGCCTTTCTGTAGAAAGTCATTGAGTATTTGGTGAAAATTCCTCCAATACCCATGAACGTGGTATTGCGTGTTCCTATTTTTTCCCTATTGAATTACCTTCTTGATTCATTTCCTTAGTAGATGTATTTTCCTATGTATATGGTAGTTTTCACTATACTCTGGATGTTTTCCATGCTCGTTTGCTTGTTTGGCATTTTTCCGGTTGTCATGCCTAGTTTTAGGATAGTGGAACTATTGCTTTCTTATGGTGTTGAGCCATATAATGATAGCCAATTAGATCTTGATGTTTATATGGATGATACCCGCACACTGAGCATGTTATTTTGACACAGAACTGTGAGAACCTAGTGTAGTAAACCACAGGGAGAATAGACGTAAGGGCTTCTCTAGAGTGTCTTTTAATACGATGTGAGGCCACAAGGGGAATTGATGATGATTGCTTATTTAGAGAGTTTGTAGTTCCTCGACGCGGGCCACAAGAGGTAATGAGACGGTGACTGCTTCCCCAAAGATCCTTTAACACGATATGAGACTATAGGTGGAATTGACGATGAGTGCTTTCTCAGAGAGTCTTTTCCTTAGCTGATCCAGAGGGGTGAGACTGTGTGTGCCTCCTAGAGGGTTTATAGTACTTGTGGGTTGAACCATTGAGGTTAGTCTGTGAGAGATACCCTGAGGGTTACCTGTTATCTTCTTGTTGCTTGTTGTTTACTTTTGTACTTTATTTGCAAGAACTGTGGACTATGACTGCTGTGTATTTTTTCTGTTTACTATTTCTGTACTTTACATTCCATGTACTCATTGACTGTTAGGAACAGATCTTTGGGTGATTTCCTACTGGGATTGTATCTCACACCCTGTTTGGGCCATGCTTTTGGGCCCAAGATGATTTTGTTGTTGCAGGAATAGATAAGGGAAAGCGCCCATCCACTTCAGGTTCTTGATTGCACTGAGGATTGTGAGCATGGGACCAAGCCAAGGCTTGCGATGCTGAGGATTTTACTTTGTTTTCTTTTGCAGTTTGTTTTTAGTTATACATTAGCACATTGTTTTTGTTATTGCTTTCCATAGACATATGTACCATGTTGCATCATCATTATTATTATACATTTCTTCCACAGTTCAGTTTGGGTGATGTATGCTATTTATTGTTGTTTTCCTTAACCTGTATACCTTACCGAATGAGGGAATAGTTTCCCCAATAACATACCATGTCTCTCACTGCTAGTCGGCATCCTCTGGCGTTTGGGGAAATGTGCATGAGGTCATGTGGCGAACCGGGTAAGGGGCACCAGTGGAGGGGCTCCTGATTCAGGTCGTTACAACTGTGAACATGTTTCTAAGACTAAAACCACGTCCAATGATCCTTCTTGACATCTATCGAAGAAGATAATGCTCCAGATAGAGTATATATAAAATATAGTAGTTCTTTTTTCGTGTGAATAAAAATTACATCTATATAATAATTTTTTCATGGGGAAGTGGCATGGTATGATTAATTTAAATAAACTATTGATGAATTTTTTTCTAATTCTATGATATAGGTTTTAACTATTGCTTTTGAATTTAAAATTTGTATATAAATACATAAAACCCATGGATTACCAAATATAATAGTAGTTGAGGTTGGAAATTAAGCTACTAATAGAAAAACATTATCTACTCTCGAATATGGGTACTGAAATTTCACATTAGTTAGCAAATTGTTTCAAGTTTTATTAAATTCTTATTATGTTCAATATGTGGTGAATAATTTAGTAGTTATATCTAGTTTAGATGTGCATGTTCTTATATCCAGTTTTGGGAATATTGAATTTTAATTTTATATAAAAAATATGTTTTAGATCAAAATATTTGAATTTGGTCATTTTCATACTAGAATATAAAAAAATATCTACTAAATAGATATATAATTAAGTTCACATGACTAATATCTCACCAATAGTGGTATTTTTAGTTTGGAAAACAAATCAATAAATTCTTCAAAAAATAATATCATGATGGTTTTTAGATTATTTTGAAATAAAATATTCTGATAAACAAAATTGTTGTATCAATAAATAAGTAAAAAAATTACTATTTTGTGTCATCTTCATATATCCATAAAAATTGGTGGCAGTAATGAATATAGTGGTGGATCTGCAAAGGGGAGTGTGGTTATAATTATTTAAGGGGATCATTGGTGCTGGTATGATGTGGGGTACAATGTTTTTCTTCTTCTCTTGGTCTCACATAGGTGGAATGGGTGGTCATGGGAATTGTTTTATACATTGTGGGGTCCATCTACTATAGGTTATTTTCTAACAAAAAATTTCTTTACTAAAATTACAAAAAATCATATACTTAAAAAAGAAAAAATTTACATACATTTTAAAAAATTATATTATTATAAAGCAATTGTAAGTATTTCAAAAAAATATTTATCTAAATAATTATGAAATTTATAATCTTATCTACAATAAGGATATTTCAAAAAAACATAATTTCTAATAAAACATGCTAAAAAATAAAATTTACTTATTAATAAAAATAATATGTTAATAAAATTAAATGATTTTTTTTTCATATAACATAGTTATTTGAATAATTTTCCATATTTATAAACATAGCTTATTTGAGACAGTATATTACCTAATGTATTTGAAAAATATTGGTAAATTATATTACTCCATTTTATAACAGAAATGATACATATTTCTAAATAATAATTTCATTATGGTGTTCTAGAAAAAAATATCAATCTATAGGTGATAAGTGTATATATATACATTATATATGAGAAACAAGGGGATTTTTACTAGCTGGCCCCTCGGAATAAATTTTATAGCACCTTGAAACATCATTTTTCAATAAATATAGAACAAATAATAAAGTTATTGGTGGAGTAAAAGATAATAAAAATTAGTTAAGAGTCAACATACGAATATGTTTCTAGAGGAAACAATTACACAAGAGAAACTAAATTATGTGGCTCTAGAAATATGTAATTTGAAGTAACACTAGAGAGGTAAGGGAACCAAAGTGATATGGTATTATAGTCACTATGGATGCAAACATCATTATACTAATGTAATTAACCATTATAATATTAGTAAGTAGTAAAAAAACAAAAGTACAAAATCCAAAGAAACCATGAACACTAAAATGGATTCTAAGTACTTGAATAATGTTAATTTTTTGGTAGAACACCAAGATTAGTTTGATACTAGTTTGTGAATAATGTTTTTCATGATGAAATTATAAATGTATTGGAATGTCAATACATATGAATGACTATTTTTAAAGGGCTAAAGAACATTAAAGGCATAAACAATGATATCAAATTTTTATAAGTTACAACCTTCCCTTTAACCCTTTGAAATTATCTTCACATTCCTCCATCGAGGATAACATAACACCTTTTCGAGTCAAAATTACGAGTGGATTAGATAATCATGAAAATTAATTCACATAACATTGATAATATCTATCCAAACCAATAAACCTTCAGATCCCAGTTAACATTTTTTGGTCTCATACAACATTCAATAACTACTCAATTTGATGGATCCACAGATATCCCATCAAATCAGAATATGTGACTAAAAAAATGAAAATATTTAAATCCAAAATTAACAATTAGTAAATTTTAAATAAAGCTTCTAGTCTCTCTAGGTCTACAAAAAAATTCTCATTTGGTCTTTATGTTCTTCCTTTCACATTGAATAAACAATAACAACATCTATAAAGTCTACCATAATCTATTAAATATAGTCTTTAAATAATCTATTCATTGCATCCATGAAGATAGCTTGGGTATTAGTAATACCAAAGGCTTCACTATAAATTCATAGGGCATGTTCCTTGAACGGAAATCTGTCATTGGTATAACATCGTTTTTGACCTTTAATTAAAGATATCATGATTGAAGATCAACCATGTAGAATTATTGAGCTCTGCGTAGTTTGTGGAAGAAGTCATCAATGTAAATAAGATGATATTTTTTCTATATTGTGATATTGTTAATTTCTCGATAATGATTATAGAGTCTCGTTGATATATATTTCTTCTTAAAAAAGAATATATGATCCCCAAGGTGTCATATAATGGTATAAGAATCCATTATAAATATTCTCTTGATATTTTTTTTTTAATTTCTAAAACTAAATTGGGTCTATTTTATAAGGTTTCATTGAAATAGGCATATACACTAGAATGAGTTCTATTGAATACTCAACATCACGATTTGATGGAATACCTAAATATTCCTCTCGAAAGACATCCTCAAACTCTAGTACAGTGGGTGTATTATTAATCATGAGTTTCTACCTAGATAATTAAGATAAATATCCATAATATATAGTAATCAAGAGCCTTAATATGTTATGAATATAAATTTGATTCTTATATTCATCCTTGTATTGATAGATGAACATATATTGATATAAACTATGAAATATGACAACACTTCCATGGAAAATGAAATGATATTGATATTGAGAATGGGAATCCTTGCCAAAAATCACATCAAATTCCAATATATAATGTATCACAAGATTTCCATGATGTACTTTCCTAAAAAAATGAACCATTAAAGAATTCAAAACATTTGATGTGCTTGTTTTGCCATTATGAGTGTTCCCAGCAAACACAACACCTGATTATTTAGTTAATATGACTGTAACCTTAGAAAATTATTCTAAAATAATAAATAGGGTGGATCCATAATCAAATAAAACATATTCTACATTAGATTGGATGATATGTGTACCTTTTACCACTTCATTGTCATAATCCACAAAATTAATAGTGATACCATGTGATTTTATTTTCTCTTTAGCCTTAACAGTTTGTTAAATTCAATGATCATCAATAAACCTTGGATTAGGGAATTTATTTATATAATGACACATTTACATTCACTAGAATAATTGAACTGTAGTAGGTGCATTTTTTAGCCATTTCTCTATTCTAATCATTAGTAATATTTTCCCCATAACTTCTATATTCAAATTCCAAATGACCGTCTTTTCGACACTTAATACATTTACTAGTCCCTTTATGAAAATTTTCTCCATTTTTCTTTCGAAATTGAGCATATGTTAAAACTCATATTATTTTTAGTGTGGCCTTTAGATTTTCCTTTGAATTCCATTTTTTACTTCTTATAATAACAATAGAACTGATGGGTTACTCCAATCACCAACTCAACCATGAGAGCACGTCAGACAATTTCCTAGTCGCTATTAAAGTCCCTTGTGGCGAATTCCCATAAGAGACTTCTATTTAATCCACTAAAGAATTAATAATTTTTAATTTGGGTTGTAAATTTTTTTTATAATTACACCTTTTATGCATTGTAATATTTTCTTCATAGGTACAAACAGATTCATAAAACATTTTCTGAATTTCAAGCAACTACCTATATATCATTGTTCATATAAAATGAGGAAAGTCCTTATTGAATAATATGTTCTTGACCTCATCCCATTCAATGGAATAAATTTCACCTATTTTCCTCATATCCATGATAATATTACACCATTTATCATAATCAACATCCACAAGATAAACTGATAAGATGAAGTTATCATGTATAGAAAATTTCTGGACTAAAAATATCCTTTCAGTGGTACTGATCAATTTTTCGACCACTTATGGATTAGAAGACTCATTGAAAGAAGTTTGACACTACCTTATCAAAGACTCAATAGAATATTACACCCTCATTTTATAATTTTGAATTCCTACATGATTCATATATTGAAATGTAGTTTTGATTATAGCTATATGATTTTTTATTCAATATCCAATAAAATTTGGTTTCTCCTGATGATAATCATTACATTCCTTATTGTATTCAGCATTAACATTGTTTTTTCATGGTCTATACATTGATAAAAGTCATGAATAATAGTGTGGGAAACTATAATCATTATAGGTAAACCACATAATCAAGAACAAAATTTCAATTTAGGACACATTATTTTTCTTCAAGGTTATTCATGGTCATTTCTAAAACAATAGGATTAAATCCAATACATAGAAATATCCAATGGGTTTTTACTGAGGATTTCTCATCCTAGTTTAAAAGGATAATTATACCTTTCCTTTGACCAAACTATAAAGACTTATATATTACATACAATGATATTAATTCAAAATAAAATTATATTCGTTACAATATGTAACTAATCCATAATAGGACTGTATAGGTATAATATCTTTAGAAATTGTAAAACCTAATCCACTAGTTCATAAAAATATAGTTATGTAATATCCCACACTGAAAAACATTTCATATGTACATATTTTATTAGATTATTTGGTTACTGTATATTATTTCTATGAAAAAATTTAATGATTATTAAACATGTTGACAAAGTTGAATCATAATGGTTTTTTTCATATGTATACAGGAATATCAAGAATGTTTTCACAAATAATAGATAAGTTTGGCCAATTAAGAAATGCTTAATTTATCATGGAGTAGATATAGATGATTCTTATGTAGTGACACATTAGAGAAATGAATTTGATGTTTACTTATGCATGTGTTTATAGTTATTACTGTTGAACCATGAATTTTAATTTTACACAAACAAAACTAAAAAAATGAAGGATCTATATTTTTAATGAATTTTTTTTTACTTGAATAGATAGAGGAATTATCTTTGTGGGGTGAAATTTTGTCGATATAAAGATAGAAACATCCTTGAATGAATCCTCTCAAAGAACGATCACACCATGTGGGAAATGAAATGGACAGATCTATTAAAGGAATATTATTTCTCTGTACACTACCACCCAAAATAGGCTAAAGTGAGAGAAAATTCATTATGTAGAAATATTATGGAGTTCTGAAAAATATGGGGATTGAAAATAAATATTTACTAAGGGTACTATAAAAGTTATATATTTTAATAATTAGAAAAGGGGAGACATAAACCATTTTTTAAATGATTTTAGTATAATCATTATGGGAAAACATATATAATATTAATAATGAAGATAATAATTTTTGAAAAAAAATTAATGTTGGAAATTTATATATGTTGAAACAAATAAATTCTAGATATGGTGTTATAATTCTTGGAAAGTGGTTATGTCTTTCACCCATACCAAAAATAGAGAGAAAATTACTGGATGGATCCTATAGCTCAAATTGATTACTTCACCATATAATTACCCATACATATTCTGATTTGAGGAAATATTATTAGTGAAAAAATATAAGACAATAAATTTTAGACTACATATCGTGAATATTTTTTATTAAATAGTTAAAGACTAAGAGATAAAATCCAAAAAGGGCTATGAACCCATTATATATTTATGTGGGGAAATGGGATGATATTACAGTGGACATTTTTATTGGATTAAAAAATAATTCTAAAAATAGTGATACTGTATTGGTTTTAATTGATTTACATTGTCCTATAATTTAGTATCAAAAATGAAATATTTACCTTTGGATAATCTTTCATAACTAACCATTAATAATGTAGTAATACTTATAGGTTAACCTTTATAAATCTTGTCTGATTATGATCACAGTTTTAATGAAACAAATTTGAATTTTTTTGAAGGATCTTCACAGAAAGAATTAGTTTAGAACCATATATAATCCAAAACATGATATATATAGTGTAAAATAAAAATCAAATCATTATCATACAAGTATATAAAATTCTCCCTTGACTCTCATGGTATGTCAGATCAGTACATACCATTAGTGGAGTTTTCATATATTGATAGATTACACTCAGGAAGAAAAATGGATCCATTAAAATCATTTTATAGAAATATATTTCATAATCTAAAATATTGGTATGATTTTTTGGAATGAAAAATTGTCGGCCCAAAATAGGTTATGGAGACAATCGATACAATAATGAATATTCAGATTTATATTAATGTTTATCAAATTTGGAAAAATAAATATGCTAGTAAATAATGAAATGATTTAGAATTTAAAGTGAGAGATCCTTTTTTTTAAATTTTATCTATAAATGTAAGTAAATCTTTTGGTAAAACAGAAATATTTATCCATAGATACGTTATACATTTTGGAATCTGGGAATGAATAGAAGATATGAATTACTATTTATAAACTCCACTTAGTCTCCCTAAATTACATGACATGTTACAGATATCACTGTTATAAATTTAGGTGGTGACCCATTTATTGATCATACTATAAGGACCCGGACTTAAAACATTAATTAATATTGAATTAAATGAATAATTAACATATAGGATCTTTTCAGGTTTTGAGTTTTAAAGAATTAAGACATAACTATTACAACTCAAAATTTAACAAAATGGACGCTTCTACTAAGTTCCAACCAAATAAAAACTCTTAAAAATAAACATGTCTAGTTCCATGTTTTAGATAGCATGTCTTTCCTTGATCCCATCCTTGACCCTATTCAACTTTAAGTCCTGTGGAGAAAATTTCAAAAAATTGGGATGAGAATAAAAATCTCAGTAAGGGATGCACATAGAAGGAAAACTGTTAGTTTTTCAAAACAACAAGTAAACCATGAATACTTTATCAAAGTAATAATTTTCACCTTTATGAAGTATTATATACTCTTAAATGAATAAAATATCATTACTTACCCTTTTGTTACCAAAAGATTACCATAAAACCCATATAGAGAACACATAACATATAAAGGTAACTTGGGACAAAAATATACTTAAATGGAATAACCATACGGTAGACTTCCACACATATAACTTAATGGAATAGCCATATGGATGGCTTCCATACCCAATGAATTAGAGGTTATAATGTAACCACCTATCCTGGTATTCACGTCACCACCCGTCATATGGTTTATCATGTAACCACCCGTCAAATGTCCAAGTACCATTATAAAATCATAAGGCAAAAAACAAATATAATGCAAAGAAAACATTTCCACATTTCGATAAAAATATATCACTTAAATATATCAACATAAAAAATCCATTATAAAAACCATTTTCAATACCAAAATACATAAAATATTATATGGTATTTTTTCATTTTAAAAACATTACGAATTGTTGAGGAATCCAAACACCAAATAATACTCTCGGTGGCGGAAACGGTCGTTGTCACCACGTACGTTAAAATAAAAATTCCATTTTGTCGTTTAGTAAAACGCTTCATAGAAAAATATTACCTTTGGATGAAATGAATATTCAAATTTATTTTATACAGCGTATAAAATAATGTCTTGTATTAGAACAAAATATGCCTCAATAAAAGGAGATTGAGACGATGTCCCTAACCTCGTGTCAGAATTGACTTGATCGCTCTTTAATATCCTGAATAATATTCTAGTATTAATTTCTACTTTCTTAGAAACCTTTTTCAATCTTATTATTTCATGTATATCACTTATTTCCATGTTATAAACATTATGTAATCATTTATGTTAATAATGTTCCTTTTGTCGATATTTGGTTCTTAAGTCAAAAATGGACATCCTACAATTACATGTTGTTCATGTGGTGAAATGTTCATTATATACAAAATAATATTCCTGATTTGGATATCATATATATCATATATAGCTAGAATATACATTTTTTTATAATTGTATATAACATTTAGATGTAAGAAATGAATTTCACTATTCATGGAGACGGTAAGCCGTACGTACGCATGAATGCTACTTTAATTTCTATTTCATATTTAATGGAGTGAAATTATAATGATATAAAGTTATATTATAATTATAGTATAATATCATATATAATATCATTAACACCATCCTTTATAGGTCCCACATATGGAATTAACGAATCAAATCACTTTGAGGGGGCGGTAGTCCGCACTTCCAAAAATGAAATTATAGCGTTTACCAATAATAGAAATCATAAAGGTATGACATAAAAGAAAAAAATAAAAAATAATAAGGAAAACATAAACATAATATATATGATATATAAATATAGTGACATCTTAATATCCACCATTAAAGGTGTTAAAAAAAGATTGAACAATCATCATTTTGTGTGGCAGAAATTCGCCAACCAGAGAAACGGTATGTTCTTTAACCATTAGACGAAGGTGTGTGTAAGTGTAAATCAAATAAATCTTATAAAAAAATCCTACTATATTTAATATACTGGGTTTGTTACAAAATAAATGAACAAAAAGATTTAAGGGGGATGGAGAAGCAAAATAAAACAAAAGAACACAAGTGAAGACATTACCTTTAAATCGGGTAACTCATTTTGGTTTGAACAAATGGGGTTTCTTGAAGTGATTTCTGTCTAAGGTAAGGCATATAAGATGAAAAAAGGGATGTGGAGAGATAAAATGAGTAGAGAATGGCCTAGCCAATGGCTTGAGAGGTGTGGGTCAGGTGGTAGAGGTGGGAGCCTTTTATAAGAGGGAGGAGGGGCACTCTTGGAACATTATAAAATGTTACTTTATTATATAATGAGTTTAAGATTTTAAAGGTCCCAAAATTATATATTTTGAGGATAAGGTGATAATTTTTAGAAATAAACCCATACAATAGGTTTTTTACAATTTTAGGTCCTATATTATACATTTTCATTTCATTTTATTTAAATCGTTAAATTATGAGGTAATCAATGAATCATCATGGTGTCATAAATAATTTAATTTATTTAATGTCTATAAATTATAAAAAAAATATCATGATGTAGTAAATATTTTTATATTTCTAATTAATATTTATAGACAAAAATATGAGTTGTATAACCCCATGTAAAAATTTTTTTAGTAAAACAATACATGTTTGTTACATTTTTATTATAACATTGAATAAAAAGTTATTAATGGTATTTTCTTACCCAAGTGGATCCATGGGGTACCCAAGTTGACCGATGTATTTTCTTGGTTGGCCATTACACATAAAATAAGTTAAGGATATTTTTTATGGTAATTTCATATTATTATAACATTATTTCTACCTTAAATTACACTAATTACCACTAATCGTGATTAATAAAACTAAAAAGTTACTATTCACCAAAAAATCATTTTCATCCTATTGAACCTAATTTTACTTACTAATGATAACCATGTATGTCGGATTTTTGAAATTCAATTAAAAAAAGTGGTAAATTTTCATTTAAAAGAAAAATTAGTTTTCTAACTACCACTTAGTGGTTTCACTATTCATCAAAAATTGATGTTTTTCAGTAAAATACAAAAAATTCACCCGAAGCTATATTTGATATTCCGAATTAAAAAATGATATCTATTTTAAAAAAATTCAAAACATATAAGTTGCATTAATTAATTTAATAATTAATTCCTGTTGTCAAAACAAATAGCGTGTTTTTATGAAATAATGTACATCAAAAGATTGACAGTAGTTTAAGTCCAATTTCAATGTAAAATTATTTCCAATGACCAAAATTGGATTAAATGGTAAAAATATATTCTAATTACATTGTAAAACCAATTCAAATGATAATATAATCATATAAATAAATTATATTAAAAAGAGGTTTTGAATTAAAATACAACATTTTTCACTATTCATTAAGAAATGAACTTTATCCGAAAAATACCAAAAATTTACACAATGTAAATTTTGATTTCTTGATTCTAAAGAATAATTTTAATTAGTCCAATAGAATGTATAAGAGTGACCAAAACTATATTTAATGAGGGTTCTCCATCAAAAGGCGATAAGTCGACCTTTTAGTGAATATTAGAGTATCTATGACTAAAATTGAATTCTTTTCTTATTTTAAGCCTCAATCGTTTATTGGATAATTGTAAAAACATTTAAAAAACATATATAATCATATTTTAGTTATTTATATTCATTCTCGCCAATTTCATGGCTATGTGTTAACTACCATAAAAAATAATATTATTATGTCACTAGTGTGCAACGTAAGATTTCAAAGAAACTCTTTGTTGCGTATCAGATACGCTATCGAACAAAGAAACCTCGTTAAAGTAAAATTAATATTTAATACGCAAATATTAATAAATATGAAAATGTATTATTCTTTATTTACCTGGGATGTTACATCCTTCTCCCCTTTTAGGAATTGTGTCCTCGCAATTTTATTCACTTATCAAAATAAGTGGGGGTATTTATACCTCATAGCATTTTAAGATTACCACATTGCCTCTTTAACCATATGGTTTTTCCACAAAACCTTTACCAGGTAAATTAACTTATTCCGCAAAACTTTCCCTCTACGGATAAGAATCTGGACTTGTTTTTCTTTATAAGAGAGATTCTCTTCCAATTGAACTACCACTCGGCTCAAAAAATGAGATGGATCTGGCATATACATTCTCAACATCAAAACATGAAAAACGTTGTGTACCTGGGACCAACGTGGAGGTAAAGCCACTTGGTAAGCAACTGATCCAACTCTATCCAAAATTTTATATAGTCCAATGAACCTTGGACTCAACTTTCTTTCTTACCAAATCGCATCACAGTTATCCATGGTGAAACATTGAAAAAAACAAGATCACCTACCTTGAAAGATAGATCCTTCCTTCAGTTATCCGCATAACTTTTCTACCTGCTCTGAGCTGTTCTCATTTTCTTCTGAATCAACTGAACTCTTTCTGCCATATATTCTACCAATTCTGGTCCCATCAGCTTCCTTTCCCCTACTTCATCCCAAAAAGCTGGAGTCCAACACCATTTTCCATATAATGCTTCAAATGTAGCCATCTGTATACTGGAATAAAAACAGTTATTATATGAAAACTCAACCAAGGAAAGATGTTGGTCCCAACTGCACTAATAATCCATCGATCAAGAACGAATCATATCCTCTGAGGTCTGAATTGTTCGTTCTGACTACCCATCTAATTGAGGATGAAAAGTTGTACTAAAATTTAATTCAGTACCCAATGACTTTTAAAGGACTTTCCTAAAGTTAGAAGTAATCCTGGGATCACAATAAGATACAATTGAGAGTGGAACTCCATGCAACCTGACTATCTATTTAACATACAGTCGAGAAAGTTTATCTAAAGAGAATGTATCTCTAATAGGAAGGAAATTAGCAGATTTAGTCAATCGATCAACAGTATCCCAGATTGCATTATTATCTCGAGATGTCTTTGGTAATCCCACAACAACGTCGATTGATATATTTTCCTATTTCCACTATGGCAATGGTAATGACTACAACATCCTTTTCAGTAACTGTCGCTTTGCTTTAACCTGCTGACAAGTCAAACACTTCACAGTAAAATTGACAATATCTCTTTTCATTCCATCCAACCAATAATACTCTCGTAGATCTCTATACATCTTAGTACTGCCTTGATGGACTGAAAACAAGGAACTATGATCCTCACATACCAACTCATTCTTCAACTATGAATTACAAGGCATGCATAATCTCTTCCCAAACCTCAAAACCGAATCATTATCAATGTTAAATTTAGGAAACATACCCTTCTGAAGTAGCTCTACCTTTTTCTGCAACCCACTCTCTTTCTTCTATGCCTGCTTAATTCTGTCTGATAGAGATAATCTCATAGACACCTAAAACAAAACAGAAGAACTTTAGGCACCAACAACATCTATTCTTAAGTTCATCAAATAAAAAAAATGATCTTGTTCCAAACGTAGCATGGTTAATGAAGCATTACTTTTTCGACTCAAAGCATCATCCGTATTATTTTCTTTTCCCAGATGGTAATGAATTAAACAATCATAATCATTGATTAATTATTACAATCTCCTCTTTCTCATGTTCGATTCTATCGGAGTGAATATATACATTAATCTTTTGTTATCAGTATATATTTCACACTTTACTCCATATAAATGATGCCTTCAAATTTTTAAAGTGAAAACCACAGCAGCTAATTCCAAATCATGTGTAGGGTAATTTAACTCTTGAGTTTTCAACTGACATGAAGCATAAGAAATTACCTGATTATTCTACATAAGGACACAACCAAGTCCCTTCAACGAAGAATCAATATAGAAAACAAACTCACAATTCTTGGAAGGAAGTGCCAAAACTAGAGCATTCACCAATATTCATTTCAAATCCTGAAAAAAATCATCACATTCTTTTGTCTAGATAAACATAACACCCTACTGAGTTATCTTAGTCATTGGACTAGATAACCGTGAAAACGTTTCAACAAACATTTAGTAGTAACCTTCCAGACCAAGAAAACTACGAATCTTGGTTACATTTGTGAGTCTTGTCCATTATTCTATAACTTTTGTTTTTTCAGGATCAAAAATTATGACATTTTTTTAAACAATGTGACCAATGAAAGAAATTTGTTGTAACCAAAACACACACTTTATGAATTTTCCATATATTTTCTTTTCATTTAAGGTTTCCAATATAACCCTTAAATGACTTTCATGCTCCTATTTACTTTTAGAAAACACCAAAATATCATCAATGAAAACAACCACAAACTTATCAAGAACTCATGGAAAATTATATTCATAATGTCCATAGATACAACACATGCATTGGTTAACCCAAATGGCATAACTAAAAATTCATAATGGCCATATCTAGTACGAAACGCAGTCTTCAGAACGTCTTCTTCTTTTACTTTTAACTGATGGTACCCCGACCTCAAGTCAATATTCGAAAAAATACTGAGCTCCCTGGAGATGATCAAACAAATCATCGATATGAGGCAAAGGATACTTGTTCGTAACAGTGATGTTATTCAAGGTTCTATAATCAATGAAAAGTCTCATTAAACCATCTTTTTTTAATAAACAAGACAGGAGAACCCCAGGGTGATGTTCTAGGTCGAATGAAACATTTATCTAATAACTCCTGTAATTGCTTCTTTAACACTGAACGTTATACTTGAGCCATTCGATAAGGGGGTTTTGAAATTGGCTTAGAATCCGGAACTAATTCAACAGTAAATTCAACTTCCCGATCATGAATAATACTAGGAAACACATCATGAAAAACATGAAGATACTTATTTACCACTGGCACATCATTAATCTGAACAGTTCCTTTATTTTCAACAATATGTGCAAGGTAACACTCATTTCCATATTTTACTAGTTTCTCAACTTCCAGATTTGTAATCAAAAGCAAGGGTTCATTCTTGTACACAAAATGAAAATCTTTCTAAAAAGAAACCATTTTTTCTCTGAATTCAATCTTAGCATGTTAAACATAAATCCAATCCATTCCCAAAATATCATCAAACTCTACTAGAGGAAAACTAATAAGGTTTGCAGGTAGATTATTTTCGCACACAAGGATACGAAGGTTCTTATAATATCTTTTTGTCTCAACATTTCTACAGGGAGTTTTTATCATAAGTTCAGGATTCATATATTGAGATGGAATTCCTAATTTACTTGAAAACTTCTCAGAAATGAAAGAATGTGTAGACCCTGAATCAAACAACACATTGGAATAATCTGAACAAACAAACAGTGTATCTGATACTACTTCATTCGATGGACCATCATCTGCTGAAGTAGTTGCAAAGGATTTCACCACCCCTTTCTGCTTGTAGTATGGCTTCTTTCCCTCAGTTGAGTTCTTCATTAGAAACTCATTTGCATAATAACCCATTTCATTACACTTAAAACATCTTACCGCTGGCCTTTCATTGCCTGCTTGATCATCTTCCATACAGTTATGAGCAATATAACCAGACTTACCACACTGAAAGCACTTTCCAATCATAGATAAACATTCTCTAGGATGCATTTTACCTCACTTATCATATGATGGATATTTGGTTGTCTTACCTCCTTGCTTCTTTTATGAATTCTTCCCCTATGCTTGCCAACTGGACCTCTTATTTTGTTGTTTTTCAAAGAATGCCTGATCATTGGAAAACACCATTTCCACCTTCTCCGCACATCGAACAAGTTTTTCATAACTCTTGAACTCAATCGAAGCTAAAGCCCTTTGATACATTGGAATTTACCCTGAGTAAAAATGGTTGATTTTAATATCAACATCTCGTATGAAATTTGGGTCATAACTTTCCAGTAGAGTGAACATTGCTTCATAAGCGGCCACTAAGTCATCCTCCTGCCTCAATTATAGGAATTGTTTTTCCATCTTAAGATGAACCACCTTAGGAAAATATTTCTCAAGAAACATACCTTTGAATTCATCCTAGTGAAGATCATCAATATCATCACTTTCCCTAATATTTTTCATCATCGACCTCCACTGATTAGCTTCACCTTCAAAACTGTATACAACAAGACTAACCTTTTGATGTTCTTAACACCCCATTACATCAACAATCCTCTACATGCTCTAATCCACCCTTCTGCTAGCATAGGATCAAATGATCCTCTGAATGATGGGGAATGTTTCCCAATGGAATGTTCCACCATAGACATGTTCCTATGCGGTTGATCTGGTTGATCTCGTGCATGGATACCACCACCATTTATAGCATGAGTCATCTGTGCCATCACTACAACAAACTGTTCAGTTCCGATTCCGACCATTCCCGGTGGCTGATTTAGAAGGTTGACTTCCTCCTGATGTCGTCCCAACATAGCTGCCCTGTTTCCAATACGGAAAACCATTCTGAACATAGAAATATCATAGGAGAAGCAACTAGGTAATCTTTATATGCTACATCATTTCAATCATACCATAAATTAATTTATAATTTACCAATTTTCTAACTCCTAATGTTTTCTAAACCAACCTTTGATACCAACTATAAGGCCCCGACCATAGAAAATTACTTAATATTGAATTTAATGAATAATTCACATAGAGGATCTTTTCAGGTTTAGAGGTTTAGAGAATTAGGACCTAACTATTACATCTCAAAAGATTACAAAGTGGACGCTTCTAATAAGTTCCCATAAAATGAAAAATCTTATTAAGAAACATGTCTAGTTCCATGTTTTAGATACAATGTCTTTCCTTAATCCCATCCTTGACCTTATTCATATTTAAGTCCTGTGGAGAACATTTCAAAAACATGTGATGAGAATAAAAAGATCAGTAAGCGATACAGAATGAAGGAAAACTGTTAGTTTTTTAAAACCAATAAGTAATCCAAGAATGCTTTATCAAAGGAATACTTTTCACCTTTATGAAGTAGTAAATAATCTTCACTTGATAAAAGATCATTAATTACTCTTTTGTAACCATAATATTACCATAAAACCCGTATAAAGAACACATAACATATAATGGTAACATGGGACATAAACATATTTAAATGGAATAACCATACGATCTACTTCCACACATATCACATAATAGAATAGCCATACGGCTGACTTCCATACCCAATGAATTTGAGGATATAACGTAACCACCCATCCTGGTATTCACGGAACCACCCATCATATGGTTTATCATGTAACCACCCGTCAAATGTCCAAGTACCATTATAAAATCATATGTCATTTAACAAATATAATGGAAAGAAAACATTTCCACATTTAGATCACAATATATAACTTAAATTTATTGGAATAAAAAATCCATTATAAAACCCATTTTCAATACCAAAATACATATAAGAGTATATGGTTTTTATTTCATCTTTAAAACATTATGGTTTTTTGAGGAATCGAAAGTCCAAATAATACTCATGGCGGTGAAAAAGGTTATTGTCACCGCGTACGTTAGAATAAACATTCCTTTTTGTCATTTAGTAAGACACTTCGTAGAGAAAGATTCCCTTTGAATGAAATGAAATGTCAAAGGTGTTTTATACAATGTATAAAATAATGTCTTTTATTAGAACAAAATATGCCTCAATGAAAGGAGATTGAGACGAAGTCCCTTACCTCGTGTCCGACTTGACTCGATCGCTCTTTAATCATTAGAATAATAAAGTAGTGTTAATTTATAACTTCTTAAGAACCATTTTCATGCTTATTATAACTATTGTATCACTTATTTCCATGTTATAAACATTATGTAATCATTTAAGTTAATAATGTTCGTTTTGTCGATATTTGGTTCTTAAGTCAAAAATTGACTTCGTACAAATAAATGTTGTTCATGTGGTCAATGGTTCATAATATCCAAAATGATATTCATGATTTGGATATCATATATATCATATATATCCATCATATACATGTATTTATAATAGTTTATAAATTTTAGAGTTAAGAAATGAAATGCATTGTTCATGGAGACGGTAAGACGTACGTATGCATTAACGCTACATTCATTTCTATTTCATATATAATAGATTGAAATAATAATGATATAAAGGTATATTATAATTAAATAATAATATAATTTATAATATCATTAACTCCATCCTTTATACGTCCCACATATGACATTACCGAATCAAATCACTTTGAGGGGGCGGTAGTCCACACTTCCTAAAATAAAAATATCGCATTTACCCATAATGGAAATCATAAAGGAATTACATAAATGAAAAAAATAAAGAAGCATAAAGAAAACATAAACATAGTATATATCATATATAAATATAGTGAAATATTAATGGCCACCATGAATGGTGTTAAAAGAATATTGAACAATCATCGTTTCGTGATATGGAAATTCGCCAACCACAGAAACAATATGTTCTGTAACCATTAGACGGAGGTGTGTGTAAATGTAAATCAAATATTTATTATAAAAACATCCTAGGTTATTTATGATACTTGTTTTTTTAAAAATTAAAGTAATAAAAAGAGTTTACGGGGATGGAGAAGAAAAATAAAACAAAAGAACACAAGTGAAGACATTACCTTTAAATCAGGTAACTCCTCTTAGTTTGAACAAAAGGGGTTTCTTAAAGAGATTTATGTCTAAGGAAAGGATTCTAGGATAAATATGGGTATGTGGAGAGATAAAAAGACCAGAGATTGTCTGAGCGAATGGCTTGAGAGAATTGGGTAAGATGGTAGAGGTGGGGACCTTTTATAAGAGGAAGGAGGGGCACTCATGGAATGTTATAAAATGTTACTTTATTATATAATGTATTTCAGAGTTTAAAGGACCCCCAATTATTTATTTAGAGGATAAGGTTATAAGAGTTCAAAATACACCCATCCAATAGGTTTTTTACATGTGTAGGTCTTATATTTTACACTATCTTTTCATTTTATTTAAATCGTTAAATAATGAGGTAATCGCTGCATCATCATGGTCTCATAAATAATTTAATTTATTTAATTTATAAAAATAATAAACAAATATAATGATGTATTAAATCTTTTTATATTTCTAATGAATATTTATAGTAAAAAATATGACTTGTATAAACCCATGAAAAAATTGTATTAGTAAAACAATTCATGTTTGTTACATTTTTATTTTAACTTTTAATAAAAAGTTATTAATGCCATTTTCATACCCAAGTGGATCCCTGGGGTCCCCAAGTTGACCCATGGATTGTCTTGGTCGTCCATGAAACATTAAATAAGGGTAGGACGTTTGTAAAGGTAATTTAATATTATTATAACATTATTTTTAGCTTAAATTACACTAACTATCTCTAATCGCGATTAATAAAACTTAAAAGTTACTATTCACCAAAAAATTATTTTCAACATATTAAACCACATTTTACATACTAATTACACCCATATATGTCGAATATTTGAAATTTAATTCACAAATGTTGGAAATTTTCATTTAAACGAAAAATCAGTTCTTTAACTACCAATTAGTGGTTTCACTATTCATAAGAATTTGTTGTTTTTTAGAAAAATACAAAAAAATTCACCCTAAGCTATATATGGTATTCCGAATTAAAAAAAGATGTCTATTTTATAAAATTCAAAACATATAAGTTTCATTAATTAATTTAATAATTAATTCCCATTGTCAAAACAAATAGCGTGTTTTTATGAAACAATATACATTAAAAGATTGACAGTAGTTTAAATCCAATTTCAAAGTGAAATTAATTCTAATGATTACCATTGGATTAAATGGTAAAAATATATTCAAATTTCACTTTAAACCCAATTAAATAGATAATCTAATCATTTAAATAAATTAGATAAAAAAGAGGTTTTGAATTAAAATACAACATTTTCACTATTCATTAAAAAATGTACTTTATCGGAAAAATACCAAAAAATTATACAAAGTAAATTTTGATGTCTCGATTCTAAATAAGAATATTATATGGACCAATATAATGTATAAGAGTGACCAAAACTTTATTTAAATAGGTTTCTCCAATAAATGGCGATAAGTCGACCTTTTAGTGAATATTAGAGTATCTATGCCTAAAATTGAATTCTTTTCTTATTTTAAGCCTTAAAATTTTATTTGATAAATGTAAAAACATTTAACAAACATATATAATCATATTTTAGTTATTTCTATTCATTCCCGCTAATGCCACACCTACGTGTTAACTACCATTTAAAATAATATTATTATGCTACTAGGGTGCAACGTAAGATTTCAAATAAACTTTTTTGCATATCGGGTACGCTATCAAACATAGCAACCCTTTAAAGTAAAATTAATATTTAATTCGCAAATATTAATAAATATGAAAATGTATTATTCTTGATTTACCTGGGATGTTACACATACCTTGGATGAAGTATTATTTTATCCCAATCTATCAAATTTTTTAGATTTTATAAAAATTCATGAAACCAATGGACAAGTGTTATGGTATCGAGAAACACTAATGGTAATGGTAATTAAATGAAATCAAAATATAAATCAGGATATGTGGAAACATAAATGAGAAAAGATAAATAACTAACCAAATATATTCATGATATGGAATTTTAACAATTTCAAGGATGATTTTTTTGAATTATGGAAGAATATTACAACCATGATTCAATTAGAGTGAGCTTTTATATAAAGAGAAACAATAGCACAGTGCATATAGTTTTATTAATGAATTTAATTATAACCAAAAATATCAGACCATTTAAATATAATCTTATGAAATTAATTCCTTGTATGATTTCATCACGTAATACTTTATTTGGATGGATATTTTTATATTTTTCAAAAATAGTTTATTTTTTGGAAAATTTAAAAAATAAGATTTTTTATAAAACATTCATTTCATTTAATTGAAAATTTAATTTAATTATTTTTGTTTCATTCTAAATTAATTTATGTATCCATTATTTATAAATAATCTAATTAATTACATATTATTTAACATTATACATGGTTTTTAATAAGTTTTTTTGGACTTGAAGATATTTTTGTACACTAACATTTTTTATGTTATATACCATCATATAAAAATTAATATATCATATTTATTAAAATTTATTACGTTATAATTGATTTAAAAATTTAAATCAAATTAATTAACATATTTATATAAGTCTAATTTAATTTTTTTCATTATTAATATTAGTTGTCGTAAAAAACATTCACCTTTGTAAAAGTGATAAAAATATGTTTTAATAGAGTGGAAAATAATTATAGTCTCTCTAAAACATTCGATTATAAATAAATATTTTCCTTTTATAAAATAATTTATTTTTATGGAATTAAATAATTTATTTAATTAAGTTAATTTAAATTAGGAACCCATTATTGGCGTCTGTGAAGACATATTATATTATATTCATATTAAAAACAATTTATAGTTTCATTGTATTTTATTTCATGGATTTATATTTTAATTTGATTTAAGTGAGATAAAAAAGACCAAAAATAATTATTTATTCTTTAAAAAAATGTGTAGAATTGTTTTCTTAATTTCATCATAAAATTATTTTTAGGCTAAAAACGTTTATTTTATAAAAAAAATATTTGTTTATATTTTGTGTTATTATATTAAATGAAATAGTGGAAAATATCAATAATAGAACTCGATATCGATACTCTTGTTCTCTATAATGAAACTTCAGGTAAATTACCAAATCTCTTGTCTATTGAATATACCTTCAAAAGATGGAAGAGGCTTATGGATAATGAATTTTCCATTAATCACCCTTGGCGATAAAGAGATGTTATGCCATATATTTAAGAATCTAAATCATCCCATAGTGATAGGATAAGTGTATTTTATAGTCCTAAGTATTTCACCCCCTGAGGGTACTAGTTTGGTTATGGGGGATCTCTTGGTCTCCATTACTTCAGACCCCCTTAGCTATTTTCCTGTATAATCTTCAACCATTTCCTCTTAATAAAATAAAAATGAAGTTTCCAAAGAAGTGTGTAATGTCACTCAATTATAAAAGGTAACATATTCTCCTTACTTATTCACAATGTTTTTTAGAACTATGATAGAAAATTCCATCCATAATTACTTTTTTCTACCATACATACTTCCCATAGATTCTGGGGTTTCCAAAATACCATCCTCTCATGGAATATGATGTTAACCAATAGAGGTTTTCCAATGAAGAGGTATAACATCTGACAAAGTTTATAATTCTACATTCTAATTTACCACATTAATATATCCTATAAAATTAGAATATAATATCATACATTTCTTACATAAAATATAATGATATATTTAAGGTGAAAACCCCCACATTAATTCCCTTTCCAATATATATAAATGAAAACATCACTCATAGATATGTACGGCTTACTACCTCCACAGAGTTGTGCATTTATTTTTTCCAAAAAAAATTATTTTAAAGGTTATAAAGAATGAAATAATTAATATATATTTTATTAATGATATAATTCTTATTCTTGAAATGTAATATATAATTTACCTTCTAAAATTTTATATTGTTAATAGTTATATAATTTTTTGATAAGACGTATAGACTATGACCTCCACAAAGTGATGTGATTAATTTCTCATGTCCACAATTCATGGAAAACATTAAATATGTATATAATTAACATACCTAAATTTTATTTTGTGATTAATATTCATGATATATTGGAACCATGAGAAATATTCATGGAATTAAATGACTAGACTGAAATTTACATGTAAAAGTAACTCATAACACTTGGAAATGATTATTTTAATGAATAATTATTAGTAAAATGTTATTGAAATTTTATTATTGGATAATATAAGATATTACATTATTTTTTACATATATTTTATAAATATATTATAAATTTATTTTGTTATAGAAATGTATACATTCATTAACAATTAATGTTAGGCCTTACAAAAGGTTTTGACTTCTAAAATTTATTTCTATGAGACATATACCATATTCACCACTTATTTCCTTTATGAGGAATATTTTATATCATTTATAACATTATATTAATTGTATTTGATGTTTAATTAGATGTTACTTTATTTATGAGGGTTATGATTCACAATATTCAAATGTAGAAATTGTTTAGTTGTCAATCTCATCCTTATTCAGGATTGTGAATGATTATATTTTTATTGTGAAAAATATTTTAAAAATCAATAATAAACCATTAAATGTTTCTTATAAATTGTTTTTTTATACAATTTTCATGTATTATTTCCATTTTTTTATTCACTAACACACAATGGACCAAATTTATGATTTTAAAGAAAACCAAATTTGGTTGATTCTTCAATTGTCTATGAAATGTTTTTTTCATTGTAGTAGTTTATTTTATTATTTTCAAGAATTTTTTTACTATTCCCCTATATGAATTTCTATAAAGTGGTTTAGTATGATTGTACAATCCATTTTATGAATGAGTTACATTTAACCAAATGAATGAATAGAATATTTTTAATGCAAACTATACGAAATTCATTTACAAACATCAATACAATTATTTTAATTTTATCGCACATTACAAAACACCATGAATATTTTAAAATAAATTAATTTGAAAAATATACCGAAGATTTTATATTTTACTATAATTTATTTACAAAAAAATGTATATTTACCTCAAAAAACTCATCCTTTAATATTTTTTAATTATTTTCATCTACATCAACATATATTTATATTTCTTATGAATTATTGGGGGTAGGATTTATTGATATTATCCCACATATTTTTTATATGTCTTATGATAATGTTATATTTTTTATTGGGGGGTTAATATTATCATTTCACATTCTATTTTCTCAAAAATAATGTTTATGTTTACTCTATGTTGGAGTATTATTCACCCATTCATATAAATAATTCATTATAACTATTATGTCATGATTGATTCCCGTTATAAACCCCAGATTCATCTTTTAGTATCATACTGAAAACTATTTTTGGTACTTTTCTGATGTATGACATATTTATTGATGATAAATTAGAACAACTCTTTGGGGAAAATTTTATGAACACATTCATTAATCATTCTATTATTATAAAACTAGTCATTATTATACATATAGCTATTTATATTATACATATGTCATGGGTTTATTAAACATTTATGATATAAATTATATGTAATTTTTTATTATTAATTTATCTCTACTTTATTATCCATTCTATATTAATTTTAAGATTGATTATTTTGTATTCATGGAATTACTAAGAATGTGAACTCAATTTTATTTTTATTCTCATCACTATGATTCCAATAATATTACAATAAATTATAAAAAAGATATAAATGATGGAATAATATTTTTTGAGGAAAATAATATTTTATGGTTTATATTTTCAATAGTAATATGATATTATATAATATATCTATATTTCCAAGAATAGTAAACTACTCAATCCATTTGGATGTGATCGTAATCATTTGGTTCTAATGAGATATTGTAACCACCATATCATCAATATTTGAGTTGTGATATTACATTTAATGTCTTTTTAATCCTTATATATGCTCAAATAATTCTGTGATATGTTCGAAAAATATTCTAATAATTTATACAAAAAATGAATATTTTATAGTTTAATGTGGAATGGGATATAAATATCAATAAGGATAATATTTCCATAACCCTGAACGAACCATAAATATAGAGGGATGGGTATGCATGATCACCCTATAAGGATTATGGATGTTGTAAGAATTTATTAATGAATACATAAGGTTTATTATTTTAAGGACGATTATCCCATATGTATGAAGTTTTTCAAAGATTTAATGATTATTTACCCTTATATAATACTCTTATTAGAATAATTTTAGTAAAATGTCTAAGAATGTGTTCCCGAATAATTATGAAATCAATTAAGATAGGATATCATATGTATGAATTTTTGTTTACCATATGGTTGAGTTTACCCCATATGAATGGGAATATGTATGGATTAATCTCATAAGGTATATCATAATGATTCCAAAGGTATGACTACAATGTAAAATGATCTAGGGGATGAATCCATGGTAATTAAAGTTAAACATAAAGGGTTTTAAATAATAATGAATATGATGATAAATAATTTCCCGATTTACTCATCGTTGTTATAATTCATTTGGATCTGATTTGATTGACGGAGTAATCAATATTCATTGAGTAGGATGAGGATCATAATCCTGAAAAATATTTGGGAATTTAAATTCCCTCATATGTTCTTTTATATTTTATAAAATTTATAATAAAATAATCGAATGAAAACTTATTAACTCTCAATTGTGTTCAATAGTTGATTATATATCATATGATAACTTTTGATTCTATAATTTTAAAGTGATATGTTTTCTAAGATAATTATTTTCAGTAAATACTCAAAATGAATCTAAACATGTATTTAATGGATTAAATAATTTCCCAAAGAGAGTGTTCTACAAAATAATACATGTAATTATATATTATTTTCATATTAATGGGGAAATTGTTGATAGAGTGAGGAATTAATGGTGGTTATAAAGAGCATTGTATATGGGGAGGCAAAAGTATTTTAGAGTTTTGTTATATCATTTTACATTCCACACGATGATATATTATAGATCAAGATTCATTATAATGGTTTATGTAAGAGGTACAATTCAAAATAGAATGTTGGAAATTGTAGGGATGAGACATCCACAAATTAGAGATTCTCCACCTCTCAAAATGAGGTTGAATCTTGAATAGTTTTGAAAAAGAATGAATTACTGCTTGGTTTTTTTTTTTTTGAGATCAGAATTGATCAATGAATGGGAAATAAATTGTACTATCTCACATATTTGATGATTTATTTATATAATGTGTGTAAAATTGGGAAAATATGGTGATCTTATTCATCACATGTCGTATATTTGGGGATTTCAATTGGAATTGTTTTCTAATTGGTCGTGGATTCTAACTCATTTTGTTCCCATATGATGAACACATTAAAAATTAATTCTTGTAATTGGTAGGTGTATTTGAAACCATTTTTTATTTTTAATCAATAATGGGGATTTATCATTAATGCATTTGGAATTAAAAATTCTCTTTCTCATACATGGGTAAATTTTTTAAAATTAAACTAGATTCTATGGAACCCCAAAATTTTATATAATATTTCTTCATAAAATAGAGTTCATATTAAAATATATATGAAAATAGTACAAGAATGACTTCGTTAAATTTAAACAGTTATTGTTGAGGTGGATTTTAATTCAGTCCTCACAATTTAAGGATATTGTCTTCAAATAATGTTGACATTAAACAAACACTTGTTTATGAAAATCCTACCAACTTATATGCTGATTGTAAAATCATTGTTCATGATAAGGATAAATGTACCAGGAAGATGAAATGCTCCTTCTGTTCTATGATGAGATATGAGGATGAAACATATGGGAAGAAATGCTCTAACATGTATATACTAGTGTGGTTAGAACATATACAATAGAAGGGTAAAATAAATATATTAAATGAAAGTATGTAAGGATATGGACAAATGAAAATGTATCATTTACAAGAAGATAGTATACTTGGGAAGATGTTTGTTGTGATCACTAAGAAGGTTATTAATGTAATGGGATAGAATATGGGTATAGAAAGTTTGATGCTAGATTATAATTGATTTAGGCAAGAAACTAGATCGACATTGGAAGAGGAATTTCCTAATTCTTCCCACTGATATCGAGCATCCTTGGATTCATAGAAGTTTTGTGATATTTCTATGTATTCAGGTAATCATCCTATACAGGTTCATGATTTTTTTTGTATTTATTGTTTAAGTAGGGGGTTTGGAACCTCGAATGAAAACTTCCTTGACCAACAACAATTATAGACATTCTAAATAGGGTACTTGAGGTAGTAATTTTCATGAAATAGATCTTGATATATATTAACGGACTCACATACTAGAATTATGTGTGAAATATGACCAAAATATTGTTAATCTTTTTTTTCACTGGCTCTGGCTTTCTTAGATCAAGCTGTGATGTAGGACAAACCGCATAACACCTCCTAAATTGTTGTGGATAAAACTGATGATTCTCATTTCAGATCTAACCACATTCCACATATCAAAAAGCAATGGAATCTCCCAAAAATTAATGGTAATTAGAATTATATAGAAGATTATGAGTCACCACATAGGATATCCTATAAGGATTCCAATTTGATGTGAAAAAGTGATGATAATGACGTTTTTTATTCTTCTCTAACGTATAAATCCAAACCATTGAATGACTATTCTCATCATAATCCCATTACGAGAACTATACCGACATCATATTTTAATGGTTGGAGGTAAAATGATAATTAATTTTTCTCCCATCGATATGATTCTTAATGAAAATATTATGAACCTTTTTATCCACTATATTAGAATAATTGTGGTTCTATTTCTTTTTTTTTGGATTTTTATATGGGAAGGTTTTCTTTTTTTGAAACCATTTTCATCATTCCAATTTTTTATTTTGGTGTATTTTTCTTTACTTTTATAAATAGGATCAACCCAAATTGTTTCAAATACACATAGATGGTGAAATGGAAGAGAATAGTTTTTATAGTTAAGGATAATGATGTAGAATCCAATAATGATGACGTATAAATTAAAAATATATCCTTGTATATGATATAACATAAATGATGGTATTTTTGAGATATCTATATAGTTAAATATTGATTCATGAAATATCATGGGAGAGACATTGATTGTTGTTTCACCCAGGGTTTTACACTGATTACCTAAAATTTGTGATAGATACTAACTTAGCTTCTACATTATGATATATTCTAACAACATGTATCCTATTAATGGGGAAAAGTAGAGGTACTTATGAATTTAATAGGTCTTAATAAAATAAACTCTTAACATAACAAATTTTCTAGATTGGTGGATGCCCCAAAAAAGAACCAAGGTCTTAAAAATTATCTAGAAACATATTAAGAGGTATAATACTATTTTTTAGTGGATTAACATATTCATAATATTATATCTGATACCATGTGAAGCATTAAATACCATAGGTAGTGATGGGGGGATTTTTTCACCAATGGTTTGGTATTACTCTTCCATATTTTATTGAGTAGGATGTGATTTCCTGACATGATAATGAAAATAGATTGAGGGTTATTCCTGAAGTGATTAATATATATAGTAAACTGCCCCAAACCAACAATATACATTTTTAATATGTAAGAGAGACAACATAAAAACAAAATAATTTGGGTTGGGGTTCTTAGATCGAACAATATTGCTCGTCGTAGTATTGGTTGGAGGATTCAATAATTATTGATATAATTCTAAACAATAATTAAAAAAATAGAACCATATATTTGTTTACAAAAGGGATATGAAATTTTGTTCATGAAGTGTTTAAAATATATTAATGGAATTATATTTTCAATATTTATTAATATTATTTAGAATAAACTTGGTGAATAAATTAGTATAATAATCAGTAGAAAGAAGTTAAATAATTAAATTAGATAAGGAACATTATTATAGTATTGAAGATATGGTGGTTTAGTATAACACTAGATATAGTAACTTGATTTCAGTCATGTTATTGATTCTTTTCAATATGCAGTCGGTTCATTTTCATCAAGTGTTTAGTTGAAATAAGAATGTTTAGAATATATCTATACAAATAGATTGGAATTAAATTAGGGTAATTTCCATGTATATGAAATATCTATGTATCATAATTCAGTTACCAAGAGGTTATATGTAATAAAGATATTGGGATGTGATAAAATAGAAATTTACCCCTGTATGGGTTTTACACATTAGAGAATTCACTACATATCTGAAAATTTCGTTGTAGAGGATCTACATAGGGTAATTTTAGTGACATACATTATTGTATTTGTGTAATGTTATTTTTTGTAAAATTTATCAATGTAAAAAAATATTCAACATGTAACACCCCAATTTTTCATACTATGTTATTTTCTTTAATGTAATTCAATATCATGCGCTACACGCAACACCGAGTTCGATCACATCATGACATACCAATCGAGCCATTCAAAAAGAGGTTAATAATAGTATTAATTTAATTTTGAATTTTATATACTCCATAGAATTTTAACATCCATATTATGTTTTTCATATACATAATATAAAGACAAATTCAATTTTCCAAAAATAAGATGTACTGTTCAAAAAAAAATGCTATTTTACCACCTTTTAAGGGAGAAAAATATTAAAATCCAATATTGGACACTATTATATATTCAATTTGGCAAAATAAATTTTCTTTAGGAAATGTACATAAAAATTTAGTTTGGAAAAAGTATCAGTGATTTTCTGATAACATTCATATTTTTATGAATAGTGAAAAATACTAAATTTCAATTAAATTTTTTTTAATCAAAACAAATTATATCGTTAAATTATATATTTGAATTTTTTTATGTATAATTAGATAATATTTTTATAATTTAATATAATGTTTTTCATTGGATGTAATTTTACATTTATATTTGACATAAACACATATCAATATTTTTTTAATTTTTACTTCTCAAAAAACCACTTTCTGGTTTTGAAAACGAGAATGTTTTTTTTAAATTAATTACTAAAACTTCTATTATTTTAATTTGGTGAAATATACATCAGTTTTTAATTTGAAATATTAAAATTATCTTAGAGTGAAATTTTGGTATTTTTTTGTAAACATTAGATTTATGATGAAGAGTAAAAAATAATACGTTATTCCTTAAAAATGACTTTTTATTTAAATAATTACTTATTTTATTTAAATTAATTTAATTAAAAATATATACATAATTACTGTATTAATTTAATGTAATTCATTGGATTCATTTTATAATATTATTAGAAGTATAAAATTTTATTGATCTTTTTACCAACTTTTACCCACCTTTTAGGCACAATTGAAAATATTCATAAAATGTAATTTTACTGAATTTGTTATTTGAATTTCAAAAGTATAGGAGACATGGTTGACATCAGTAAGTAAAATTTGGTTCAATAATATTAAAATATTTTTTGGTGAATACTAACTTTATAATTTTATTTACCATGGTTATAAGTAGATACATTAATTTATAGAAAAATAATATTACAATTATCCTAACACATATCCTAATTCTAGTGGATAATAATATTTAGAAAAAAATCAAACATAGGAATAAAATATGATCCTTTTGATCAAATTTGAATAGATTAGTACATTTATTATTATTTTATTTAAAGAAGAGTTAAAAGAGTAATATTCAATGATTAATAACTAAATAATTTTTAATATTGTGTTATAAATTAGTTAAATTCGACTATAAGTATTCATTATCAAGATAAAGAGATTTGTTACATCATTATATTTTATTTTTAATTTTCATACATTAAATAATTAAATTTATTTATGACATAATGATTATACAGTAATTACCTAATTAATGAATGATTAAAATACATGATATTATAAAAAATAAATTTAATGAAAATTGAGACATTTGATTCATTAAAAAAATTCTCTGTTCATATTAAATTTTATGGACGTTTTAATGAAATTTTTTCACAGTAATAATTATTATATGGCTTTAACAAAAACAAAATACTAAATAGTGTCAAAATTGACATAATTGGGTTTTTAAAACAAATATTATTTTATTAATTTATATAATAGTCATAAAAATATAAGGATCCACAAAAGGACTTATATAATGATAGATATGTTATGAATGTAGCAATTTGTATACATTTTGTAGTTTAAAGTATGTTTATTTACCATATAATATAAAAATACTTGGAGACATGTTAAATTTCAAATTACATAACTAAGAGTAAAATCTAAACGAAAAGGTTAGTTTGGTGATATAAACCTATCTAAAACATATTGTTTGAGAGGTTTTCCACCCATACATACCTAATACTCGAACTAAATTCATTTTAATCCATTAGAAACCGAAAATTAATTTATAATAAAATAATATTTCAAGCTTTTCCTAAAGTGACCCTCCCTCTCTTATAAAAGTTCACATCCCTTTATCTTAATTTAAAACATCCAAATCCATTTGTCTTGGAAGATATCTTCCCATATAATATCACTTTATATTAGAGGGATTAATTTTATCATAAATCCAACCTAAAGAGCCCTATTGATCAAATCAAAAGGAAGCCCCTGGAGAAGAGGTAATAATTTGATCACCTATTTCAAAGTTCTTTTCATTTTCCACATCCTATTTATTTTTTATTTCCATAAAAAAATATTAAATACACTACCTTAAACATATTGTGATGTCATTATAAATATGTTACCACCATATTAATTATTCTATCTATCCTATGAATGACAAAGTCACCATACGTGTGTGCGTACGGCTTACTATCTCAACATCGTGGTGTAGTTGTAATTCAACACTTCACAATTCTTATGGTTATAATAATGATGTATAATTGATGTAAATAATAAATATATCATGTTAATTATTCTTTATATATGTTATAACATCCAGTTATATATTATTTTACCATCAATTGAATGATATTGTCACTTGTACGTATTTACAAATTACCGTCTCCATGAACGTGATTAGATTCATTCTCCATCGTAACCATTCAAAAATAATTTTAATTTCATGATTAAAAATAATTTTTATGAACATAATATCAATCTTTATTTTAATAAAATACATCGTATTTATATCAAACATGACTTATGTAACTAAACATATAAAGGAAAACAAATCAGTTACACCCGAATCAATTATACGACTAAAATATTATTAACAAATGAATATTATAAGAACATATATGATATCATATTAATGTATGTGCTTCTTGAATAATATAATAACAGTGATTTAACAATTATACAGGAGGTTAACATACCATCGACTAAATAATAGTACATTATAAGGGGTTTTCATATCAATTTTTATTCTCGTGAGATTCATGCTACATTGCAACTATTACCCTTTTGTAGTGTATATACTGCCCATTATTTTACTATTTTCATAATATACATTAATTTATGTGTAATTAAATATTTATTTTCTGATCCTTATTTCATGGGTTGTATGTTTTATAAGTTAAAAAGTTGGTAAACAAAATGTCTAATATCGATTTCCACTAATTAGGTTTTATTCAAACTACATTATTATTTTACACCAACATTATTTGTGAAATCACTATTTATTTATTTAGGTATCAAATTCAACTTCCCTATATGTGGATAAAATTTTTATACACGTATTCACTCCATTGAAAATTTATCAAGCCATCAATATGAATTTGATAAGAGTAATCTTAACTCAATTATCATTCATTGAGTTAATCATCTATTTCATTGGTGTTGTTTTCACAAGAATATGTGTGAATTTTCTCTAATTGATTTAAACTGAATATCCAATAATATTGAGTTTATTTATATTTTCCAAACATAATTATGTCATTGATATATCCTTTTCCTATGGATATGGTAATTATAATGGAATTCTTCTCACTTTACAGTCCGTTGAGACTTCATTGTTGTTATGCACCAATTCACTGTTATATGGTGTATATACATTAATTTGATGTAGTATATCATGAATACCTTTAGTATCATGATATTATATGGTTTTTATTACCTCATTTATTTTTATTCAGGTCTCTCTGATATGGTTATGTACTCTAACTAAAATATCATTTTAAATGTTTTAAAGATTTAATCATCTAAATCATTCTCATTAATCTCCATGTTTTAAAAATGGTTTTAAGGATTTATTTATATGTAAATGAATGTTTTAAAATTAAAATTTCTTCTAAATGTTTCAAATTGGTATGGGGAACTTTGATTCAAAAATCAATTTTAAATTACTTCCTGATAAATAGTGAGACATTTAAATTTATTCAAGAAAAATGGGATAGTTCTATCAAATTGGTTTACTGATTATTTTCATATATTAATTATCCTACATTATTCATGATTTATATTTATTTATTATAATTAAATATCTTATAT
Organism: Viscum album; assembly: GCA_963277665.1. Lineage (NCBI taxonomy): Eukaryota > Viridiplantae > Streptophyta > Magnoliopsida > Santalales > Viscaceae > Viscum > Viscum album. The sequence continues at coordinate 599,196,928 of OY728123.1, forward strand.
TTTATTGAATGAGTTATGTTTGACTTTTTATGTACTATTTTTATAACATTCATGGTTCGTGGATAAAATATTGACATTTAGTAAGAATATTTTAATACGAATGATTAGATTAAGTTCTAACCATTTCATATGAAGAATGCTTTGGACTTAGTAAGTGACGGATGGATCCCACTATAGCTCCTCGATGCATCGGTAGGTCTCATGAGATAGACTTGTGTATTGGAACTAGGCCATGACTAAATTTTATTTGCAGTCTTGGTACAAGGCCTTGACTATGTGGTTATGATACACGAATTATGCATTCCATCTTTTAGAAATTAGCTATTGATATTAAATTTTATTATTCGACTAGTAGAATATCCCTGGGAATAAGTAAATGGAATTATTTGATTTATATTTTCCATATTATTCTTAATTTTATGTTTAAAAGGATTGTGTTTTAGTCTTATACATTGAATTAAATGTTTGTGCTTATATATGATAGTATCAACAATATTGTTATCCTTATTGAGCATCTGATGTCACCACGTTCTATGTTTTATTTTCCCCAAGATACGACGATGTATATTATAATTAACTTATAAGAATAGGCTACGAGATATGAGTGTGTTCAAAGGGTACACAATGTTGTTTCTATTCCATATAATGATGTAATGTAAATCATATGTATGTATCTAGTACTTACAAGGATATTAAACTAATCAGTCTTTCAATACTTGATCTCTTGTTATCATGACAATGTTAGGTAATAATTCACTGACTCTAGGTAACTATTGTCTAGGCATTATACAATATAAGTCGTCATGTAAGAAAATATATCTATACATGGGTCACATAAGAAAATCCAGTTATGTAAAGTAATTCACCAACAAAAATGGTCTTATATTTTTTATTTCGTCGCTAATTGGGAGCTCATGTAATTGGAAGAATATGGGAATTTGGAATCATGATACACTACATATGATACTTTATTTATTTTTTGGACCATTCTTATGGCTTTATAAAACAATATTCAATTCTGTTTTTTTAAAATAATCTTCATCTAAGATATTGGGAATAATTATATGGTAAAAGAATAATGACATTTAAAGTGTATTTAATTTATGGTAACTATAGATAATAAAAAAATTATTATGGGGTGCATAAAATGGGTTAATATATTACTGATTTGAAGAGTAATATTTCAAATAATTATCAATTTCCTTAATATTTGTTAATTTCAATTAGAATATGCATTCATGATACCCTATTAATATTATTGGATGATTTAGAAGGATAAATCATTTGATTATATGGTTCAATGGCATTACTATGATTCTATGTTTTTAGTGATTGTCCAACAAAAGTATTAATTAGAAAATGACACTATAAAAGATAAATGTAAATTCCATTATTCATGGAGTTTGAATGGTGGATTGATTAATAAAGTCCTTATTTAATCATGGAGGATATAAGTAATTTTCATCCATCAAAAAAATGTGAGAATCATGGAATCATACTCTAGAAGGATAATTATAATTTCAAAATCGGTCATTGAATGGAACTATTGGATTAAATCAGGAAGTGTGTATAACTATTTGATATAAAAATTATCTACCTAGATGAATAATGTTTAAGGGAAACATGAAAGGTAAAATTTCATGCTTGAGAATTAGGAATTAATTTCAATTTAATAGTATAATTTTTTTATCCAGAATATTTATAATATTTATTGAGAGGATATTGTAGGTAACATGTGGAAGAATAATTAAAGGATATGATAAATAATGGTTAATTTAAAAAATGGGTTATGGTTAATTAATATAATTTATGTGTGTGTAAATTTTATATGAAGAACCTCTAGAAATAAGGGTCATGCCAATATTTAATATTTGAATGACTCAAAAAGTGACTATTCAAATGGATACATGTAGTTCATCTCAAATAGGTGGATTTAGATGAAGATATATTATTATACTATAATATATAATTTATCATGTGGAAGGGGGTCATGTGATGATGAGTGGTCCATTGTTATATCTTTTTTAATGAATAATAAAAATGTTATAAGATAATTCCAGTTTGGTATTTTTCCCACCCTGAAAATAGAATATAAAATTATTATAATAAATGGATATATCCTCACACTATGGATACCCTCATATGATATTTAATCACGATATAAAATCCCAGACTCCACATAATCATATAGTCTGATCTAGACCAAAAGAGGGAGACATGAAATTGGGGAACATATTTGACCATCTACCAAGTCATAAAGATGCAATGTGAGGTATCACACTTACTAAAGATAGAACAATAAGTCATAAAAATATAAAATAGACACTCAAGACTATAAAATTACTCTTATGTCACTAGAGATGTGCATTAATGTTGAGAAGTGGAATTTCACCTTCAAATGGAAATCATACCTTCCCTACCCAATTATAATATCCCTTCAACGTGTATTAAATCCCCAACCACATGAAAACATTTTCTTTTAGTGACCCTTGAAGAATACTATAGTGGTGAACCGTGAAGTATATGGATGTCATTATCTTATTTTAACTCTATAAATTTTTCTAATGTGTGAGGTGAATATATTAAAATTAAATAATATTTCAAATGAACCATCCAATAAACTTATAAAAAGGATCCATGATGTGATAGGTAACAACTATATTTCACCATGATTCACCCATCCCTACTTATAGTGACATTGGTTTCAATATGATACATCAGAGTCTAATAGTTGTAACCTTACAAAAAACCTCTATATTTGATTTGATACATTTTTACATATTTGTCCTTTATTAGAGCCTATGTTTTTTAGTGGTGATAACATTAATAGCCTGTAAAATGATATGTTTTTTTATCGGTTTTCAAAAATTGATTTTGGAAAATATTCTATATTTTATTATTTTATAAAAAATGTATAGTTTTGAATTTAAGGCCAAATAATTCCTTGATATGATTCATATGATATGATTGGTATAAGAAAATTATTAATTATTCCACTTCTTTTAATAACTTCCTGATTCTTGAAAACTTCCGTGAAAATTATGTATAGTTGGAGAAAAATATTGAATACACTAAAACTTATAAAAAAAGTGGTCTTGATAAAATAAAATTAATTATATTTAGTGAATATTTCTTATGAAATATTTTTTATGAATTAGAATAATAATAATAATATATATAAAATGATAGTCTCTTCAATCAATGTGGATTAATGTAATTTTTTATTTGAATCGAATCTTGTTTTAAATGTGTATTTAATTTTTATAAATTTATATTGTAATCCTTATTATATTAATAACATGGAAATTAGAAGAAATATGCAAACAACATCATGTTTCCAAAAAAAATAATTTTCTGTTTGTGCATAATATGTTATCCAGGAATTAAATGAAATGATAGATCAGATGGATGTTTTAAAAAAATTAACTATGAATTAATAAAATATTTTTTCATTGATAATAAAATTATGAGGGTTGTAGTTGTAGAGTTGAAGTTCACCATAGAAATTTTCAGAACAAAAATGAAAGAGAAAATTTATTTATATAAAGGAATTTCCCATGAAATATGGATATAAATGGACTTTGAGAAAGAGTTTAAAGAAATATATAATCCGTCAAAACTATTTTTAGAAGAGAGGAGGTGGGATGGAATGGAATCCAATTCTGAATTAAAGAATATATTTTAAAAAATAATAGATAATAATTAGGGTTTCAAATAAAATAGTAATGAATAATAACACATATTTAAGAGAATATGATCCCCATGAGAACATTCTCAATATGTCATAAATTTAAAAAGTAAAACAATTGGAAACAGTTGAATGATATAATTTTGAAATTATAATTTTTGAAAAAATAATACATTCATGAAAAATTTCATACATATAAATTTCAATAAAATTTTGAAATTTTGTAATTCCATTGTGGAAATATGGTAATCACAATGAGTGTTTTTGGAGAGCGCATTTGGTTCAATGGTGAATGAATACATATTTCATAAATATATTAATTAATAGAAAATAGGAAGAGTTATAATTTCATGGGAATATTTTTTATATATTCTAAATGTATACACATTACCTAATATTATAATAGGATTTTATCAAATGAATTTATTGGTAGTTCCATTATTCTGATGTCATTTCTAGGAAGAACATTCTATGAAAAATAATCAAATAAATTGGAAAAAATTCAATACATTTAAGGGAAATGTTAATGTTCAATGAAATATCCTATAAACAAATATCATGTTGTAACCATAACATCCCTCATGGAGAGAATATAAGAAATTATTAAAAAATGAAGTTGGAGTTGGGTGTTAATGTTATTGGATAAAAATATATTTTTTTTTAGAATAGTTAAATATAGATTTATATTTCTAAAAAGACACTAATTACTATTAATGGAGTGTAAAAGAAAAAAGTATACTTTAGTTGTCTTCTTTTTCACACTAGTAAGTAAGAGTAAATTTTATTTAAAAATCCCATTATATAAAGGGGAATACTGTAGAAGGATATAAGTAGAATGAATTAACATAATAGACATGTATATGTGAAATTGCTCACATAATTAACTATAACCAAATATATGGAAGTTTTATAAAATAGAGGAAAACATATGGTATGAAATGTGTATAAGTTGTGTTTAAAATGTGTACACTCTCATGTATTGGTGGATTGTAATGAAAAATAGGTTGGTAAACCATGAAAATAAACTATCCCCAAAACATAGAATTATGGATGTATCCCTCTCTCTTTAACCTTTCTCTATATTATTTTTTTTGTGATATTGGATTTAGTGGGGGATAAGATCCATGGGTAGGTTGTACCAATAATGAAATGATTGATTTATTTGAAGGATTATCCAATGAAGTACAATGATGGAAAAATACTTCAAGAAATATATTTGATTTAAATTTCATTAGAATCACTATGGTGGTAGATGGTTCACTAATAAGAGGAGACTATATTGTAGGAATAACGACTGTAGAGCTATTATTATTAATAAATCATCATAATGAAATTATATTTGAACCCATTCATTCTTAACCAATTAGTCCATGAATAGTGGAAAATATCTATATATATACTGAAATTTCATTAAATATTAAATACCAAATTTAGTTTGGAGTGATTCACGATCAAATAATTGAATCAGGGCTTCCCAACATTTTAGATACATACACAGAAGTCTGTAAAAATAATTATAGGGCATGATTCTTAATGAATGACACTAAATAATTGATAAAAAAATTTATGGGTAATAGAGGAGAATTATTATTTCATTCATATTTTAAATGTAAAAAATTGATGTTGTCATATGAGTTATTTTTTGGATGACATAATATTTCTTGATGTAGAGAAAATAAAAATATTCCAAATGTTGTTCCTCCCTTGATAAAACCATCCCAACATGTGGTATCCAAAGTAACTAAATATATATATAAAGATCATCATATGTGTATTAATAGGACTTTTACCCTCATATGAATGAAATTTGGTACCATGTGAATAACTAGATGATATAATCACATGTAGAAAAACAGAAAATATCCATGGACCATTACCATGGATATTTACTAAATGTCTGTGCCTATAAGGTATATACACATGCGTTATTATCGTGTCTCCTAATGGAATTATTATAGTCTGAAATCAATATATATGGGATCAATTAAATATAGGATAGTGGGTTCATATTTCTATAGGATTTCTGGTCTCTGTGGAATCTAATAAAATATGTGCATCCAATATATTTTTGCAGTCAGTTTGACCTTATTTGCAGAATTGATAAAAAATATGGCCTTTTCATTGAAATAAAACCAAGTATACATGCATATAACACGCCTGAATTATGTTCTTTTCTTTATTAGCTTTTTTTAATTATTATGAAAAATAGTTATTATATATAAAAATGTATAGGTAATGGTCAACCAAAATGACATCCTCTTGAATAAAACATATGGATAAAAGGTAATACATGATGAATCATTCCACTTAAATATTTTTATAGTTCCATTTAATATAATATATGTATTTATGTATCAAATAAAAATCCATAAGAATAAATATATAGGTACAAATATTTGAATGTTATCATTATGTGAGTTAGGGAGAGATAAAACACTACACCCTTGTAGTAATATACTTACAAAATGTGACAATATATTAATTTATATATATATTTTAATTATTTTATACCAATAACAATGAGAACTACTTGTTATGGAAATATGTCTAGGTGAAATTACCAATTCCTATTGGCCTTAGATGTTTATGCCTATAACTACTCTCAGAGATATCTATTGCCACAAGCTCATTATTATAATATATATAAGATTTATCAAGTTAGAATAGGGTGGGAAAATATTTCACAATGTTATTCAATTATAAAAAAAATACTTGGAAAATAGAGTATAACAACATGCCATACCCATGGATATAGCTCTTTATTTCCATAGATTTTGGTTTTTTTGTAGCCACATACATTTGTACTGGTTATAACACATCATGACCTATGACATAAGTGATCTTTACCCATGGATGTTAAAAATTCCTTCCAGCTATATTTCATATAGATATCGATATTGTTGGGAATATTTTTCCTTAACAATAGTACATAATTTATAATGATTTTGATGGTCACAAATACCTTACATTTTTTTCAAATGAAATTTTGTTCAATAAGTGTACATGATTTTTTATTACATTGTAAAGAGTTTCACATTTCAGAAATAATTATGGAAACATTGTTTTCATCCCTATATTATACTAGTAGCAAAAAATTTACGTATGGTATCAAACCTATGTTATGTTAAAATACTTGTCTTTGGATCGAAACATATATGCAACGGAAACCCAATGTTGCATTATGGATTTACGTTTCTTACCCTATGTTCAGGATATTTGAATGTATGGTTCGTCAATGATACATTCAGAATATAATGATGAAAAAAATTCCATAAGGATAATCATACCATCTTTATGAAAATATTTCCTATGCTATGTTTTTAACCCAACGCTATGTGTTCAACCATTCATTGGGTTCTTAACAGTGAGATTTATTGAAGCTGTGTCTTTGATTCGTGATAACATCAATGGTCTAGTTAATTTTAAGGGATGATTCAAGTATCATATTGATCATTTCAAAAAAACTATCTTTATCGGATATTATCAATCCTATTTATATGGGAGGTTACGACAATCATGATTATTTGAATTTCAAATTTTCGTGATAATTTTGCATACTTCCATAGATCTGTAATATCAATGAATGTTGTTGGATATATTTATCTCTAAGTCATTTAATCATAAAAGTATTTAATCAATAATAAATATGTTATTAGATGTTTTATAATATATAATCATTTTTTGTGCTGCGAATATTGACCAACATTGATGAAGAGTGCTACACTTTGGTGACATACTTATACAATGTTCTATGGAAAGATAACTATTATTTTTTGTTGTTATTTACAATCAAAGAGAATTATGAAAAAAGGATCACTTTAGACAGATCAATCTCTTGAATCTTATCTTCTCCAAAGAAGATGATCCATCAACTGTTGATTGTGTGATGCTGCAATTCTCAAGTACAACTTGTCTCATAAAATCTCTATTTGATTTTCATGAGTCTCAACTGCTCGTACTCAGTTGTTGTGTAGAATCAGCTTATCATTATATGTTGTGGATTATAGGTTCTCTATTATAAAACTACAAGGATTTTTTAGTTAGTCTTATAAAGGTTCCAACAGACTGCACTCAGTTGGGTACACATATTCATGTTATAAGAGGACCAAACTAGTTAAATTTATCAAGTTTTTTGAGAGAGTATTTGGTAGAGTGGACTATGGGATTAATATTCCTCAAACCACTATAAAAAACCATATTCTTTAGTTCTATAAATTCAATTCTAATATATAAATATTGAATAAAAATACTGTATATCTGTGTTATTTATAGACGGACCCTAAAATCCTAATTATGAAAGATATTTGAAAAAACACCGTTCACACCCCCCCCCCCCTCTTGTGTGTTCCTTTGTAAATTCCAACATAACAATTGGCAATAGAGGGTATATTTTTTCACAAATCTATATTAAGAAAGAATTATACAGTTATATAAAAATATTAAAATGGATGATCCTAGAAAAAGAATTTCTATCGTCCAGGGTACGTATTTCACTTGTAAAAATTATAAATTAATGGAAATCATGGTTCATCATATATCTAAAAAATAATGGATATAGAGTTTATTCATAATTCATTACCCCATATAAGATTTCTGAGATACCAGAAACATGGGATGTTGAAACTGAAGATGTTTATGATATGAAATAAAAATCTATGAATGATATCATTTGTGGTTGAGGAACACATGAGTTTAATTGAGTTTCACAATGTCAAACTTCTTCTTAAATGTGAAAAAGTAATATAGATTCTTATAAATGAACAGATAATGTATGAATGATGTTGTATGAAACAACAAATATAATTTTTTATACCTTTAGAATGATTTGTGGAGAAATAATTACACAAATGAATAGAAGGATTATAGAAATAGTTACCAATATTACAAATTTAGGTGAGATTATCTGTTAATCAAGTAATTCATTGAATGTACAAATATTAAATCATTCAAAATGAAAGGTTATATCTATTTATATTCTACAATAATCACTTGTTAGACATCTGAAAATTAAATAACTCATTATGGAATTGATTATATATGATGCTAAAATGAAATCATAACCTAAAGAAAAAATAATTTTAGTGACAAAGGAAAATATGAATGTAATGTTAACATAACAGAAGGCATATAGAAAAGTAAATTAAGAAGTCAAAGATGAAAATAACTATGATTCGTCTAATCCTAAAATGGATGTAGCTCAGCTACCTAGAAAATTTAGCATGGTTTATAAAAATAAAAGAGGATTTCTGAAATCCATTATGAAGATGAGAATGATACAAGAGAGTTAAGATGTTATGAATGAAAAAAATAGGTCATTCTAGAAATGATATTACTCAATTGAATGATGAATGAAAAAAAATAATGGTGAAATAATAAAAATAATGATTATGGAAACAAAATAAATAGATGAAAGAATTCTATATAGAGTGTTTCTGAAGACACAAGTAGCTCATAAAAGTCTGATTCAGTAAAGAAATAATCTAATATATAATCTAATATGTTCATTATCGATGAAGTGAAGAAGGTACAAAACTATTCCTCATATAATACAGATTCATATTCAACTAGTTGTAGAAATAATAATATAGATGTATAATATTCTATTTTAGAAGAAAAATATGATTCCTTATTAATAAAGAACTATTCTATGAAGAATATTAATAATTTTCATATTGGAGAAGAAGTATCTATGTTAAAACATCATGAAGAGCTAGTTGAAATGTTTTATTCCTAAAAAAAAAATACTATTAATCATGAAATAAAATTTAATTAATTACAAGATAATTTAGAAACATATAAGAGTTCTTCTCTAGTTTTTACAAGTGGAGAAAATATCATCAAAGAGAATCTTGGAAAAAAAATTCTGAAGAGATAATGATTTTGTTTAGGAAGTAAATGTGAAAAGCAGGAGCTGTTTAAGAATTATATTGTTCAAAATTAAAAAAAATGATACTTTTTATTTATTTGGAAAAAATTTCATGTAAAAAATAATTATTATATACAAAATACTAAAATAAGATGAATTAAAGGGGATTTTTTTTCTAATAGCTTGGTTAAAGCTAATGATACTACTTATGGATAAATAAAGCATGTCTGGATTCCCAAAATCACTAATAGCTAACCCTTATAGCCAAAATAACTTCTTGGTGCCCAAAAAAACAATTGTTCAAATGTTTTTTAGGAAAGATTTCACAAAAAAATGAAATTATATATGATATATGTATAGTGGTTTTTCATGTCATATGACTGAAGATCCATCAAATTTTCATTCCCTGAATTAAATAGCTGGAGACTTTTCCCTTTTGGTGATAATGAAAAATTAAAATTTGTTGGAGTTGGAACAATATAAGATCTAAATACAATATTTATAACCAAATTACATTATATGAAAGGTATAAGGCATAATAAGATAAGTATTTCCCATCCTTTTTATGATGGCTTCAATGATTTTTTCTAAAAATTAATGTTCATTTTTTAGAGATAAGATGCTCATGTTCATAGAACCTAGAAGTTATTATTATTATTTTATCTTATGCATATCATGTGATTATTAAATTATATCAGATTTATATAAAAAAAATATATTTGAAATGCTTTTTAGTGGTGGATATTTATGTTGAACAACCTCCTAGTTTTTAAAATCCTCAAAAACTAGATTCAGTTTTTTAAACATACTAAGGCTCTCTATATCCATAACCATGAACCATGATATTGGTTTGAATGATTATGTTTTTTCTTCAAAAAATAATTTTACTATTGGATTTACATATCTAACCCATTTTAAGAGAACATTTTTTTATATTTTTTTATATGTGTAAATTTATTTTTATGATGTCAGTTTTGGTTATTATAATCAAAATCTTTGTCATGATTTTTCAAAACATATGCAATAAAAATTTAATGTGTATAATAAGAGAAAAAAAATCTCATTTTATGATTTCAGATAAATAATTTTTTTTGGAAATGTTATAAATCAAACTAAAAACATTATTTAATTACTAAAATGTTTGGACTTGAAAAAGACAAGACATATGCCAATCTGTTGTGGACTAGTATAAAACATGATTTGAATAATCATGTTAAAAAAATTTGACAACATGTCATATAGTGGTATTATTAGTAGTTTGTTATATCTAATTACTAGAAGGAAAAACATTTATTATTCAGTATCTTTGTTCTATATTTCAATAAAATCCTTAATAATTCCATCTTAATACTATTAAATGAATTTTTAAATATTTTAATGGAAATTTTTTTCAATATCTTCTTTATCCCCAAAAATATAATTTTAATTTACATTCATATTCAGATGATGTCTTTGGAGGATTTATATTATATAGAGAATTTACCTCAAAATATAATCATTTTTTAGGAAATCCATTAATTTCATGGCCTATTAAGAATCAACACTTTGTTTCCCAGTCAACTGTTGAGAAAAAATATGTATCTTCTGAAAGTTGTTGTGCACACGAATTGTGGATGAAAAAAACTTGTTGTACTTTGGAAAAAAAATTAGTAGTATATCTATTTTATATTATAATAATTTTTCTATTAATATATCAAAAAATAATATATTTAATTTTAAATCTAATAAGATTAATATAAGATATCATTTTCGAAAAGATCATGTTCATAAATAGGATATATCTTTAGAATTTGATAAAACTGAATATCAAGTAGCAGATATTTTTACTCAACAACTTCATAGTGTTAGTTTGGATTTTATTAAAGGGAGTTTGGTATGTTTAATTTTAATTAAAACATTAATTTAATTCCCTTAATTTCAATATATGTAAATTATAAGTAATTTAAATTTTCTAAATTTGTTTTTAATTTAAATATTTTTTGAAAAGGTATTTAATTTATTTTATTTGATTTTTCATTTCATTTTTAATAATTTTAGGAGTTCAGTCCTTCATCAGTTCGAGAAATTGTTGTCCTTCTCTTACATATATTCCTCAATTATAAATGTCTCACTGATCTTACGTAGCCTCTCTCTCTCTACACCAGATTACCAAAATCACAAATCCTTCCAACTGTCCTATTTCTCAACCATTAATGATGGCATTCTAATTTTGATCCATTGATGATGAGCTAGAAAATAGTATGTATGATTTTTGAACTTTACAAAGATTCATGAGAGGTATGGTCATTGATTTTTTATATTTGGATTCCAAAAATTCATCAAATAAGGAAGAAATTCTTTTTCATGGCCAGGTTTATGCCTTTGGGGAAGAAAATATGTCAATGTTCTATGAGAAAGAAAGAAAAGTGTTCTATATAAATTCTATGTTTATTTTTAGTGATAAGGATTACTCAACAATTTCAGAAATTGATGATAAAGATTTTTCAATATCTTCAGTTAAGATGTCAGAGTTACTTCACTGCCTCCAATAGGGGGAGTTTCTGTTCGACATGATAAACATTAGATATTGATGTTATACATCTAATTATATCATGTTTTTTTGGCACAAGGGTTGTCAATAATGTTATTATGAACGATCTAACACCTGATCTCTATGTTATGATGAAATTTATCCATACATGGATTTTTCAAAGGATGGATGATCTAGGGAAGGTTCTATATCCATACATTTTCATCATGATTTAGTTTTTGAAAAGAACAATGTATAACATTAGCTGGTTTATTATTCGATATCCCAGTCATTGTTTTAATGAGGAAGCTAAGCTGGATTTATATTAATATGGAAGGATTATTTATATTCTATTGAAAAGGAATGGAAAAATTGTAAATATGTTTTATGAAAATAACTACCACCACAGAAATACATTGAATGTTGGCACTATAAAAAAGCATGGATTTTTATACAGCAAATCATGAAATAGTTTGCTTCCAATTGGTGTTTAGGAATAATAGATGCTATTTTATTTTTATTAGGGGGAGTAGAGAGTGATCTCTATAGTTGTTTTTGTTCACGAAACAACATAATATTAAGGAACATTTAGGTTAGGGGACACTTTTATCTAGAAAATAAGAAGAAGAATTTCTATTAATGTTCTAGAGGTTGTAGTTGAAGCAGATGTTGTTGATATGGATGTCACTCCACATGGTGCACTAGAAGGAATTGGGTGTGACACCCCAGTAATCATGCATGTTGATAAAGAGGCGTAATGTCAAGAACATCAAAGTAAAGATATCCCAGATTCTAGAACTAATAATGTTCCTTATGTAGATATTTTAGGGGGTATCTTTTTAGGAGAAGATTAGAAGGGTATGGTGAGATGAGTCCGACTATTTTGGGGTCAAAAAGAGTATTTTTATCTCCTAAACCTTTTTATTCTGAAGTTAATTTTCATATAATAAATAATCTACTACTAGATGCTCAAAATTCATTCTTAAGAGAGAAACTATATACAACAAAGAAGAATTTTTCATAATTTAGGGTTGTTTCTATTTCAAGGTTAGAGTATTAATATAAGATGCTTTGTTCAGGGGATTTTGAGGAAAACCTTGCCTCTATTGGATATTTGAGGTAATTGATTTCCAAAATGTCAAGGTAATTTTCTGTGTTAAATGATGTGTCTATCAGAAAGGTAGATTTTGATAATTTCAAGTTTACGATTGAGAGAGAATTTCAGTATCTCTGGGAAAGATCTAGTTCATATTCTCAGCAAACCCTACCATAATTGATATATAAATTTGATGAAATTAATACTATTTTAGATGAGTTTAATGAGTGTCTATACACTATTCAGTTAGATTTAATTCCATTGGGCGTCCTGTTGGAAATCCAAAAGCATCTAGATAGTATGTTTACATCCAATGAATCTTTTCTAGGATGAGTGATTAATTATATTAGAAACAAGTTAACTTCTTTCTTTTAGTACGAGGAATAAATAAATTCTTTTATGAAGAAAAGTTTAGAGGAGATCATAAATGTTTTTCACGACTCTTAGAAGCTATGTTAGAATGGGAAAAAAGATTTCAATAATCATTTCCAAAGACAGTTTCTATCATTGTGGGATCCTAGCAGGGCAGTTCATGACTTTCCTCATTAAGAAGTGATGTCTGTTACTACTGAAACTGAGCTTTAATATCACTCATTTATAAGCTCAAACATATTTTAGATTTCACTTAAATACTTCTAAGAAATTTAAATTTATGTTTTAATTTAATTTAGTGTATTTGATATTTTATTTATCATTATATTAGTTTAATACATTATTTCAAACCTTAGTTTTATTATTCATTATACAATAATTTTAGATTTTAGATTTTTTAAATACAATATTAACTATGGTTCATATCATTTATTAATTTCCACCATATTATTGATATCAAAAAAAGGGGGATAATTGGGAGAAATAATCTATCCTGGTATAATACTTTTCAACCATGACAATTTAATTGAACATTTTGTTTAAAGAAATAATTCTTGTGTAATTGAAACTTTTTTCTATATCTATATATAATTTTATGTCTTAAAAATCCTATAATTTATTTTTCTTTTGTTATGAATTATAATGGGTTTTCTGATCGAATAATGGGGGTTATTTTTGGGCTTATTTTTTCTTCACAATAATCCATAATTTATAATGATTTTGATGATAAAAAAACAAGAGTTTTTTCTCTAATGATGTTTTTTGTTGAGTAAGTGAATAATATTTTATATTCTATTTTAATATACTAAATATACTAAACCTATGATTTTCCCACTAACACGTTCCCCTTGTTCGACTGTCCACACTACAATGCTCCCTAATTAACACGTACTCCCTCAAAATTCATCGAATCCATCAATCTTCGACGACTCCTTCCCGCTTCATCCTTCGTCAGCTGGGAAAGCCCTCGGTGGGTACATGCTTCCTTGCGGTCTACTCCCCCGCATCAGAATCTAAAACTGACTCCGACTCCGACTCTGACTACCCCTCTATCTAAAACATTCTCTGCCTTAGTCTACTCATCTGCATCAGGAATTCATTGATTTCATATCTGTCCCATGAGATCTTATTTTACTCCTTACATTTCACGCTCGTCGTCTCGACCTCATGTGGCAATAGGTTCTAGAGATGGCAGGACTCGACAGTCTCCTCTGTGGAGAGTGGAATCCTTGGGGGCTCTGGTAATTGATTCATCACAACGATCGACAAGGGGCTATATGTGATGGGGAAATGTTAGTGGTATATGGGTGTGGAAGATTTTAGATCCTACATCTAGAGGGCGCATGATGAATTAAGGGAATCGATCTCCACCTTTACCTCCTTTCCCCACTCTTACTCCCTAATTACTTTTCACTTCATCCATGTCCCTTAGTTTATTTTATTCTTCTTCCTACATCTGGAATCGATGATGATGTTTTCTCATTCTGACCCATTCTGCCATTCCAAAGATAGCGTGACTCTACAGTCTCCACTGTGGAGAATGGTGTTCTCCGGGGCTCGGGGAATTGATTCTTGGCAACAAGTGACCAGGGGTTGTACGTGATGGGGAAATGCGAGTGGGGTCTAGGGGAAATGGATTTCAGATCCCACATATGGAGTGTTTTCCAAAGGGCACATGGAAAATGTAGAAAATGGGCCTCCACCATTATCTCATTTCACCACTCTTGATCCCTAATTCTTGTTCACTTCACCCATATCCCTTAATTTACTTTATTCATTCTTCCTACATCCGGCATCATTGCTGTTATTATTTTCATTCTAGTCCATTCATTAATTCTAGGTTTGATTTACATTAATCATATCTCTAATAAAGGATATAAATAACTTTAGTTATAGGGTCCATTTTGTTTAAATGTGTATTAAAATTCTAATAGATGAAGTTGAATTTTTTGATGTCGAAATATCATTTTTATTGGTTGTTTATTTTATTACATTACTTTTTCTCCAGGTGAATGTTTTAGGCTGGCAAAGTGTGAGAGCTTCATACGGTGGTGTTGGGAAAGAAATGATAATAAAAAGATAAGATGAATCACTTTTTAGGAGGTCTTCAATAAGAGGCATTATTTTAGGCCACACCGCCCTTTGGAAAATTAAGATCAGCAAAATCTAAAACCCTCTTTCCCAAAGTTCCTAAAAACCCTACATAACCCTGATTACTTGGAACATTAGGAATAATCCATGAATCCTAAAGCCCTGTAATAAAATGTACAGTATTTATGGATTTAAATCTTTTGATACATATTATTTTTTTATTAATTATCAGTTTAAAGGTATTTGTCTTTTATAGAAGTTCATTTTTTGAATCATAATGGTGTATTTTAACGCAATATGCAAAATTGATTATGTAACCAAGTTTTTGGACAATTTTTCAACATCTACTAAATATAATACTCTTAGGTTTTTCGAACTATCATTGCAGATTATAGCTTCCATGACATGCGTGACCCACTGCACTGGACAACGGAGGAAGTCACACTAACCTACTAATACTTGTATGGTATTCATACCCATTGAATCTTTATATTATTTACATATCTATTTTTTAATTCTTGTATGATGAAAAATGTGTATTACATCATGTAGAGTACACACAACTTATTTGGAATTGTATTCTAGTCATTATTTTGGTGTTGTACATACATATTTATGGAGTAGACATGTTTTTTCCTATCCAATAATTGATAAATTTACATTTCCTATTTTCTATATCTTATTATTAAATTTCCTATATTTGTATTATATTCAATCCCATAATTGTATATTTTATTTCAATGCCATGTTCTAATGATAATTGTTTTTCATACTGTGTAGTGAAGTAATAGGTCATAAGTTACTGAAATACTATGTTTAGAATCGTGTAAAATACTGGAATATTCATTTATAATGGAACTACATCTTTCTAAGGTAAAAATTTGTTATACATTTCAATAATGGAATTGGTCACAAGTTATTTCAATTATCTATTGGGTTATTATATTTTCTCATTTTAAAAAACCCATTTTCCTTGGGGGATCTTCATGCATCAATGCTAGAAGTATGCATTAAATTATTCTTCATGCCACATCTCATCATGCAGGAAATGTGTCTTTAAATTTGAATATCTAACATATCTAGGCACAATTCATTCTTTATATGTACGATGATATGTTTCATGACATGTTCGGTATATTGTACAATCCCAAAGTAGTAAATTTTATTGCAATACCAGTGCATTAATTTTATTTTTATCAAATAATAAGTTTACAGATCAAGCTTCAACAACTCCTTGATGGTGGGTTTCATGTGTATGGATCTCAGAGTGCTCATGATGCATGTATTCAAACATCCAATGCCATCAGAATTCACACTAACCTGTTAATTTGAGATTATTATAAACGGTATTTCTCCCCGCATTGAGATAAAATACTTTTAAATTTCCAATTACATGACTGTTTTGGAAATATAGTTATCTTAATCAGTAACAATTCCATTTGAGTTTCTAGATAGATTATACTCTCTCTGTAGATTCCAGATTTCAGGACATGCATTACCCATGTGTTTTTTTAATATTCGATCGTGTTTCGAAAAAAATCAGACCATTCAAAGCTCACACAGGTATCAGTTTTAGAGAATATATCTACCTAAGGATTACTTGAAAACTACTCATATATATGATAACCTACAACATCTACTTCATGAGGACAACACAATGTTGAGAATTGGTAAGTTCATTAACTTATCTATTTGTTCATTTTGTAGAAGATAAAAACTAATTGTTTTCCATATAATAATTTCCATTATATATTTCTTTTCTCATATATAGGTATTTAAAAAAGGATTTCATAGTAGAAAAACATTTCTTCTACTGTTTTTATAGTGTTTTATATTGCAGACTACATGTATCCGTATGTTTGTATTCTTTTTCCAACATATAAGAACATTATCCCACATCATATCACTTAATTTTTTAATCTGTGTAGGTACTTCTATGAAAACATAGTGTAAAAAACAAAACATTGTTTTTATTATTTGATCATTCTTAAAACACATTTTTTATTTTAGCACATCGGTCTCCATTTATTATTGACTTATATAACAGTTTTCTATACTAAGTTATCAATTCATTCCAATATTTTATCAAAAATTGCTATAAATAAATGAATATTTTGTATTTTAATTTTCTAAAAAAAACTTTCCATTCAATATACGCTTGTATACTATTAAATTACAGTATTCTTTTAAAGCTATGATATGTGTTTCAATTATTTCAATTGCTACATATTCTAGCTTCAAGTCTTTTAACAATATTCTCAATGTAGAAAATTCTGTCACGAGTTTTTTATAATGAGGATGAACTGAAAAATAATTTCCACATATTTTTACACAACATTGCTACCATTTAAACTGTATGGGCGTGTTTTCATTTTGTAGCATATAGGGTGCTTTCTTAACACTATTTAACTTAATTTTTTTATTCTGTATAGCAACATCTATGTAAATATGGTTCATACAACCAAAAAGATCCTTATGTTATCAAACGCACTTTATCATTAGAAAAGACAATGAATGAAAAATATAGGTAAACTGGATGTTATGATAGAGTGTTTTATTTTACGAATTACTTGTATTGGTGTGTTTGTATTCTTTTTCTGGCATATAGGCACATTATTCCACACCATTTCACTTAATTTTTTAATCTGTATATGTTCTTCTATGAATACATGGTGCATGAAACCAAACATAATTATTATTATTTGATCATGGTTCAAATAATTCTTTTCATTTAGCACATCTGTCTCTATTTTTTATTCACTTATATAACTGTAATCTATAATAAATTATTAATTATTTCCAATATTTTTAAAAACAATTTCTAAAAATAAATGTATATTCTATATTTTAATTTTTTTAATCATTCATTTCAATCTACAAGTGTATACTATTAAGTAAAAGTAAACTATTAATGATATGATATGTGTTTTAATGATTTCAATTTCTGCATATTCTAGCATCAAATATTCTAACAATATTTTCTATATAGAAAATTCTATCACATGATTTTGACAATGAGGATGAACTGCCAGATAGTATATACATATGTTGACACAAAAAGGCTACAATATGTCAATATACCAAATTACACAGTATAACAAAGGGAAATGTAAATAAGAAAATTGAAAAAATAGACATAACTGTTATTCTGCAAACATATGGTAAACATATTTTCTCTCTTTTTAATTTGTTTTCATTACTATTTTTTTAATTCCTATTTGCAGTGAAATTATTTTTACATTATGTACAGTAAAAAAACAGTAATTGAAATTTATGTTGCTCCATAGAAAGCATTCATCTGTTTCTTTATCCAGTTATCTATGTGCTCAATCTACATTGCTTGAAGTTTTATACTATAAATAATAACATTGTTGTTCAATCCTATCAATACAATTTCCTGTTTTCAAACTATAAAAACCACCATCTTGGTATGTAATATATAAACACTAGATTAGTCACATTTAGTTGTACACAATGTTTCAATGGTACTTGATTGTAAACCTGTGTAGTGATGACGTAAGTCGCACCCTATCTTCCAATCCTATGTTTGGTGAAATTTGAAAATAATTAACAGTCACTTTAATTAGACTATGATGGTGTTCATTATTAACATGTATCATCTCCTGCTTCAATGATCTATTAAATTGTTTAAAAGTAGAAAATATTGTTCTACTGACATGTGAAAAATAATTGTTTCATTGATATGATGTATTAAATTGAGACATTTATATTACATGTTTTCTACCTAATCATTTTACAGTACCTATTTGTTATATTATGTACAGAAACACCATGTCGTAAATATCTTTTCATTATTGTTTCATGATTCTGTATATTACAAAGAATCCATATTCATATACTATTGAAAATCAATATATTAGACCAGATTTTTAATGTTTTATGACCCCTGTTTTGTTATCCCATGTCAAACATAAAGGATCAAGGGTTAAATTTCATAATTTATCATCTATTGGTTCACTTGAGTTACAAAATTATCATTCTCTATTAGTTATATTTACACCTACATGTAAATTTACATTTGATCACATAACATTTTTCTGATTTCCATGAACATTTATTTGAAATAATTTTGAGTTTACGCATTCAAGCCTCCAACCAATTCACTTAATATCAATAATATATTTCATATATAAATGACCCATGTTTGGTCTTCAAGGTGGATGATGACATCAGCAGCTCATATGCAAGATTGAGCTTCCACGTGACATGCTTGACATTGAGCAATACCTGCTGAAGAATGGGATAAAGCCTGCCACCTACACTACCGAGAGGAGGGACTCTTTCCAGCTCCATGACATTCCAAACTAGCCGAAGCCAAACACGTTTCATATATTTTCCTCTATGTCAGCTTTCATGTTTTAGCATTTCTAATTAAAAAATTGTTTCTACATTATGTTTACTCATGTGAAATTGTTTTCCTATTGTATTACAAGATTTTTTCTCATCAAATTTAATCAATCCCATGAAAAATTCTTTGTTGAGAATTGAAATAGGGACAATATATATGAATACACATTAATGTATTTATTTTATAGAGTTTTGAAATGATCATGTATAGTTCTATTATAGGATATATTGGTATTTTGAATTATTATTTTATATTTTCTCGTTAGTCCATTGCATGTGAGGGCGGTTCATACAGAGAAGAGATGGTGAGAGGTCTTAATAGTTTATGTGAGACATTACCTTTTTATTGGGAAGGATTCTCTAACAACACTCAATAAAGTGTTAATTTATTATTCAATAAAAAAAATTTCTTTTTTTGGGAAGGAAAAAAGCTGGAAAGAATCTCACGTACCTCTTGAAGACAGAATAATACTGTTTTTGGAAGCAGAAAAAAATAACTAGGTTCCTATTTCTATATTGTTTTCAAGGTATTTGATGGTTTCCACCATCCTCTTTAAACTGTTTATGAGAGATTTCCCATTTAATATGAAGGTTTATCTGGATGACATTTACTGTGCTGGTTTCATGTCATATGTTATCCAAGATGTGCATTAGCGGTCACTGTAATGGACATTTCATATACTATTTAGCTAAATATCTCCATGGTTAGTGCACTCCATTACTATTTATGTATTAATGTTGTTTTTATTTAAAAATAACATAACATGTTTTCTTTACACCCACCCAAATGAAAGTCACCGTCTAATTTTACATACATAGATATCATCTTTTTGTTTATCCATTGTAGATATAAGATCTCATATCACTATTGCATTCACTAAATCATGGCTCCAATTTAATAATTGCTGGGACATTATACAGTATGTATGGATGTGGATTGAGGGTTATGTTTCCCAAGGATCATGTTAAATCTTAATGGTAACAAATCATCACTTAGAGTATGGTCTTGGGATAAATTCTCTAGACTGAATAAGGAAATTAGGCTACCTAAGGATGATATTTTGAAAAGACAAAACATTTTTGGTAATCATTACATCCCCTCATCTAAGGATGTTCTTTTACAATATAATATTTGTGAGCTCATTCCTACTAAATAAAAGATTATTCAAAATCCATTATACATATGATAGATCAAATATGGTGATATATGTACATAATTTTCCCACATCATGAACAAGTAGAGAAGGATCCAAAAATAGATCTCTGTCATTATGGTGAAGAAATAGTCTTTTAATGTAGAGAGAAGCATATCTAATGCCCTAGTCAACCAATTTGAATTGTACTTTAACACTGCATGTTTGAGTGAAGACATTTCCTTGAATGATGTGATCACTTATACTATTACTAACATTCATAAAGTGTAATTTTACTATTTAATTACATTTTTATGTTTTTTATGGGCAGGAAAATAGCTGGATAGCATCTCACACACCTGTTGATGATCGAATCATACGGTTGTTGGAAGTAGAAAAAAACATCCACGTTCATGTTTTTACATTTTTCCATTATATTTCATGGTTTCCACCTTCCTCTTTAATGTGTATATGAGACATTTCCCATTTAATGTGCAGGTTTCTCCAAAAGACATTTATTGTGCTTGTTTCAGGTCACTATTATCCATGATGAGATTTAGTGATCTATGTAATGTACATTTCAGAGACTATTTATGTAAATATCTCCATTAATATTTCAGTATTAATGATGTTCTTATTTATATATAACAGAACATGTGTTCTTAACCCCCCCACCCACATGATAGTCACCATCTTATTATCAATAGATAGAAATCTTTTGTTTAATTCTCTATGAGAAGACAGAATGTTCATCATCATGGTAATATTTTCTGAATATTATATTTAAAATATTATCTAAATATTGTTTTGTAATGATTTATGACCCTTGTTTCTTATCCCATGTCAAACATAAAGGATCAAGGAACAAATTTCATCATTTATCACCTATGGGTTCAATTGAGTTGTAAAATTAGTAGGTTCTGTTAGTTATCTTCTAACCTAAATGTATATTTACTTTTCATCACCTAACATTTAGTTTATTTCCATGAACATTTATTTGAAACCATTTTGAGTTTACGCATTCAAGACTCCAACCAATTAACTTATTCAAAAGATGATGTTGTATATCCATATGACACGTGTGTGGTCATCGAGGTGGATGATGAAATCAAGCATCTCATATGTGAGATTAATCTCTCACGTGACATGATTGACATTTAGAGATACCTTATGAAGAATGAGATAAATTATTCTAATAATATAGCCAAGAGGTGTGCCTCTACCCAACTCCATGGCATTCTGAACTTACCGATGTCGAACCTGATTCATATATTTTCTTCTCTATCAACTGGAATGTTTTAGCATTTCTGATCACAAAATTGTTTCTACATTATGTTTGCTAATGTGAAATAGTATTCATGTTGTATTACATGATTTTAGTGCACCATATTTAATCAATCCAATGAAAAATTCATTGTTAATAAGTAAAATAAAAAATACATTTATGAATACACGTTAATGTA
This sequence comes from Viscum album, assembly GCA_963277665.1. Classification (NCBI taxonomy): domain Eukaryota; kingdom Viridiplantae; phylum Streptophyta; class Magnoliopsida; order Santalales; family Viscaceae; genus Viscum; species Viscum album. The sequence continues at coordinate 599,219,514 of OY728123.1, forward strand.
TTTATTTTATAGGGTTCTAATATGATCATGTTCAATTCTATTATAGGATATATTTGTGTTTTGAATTATTATTTTCCAATTTATCGTTGTTTCAGTGCATGCGAAGGGGGTGTATACCAGGATGTGATGGTTCCTACTCTAAAGACCATACCTGCTAATGGACGAGAGTTGACTGGTGGGAACTGTCCAGCTATGGACAGGTTAACTACAACACCTGTTTGGGGTTTTAAACAAAAAAAATCTTAACCCTTTTATTTCCTTTTATTTCGTTTAGTTATTTTACAACTTGTTAATTTTTTTATGTTTTCTGGGAAATAAAAAATCTTGACATCACCTCACGTACCTAATAAAGATCGAATCATATAGCTGTTAGATGCAGAAACTAACATGTTTGTACTTTTTTTAATGTATTTGACTGTTTTCGCCTTCCTCATTAAAGTGTATTCGAGACATTTACCATTTAATGTGCGTCTTTCTCTAAAATACATATAATGTGCAGGTTTCAGGTCACTGTTATCCATAATGTGATTTACTGATCTTTATAATAGTCATTTCAAAGAATATTTAGTTAAATACCTCCATGGTTGGTTCACTCAACTACTATTTTCGTTCCACTTTAGAAAACTAATAAAAAAACTCTTTTTCACATGATATTTATAATAAGTCACTCCATACAATGATTTCTAAATATCAAATTAATGATATGTGTTTTACTATTTTTTTAAATGGTATTCTTCTGGATAAGGTTTCCATGAGGATTAAAGATGGTTCGTGGTGTTTGCATGGTCGGCAGTGGGTGGTCACAAGCAACGGCCACCCGAACGTAGTATGGAAGTGTCCTAAAACAGCCCATTCATTAAATTTTTTATTATTTAAATTTTATTCATAGTTCTCAATTTTATTATTTCAACCACTGTATTATCATTTATTTATCTATCTCTATTTATATTAGTTCCATCATTACATTTATTTTTATTGAAATTCAAAATTAATTTAATTCTTCCTCAAAATTTAGAAATTCATATAATTCTACTCTATCCTTTTTCTCTGTAACCTATTTGAATGGTGTATTCATATTATATGCCCTATTATTCCATTATCATACACCATTACTTTCTATGTAAAATTTATTCAATATAAATGTTTATTCACAACTTTTTTAAATACTAATCTCTTAATAAAAGAAAAACCAGTAATCAAATATGATGTGAAATAGCACGGGCGAGTACTATTGAGTTTATAATTTCAAAAATGATTCTTGAAACCCAATTTTTATCCATATTTTTTTCTATAAGGAAAAAATGTAAGTATGGTAGAAACCCTATATTACGTCAAAATAATTTCATTTTGATCGGTATGCATATGGATCAGACACCCCATGTTGGAGGTTGGATTTATTTTTCTTACCCAAATTTCAAGATATTTGAATTTATGGTTCATCAATGATACATTTGGGATATTATGATGATAAGGTTATATGTTTGGATAATTATCCCTATTTTGTAAAAATGTTCTATATGCTACAAATTTGAACCTACTATATACTTTCGACCCTTCATTGTGTTCTTAATCATGAGTTCTCTCGAAGTCATGTCTTCGATTCGTGATACCCACAATGGTCAATTCATATTTAAGGACAGATTCAAGGATCACTTCGATCTTTTCAATGAACCGAGTTTATCAACGATTATCTTTCTGGTTATTATTATAGGCTAGAACCCTCCTAGTAAATTTAATTTTTAATTTTTGAAATAATTCGGGATATTTCGTTGGATATTTAATATCATTGTGAGAAAGTGGCTATATTTATCTTCAAATAATTTATTCAGAAAAAAAATTCAATCAATAATATATATGTGATTAGCTTCTATATCATATAGAATATTTTTTTGTGTTCTATGATGAACGATGACCCTTGATAAATAGTGCTACACTTTAGTGACATACTTATTCATTGTTCTACTATGCGATCATTGAATTTTATTGGTTTCTATTTACATTCGAATATAATTTTTTAATGAGGATCAATTCATACATTTCTATCTCTAAATGTTTTTCTTTACTATAGAAGAAGATCCATCAACTGTCAATTGTGTGCTGCAGCAATTATGATGTACAACATGTTTCATCAAATCAATCTCTATTTTATATTTATGAGTCTTAACTACTCGTGCACAGTTTTGGTGGAGTATCAACTTCTTGTTCCATGATGTGGATAATAGGTTCTTTGTTATATAACCATAAGTCTTCTATAATTAGTTTTTATGGGTTTCAACTGCCCTCACTCAATTATGAACACATGGTCTTCTGATAAGGGATCAATCTAGTGAAATTTACCAAGATCACAGAGAGAGTATTTGGAAGGGTGGACTAAGATATCATTTTCCCCCAAACCACTATAAAAAGATATATTCTTCATTTCTATTAATCTATGATTCATACTTTTAGCAGTATAAAAACACTGAAAATCAACATTATTTAACGAGGGTGCCTAATATCATAATTTTGATATATATTTGAAAACACAAATTTCTCCCCATCTTGATTATTACATTGTATATTCTAACATAATAGATATTATATATTCAGAAGAATTTCTTTTTTGTGTCTATATATGGGATAATTTCACAAATTTGAATGATCGTGTTTATAGGTCTATGAGAATAGGTGGATCGCCAAGTTGTAAAATTGTATCACTAATTTCTTATTGAAATTATATATCAATTGATTCTTCAAGGGTTATGTTACTCAATAAATTTTTTAAATCCTATGAACCAACTAATTTTTGTGAAACATTTATTGAGGAATCCTCTAGTGAGTGTTCTCATACAACATATGGATTGAGAATATATATTGTATTTATAATGTAATACATTTTACATGTTTTATTTGAATCATTATTCCTACACTGATCTGTGAATTTTATGGCCCAGATTATTGGTATACAATCTTTTTCAAATAATTTATTCACTTTTTTTTGTTTGACTGAAGGAATGTGGTTGTAATGAGAAAATTAACTGAATGCTGAAGGAACTATTAATGATACATCTATTATATAAACTATTAAGTGGGGGTTTAATTTTTATTAATTTATAGACTATATTATATTTTTAATGCGATGAGTATAGTTTTTAAAAAATTAATCAAATACAATTCTAAAATGGGGGGAGTGAGAATGAATATGGAATTTCTAAATATGGTGTATATTTTCCCCATTGAAGAAGACATGAAGAACATTTTAAATGTAATCAAATAGGGGAAAGTGAAGGAAGATAATACATGATAAAATAAAATTATATAAAATGGTGTATAATGATGCAACTATGGTTCTAGGTTATATTATTTAAGGACAATATGAATACGAAATTATACTAATGAATTGTTTAGAAAGTAGATATCAAATTATTATGATTTTATTTACTGAGAATATTTATAATTTTTTATGGGGACTAAATGTGGACAAAACATCTTTTACTTACATTTTATGAAGTATTTGGATAAATATGTTTTTCTAATACTAAAAATATGATGTTGAAAACAGGTTTTCTGGTAGTATAATAATAGTTAGACATGAATTAGCTAGTTTTTAATGTGTCGCTAGATGGTTGTAATCTTGAAGTTAGTTTAACTGTTTATACGTATAATATATCTAGAAAAACTTTCATGTAAAGAAATATTTGATTTATGACATAATATAAATCACTATTTATCTAAAAAAGGATTTGTGGAGCCTATATATAATATATTTCACTAGAAATAATAAAAATACCTATGTACCCACAAATGGGAATTCCCAAATAAGTGAATCCACCACATATGTAAAATAAATTGCGTAGAGTTTATATGAATAAAAATTCTACCAATGAATGAATATATTACTATTTAAATGAAAACATATATTAACATGATTAATATAAGAAAATATTGCTCGGAAATGATTCACACCAACAAATTCATTTTCACAATGGTTTGTTTAAAAATTTGGTACTGTGATTTCATTTTCCAATGTGATGGGATGTGTATATGAGTTCAGATATGTATGATATCTCACATACAAGAATTATTATAACATTGAAATTATACTACATCATTCACCATGTATCAATTTTTGAGACTCTGGATAGGTCCAATAACTAGAGTGACTGGTTAAAATATCTTGGATGATTTTATTTAGTAACATATACATGTAATCAGGTAGAACACCCATTAAATGTATTAATATAGTGAAAATTTTAAAAATAGTGGATTATTGTATCAGTGGAGTGGAAAATGAGATTTATGATTCCCAAACCACTATAAATATCATTTTCACAATCTATTTCTGTTATATTATTAATTTTCTCAAACAATATTTATTAAAGAAAGGATCAAATCTCTCAAATCATAAAGATGGAAGATTTAGGAAAAAAATTAGGTTCTCAATTCACCCCCTCTGGAGTGTTAAGCATTACATTATTTTGGAAAACTGTTAGAATCCTAGAAAGTGACTCTTGGGTTCATAGAAGGAAAATGCTGGATTCCAAAGATCTACTCTAAAATGAATTTTGAGGATTTCAACAAAGAAGGTATGTTAATTGTCATAGATCCATACATTAATGTTTAAAATTATTGTTTTTGGACAGCACATATAACCATTTATATGAAGAATATATGAATGAATGTGTATCTCAAAGTAGTAATCCTAATGAGATTTCTAATCTTGACCATCAAAATTTTATTCTATAGATGAAGCACAGTATAACCAGATTTCCAATTCTATAAATGCTATAATCAATTGATTGATATAATTTTAATTCAACAGAGTTTCCTAATGTCAATTATGACATGAAATATAGATCACTATATTTTTTCATATAATGGTACAAAAATGTAAAGTCTCTTAGTAATGATATATCAATGCTCATATTTTATACATTCAAAATGGTTGAAAGAGAGATCATTACTCAAATAATTGAAAGGATCATAGTTATTCTGATCAAAATTCATTCTCTATGAACACATATCACCGAAAATAATCAATCATGAAATGTTTTCATTGTTTTAAAACTAAAGACGATTAGAATATTCTGTTCTATACGATATTCTACTAAATTCAAATGTTTTCAAATAAAAAATTGCATCATAACTGTAACTCCCCAGGTAAATAAAGAATATGACATTTTCATATTTATCCATATTTGTGAATAAAATATTAATATGACTTTAAAGGGGACGCTATGCTGAATGGGGTACCCAACACACAACAACGAGTTTCTTGGGAATCTTACGTTGCACTCTAATAATAAAATAATATTATTTTAAATGGAAGTTAACATGTAGCCGTTGTATTGGAGAGAATGGATAGAAATAACTAAAATATTATTATATATGTTTTTAAATGTTTTTACATTTATCCAATAAAAGATAAAGGCTTAAAATATGGAAAGAATTCAATTTTAGGCGTATATGCCCTAGTTTTCACTAAAAGTTCACTTATCACCTTTTGATGGTGAACCCTCTTTAAATATAGTTTTGGTCACTCTTATACATTATTTTGGACTAAATAAAGTCCTTCTTTATAATTGGGATATCAAAATTTACTTTGTGCATGTTTTTGTTATTCTTTCGATAAAGTTCATTTTTTATAAATATGTGAAAAATGTTGTATTTTAATTCAAAACCTCTTTTAATCTAATTTATTTATATGATTAGATTATCTTTTTAATTGGTTTTAAAGTGAAAAAATAAAATATTTTTACCATTTTATTCAATGGTGGACTTTGGAATTAATTTCACTTTGAAATTCGACATAAACAAATATCAATATTTTGATATATATTGTTTCTTAAAAACACGCTATTTGTTTTGACAGCGAGAGTTAATTATTAAATTAATTAATTCTACTTATGTTCTTTGAATTAGGTAATATAAACATCATTTTTTAATTCGGAATATCGAATATATCTTAGAGTGAATTTTTGGTAATTTTCTGAAAAACTCCATTTTTTGATGAATAGTGAAACCACTAAGTGGTAATCAAGCAAACTGATTTTTCAGTTAAATGAATGTTTACCACTAATGTGTATTGAATTTTTAAAATCCAACATACATGGTTCTCATTAGTATTTAAAATTTGGTTCAATGGGATGAAAATAAATTTTTTGGTGAATAGTTACTTTTTTTCATTAATCGCGATTTGAGGTAATTAGTGTAATTTAAGGTAAAAATGATATTATAAAAATATGAAAACACCATGACACTTGTCCTACCGCTATTGGATGAGTCATGGACGACCAAGACAACCCATGGGTCGATTTAAGGGACCCTATGGAGCCTCTTGGGTGAGATAATGACTTTAATGCCTTTTTTTAAATAAAGGTGAAAAAGACACTAACATAAATTGTTTTACTAAAACTATTCTTAGAAGGGGTTATACTAATCATATTTCTGCCTATAAATACTATTTGTAAATATAGAAATATTTCCTACATCAGGATACTTTTGTTATAATTTTTAGACATTAAATAAATTAATTTAATTATGACATCATGATGATGCAACGATGACCTCATTAATGAACAGTTTAAATAAAATGAAACAATAATATAAAATATAAGACCTAAACTTTCCAAAAACTATCGGATGGGAATATTTCGAAGCCTTATCAGCTTATCTTCGAAATATATCAATGTGGGACCTTAGAAATTTGAAACACTTTTGAAAATAAAATAATAGTTTCATGATTTCCAAAAGTGCCCCTCCTCTCCTCTTATAAAAGGACCCCACCTCTACCTCATTTCACACACTCATCAAGCCTTTGGATTGGCCATCCCTTGCCCATTTACTCTCTCCACATACCTCTCCGCATCCCAGAGGATTCCCTTTGGGCAGAATCCTTTCAATGGAATCCTTTAGGCTCAAATCAAAAGGAGTTACACTTTTAAAGGTAATTCATTCTCTCATGTTCATTTGTTTTATTTTCCTTCTCCAACCCCCTAAAATCTTTTTATTTACTTCTTTTGTAACAACAAAATTATCTTTAACATACTATGATGATGTTATAAAAATTATTCTAGCTACACTCTCACACAACTACATCAAATGGTTAAAGAACATACGGTTTCCGTGGATGGCGAAATTCTGCCTCCCGAAACGATGATTGTTCAATACACATTTAACACCTTCAAAGGTGGCCATTATGATGTCACTATTTTTATATATGATATATAATATGTTTATTCTTTCCTTAAGCTTCTGTATTTTTCATTTATGGCATACCATTATTGTTTCCATTATGGGTATACACGATATCTTCATTTTAGGAAGTGCGGACTACCGCCCCCTCAATGTGATGTGATTCGTTAATGCCATACATGGGACGTATAAAGGATGGATTTAATGTTATTATATATTATTTTATATTCTAATTATAATATAACTATATATCATTATTATTTCTTTCCATTAAAGTATGATACATAAATGAAAGTAGCGTTCATGGGTACGTACGGCTTACCGTCTCCATGAACGGTGCATTTCATTTCTTATCCCCAAATGTAATGTACTATTATAAGTACATGTATATAATGGATATATATGATGAATGATACATCTAAATTATGAATATAATTCTGGAATTAAAATATACTTACCTCTCATTTAGTTTTAATTCCATTAATATGACAAAGAAATGAAAGTAGCGTTCATGCGTACGTACGGCTTACCGTCTCCATGAACGGTGCATTTCATTTCTTACCTCTAAATGATTATGTAATATTATAAATACATGTATATTCTATACATATATGATATATATTCTATCCAAATCAGGAATGTCATTCTGGATATAAATAACCTTTGACAACATGAACAACATGTAATTGTAAGAAGTCCACTTTCCACTTAAGAACCAAATATCGACAAAACAAACATTATTAACTTAAATGATTACATAATTTTTATAACATGACAATAAGTGATATAAAATGAATAATGAAATAGAAAAAGGTTCTTAATAAAGTTTAAATTAACTCAAGTTTATTATTCAGGACGTTAAAGAATGATCGAGTCAAGTCGGACCCGAGGTAAGGGATCCTACTCCTCTCTTTCTTTTTAAGTACACTCTTTTATGTCATTCTTTCTAAGCTCATATTTCTTATTATTGGGATGTTATTTTATATTACTCTTAATTTAATTTTTATGTTCATATGATGAGAGACCCTATTCTCTCTCATCAATCCATTTTGGATGTTTTGAGTGGCGCCGTTAGGCTGCCGAATTTTCGTAAGAGATCTAACCTCTCTCTTTATCTTTAAGTACTCCCCTTTATGTCACTTTTTTTAAGATCCTCTTTGTTATGATGGGGGATGTTCTTTTATATTCCTCTTTCTGTACATTTTATTGTAATGTTATGAGATACCCTATTTGGTCTCATCAATCCATTTTTGGAAGTTTTAAGTGGCGTCGTTAGGCTGCCGAGTTTTCATAAGGGGTTTTTCATCTCACTTTTATTCCCGTGAGATTTACGCTACATTTGCCACAATTTCCTTTGAGTGGTGTATGTACTAACCATTATTTTACTCTTTGTGTAATATTATTTCATTTATGAGTATTTACATCAATGATTTATTGTCTTTCTTTCACGGGACGTATGTTTCGAAGGATACCCATGTGGGTAAGGGAATCTTTCACCCTCCTCTTTTTAAAAGACTTACTTTGTTATGTCTTTTAATTCACATAATATTATTTTCCGATATTTCTTATATATCCTAATTGATGTGAATTTTATGTCCAAGTGATGAGATACCCTTTTTATCTCTCATCAACTCTTTTTCTGAATTTTGAAGTGACGTCGTTAGGCTGTCTAATTATTGCAAGGGAACTTCTTAACCCAATTTCGATTCTTTGGGATAAACTTGTACACATTGAATATATAGTTCTATGATTATGTGTGAATTTCCTCTGATTTTTTTACACTTAATACCCACTTATATTTCGTGTATTCGTTTGTCACACATAGTTATGTAACTGATTTATCCTTAATCCAAGGATATCGTCTTTGTATGGGACTTCGTCTCAATCTCCTTTCATTGAGGAATATTTTGTTTTATACACAACCTTATTTTATATGGTGTATAAACCCCTTTGACTTTTATGTATATTCAAAAGGAATCATTTTTATACGAAGCGTTTACTAAACGACAAAAGGGAATGTTTTTGTCGTACGTAAGCGGCGACAATGACTTCTCCGTCGTCATGACCGTTATTTGAGTTTCGGCTTCCTCTACAAGACATACCTTCTTTTTAAAATAAAAATAAATACCATGTTTTACTTTTCTTTTATTTTGGTATCGAAAATTGTTTTCATAATGTTTTTATATCAATGTGTTGTATTGATATCTTATGATTGAAAGGTGGGAATGTTATGTTTCCGTTATGCATGTTTTATGTGATATGATTATGTTGATTTTCTTGGAAATTATTTTGAATACGGGTGGTTCCGTGATAAACTAAGGGCGAGTGAGCCCGATATATCTCTCCAATGCATTGGGTAACGCGATGGAGTGAAACGTTAAGGTTTCTCCGAAGAGATTTAGGGAATATACTGTGATGGGTATTCCAAACGTAACCAAGAGGGTTACTCCCTACGTAAGAATGTTATGAATGCCTCAAGTTACCTTTATGTCTTATGATTTCTTTGATTTATTCATGGTTTGATGAGTTATGTTAAAGTACCTATGTTTTATGGGTAAATTATGATTTAATTCTTATGTATATATGAACTCATGTTTCCTTTCCATATTTTTATAACCCTTACTGAGATTTTTATGCTCATCCCAAGTTTTTGAAATGTTTTTCACAGGTCAAGGGAAAGGTACATGATGTGATGATAATATCAAGGATGTTTCAAGAAATAATCCATGTTTTATATTAAATATGTTTCTGTTGATGGGAAGAATGAATATTGTATTTTATATAAACACATTGTTTAAATGTGGAATGTAATGCAAGTTTCATGATCTAATTCTCTAAAACTCTAAACCTGAAAAGATCCTCAATGTGTAATCTTGTAATAACTCAAGATTAAGTAAGGTTTAAGGCTGGGGCCCTATAGTTGGTATCAAAGGTCGGTTTAGATAACTTTAGAGGATAGGGTATTCTCTAAGCATAAGTGACATTACCATAATGGTTAGGATTTTAGAAAGAGTCCTAGTTTTAGATAATGTGAATGAGTAAGTAAATCTTAGTGTTTGCCTTCATCATTAGTACATGATGGTTTTGTTGATATACTCACACTGACATTTCTGTTTTTAGCGAATGGATGGATCGCGCAAGCACCAAAGTGACAATTGGTTTGAAGGAAACTGTGGTGGTTCTCTGATAAGGAGACTCAATGAAATGGGGTATTCAATGAGGAAACTCGTGGTTGTTCTAAACCAACTATCAAGGAGTCATGATCAACCACGTGAACCATGGTATGTTCTATAATGCATCATTTTAGAGATGACCAATCGATGTGGAAGATCAGGTAGTAATTAAAAAGGTAACCATTAGGGTTTATATGATCCTTACTTTTGAGGTAATTATGGGTTATTATATGTTATGATGGAAAATGAAAGGCATGAGATATACTTGAGGTTAAAATATGTTATGTTTATTTTTTATGATTTTATCTCGTTTTGGGAAATGTTTTGAGAATTATATAGTTTTGGAAAAAGGACAACACGCAGACCGTGTGACAACCCGTCGCGTCGGACAATGCTGTAGGAATCGAACCCACAACCAAAGTGCGACTGGTATTTATCGCCTACCACTGGAATACGTGAACTCCCTAGTTAGTTTGACTGATTCTTTCTAGTTAAATGATTTTATGAATTAAGAGTATGTTGATTTTGGGTTATTTATGAAAATTATTAACCTATCATAGAGGATATGTGATTAGGTTAATTACTTATCAATATGATATTTTATGAGCAACTGATGTTGTTTGGAGAAAAATGTTACGATTTAACTTGGAAGACTATGTGACTAAATCCTTCAAATATTTGGGTTTCAATCTTATATTGGTTTACTTTGAAGAAATTTTATTGACAAATTGTTTATCAAATGGTCCTCGTTGAACATTGGGTTTTGTTGGACAAATTTTGGAGGTTAAGAATAGATTTTCTTTTTATAAAGGGTTATCCTTTTCTGGATTATCTGGTCTTGTACTAGCATTTATGGTTTTGGTTTTCTTTAAAGTCTAAAGACATGGTAAGTATATAGTTCTCCTTTGTGGATTCGGTGATTCTCTAAAAGTTGATTATAGTACTCTTAATGTGAACGAGTCTTCCTAAATACTCACCTTTTGGAGAAAATATGAGTGTGTGTAAGGAATCTAATAAAAGTTGAAAGTCAACATGAAAAGTGATTATGTTTCCTTATGAATAAATTCCCCAATAAAAAGTATCTTAAAACAAAAATGTTGTCTATTAACTTTTCCTACTGGGGAATCGAATACCATTTAACCCATCACAAGTTTGTGATTTTCTCATGGTTAACTTTCTCCTAAACATGTTTTCTATCACTCTTCATCAGAACATGACCCTATGTTTTCTCCTCCATGTCCATGTTTTCATACTTGGTATCCTAGTATGGGTTAACTCGGGTGACCTTTGTACTTATCTTTCTTTATTTTAAAGTGATTGTTTTACCGACTCTTCTTCCGATGTGGGACTTTCAAGGTTGTTTCCAAGCCCAATTTTAAAATTGCGAGGACGCAATTCCCAAAAGGGGGGAAGGATGTAACACCACAGGTAAATAAAGAATATGAAATTTTCATATTTATCCATATTTGTGAATAAAATATTAATATAACTTTAAAAGGGACGCTATGCTCGATGGTGTACCCAACACGCAACAACGAGTTTCTTGGGAATCTTACGTTGCACTCTAATAATAAAATAATATTATTTTAAATTGAAGTAAACATGTAGTCGTTGTATTGGAGAGAATGGGTAGAAATAACTAAAATATGATTATATATGTTTTTAAATGTTTTTACATTTATCCTATAAAATATAAAGGCTTAAAATACGGAAAGAATTCAATTTTAGGCGTATATGCCCTAGTTTTCACTAAAGGTTCACTTATCACCTTTTGATGCATAAACCTAATTAAATATAGTTTTGGTTACTCATATACATTCTCTTTGACCATATAAAATCCTTCTTTATAATTGGGACATAAAAATTTACTTTGTGTATGTTTTTGTTATTCTTCCGATAAAGTTCATTTTTTATGAATAAGTGAAAAATGTTGTATTTTAATTAAAAACCTCTTCTAATCTAATTTATTTATATGATTAGATTATATTTTGAATTGGTTTTAAAGTGAAACCATAAAATATTTTTACCATTTTATTTAATGGTGGACTTTGGAATTAATTTCACTTTGAAATTCGACATAAACAAATATCAATCTTTTGATATATATTGTTTCTTAAAAACACGCTATTTGTTTTGACAATGGGAGTTAATTATTAAATTAATTAATTCCAATTATATTCTTTTAATTAGGTAATATAAAGATCATTTTTGAATTCAGAATATCGAATATAGCTTAGAGTGAATTTTTGGTAATTTTCTGAAAAACTCCAATTTTTTATGAACAGTGAAACCACTAAGTGGTAATCAAGCAAACTGATTTTTTAGTTAAATGAAAGTTTACCACTAATGTGTGTTGAATTTTGAAAATCCGACATACATGGTTGTCATTAGTATGTAAAATGTGGTTCAATGGGATGAAAATAGTTTTTTGGTGAATAGTAACTTTTTTTCATTAATCGCGATTAGAGGTAATTAGTGTAATTTAAGGTAAAAATGATATTATAAAAATATGAAAACACCATGACACTTGTCCTACCCCTATTGGATGAGTCATGGCCGACCAAGACAACCCATGGGTCGATTTAAGGGACCCTATGGAGCTTCTTGGGTGAGATAATGACTTTAATGCCTTTTTTTAAATAAAGGTGAAAATGACACTAACATAAATTGTTTTACTAAAACAATTTTTAGAAGGGGTTATACTAATCATATTTTTTTCTATAAATATTATTTGGAAAGATAAAAAGATTTCCTACATCAGGAGATTTTTGTTATAATTTTTAGAAATTAAATAAATTAATTTAATTATGACATCATGATGATGCAACGATGACCTCATTAATGAAAAGTTTAAATAAAATGAAACGATAATATAAAATCTAAGACCTAAACTTGTCCAAAAACTATTGGATGGGAATATTTATAAGCCTTATCATCTTATATTCGAAATATATCAATGTGGGACCTTAGAAATTCGAAACACTTTTTAAAATAAAATAATAGTTTCATGATTTCCAAAAGTGCCCATCCTCTCCTATTATAAAAGGCCCCCACCTCTACCTCATTTCACACACTCCTCAAGCCTTTTTCTCGGCCATACCCTGCCCATTTACTCTCTCCACATCCCTCTCCTAATCCTAGAGGATTCCCTTTGGGAAGAATCATTTCAAATGAAGCCTTTAGGCTCAAATCAAAAGGAGTTACACTTTTAAAGGTAATTCATTCTCTCATGTTCATTTGTTTTATTTTTCTTCTCCAACCTCATAAACTATATTTATTTACTTAATTTGTAAAAACACCAGTATATTCAATATAATAGGATGTTGTTATAAGATTTATTCGAGCTAAACTCTCACACAACTACATCAAATGGTTAAAGAACATACGGTTTCCGTGGATGGCGAAATTCTGCCTCCCAAAACGATGATTGTTCAATACACATTTAACACCTTCAAAGGTGGCCATTATGATGTCACTATTTTTATATATGATATATAATATGTTTATTATTTCCTTAATCTTCTGTATTTTTCATTTATGGCATACCATTATTGTTTCCATTATGGGTATACACGATATCTTCATTTTAGGAAGTGCGGACTACCGCCCCCTCAAAGTGATGTGATTCGTTAATGCCATTCGTGGGACGTATAAAGGATGGATTTAATGTTATTATATATGATTTTATACTGGAATTATAATATACCTATATATAATTATTATTTATTTCCATTAAAGTATGAGATAGAAATGAAAGTAGCGTTCATGCGTATGTACGGCTTACCGTCTCTATGAAAGGTGCATTTCATTTCTTATCCCCAAATGTAATGTACTATTATAAGTACATGTATATAATGGATATATATGATGAATGATACATCTAAATTATGAATATAATTCTGGAATTAAAATATACATACCTCTAATTCAGTTTTAATTCCATTAATATGACAAAGAAATGAAAGTAGCGTTCATGCGTACGTACGGCTTACCGTCTCCATGAACGGTGCATTTCATTTCTTACCTCTAAATGATTATGCAATATTATAAATACTTGTATATGCTGGATATATATCTTATATATGCTATCCAAATCAGGAATGTCATTCTGGATATAAATAACCTTTGACCACACGAACAACATGTAATTGTAAGAAGTCCACTTTCTACTTAAGAACCAAATATCGAAAAAACAAACATTATTAACTTAAATGATTACATAATATTTATAACATGAAAATAAGTGATCTAAAAGGAATAATGAATTATAAAAAGTTTCTTAATAAAGTGGAAATTAACTCAAGTTTATTATTCAGGACGTTAACAAATGATCGAGTCAAGTTGGACCCGAGGTAAGGGATTCTACTCCTCTCTTTCTTTTTAAGTACACTCTTTTATGTCATTCCTTATAAGCTCATCTTTATTGTTATTGGGATGATATTTTATATTAGTATTACTGTAATTTTTATGTTCATATGATGAGAGACCCTATTCTCTCTCATCAATCCATTTTGGAAGTTTTGAGTGGCACCGTTAGGCTGCCGAATTTTCATAAGAGATCTAACCTCTCTCTTTATCTTTAAGTACTCCCCTTTATGTCACTTTTTTTAAGGTCGTCTTTGTTATGATGTGGGATGTTCTTTTATATTCCTCTTTTTGTACATTTTATTTTAATGTTATGAGATACCCTATTTGATCTCATCAATCCATTTTTGGATGTTTAAAGTGGCACCGTTAGGCTGCCGAATTTTCGTAAGGGATTTTCATCTCACTTTTATTCCCGTGAGATTTACGCTACATTTGCCACAATTTCCTTTGAGTGGTGTATGTACTGACCATTATTTTACTCATTGTGTAATATTATTTCATTTATTAGTATTTACATCAATGATGTATTGTCCTTCTTTCACGAGGTGTATGTTTTGAAGGATACCCATGTCGGTAAGGGAATCTTTCACCCTCCTCTTTTTAAAAGACTTATTTTGTTATGTTATTTAATTCACATTATATTATTTTGGGATATGTTCCTATATATCATTCTTGATGTGAATTTTATGTCCAAGTGATGAGATACCCTTTTTATCTCTCATCAACTCTTTTTCTGAATTTTGATGTGACATCGTTAGGCTGTCTAATTATTGCAACGGAACTTCTTAACCCAATTTAGATTCTTTGGGATAAACTTGTACACCTTGAATATGTAGTTCTATGATTATGTGTGAATTTACTCTGATTGTTTTACACTTAATACCCACTTATATTTCGTGTATTTGTTTGTCACACATAGTTATGTAACTGATTTATACTTAATCGAAGGATATCGTCTTTGTATGGGACTTCGTCTCAATCTCCTTTCATTGAGGCATATTTTGTTTTATACACAACCTTCTTTTATATAGTGTATAAACCCCTTTGACTTTTACGTTTATTCAAAAGGAATCTTTTTTATACGAAGCGTTTACTAAATGACAAAAGGAAATGTTTTTGTCGTACGTATGCGGCGACAACGACATCTCCGCCGTCGTGACCGTTATTTGAGTTTCGGCTTCCTCTACAAGCCATACCTTCTTTTTAAAGGAAAAATAAATACCATGTTTTACTTTTCTATTATTTTGGTATCGAAAATGGTTTTCATAATGTTTTTATATCAATTTGTTGTATTTATATCTTGTGATTGAAAGGTGGGAATGTTATGTTTCCTTTATGCATGTTTTATGTGATATGATTATGTTGAGATTCCTGGGCATTATTATGAAAACAGGTGGTTCTGTGATAAACTAAGGGCGGGTGAACCCGATATAGCTCTCCAATGCATTGGGTAATGCGAAGGAGTGAAACGTTAAGGTTTATCCGAAGAGATTTAGGGAATATACTATGATGGGTATTCCAAACGTAACCAAGAGGGTTACTCCCTACGTAAGAATGTTATGAATGCCTAAAGTTACCTTTATGTCTTATGATTTCTTTGATTTATTCATGGTTTGATGAGGTATGTTAAAGTGCCTATGTTTTATGGGTAAATTATGATTTCATTGTTATGTATATATGAACTCATGTTTCATTTCCATATTTTTATAACCCTCACTGAGCTTTTTATGCTCATCCCAAGTTTTTGAAATGTTTTTCACAGGTTAAGGGAAAGGTACATGATGTGATGATAGTGTCAAGGATGTGTCAAGAAAGAATCCGTGTTTTATTTTAAATATGTTTCCGTTGTTGGGAAGAATTAATATTGTCTTTTATGTAACCACTTTGTTTAAATGTGGAATGTAATGCAAATTTCATGATCTAATTCTCTAAAACTCTAAACCTGAAAAGACTCTCAATGTGTAATCTTGTAATAACTCAAGATTAAGTAAGGTTAAGGCTGGGGCCTTATAATAACTCTCATGATATATGAATCTAAAATGTAAAAAGGAGATAGAGAGCATATTACGGTCAACAAGGAAATTTCATGAATTTTTCTTCTTATTTTTATGATAGAAAGAACTAATGCATGAATATCTATAAAAATGAAAAGATGAAGAATAATTATGAATGTATAGTTCAAATGTTGCGATTTTTAATATTTCTCAAAAGAATAAGGATTTACACAACAATAGAATAATATTTAGATGAACATTGAACAATCACATGAAAAATCATCAAAAAATTAAAAGGTAAAGATGATATTAATGCAAGTAGTTATGACATATTAAGACTGATATTAAATATATTTTGGATGGAAAATATAATGAAAATAAATAATTCAAAAAGGATGACTATGAGAATAAATCGATGAAATATTTGAAATCCATCGTTAATGATTATAAATAGTAAACAAAGTACATATCATTAGAATAAAAATACAACGTTGTGAAACTAAAGGAAAAAATAATTGTTTTGGATCATTTGAATGAGGTACATTAATATTACTAATTAAATAATAATGATGAATCATAAAATGAAACAAATACTACGACAGATTAAACGAATAATATAATATGTTGAAAAAAATATATGAACACTTAACAAAAAACAATTTCCTCGTTAATTATTATAATAATTTTTTATAAAATTGGAAGAGCCCAATAAAAATATTTTACACTCAAAAAATTAATTTTAAAATTCTAATGCCTCAAATACAGAATAACACAAAATAATAAAGAACTTATAGAAGTAAGTTCAATACTATAATGATTTTTCATGTGTCTTTATAGAAGTAGAATATTATCTAAATGCAATTCCGGATCAAAAGAAATTTACAAAAGAAATTTTTTAATATTATGTCACAGTGAAAAGCCTAAATTATATAAAACTATTTTCTCATAATTTTAAATACTAAATTTAATCAAATTTTTCATTTATCATTATGGTGATAATTAATATTATAATAATTTATATTATTTAAAAAAACCTAATTATGTGGAATAAAAATTTATATTCTCTAAAATTAATTTTTGAAATGAACTATTAATAATTGTGGAAACAAAAAAAATATGGATACATAGATCTCGTCTAGATAACATGTATGGACCGAATAGAGTTTGTGTACCAAAAAAATAAATTTTTTTATTTTTCATTTTAGGTAACATACCAAATAACCATAACCAAAAAATGGTTAAGTGTGTTACCATGATATATGGGTGCCGATTTGTCATCTTTTCTCTCACTATCTACTATTAATAGAGGGTGTGTCACATTTTGAAAAAATAGAAAAGGAAAAATAGATGGAATTATATCTGTTGTAATTCCTCAGCCTCTTCTAATAGACAATGTTCTTTACATTTAACTTATGAATAACACCACAATAATTATCCCTCAATGTTGTCATTATGGATATTTTACTGATTTTTATAACAATACATATTCATTTTCCAGTGATAAACTTCTCATGTTTAGAAAAATAAGAACGAATAATGTTTCCAAAATATATATTATTAATTTTTGTATACAAATTTTTAATTCTTTGGATAATTAAATTGTTGAATCATTGATTTGATATATATTTATTCAATATTAAAATGTTCATTCTTTGATAATGTTGTCCAAAAATAATTTTATTTCAAACATTCCTCGGATTATGCTGGAAAAAAAGATGATATGTGATACATGTTAAATGAAATTAAACAGAGGTTATATTTAAACCAATTAATTATTTTTTTACATCCCTTCCACTAGAATTTATTGATATGTTTTTATTCAGACCAAATAGAATAGAATGTCCAGCTAGAAATTCTTTTTTTTTTGTGATTTTTGATGAATTTTTAAGATATACATGGGTTTACTTCTTAGGAATGAAGTGTGATGTTTATTGTGTTTTTATTAATTTATATAAGATTAGAAAGGATAAATAGGATTATAAAATCATGACATTAAGAAGTGGTCATGGAGCTGAATTTCATAATCATGTATTTAAAATTAGTTCTCGTAGGAAGTAATTAGACATAAATTTATTTCCAATATGACACCTCAATGGAATGGATATATTAAAACTAGGAATAAGACATTATAATAAATTTCTCATACTATGTTTTGTGAATATAAAATTCCCCATTCTTTCTATCTAAAGAATATAAAATAAGAATTCTCTTTGATTAAAGTAGTTATAATAATACCTATATAAATGAAAAAATCCTATGAGTTATGGAACAACTGAAAACCTATCGTTGCATAATTGAATATACATGGGTAAAATCTATATATCATGAAGACCAGTTATAATCATTGTAATTTAAATTCAAATTATGATGAATGTAACTTAATAGTATACCCTACAACTTCCAAAACCTATAGATTTTTTCCCAAAATTTCATGGAATTTTGATGATTCAACTCATATAATGTTGGATAATGTGATCCTTTTGATCAAAAACTGATTCAAACTATTGATCAATGTAATTTAATAAATTATATTAGACATGATTTTTTTTATAAAATAACAATGATGATTATTTAGAAATTTTTTAATTTAAACAAAATCTAGAATGGATTGGTACTAGTGAACCATAAATTGGGTTTCCAAGAATATCATGAAATCATTAATACCATCATCTAAAAATAGTTATAGGAAACCTAGAATAAGGATAAAGTACTAAAATAAACATAGTAAATATATTTTAACCCTCTTCCTTCTTGTTGTATCTACAAACTAAATCTATTGATGATTATTTTTTAGTATAAAATTTTATCTTGTCTATGTTATAATATTTAAATTAATTCAAAATAAACAATGTTTGGGAATTAGTTTCAGAGCATCTTATAATCCATTAATTTGAAAAATTATTATTTTTTAAATAATAAATATGATCACATTAAAATAACAAGAAATAATGCTACATTAGATTCCAAAGTATACAATCATGAAGATGGAATAGATTGTAAAGAAACATTTTATACAGTAGCTTTGTTAGAAGATATTAGAATCCTTCTAGAAAATTGATCTTATATAAATTCTAAATTATTTCATATTGATGTTAAATCTACTTTTCAAAATGGAGTTTAATGGAGGACGTTTATGTAATACATACTGATTGTTTTTAATACCCTCATTTTAAAATGTAATTTTTAACCATAAAAAATATATGTGGATTAAACAATGATCAAGTGAATTGTATAAATTATTATTTTATTTTATTTTTATAATATTTTTTTCTTTAAGGAATGATAAATCCAACACTATTTTAGAAAACTAAATCCTAACAAGTACTATTAATTAAAAAATCCATAGATGATGTTTTTTAACAAAACATCAAAAATTATACAATTATTTTTTCAATCATATCCATATAAGAAATAGAGATGGGTAAGATGTGAGAGCTAAACTAATTTTTTAGTATATAAAATCTATCAACAATATTTTGGAAATATTTAAAACCAATGAAAAAAACTTACTTCAGTTACTTAAGATATTTAGCCTTTAAAAGAGTAACACATACACAACTTCCATGAGCTCCAATATTAAACTTGATATGGATATGGCTGAAAATATGTAATGACTCTGACATTCTAAATGTATTTGACCAATAAATGTATTTATATATATTGTATTATTATATCTATAAAAAATAAATAGAAACAATAACATTTTACTTCAATAATAAATATCAATAAAATAGATAGATATAAAACAAATTAAATAGTGAAACATTACTACTCAAAAAAGCATATAATATAGAATATCTAAAATGGGAAAATAAGGATTATTGGAATATTCCCAAATTATCACCTATAATGAAAATGCTATAGAAATTAAACAAAATATTAGTAAAATAGTCATTATACTAATGAAAATATAACCGTATGGAGAAATTATATTTAATTTTAAGAAATATAGTGGACTTATATTTATAGGGTATAAAGGGAAATGTGATCATTGGGATTCAACCATTATATGACCATTAATCAATATGACTGATGGTTAATAATACCATTGTTCATTATTATCACTCTATAATATATCCAATCCTTTGGGGGATGTAGTTTCAATGACGTTATCCCATGACCAATCCCAATACAAGCTACAACAAGTAAAGAATTAAATAAATCAACCATGTAATAATTTCATGTTAATGTATATTACCACATAGACAATGTTAGCCGAGAAACCCCCTAAAACCAGGAAAATCAAAGAACTCACCCTTAGTAATTATAATGTTGTAGAGAGGGGTTATATCTCTTCAACATAGTTTTATAATGTGTAAAAAAAATTTATAAATGTTATATTTATTCCAACATTTCGTATTATGAGTATTTTTTATAAAATATAATATATATTTAATTGATATGATATAGATAATTTGATTTTTGGATAAAAATAAAAAATAATTTTATTTTTATAGGAAAAATATACACATTAAATAATAAAACATGGAAATGTGAATAATAATTTTAATATAAATATGTTGTTCAAATATATTATTTTATCTTTTAAATGATACAAATAATTATAATCTCCTAGGTAATTTCTTATGAAAGTCAAAATAAATTCTATTTCATAAAAACTACTATTTTTAAATAAATAAGGATGCTCATATTTAATAAAAAAATTATAATATTCATAAAAATATTTTGATATAATAAATTTCATATTTAAAATCCATATGTCAAAATTTGGCCCGGGTAAAGTTTGAAGAATTTTCTAAATTAATTTAATTTTTCTATGAGTAGTCAAAATATAGTTTTGGGTTTTTGGAATTTTTAATAAATTTATATATATTTCATAATGATTTAATAAAAAATTAAACATAATACATGACATTAAATATGATATTTTGTTAATGATAAGAATTTTATTTGTTTATAACCAATTTCCAAAATCTATAAGTGACTTTCCAAATTATAGAATTGAAAGATTGATATTTAAAACATTACAATTTAAAAAAATTACATTTCCATCCCAAAATCAGTAATAAATAATTATTCCTGGTTTTAGGGGGATAAAATAAATTAAAATACTTACCAAATATCCATCACCATGATAAATAACCAAGGGTGAGAAAATATGTTTTAAATTTACACAACCTATCATTTTTAGTCCTGTATTTTGAAATTATTAAAACAAATCCTCCTCTTTTTTCTATAAATACCCCGCATTTCACTTTTTCCATTCACTATAAATATATATTGCATGATAGTATGGGGTTTTTTCCTCCCATGGCGTTCCCTAATTCGCCAGAGGTCCCAATACTTATGAATTAGTAGGTACTCTTCATGGCAAGGTAATTCCCCATTATTTATCATCAATATAAAAACATATTTTTGTATATGTATTGTAATTGTTTTTGAAACACTCTATTATAAAAATTTGTATCATACCATTAATGGAAAATTATATTTTATCAATATGAGAAACATTTCCCCTATAATTTAACCCTTTTCTAAACCATGTTTTATACACCTAATTCTTCAAAATTAACGCCAAAAGTTACCTCTATTACATGAGAAACAATATTTTCCTTTTTATTTAATAATCCAAACATATTTTATCAAGAATTTTTTTTCAATTAGATTTAAAAATAAATTTTTTATATAGGTATTTATATATATGGATTCTACATTTACATTCATTGTTTAAAATGAAATAATGAAAAAAAAATTAAGAAATTTTGTATTGCCAGATTTTGATATGGAAGACATAATTTATTCTCTTTGTGTTATTAAAGAAATTATTTATTATGATTTATATGAATCATAGGAAAAAAAATATACGAATGTTTCATCCTAATATCAACCAAATTCATTTTATAATGAATTTAATCTTTAGATATGACATGTTTAATGATTTCGTAGTGAATAAACTTTGTAATTTTTCTTTTACGACACATGGGTTATAATACTTGTTATGTTCTTATGGATGTCTCATTTATATTTTGTGGTTAAATTTCCATTTTATATTATTGTTATTATTGTATATCTTGTTCATTATTATTTGTTATTCCTAATGGTCTCATTTATATGTTTCATGGTCACATTATTTTTTATTCATTGTTTATTCCTTAACTATGATTTATGCTCACCCATTTCCTTTGATGTGTGTCCCCATGATATTTGATGCAGTAAAAGTAACATAGGGTAAACCATGAAGATGTCATTAATGAGTATTTAGAAGGATATTTTATTTTTTATTATATTATGTTCCTATTTTACAAGAAACTATAGTTTAAAATAACCACATTTTGTTCCATGTAATGAAATGTTATGTAATAATAATGTGTGATGAAATAATTTTTATCAATTGAGGAACTAGTTATTTTTAGATGTCATTACATGAAAAACTAAGTAAAAAAAATTGGAACACTTATATATATTAGAAAAAATCATAGAATTTTGCAAGATATTAATTTTTTTTCAATAGAATACATCCATATGAAGATACATCAAGTGGATGTGGCTCTTGGACACATGTACCTTTGGGTAGAACCTATATAAAAATCTTTTTAATATACTCAAATGGGAATTAATACATGACCAGGAACCTTATTGTACACTAGGATAGACACACACACATTAGTGATATGTTTAGTTAATAAAAATATTTTTATAAACCATTACAAATTTTATATAAAAAGTTTAATTATTACATGATGAAATTAATAAATTTGATATGAATGATGTTTGAAGGCAAAAAATACCTTTAGAATTATAAAACATATAAAATTAACATTTTTCTAACTGACATTTTCTTCTTTTAGATTTTTTTTAAAATAACATGAATCATGTAAATTATGATATAAATTAATGATGTACTGAAGACATTCCAATATGTGGAGAATGGGAAGACTTAATGTGGATTATGAATCAATTAATTCGAGTTATGAAAAATTACTTCAATCATGTTGAGAGGTCAGATTAATCATTAAGTGAACAAAATTATAGTGTGCCCCTCATTCTTCCATGAAGACCTTATTTCAGTGGATCTATATACCCATTTATTTCTAAATAAGGGATAATATATATAGAAAATATCTTTTCTGAACTATACTGATCAGATTAAGAGGAACCTAGGATTTTATTATACTATTTTAAAGGTTAATATAATAATTCATGGACACCGACTAAAAACAAACATCCAAGAAAAGAGGGAGATTCCATGGAGTGGGAAGAGTTCATCGTAATTTTGTCAATACATATTTTTCATTTTCGAAGAGAAAAAAGGAAGAAGTAATTCCTAGTGGTCATGAAATAGGGAAGTGAATCAGTCCGATGATATGAGAAGAAAATTATTACACTTCGTTGATACACATCACGATTTATTATGGGTATGATGGAAAATATTGAAAAATTATTATATTTATTGAGACACTATATTTAAAGGAATAAAAATATTAATATTATGAATTCTATTTGGAGCATGCCTATATTGCTAGGATGGTCAAATTTGTGTGTTTAGAGATGCATTGGTCATATTTTGGGAATGGAAATAAGAGTGAAATGGATAAGAAATAAGGGAAAATTTAAATCATATATGAGTATGAAAGAATGTTCAGTATCCCACTTGAATAAGATGATGGAATGGAAATTCTGGGAAATGATTTCATGGGTGTGGATGGTGCTACATGTTTTGAAGGGATGCCTATATAGATCTATACAATCCTGGTAAGGTTAATACACAACATCTCTATAATAAAAACTATGTTAATATGATGCAATTCGATCCCAATGTTCAATGAAACTAGTGTGGAGATCTTGTGGTATTTTCCAATAAATTTCCAAATCAGAAGATAATGTAGGTAATCTATCATCATCCTTACCGTAGGTCAAAAAAGAATGTTCAGGCATTTTATTTCATGACAGTTGATGGCTAGGCATGAAATGATGTGGTGGTGGGTACACCCATTATTCTATTTGAGCTACAAAGTACATTGATTATATTTCTATATGTTCTATTATGTCATCCATGATTGAATTTAATATCTAATCAATAACTAAACTTATAAAAGAATATTTATCAGTCAAGAATCATGGTCAGATTATCCTATAATAATTAGCATATACGAACTATTCTGTTATTTTTTCAATTAAAATGTCATTAAAAATATAACACTCATTCCTATGATAAAATTACACATTATATACAGGGTGTCCTTGTTTTTATTGTGTATTTCTATGTTCAACAACAAAAGATAGGACATTTCCATAGTATTAAATGTTAAACATACATTTATTTTTAAAGGAGAGATATCTCGACCAGAGATTTTTCTACAATCACTTCCCATTTACTTCATTGTAGATATTATTGGTCAATATGTATAAGGAATAAGTATAAAGGCAAAGAATTCCCCCTTCTATTCAAGAATATATTGACATATTTCTTGATTATTTACGTAGACCTACCCCATAAATAGGGGTAGAATTATCCCGTGTACTGATGGATGGATCCAAGGAAATATCAATAAACCTATATTGGATAGAAAATATCGATTTATATGAATTCATGAAAAATAATTAATATATTTTGGAAATGAGAATTTTCTAATCAAGTGTGTATCCTTAGGGAGTACATGTTCTCTTTGTAAAGATGGATGGACCAATGCGGAAACAAATTGATCATAGATAACTTTTAGGGATCACGTTGATGACTAAAAACCCTCTCCCAATGATGGACTGTTTATATTAACAGTGTTATGCATCTCAATTTTACTCAATAAATTAATTCTAATCTAGGTATCATAAATATATAATCAATAAATAAAATATTACAATCGATTCCTTCTGAACAAGATATGACCATGATGGGATTGTTTTTATGTAATTCTACATAACTTAATATTCGTCTAAATTTATGGATTTATGTAACAGTGTCTTTAAATACTACCATGATAAATTACTAGATGTTTTCCTGGTGATATTCTGATAAGATCAAATAGTCAATATGAGCATAAGAAATATCTAAGTGTTATATTGAAAACAATGAGTTGGGAGAATATTTTCACGAAATCACACAAATTTGAGTTACGGTTACATCAATATGGAATACTGGGGAACATTGGAATTAATGAAGTTATGTAAATAGATATTGTAAAGAAAAATGTTGTAGAAGAGTGGCCTCATCCTATAATAGTAACATAGATTAATAGTTTCATTAGTGAAGAAAGATATTATAAGAGGATTATAAAGTAGTTTTCTAGAATTTATAATCCCTTAACCATGTTAACTCAAAACCGAGCTAGGTTCATCTCCATAAAGAGTGGAAATGAATTTTCTAGGAACTAAGTAAGTGATTTTATATAAATCCTGTTTTAACAGTACCATCTGATTGAGAAGTAATCATTATTTATTGTAATGAATTTATGCATGGTATTGGATGTTTCCTCCAAGAAAATATAATAGTGTTTCTTATGCATATTAATAGTTAAATATTGATGACAAATTTTATCCTACACATGATCTGGAATTTGTATGAGTTATTATTTCTCTAAAATTTTGGAGCCCCTATCATTATGGTGATAAATGTGATATGTACACATACCACAAATCTCTGATATACATTTTCATGAAAATTGAGTTAAACATTAGAAAGAGGTGATGTTTGGATCTTCTTAAATACTCTTACATTTCAATTCAAAATCCCCTAGAATGAGAAAAAGATTTTGATGATTAAATAACATGGAAAGACCCTATTGTACTAGAAATTATGAGGATTCAAGGAGAAACATTGATCAATGACAATAATAAATAGAAAAAAGTAATTTTAAGGGAAGGTGGATCATTAAACATATCTAAAATTATTTCATAACCATTATTAAAATATAATATCAAAAAATATGAAAAAATGATCATTTTTTTAAAACAAATTGAGGCTATGGAGAATGGGATGTTTTTTGTGATCAGTGTTGATCAAGAAGGTGTTTGGAAATTTAATACAAGGCAATGTGTGCCATAAATTATTGATATAAATATAGATATGATTGATGAATATCATAGCTCTATAGTGTCTACAAATCCTAGAATCATTGAATTGTATAGGGAAAATCATGATAATTAGTGGTACGATAATTATAAATATGATATTTTTGACTACACAATATGGTTCATATTGTGATAGCAAGTGAAGTAATATAGACAAAATCCTAAAGGGGTATTGTAACCACTAACAATACCATCATGGAAGTTGTAAAATATCACAATGAACATTTAAAATTTCATCCTAAGAATATCAAAATGAAAAAATGTGATATTGGTTATAGTGAAACGACTCAACAAGACCACAAAAATTACATTTTTATTCAAGAATATATCATTCTTGACCAATATTCCTTGATATACATTAAATAATTGTAGTGATTTGGTTACATGGGCTGACACTTTCTATAATTTTTATTCTTTGTAAATGGTTCACATAAAAATTTTATAGAAGTCTTCAAGCATATATAAATAATAAATTGAATTTTATTATGTTATATCACCCCCAAACTGATGCAATATAATAAAAGACAATTCATAAAATTGAATACATGATTAGTATATGCTCAATAGAATTTAATGGGGGATGGGATCAACACCTCTAATTAATTGTGGTCTTATACAAAAAAATATTTCACTAGATATTTCAAATACCAAAATATGAACCTCTATATTGGATGTGATATATAACTCATACATGTTGGGATGATGTTTGGTGGGTGGAGGATACATGATCCTGATATTTTCCTAGATATGATATAAAAGATTCATGTCGTCAAAAAAAATATAATGGCTACTAAAAGTCGATAAATGATCTATTATGATAACCATTGACGAACCTGTAAAGTTTTTTATTGTGGAAAATTTCTCCTTTCGATATAACCCTGGAGGGAGACATTTTCTTTTCCATGAAATTAAATCTTATACCAATGTAAATTAGACCATATGAAATCCTCGATTATATAAGAGAATACTCCTATAATATATTACATGCACCGAATGTATCTCAATTTTATTAGGTATTATTGGTATCTCTATTGATAATTACAAACCCAATGAATCACATGGTATGTGCCAGGTGGTCATTCAACTACATCATGAAAACTCATAATAGGATTCATCATTAGAGATCATTGACTATAGAGACATGGCTCAACACAATAAGCCAAGACACATTGTAAAATTTTTGTAGAAGGACCATAAATATGTAGAATTTACATGTGGACCATAAGAATCAATGATACAAAAATACCCTCACTTTTTATAAACTGAGGGATTGAGTAGGGATTTTGGGGTTGAAATTTCTCAAGGGGAAGAATGTAATGACCTAGACATTTTAAATGATATTTGATTCCTGATTAAATTTTTTAAAATATTATAAAATATTATACACATACAAAAAAAATATAATCTATAATTTTTTTATAAAATTAGATATGATAATTAAATTAATCATATATTAAAATGATTAACCTAAGAAACAATACAATGGAAAATGAATAATAATAAAAAATATAAAATTTAAAATAAGGATAAATTGAATCTTCTAGAATCATCACCCCACTGTTGACACTATAGACATGAAACAAAATATTACTAAATAAATGAACATATTAATGAAAATATATGCTTTGATTGAAATTAATTTGAAATTTATATGAAAGGATGAAGTAGTATTTATTGGGTATAAATGGAAATTTTCTCATTGGGATTCAATCGTTATATGACCATTTTCTAATATAACTTTTGGAAACAATACTTTTGTTCGATAGTTTCACCATTATTGTTATTGCATATAAGTAGTAATGAAAATGAATCATTAGAACATAAATGGGAATAAATTGCCTCAACAAATAGAGTCACGCCATTTGAATCCCATTTGTCCGAACATGGTATGGAGGTAGCGCCACTTGGGTTATCCCATTGCTAATTGAAAAATGTGATTCAACATGTGAAGTCTAAACAAAATCACATGTGGGAAAAGATCATGATAATGAATATTACCACTCATTCGATGTTAGATGTTCTACCCATTAAATTATGATGATACCACACCTCACCCTTACTATATATTCTAGTTTAATAAGTGTATTTTTTTTATATTACATAGTTATATAAAGTGGTAATCTATTATATGTAATATTGGGTTTGCCGATAAATACACATGGATCCCCCAAATGTTATCTTGGGAAAATCTGTGACTTCCCATTCCTTAGTTCTTCCTAATAATTATACCCACTTCTCAGATTCCTCCTCCAACCCAAAATATTCTCAACCAATCCCTTATTATAATCCCTTCACTGCAGGCGGTGTACCCATATATACATCCACACCATACCTCTCTATTTAGCCCATTCAAATCCTCCTTCCCACTCCTAACACAACCTCCACCTTTAAGACCTCATTGAGATCTCCATAACCTAATCTCCCATACTCCATCAGTTCCCTCCAACCATCCCCATATTGATATATTTTGTTATATGATACACCAAGATAATCATGTGAAATATACAAAACCAGATTACGTAGTGGTATACACAATTCTATGCATGGATTCTGTTACAAAAACA
This sequence comes from Viscum album, assembly GCA_963277665.1. Taxonomy (NCBI): domain Eukaryota; kingdom Viridiplantae; phylum Streptophyta; class Magnoliopsida; order Santalales; family Viscaceae; genus Viscum; species Viscum album. Next base: position 599,248,812 of record OY728123.1, read on the forward strand.
TTCATGTTCGTTTGATATTATTAATATAATTCAAGACTGAGTATAGCTGAAAAACTAAACATTTTTATGTTACCATATGACCTAGTCATTATAATTGATTCTATGAAAAATATTTACTTTCATCTAAAAACTATTTAAATTAAAATAAGTGAAATTAACAAATAATACAATCACTCTTATTGGATTTTATTAATTAAATATATGTTCAATATATGTAATATAGTGTTTAAAATTCATCTTATATGTGTTATAGATGTGATATAAGAACAAATTCATTTTTTCTAATAAAATAAGTAACTTTCAAAAAAATGTCACTCTATAACCTCATGATGGAACACCGATATTAAATATAGTTTTTGACACTTTTATATTTTATATTTAACAATATAGGCTTTTTTTGGAAGTATGATATAAAATGTTATTTTGGTTGATTTTTTGATAATTTTCTAATCATATACGTGTTTTGATGAATAGTTAAAATACACTATTTTTTAATTGAATAAAATATTACCATTTAAATATTTTATATAGTTAATTAAAATTATTGAATGGTTTTATGGTATAAAAATATTGTATTTTTATCAGTCAATATAATGTATTTCACAATAATAAAATTTACATTGAATTATGATGTAAAAACATTTCGATCTTTTTGCATTGTTTTATCATTTAATGTCGACCCATAACACATTTGGAACAGAATTGACTCATATAATGAACTATTTTCTATGAACATGATATTATATTTTTAAAATAAATGAAATTGACATTATATCACCCACTTATCTTTTATATGTAGAATAACTCAATTATTGTGATAAATATGAGATAACACTGATAATAAATAGTCTACAACAATATAATGAAATTTGATACATCAGTGTAATTTACATAAATACTTTATAGATTAAATGATTACCTTAAATTCATAAACCATGTTGATGTAGAAATTATTTAATTAATGGAAAATCAATAAAATAATTGTAATTGTAATTATAATAATCATTAAAAAACAAAAAAACAAGAAAAAATAATTTTGGTAGAGTATATGTCGACCATAATACTCTAAGGGAATACTAATGGACTATTTGGAGCAATATGGAAATTATTATTACACTTATAATAGGTTATTAAAATTGATGTTAATGTTATCACATTTATGTTTTAATATGTTGATCTTTTTAAAGGATTGATTTTATAGAATATATATTCGACTATAAGTATTCCCCAAAAATATTGTACAATTATATTCATTATAGTATTTTATTTTCACTTTTTATTCTAAAAAGAAGTGTATTAAATAATTACACAAAACAGATGTTTCAGTTACTTTTCAATGGGAAATATCAAATAAATGTATTTAAAAGTACTAAAAAATATATAATTTTAGTTAATTAATATGCCCAATTAATTTTATAGATTCCCTAGAACCTATAGTGATATAATAAAATATATTTTTAAGGATAAAATCTTATCTTGGTATTTTTAAAATCCATGCAATAAACATTTTCAAAATTAATAGAATTGATATTTTTTCAAAATAATTTTTTTAAATTATTAAAAAATCATAATAATTGTTTAATAATATAAAATAATATTGATATGGTATATAAAACACTTATTTTTTTATTTATGTTCTAATTGACAAAAAATGAGTTAAAATACTTTAATTTAATATTAATACATTGTTTAACTTAGTTAAACTTTAAATAGAATAACATGGGGTAAATTAAAATGATAAGGTTTATATTTACATGAAAACAAGTCTAAAATTTATTAGTTTATAATATAACAACCATATAACATAAAATATTTTAAATATGACATTTTTTATCTTTTATTATGTGATTTTATTTTATTATTAATTAATATATTTTGGGGATTCCAAATGTGCCCCTCGCCTCAATTAAAAAGGGAACCACATATTTCACCTCATATATTCACATTGATCCTTCATGATAGCCTACAACTAAACCATTTCCCTTATAAAAATATATAGTGACATTCTAGATTTTTTGGTCATCTCAAAAGAGAATCTCTAGTGCCTTTGAGATGAGATTTAGAGAGAGTGCATCAAAGAAGAGTAAATCTCCTCAACTGATTCCTTCAAATTATTTTTTCTTCTAATTCCTCTTCATGATATGATTATATAATAAAGAAATAAATCCTGTGTAAATTCTATTATGAGATGTTATTATAGTTATGGAACAACTATATTAAACCTTCCATCCATCATACAAAAAAATATATCACCACATGTTTGTACGTACGACATACTATCTCTACGTAATGGTATAATCTATTTTTCTCCACCATATTAAATGGAAGGATATAATTATTGAAATAATATATATATTATTATTATTATGTAATACAGATTCTAAAAAAAATATGTATCATCCACTTCCATACCATTTCACAATTATGGGAAGCATATCATCACTCATGTGTTCGTACACCCTACCGTCTCTATGAAGAGATGAGATTAATTCTACATGATCTTAATTAAATAATGATTATATAAAATAATTGAATAAAAAATTATGATATATATGACACTAATATTAATTATGTAAATGATATAACTATAACTTATGAATATGAACATATCCAACAAATCATGTGTATGAAAATAAATATGTGAATAACCATTGGATGATTAATAGTGTTACCCACAAAACAAATAATAATATGATCATATATGATGACAATGATTATGTATTATGTCAATTACCACATTTAAATCATTATACAGGACGTTTAGATATATACAAATGATAGTGGACCTATGATAGGGGATTATTTTGGTTACTTTTATTTCTGTGGGACATATGCCTTATTCACATCTAATTTATATTGACTTGTCGTTATGATGCCCTTGAATGTGTTTATGATTAACATTATGAGGGGTATGATACTTCCATATCAATCTAATTTCTTATTTTTATTATTTATTTGATTAGACTGGTTATAAATTGGTAAGGGAAAATTTTGAAATCCCATTTTAAACCAAGATTTATTATACGTATATATTTACTTCTGTATATTTATCATCTATTCGCAAGTTTTATACATTTGTATTATAAAATATTAATTATTTTAATCTAATATTTTTAATGGAAATTTTACCTATCAGAAATGTTTCTTGAAACAGTATGAATGGAATCATTTTTTTTTTTGATATGAGGAACTTTGGGATTTCCGTAAAAAGTAATAGAAGAATGTTTTATTTTATCGTATAAGAAGGATTGATTGTTATTCATTCATAAAGCCTTATTTATAGGAAAATCCTTTATAATATATAATTATTACATTACAAAAAATATTTTCATTTTAAAATTTCATGGTTTTATGAGAAAATATGGTTTTTCATGAAGATGATGTTATATTTTCCCCAAGAATTAATTTCAAGTGTTTTATCAAAATTATTTTCCATCTAATATAAAATTATTTAAGTGGGGTTAAATTTCTATGCCAATTATTAGAATGGTATTATTGTGTTTACAATGGAATTATATTTATGTAATCCATTTGTTTTATATGATTTATTTTATGATGTAATTATGTTAATGAAACCCATTTTTATTAATTGGGTTATGCAATGACGAATGGTTTCCATTTTTGTGGAACATGTAAAAATTATTTACTTATGAGATGGGTGGTACCTATATATCCCTAAAATGCATTGATTAATGTTTTATATATCATGAGATAGATATGAATGTAATTTAAAGTAAATATATTTCATTAATTAATCATTCAAATAGCATGTAAATATGGTTTTGAAATATAGGGAAGGAATGGAATGTAAACCCGGTTTAGTAATGGACTCTGTTTATTATGATGGTCATGCAAATGAGCCTTGGCTAATATAAAAATTAAATTTTATGATTATGTGTTCTCCAAAATTGTTTGTTTTCTGCCAATGTTATTTTATTATGATTCTTATTACTATATAATTTCATCCTTATGAATTATTTATTTAATGAATCATGATTACTATATTTTATATATATGGAATGACTTTCAATATATATGTTCATGTTTTTTCATTCATATGTTTATTTTTGGTTTTATATTCTCCATATTTACCTTTAGTAAGCATTTTACCTCACCATTTCAATGTGTTTTCTTGTCCCAAGAATATAGAGGAATTTTTTATATACGAAAACTAAAGGGGAAGACAATTTAGAGTTATGATGAAGAACATTCACTAAGTTCACAAAATAAGATATTAGTTTCCAAAGACACTAAAATATTATTGTATTTGGGTGTTTTTTTGGTTCTTTTATTTTTTATTCAGAATATGTAATTTAATGCCTATGTAATTCCAGAATAAGGTCTCTAACTATGGTATCATAGTGATGGTTTAGTTATCATTTGGATGATAGGATGAGAAAACCTTTTGTGAGATCCTTAAGGATAGTTTTATGTTATGTCTATGGATTTCCTAAAGATAATTCTAATTATAGGTTGTATTTATATAAAAATTTTTAGATCATGTATTGAAAATTATTTCATGTAGGATGTTATAGATATAATTTATGTTCCCTTGATTAAGTGTTTTTTCAAGTTTGATTATTTTCACTCAAATTTTTCATTTTTGTGTTTTTGAAAATTTCTGGAAAACTAGGGTTACATATTAATGGGACATATGATGTATAATTGAATGATTTTCCTCATGATGAATAATCTCAACTTGGGTGAGTTTCCTAACCCACATATTATGAGAAATATGGAGTTTCACAATGATCAAAAAGAAAAGAAATTTCAATTTTCCAAATGTAAATAATGTCGGAAGAGGAATAGAGGAATATGATTCAGTGGTACTATAATATTTTTTGGGTATAATAATGAATGACACAAATATATTAAATTCATAAGAAAATGCACATTTATCACAAATAAAAAGGATAGTGTTATTTATAACACATCGTTGAAGGATAATTTTTTTTACATGTGGAATGTATGGGAATTATGAAAATTTATTACCAAGGGGAAAATATCATAAATAGAGTAAGAATGGTTTTATGGGTGTAATTTATAGTTAATATTATGATGATACTATGATCGACATTTGAGATGAAAGAAGTGTTAAGGAATAAAATGATGAATCATTGTCAATGGTTTAGAAAGATAGTGGAATGATTGAATGTTTATAAGTACTAATTTTGTATAAGTAATGTTATGGTATTATTCAATAAATAAGCCACTAATTATTATTACACTTTTGTTTTTTCATAGTAATTTGAAATTGTTTGATGAATAGTAATGGTAACCTTTAAAAGTTATTGGGTGTAATAAGTTGAAAAATACGTGATTATGGGAACGATAACCCTTAATATGTTAATGTTGTTGAGATAATGATATATTGGTTATGAATAAGTATAATGGATGGTAATGATATCCTTATAAACAATAAAGGATTTGTTCTAAAGTGTTTTGTGCTATCATGGATGATGTTTACTTCTTTTTGGAGGTAAGTATATGGAATAATGCTTGTTTAAATATGGATGTATGTTAATTCATGTTATTATCTAGAGAATACACGATGAAGGTGTTCAAATGTTTAGAATGTGAAAACAAGATATTAATTTGGATATATGGGAGATAAATGTTATGAATATTTAGTTCACCAGTTTATAATGTTTTTGATTTTGAGATTTTGAAAGGATAAAAAGGTAACCAATTTATAGAAATTATAGGATAAAACACAAATGATATTTATTATATTAATATATTATCTAACAATATGTGTAAATATATATATTTGAAAACTTTTGATATACTTTTTTTGTGATGTAGAAAGTGGGAATGAACTGTTATTCAACATACAGATATCATGATCTTCAAAGGCTTCAGGAATGATAAATTCAACTACATATGATTGAATAAATGATGAAGTAGAAATTAATCATGGAACATATAGTGGGTGATATTATACTTAGTCTTGTAATTATTTATTCTAATTATTCACTTTTATGGAATGGATCATAAAATAAAATATGTTACCCAAGTTCATTTATTTCAAATGAATCAAATGGCCCCTTAAATCATCACAGGTTTATGATTTCTAATTGTTAACATTCCCATAAATATGTTCTCTATCACTCCCTATTATAACAATATCGTCATATTTTTCTTCCATATAGATGATTTTTATTCCCACCTGTTTCCTTATATGAGAAAACATAGTTTAGAGTTAAATTTTTTAATCATTATTTTGTTAACATTTCTTTTTTTAATTATATTTCATTAATCTTTTATACGATTTGGGTTTCTACGAAAGAAAATTTCAATTACTAATAATTTTACAACCACCATAGAATTTCAAGGGTCAAATACATTTAATGTTGGGTAGAATTTATTTTTTATATAATTGTATGTGATAGATTTTTTTAATATTTCATTGATGTCTTTTATTGTACACCACAACCAGATAAAAAATCTTAACATGACACTCCAAAATATCTTATGATATATGAAACATAATTCATGGATTTTGTTACACAAAATTTCATGTTTTTTTATATAATTTATTTCATGGATGTCTTATAATAAATGGAAAACTAAACATTATTATGTTATCTTATAACCTAAGCGCAGGTATGAACAATATTTACGTTTTTTGAAAAACTAATTAAATGAAAATAAATATTTTATAAAATAATGAAATCAATATTGATCAATTTTATTATTTAAATATATGTCTATTACATTTAATATTATCATGAAAATTCATATTATATTATTTCTAAACATGATATATGAGAAAAATAAATTTTTCTTATAAAAGAATTGGTTTTTTTTAAAAAAATTGTTTTTCTGGATTTTGATGATACAACTATATTAAATCCAATTTTTAATCTTTTATATATTATATATTACATCTTAATAAAGTTATGTGGAAGAGAGATATAAAAATTTACTTTAGAATAATATTTTATATTTTTCTGATAACAGTCTCGTGTTGATGAATAGTAAAAATACATTAAATTTAAATTGAAAACAACTTTTATTCATTGAATGATTTTATATTTATATATTATAATATTTAATGGTTTAAAATAAAAAAAATAATTTATTTTTTTTCAATATAATGTTGTCTCTAATAATTAATGTCAAATTTAATTTTTATGTAAAAACAATTCATTCTTTTGCAATGTCTAACTTTTAAAAACACATTTTTCATTCAAAATATTGGTATAATATTAATTTAATTACTTCAACTAATTTGTTACATGTCTTGAAAAATGGAATCTGTATTTTGAATTGGTAGAGCCAAAATATTTAAATAGGTTCATTTTATTATTTTCAAATTTTAGGAATCGAAACATTAGAAATTTGGATTTATAATAGTTAATGTTATATCTGGTTTTCTTGGGTAACAAATAATATAATAAGGACATTAAAATTACCCTAAAATATACCAATATCCTATTGGATGAATAAAATTAGACCCTTTACCCATAATGATTAGAATTTACACATTTAATGGACTCTTGATCATGAAATTGATATATATATATATATATATATAATTAAAATTATTATAAATCTAATAGATAAAAGGGAGACATGTTGTCGCATTCTTTCTTAACATAAATTCATATAAAATGATGCTGTAGAAATTATTTGATTATTTTAAAATTAATAAATTAATTTTTTTAAAAATTATAATTACCATTAAAATACCAGAAACGTTGAAAAAATTTTATTTATTGACCATAACAATTCATGGTAATATTTATTAATCATTCGGATACATATATAAAATAATATGACATTTATAATATTTTATTTAATGTGATGTTAAAGATATGACATTAATGTTTTATTAAGTATAACCGTTTTAATAATGGATTGTTCAACTTATATATTTGACTCTATGTATTCCTCAAAAATATAGTATATTTAAATTCATCATAGTATATTAATTTTAAATTTTATTCTATAAATATGTGTATTAAAAATATTCAAAAAAGTGATGTTGTAATTATTTTATTAAGGGAAATATAAAATGAATGTTCCTAATGATATTAAAATATATATAATTTTAGCTAATTAATAATTCCAAAGAATTTAATAGATGAAAAAGACCAGTTAGTGATATAATAAAATATTTGTCTCGATGAAAACATCATATCATGGAATTTTTAAAAAACCATGATATTAATAGTGGACAAATTGACACTATTGATATTTTGTCAGAATAATTTTTTATAATTTTTTTTAAAAATCATAATAATTTTTTTTAAAATATAAAACAATTTTCATTCGGTATATAATGTTCATTATTTTTAATTTATGGTCTTATTGATATCAAATAAGTAAAATTAAATTATTTTCATATTGATGTATTTGTTACCTTAGTTAATATCCAAGTAGAATAACTAATGGTTAATTAAAATGATAAGGATTAAATTTATAAGAAAAATTCCTAATATTTAATAATTGTATATAATAAAACATTATCCCATAAAATATTATCAAATATTAATTGTTTGTGGTTTTTTATGTGCTTTGAATTTATTAAAAATTTAAATTTTTTGAGATTCTGAATGTGCCCCTCATCTCAATTATAAAAGGGAATCTCTTCTCTCATTGATTCACGTCACATTGAGAATTTAATATCTTCCATAAATTGATCATTTCATTTCTGAAACATTATAGTTATATTCTAGAATAATATTCTACTCAAAATACAATATCTAGTGCCTTTGTGATGATATTTAGAGGAACCACGTCGAATAATAGGTAATATCCTCTCTCAATTCTATCATATAATTTCATATTCTAATTCCACTTATTTATTTTTTTCCATTATAAATAAATAAATCTAATTTAAATTATATTATAGGATTTTATTATAGTTATAGAACACAATATTCTATCTTCAATCCATCATACAAAAAAAACACCACATGTGCGTACATACATCTTACTGTCTCCACATTGTGGTGTAATATGTTTTCCAGCACCATCTTACATGGATGGATATAATGCTGTAAATAATATCTATATATTATTATTATGACATGATATTTATTTTGGAACAATATATATAACATCTACATCCCTTCCATTTCACAATTATGGGAATGATATCAGCTCTCGTGCGTAGGTATGACCAACCGTCTCCAAGATGTGATGCGATTTATTCTACATGATCATCATAAAAACATGATTATATAAATTTATTTAATGAATAAATATGATATATATTATACTAATATTATTATTTAAATGGTATAACTGTAACCTAAGAATAATAACTTGTCAAAAAAATCATGCGTAAGAAAATAAAGATGTTAATAATATAAGGATGAGTAATAGTGTTACAAGAAAAAAATGATAATATGATCATATATGAAGAGTATGACACATAAATTAAGTCAATTACATAATTTAATTCATTATTCATGATGTTTGGATACAAAAAAAATCATGGATGACCTTAGGAAATGGATTATTTTTCCTCACATTTATTTCTGTGGGGAATATTCCTTATAGACCACATATTTATTTTGAGTTTTGTTTATGGATACCATGAATGTTTTTATTATTCTTATTATAATGGTTATTAAATTTAAATATTCATATATTTTTTAGTTATTCAACCAATTTAATTATAAATTGGTAAGGGATAATTTCAAAATCTTATTTTTATACAAGATTGTTTATAAGTATTTACTGAGATATTTTGCTTCCATGTCCATGTTTTATACATTTTTATTATAAAATATTCATTATATTATTATTATTATTTTTAATTTCTACATTACCCATTTGTGATATTTTATGAAATGGTATGAAAACAATCTTTTATCTTTTTTATATGAGGTAATTTTAACTTTCCAACAATAGTATTGGAAGAATTTTTTCTTTTAACATATAAGAAAAAAGGGTATTTTAATGCATTAATAAATCATTATTTCCATTACTATTACATTAGAATATTTAAAATGTATTTTCAATGAAATTATTTTCTCTTAAAATTTCATGGAATGGTGAGAAAAGAAATTTTTTTTAATGAAGCAAGAATATTTTCCTCAAAAATTAATTTCAAGTGTTTTATCAAATTTATTTTCCATATAATATAACATTTTAGTAGGTTTATATTTATGTCAATATTATTAATATGAATTGATTGTGATAATGAAGTAATCCTTTTTATGAAATATATTTTTTTATATGGATTATGTTATTATGTAATGATGTTTATGAAACACATTTTTATTTATTGGGTTATTCAATGATGAATTATTTATGTTTTTGTGAAATAAGTATGAATAATTAAATAATGTGATGGATGGGACCTATATCACCCTTTAATGTGTTGGGTAATGATTTATATATCATGAGATAGACATGACTGAAATAGAATGTAATTACGGTTCAATATTATCTAAATAGAATGGAATTTAAATATGGTTTAGTAATATAGTTATGGAACAACATGTAAGCCCAGTTCATAATGGACACTATCAAATATATTGGTCTTGGCAGTGATCCTTGGAAAATATAGATATAATTTTCAATGATTATGTATTTTATATAGTTCCATGTTTTATGCCAAGGCTATTTTATCTTGGTTCGTGTTCCTTTAGGATTTATTCCTAATGAAAGATTTATATTATGAATCGTGACTTTGATATTTAGTTTTACATGGTATAATTTTAAAAATATATGTTCATGTTTTTACATTCTTATATTTATGTTTTTTGATATGTTTTATGTTTACAGTTATTGGGAATTTGATCTCACTACTCTCATATTTTTTATCTTACATAGTATATAAAGAATTTTTTTAGATAGGAACATTAAAAGGGAATATCATTACGTTATATTTTGAAGAAATTTCCGATTGTTAGATGAATCTATTCCCAGTTTCCAAAGAAACTATACTAATACAGTTTTTGGGTGTCTGTTTTTGTCACATATTAAGTATTCCTCAAATGTAATGTAATGTATGTGTACATAATGCATAGGGTCGCTATATTTTTAATAACCACATGAAGCCATGTATTTTTTACCATTTGAACTCCTCTGGTTATTTTTAATCACATTATTATATATTTATTACAATGTTGTGTTTTCCATTTTTCTCCACATTTGATTTTAATTTTTTTCTTAAAATCTTATATATGTATCTCATCTCATGGGCTTTTTCTGTCTTCATTAACTCATCAAATATAAATAAATTTGTTCCTATTTATATGTGGAGTGATTTATGAATTAGGTGAAATTAATTTCAATTTCTACACTGCTTTGAAATGGTTAGTTCGTTATAATTATTAAATAATGTATGTTATTTGATCCCTCATTATTGAAACACATTTATTTTTCATGATGTAAAAATTATTTCCTATTATATTTTATGATTTTTATAGTTTAACTTCACCCCATATCATATTATTACTATTATTTTAGGTGTTTCATACAATTTCAATGAAAATTTTTGTGAAATCTAAATTACAATGGAGATTCTCAATGCAGTTAAAAAATACACAACTCATTCCTGGTTGTAAATTTATGAATTATTGAATTATATATATAACAATTATAATTTAATATTTATTTAAAAATAATTTATTCATTTATTTCATTAATAAAATATAATTTGATAATATTTAATCAATTTATTCAAATTAAAATAATAATCTTAGGTTGAAATGGGAATAATGATATATAATAAAAAGTGGATATGGACATTAACTAACTTTCTATTATAAAATCTTCACTTAAATGGTATGTTCAATATCATATTGGTTTCTTTAACATTTTTAGCACCACTTATTAATATTTTATATGACTATTAACTCTTTATGAAAGAAATTGTCAGCCACCATTTCATTCAATTGCGAAGAAAGTCATGATAAAGATAGATTAAATAAGAGATGATCATTTCTGTAGAAAAACCTTTTTTGTATATAGTATTGCCAATATTTTATTTGTTGTAATTTAAGTTAAAATAAATAAAAAACATATAATAATCATTTCTAAAATTTATTGTTCATAAACATCCTAAATTAAATTTAATGTTTTGTATTAGGTCAAGTTCAGAAAATTAAATATTAACACTATATGCATATTGTATTTATTGTAAATATTTTATTGATTCGGTTTTTTTAAAAAATAAATTGGCCTTTCACTACAGAATAACAATATATTTTATCAAGTGGGTATTTTTACTTTTACTTGAAATATATTTTTATACATTCAAGCATTTTGGATATTTTTTTATTTTCATCTTGATTAAGAAGAAATGTAAATAGGGTGATTTTCCTAGTCACATAGGAATAAAATTTAGTGTGAACTACAAATTCCACTTGGTTTTGTTGATATATATTCATGATTTTTTTTGTTAACAAATTTTATAGTTCTATAATGTTTCCCTTAATTTTTATTGATAAAAATAAAGTCAAAGGTTCTTTTTTTTATTCTCTAATGTGGGGATTAGCCACTGGATTACAAGAACGATTCCCCTCTTCACAAGAATGTAGTTATGATTTCTCACTTCACTCTCCCCTTATACTTTAAAAGATAACATCTCCATCATATATTACCTATTCTATCTTTACCTTTTTACAACCTAGGTTCACCATCCCTTTCACAGTTTCCCCCATTCCACCAACACTTTCTATAAAAGAATATATTATTTCTATGCTCCAAAATTTTTTAAATCATTACATTAATTTTTATAATGTTTGATTTTTTTATGTTGTTAAATGTATGCATTTGATTCAAAACCAATAACCCCAATTTATATCATTTTCAATCCCATACCAATATGATGGTATCAATTTAAATAAAATTTCTATTAACTTTTCTTCTAGTGTTGTTATTTTAAAATATAACTTGAATCATTTTTTCGGAAAATTGTTATAACAAATCATATCATTCATAAAAAAATTTCAATGTGTCAAATATTATAGTCTAAAACTGAAATTTAAAAAATTTGATTCAGTTATCAACAATATTCTTTTATTTTTTGTTATATTATATAAATTAGTCTAAATGTGCATGTTCTGTGATTTTGGCAGGGATTAATTAACTAAATAATTTATTGATTTCAGTTGAGAATTCACAAAAATTTTAAAAAATTACCTAATTCCATATTAAGTAACTTACTAACATAACAAATTTTATCGATTTGGTATAATTAATTTTAGAATTTTCTGTATTGTGTAAAAAAACAAATTTCACTTCATACAGATTCAATACTAAGGTTATATTCTTCATGGTCACTATGGGACTACCACATGTTCAAAGAAATATAAACCTCCATTTTGTTTTTTAATACCTATTCATGAATGTTTTAATGTCATAAAAATTTATACAACTATATCCATTCAAAGAATTGTTTTTGAAAGATGGAAAATCCATGGTGAATTGATTATTCTATATTTTTATGATTTCTCATTAGATATTATCGTTGATTTTTCTGTTCCACATTATTATAAGATAGATTTACCTCTTCCATCATCCCATTTTTACATTTCATGTTATTCATATCCTATAATGGTTCAATCTTTCCATTGATATTTCTTAAAAAGTTATAAATTTTTTGTAAGAAATGAATAGACATTAATTTATATATGTATTTTAGGGAATCTCATACAATATTGTTATTTCATTTATGAAGGGAATGAAATTATATTTACTATTCCATTATTAAATTCATTAATTAAAATTTTGGTGATTGTATTAACTGTGGTTTTATGGATTCAAACGACCATCTTATGTAGAAAAGGGAATAATGACAGAGACTGATAGTAGTATACTATTTTTTTTAAAAAAATCAATTGAAATTTAATGTTATATAGATAATACTCTTATGTTATACATTTCAAATATTATTTTTTCTTAAATTTTCATAATTAAATTTTAGTAGTTTGTATTAGTTAGTGTTATTCAACTTCAACATCTCAATAAACACTTCATGATTTATTTTAATTAATTCATTGATTTATAGTGTTTATAGAATAACATGGCCATTAAATATAGAATAATATGACCATTTATCATATGGGTGGTGCTACTTTTACCTTGTACTATATTTGTATACCATCATTTATTTAAGCTAAATGGTTTGATTTTTGTCTATATAATGAAGAAATTTAAAACTGTTATTTTTCGAGGACAATATGAGGTAATCATAAAGGGGAAGCTATATATACCTTAAGTTTGTGTTTATAAATATTCATAATATCTGTTATATTAGAAAATGAAATAGAGATATATTGATTCCATTAATTTTTATTGATTGCAAAAAAAATCCAAAGTTCCTTGGTTATTCTATAATATGGGGATCAACCACAGGACTGTAAGTATGACTTCCCTCTTCCTCCAGATTTTTTGCCATGTTTCCCTAATTATTCGTTAAACTTTTACATAACATCTTCAATTGTAATTCATAGATTCAGAATTCCATTAATCCCGTTTTATTTCATGAGTTTTCATTCCCATCACAGGTTCCAACAATACATCAACTATTTCTAAAATGTTATATATTATTTATAACTAAAAAACATATTTCAATTTCCACAAGTATTTTTATGATGTTTGATGTTGTAGTGTTGTTAAATGTATGAAATTTATTCATACCCACTAACCTTAATTTATACAAGTTTTCAATCCTAGGACATTGTAATTGTCTCTATTTTTGGAAATCATTCTCATTGACTAGATTGATTTACCTCTTACACTTTTTACTTCACATATTCTTAATATCGTTCAAAGGTTTCCTATTTCCATTGAATGTTCTTAAAAATGTATAAATATTTTATAATAATTGAATGAATTTAAATTAGTAAAGGGATTTTTAAGACACATTATAGTGAAATATTGTTTCATGTATACAATTGATACAAATATATTCACAATTGTTTCAATAATTGCATTAATTAGGTTGTAGTTGATTTCATTGTCTCAATTTCTTCACATTCAAACAATGATTTTTTGTTGAAATTGAAATAATTAAATATAATGGCAGTATTATATAATATTTTAAATATATTATATATTTATATTTATATTTATACAAATAAAAAATATTATACTATAAATTTCTAAAACTACTTGTTCATAAATTTAAAATATTAAAACTACAATGTTAGTATTATTTAATGTTTATCAAATAAAAAATATCATTTCATACTTGATGTGTTTATTGTAATTAATTTATTGATTTACAAATTTGATAAAATAATATGGCCTTTCCCTATATATTAAAATGAAATTTCATCAATTTTTAGTTTCACTTTTACAAGTTACAGCGTTTTTTTACTTTCTTGCATTTGGGATAAATAGTTATACATTTATTGTGAAACAAAAGAAATTTATAGTGGTATTCAGGAAGGAAAATATGAGATATCCATTAGTGGGATGTTATATATAACTCTATTTTTATTTGATATTGATTCATGAAATTTTTATTTTAAAAAAATTTATAGTTGCAAATATTTTCCATTAATATTTATTGTTAGATAGAATATCCATGGTGGTTTTGTTAATAACTAATTAGGGGATCAACCATAGGATTAAAGGTCTAATTTCTTTTATCAAAAAGATGGTTGATCCAATATACCTCTTCACTCGTTCTTATATTACTTCACATGTTTTCCTTTTCTCCATATTTTATATCTTCTATACATCCCTTTTTTACTTCACAGTTTCATCATTCCCATCACTTATTCCCACATTCTATAAATAAATACTAAAAATGATATATATTATTTCTAACCACAAATTAAATATTTTAATTTTTACATGTTTTTTTACGATTTATTGTGTAATGTTGTTAAATGTACGTAAATGATGCATGCCCATAAAGATTAATTTATAGTATTTTTTATCCACGGACCATATGATTCGTCTATATTTTAGACATAATTCCCATTAACATATATATATATGGGTTTTGTCACTAAAATTTGAACTGTAACAATTTATCAAATCATGATTCTACCAATTCATAAATTTCATATCATTTTTCAATGTGTCATAAAATTGAGTATAAAACTAAAATTTACACATTTTACTAGAATTGTTTAATATATTATTTAATTTTTATCATTTATTATATATTTTACTATAGATTTTCATGTTTTGTGATTTTTGAAGGGAGTGATTATCTAAACAATGTCTTCATTTAAATTATTAATGCTTTGAAGGATTAAAAAAGTATCTAATAGTATAGTAAGAATATTACAACATAACAGCTTGTATTGTGTTGTTAATAATCTATATATGTGTTGTTATGTAATCTATGTGATCTTATATTTTTTGATATTATATATGAAATTTGATGGGGTGTTCATAATGGGCATTATAGGATAACTATAAGTGGGAATAAATATACACCTATAATTTGTAGTTAATACATATTCATTATATTTTTATGTTAAATTCATTTATAATGCTATACCCTTTCTTAGATTTGTTATTGGTCGATAGAAAATATGAGGATATTTATTTATTCAATATCGTGTTGATTAATCATAGTATCACATCATGTATTTCCATCCTCCACAGGAATTCATGTTCTATTTACCACTTCCCTCTTAACGTTTTTACATTGGATGTTCTTTATATCCTAAAAAGATTTCCTCTTTCTATCCACTTTTCCTAAAAATGTATATATTTGTTCTAATCACCCAATGGATGTTTATTTGTAGTTTTTTTTAGGAAATTTTATTATGTAATTTTGTTATTTGAATAGAGATGAGACATTATTACTCACTACTAGTTCATTAATTTAATAAATAAAATTTTAGGATATTGTGCTAAGTATGGTAATTCCCATTCAAAAAACCATATTATTTTGAAATATACATATTGAAATATAATGATTAGGGTATACATGTTTTTAAATATTAGATCTACAACTATTTAATTATAATTACAAAAAAATCATATAGCATTCATTTCTAAAATTAGATATTAATAAAATCTAGGAAAAATGCTAGTATATCTTTGTTTATTTGTACCCTTAGTAGTTTTTGATGTGTAAATTATTAGAATATATATGATGGAAACTATTTTATTATGAAATTGGTTTTATTATTAATGAGTCTGATGTATCGGGGATGGGAATGTTTTTCCAGTAGTTGATTATGGGAAATGTTATGTGGTTTAACTACAATAATCATATTGTGGGAGGGGGTATAATTTCTTGATATTGAATACATTGACATTAACTATTTCTTTATGAAATTTTATTTTTAATTAATGGAAATATAAACCAATCTTCATCATTTAGTATTTATAGACTAAAGGATAAATGAGGGACTTGGGTACCCGTTTTTATGACATTGTTATAAAAACCAACAGTTCAATAAGGGAGTCATAAGAGTTTGTCATTGATTATATGAATTAATATATACTGGTTTGAAGTCATTGATAATGGCTTTCATGATATGATTTGAATATGTTTAGTGTGTTATCTATTATTGATGAATGGTATTGGTCATGGAATAGGAAATGGATTATAAGCCACAAAAACAATATAGTAAATCTAATGGACACTATTAGTATACAATTAGACTTATTTAGTTATGTGTGAATATACCTATGAAAAAAATGGTGTAATTTGGGATATAATTTTGTATGTAACCAAATTTTTTATTTTGGGTAGTTGGTGAAAATATTCTATCTATTGAATGTGGAAATTTAATGTTTTCTTATATTCCATTATAGTATTGGGTTTTCAAATAATTGTTTTGGGAATCAAATTAACTGTTGGAGAATCTGTAAAGGATACCTTATGGTTTGTTAATAACATTCTTATATTTGAATAAAGTTTTCTAATTAGATTATTTCCTTGTCTATTACATTGTTGTTTATGTTTTCTAACAGTGTGTGTTATATAATAGATTAATGTTTTTTGGTATACAGTCTGGAATAAGTTTTGGGAATCATTGATTAATATATCAATGTTAATATATAAATGAAAATTATATTTAATGTCAAATAAATGAGTGATTATCTTAGTCAGATGGTGTTATAATATAAATAGTTGAAATTGTATTAAATTATATGTTTTAGGGTATCGATGCACATTGTAATGGTCAAATAATGATACTGGGAATTGATATATGGTATAGAGGGGCATTAGTAAAAAAAACAATTTTTTATTATTTCTTCAACGAATTATTGGGTATAATTAGTATAATAGAGAATAAAATTAATTAAATTAGGTGAACATGATTTTTAATGTAATAGTCCACATATCTATTGTGAGTCTAGGTTATTAAGGATTCTGAAGAAAAGAGAGGATTGAAAATATCTCATATATGTGATTCATTTGGGATAAGAAGAACGTTTTTAGTTTGTTTTATTAAAAATGTTATGGGTATTTAGAATGGAAAAATGTTTATGTGGTTTTTTGGTTTTATTTTATTTAATTTTTAATTAGTGGATATTATGGGTGGTAGATATTTATAATAAAAAAATGGTTAGAATCATATTGTTCCGATGGTAGATACCGATTTGGATGAAATGATTTTTGGTTCTACAATCCACATATGGGTGTTTTGGATAGTTATCTTCATGATATTTTATCATTTAAATAGACTATAATAACATATTTTAACAGTCTCCCTATGTTTAGTGGACTATGTATTCACCTAGATTTTTTTCGCTACACATGTGTTTAGTTTCATTCATTATCAGCTAACATTATATAATAATAATGAAAATGTTATGGGTAACAACACTTATGGCATCACCTGTATTTTTATTTTCATTTTAAAAACATTTTATCAGATAGTAGTTCATGTATAAATATAATAATATTAAAAATATATACTCGTTGAATCTATTCACATTCTATTAGCCTAGTGGACATATCACACCTTGTAAGTCATTCTCATGTTATTTCTATATTTGGTTATTGGATAATCACTATTTTAGGCCTTTAGGAATAATTTTAGTCGGATAAAATTTGTATACCATGGTGTTTTTTAGTTTAATGGAGTTTTCCAAACTATTCACAACTGGTGTATCATTTGGATGGTCAAAATCATGTATTCTATGTGTCATAAAATCAAAATTTTATGTCACTACATGATTTTTGACAAAATGAAAACATTGTGTACTCTTTAGGATTGTTCATTTCAAAAAATTACATAATATTCATGTTATTATTCTCTTTAATGTGTTATGATTTTGATAAGAAAAACAATATTTAACCTCCTAAGTTTATTGATGAACATAATTTTTATGTAAAATATGGTTCCCATGAAATTAAGATATATTAAGGGTAAATACTTATATCACTCCAATGCATTGGGAAATGAGTTAAATCTATATAGATGACAAATTCTACAATACATTGGTGAATAAAATTTCTAATTTTTAATTTATGAAACCTCGATGATAGATCATAGTGATATTATTATAAAAGTTAAATTAAGTTATTTTACCCGCATTTTCATTTTATGATTCTGGTTTTTATTATGTCTCACAGTGACACCTTATATTTAGGCCTCATTTTATTATTGATATGTGTCATTATAACACACATTCATCTACCATGCTTATTCCCTTTACTAGGTTAATGATCACACATCTCCATTGATGTATTTCCATAAGATATGGGTTGAAGTAAATGTAACATAGGGTGATCCCATTATGATGTATTTCATGTGGACTTAGAAGGATGTTTTATGTTTTTATATATTATATACCATACTTCAAGGAACAAGAAATTAAAAGACCATATTCTGGTATAGTATAATGAAATAATATCTAATAAAAAGATTTGACACCATAAAATGAGTTGAAGACATGTTTTATAGAGTAATCATTGGCAGTTCGTTTTATCTTTCTATAAGTAATCTAAAAATTGTGTTGTCAATATGTATTTGTTTAATATTTAAGGCATATCTAGTTGAATATAATTAAAATACATCCCAAATATTGTAAGGATATTTAAAAGGAATTTTGTAACATTTTCTTCTTCATCAAAAAACATATGACTTTATTTTATCTTTATATTCAGATGATTATTTTTCTAGATGTAGACTAGATAAAATGATCACCTTAGGAACATTTCATTATCCTGTAAAATCCCTAGTATCATGATCGAGTATGAAACAACACTCTATATATTTCATGACTACTAAACCTTATTATGTTATATATGGAAATTTTTTTATGCATGTTTTATGTATGAAACACTACATGATGGATTTTGGATTTAATTTTAATTACATACCCATCAATTTTGATAAAAAATGTGTTATCATAATTTGATAAAATGTGATCAACCATTCATGAAAAAAAAAATATTTTAGGATATCATTTCATAAGAGAACATGCACAATAGAATAATAACCCTTTAGATTCAATTCATGTAAAACAAATTAGAATAGATTTTTAATAATCTTTTTTCTACAGATATATTTAATTTAATAAAATCTGAATTTTGTGTATTTAATTTTACATAATATTATTTATATAATGAATATTTTCATATTCAAAAAATTTTAATTAAATTATATTATTTTTATCTAGTTTCCACCATAATATTAATATTATTCATATCAAATTGGTCAATAGACCTATTTTTATATATATTAACACTAAAAATCACTATGTGATCCCTCAATTACTAAAATTGAAATGAAATGTGTATGAGTACTACACATGAAATGATTTTTAGACCATTGAGCCCTCATTCACTCTACACCCCAAACTATTGGAACCCCTTCCTTCCAACCATCCGAACTCATTTTCAATGGTAAAAAGAAGAGAATAAATAGTTCGTCTACTAGAAGAGCAAAGAAAAAAATGTTTTTCAAGAAATTGATTGATTGGTAAAGAAATTTATGTTGAATAGATAAATAATAAAATAAGTTACTAAATAAGGCCATTAATTTTAATGGATAGGAATTTGTATTTTATGAAATAATAATCATGTTCATATTCAAAAAGGATGTTTTTCAGTTCTATGAACCTATTTATTTTCACTTCATTGATGATGTGGAATAGGTCACATCAACAGTAATGTAGAATAATTTTGCAACAACATCTCTACAAATGGACGAATAATTCATGATACCTTATTATGGATACCTAATTTTTTTACCTCTTTAGTTCTAGTGATAGAGTCAATCCACTGGATATAACATTGTCATTTTTTTGGAATATGAGATCTTGAAATGAATATAGTTAATGTCTAAGATCTAGAATTAATATTAAAATGCAATTTTATAATGTTTTTAATCTCATAAGGGATTTTTGAGTTTAAAAAATACTTTTTAAAGACAATACATTTCATTATCGATTCACGTTTTAGAACCACTTAATTTGGTGTGATATATCATGTGAAACATGTTCCACTATTAGAAAAAATATTTAAATGTTTATCCATTTTCATTCATATTAACCATAGTTTTTAAAAATAATGGAGTTTAATTTCATGAAATTACCATAGTGTTAGGACATAGTTATATAAATGTATGTGAAAGTGCTCTGATAGAATTTTTTATGCGTTGTAATGCGTCATTAAACATGTTATTTCCCGTAACCTCATATAATGAACTGGGTCACACATTAACTAATATGGAGTCATCGTACCTCCAAAAAATACAAGTGTTAATAGAAATATGATCTCATTGTACATAGATAAGGTAATTTCTTGATTATGAAGAGAATATTTCTAAAACCCTTTGAATTGTAATTTTTTTTCGTAGTGTGGAGGTTGAAATTCACATCAAGAGGGTTCACCTCATGCTCTTATTTCTGTTCAAGTTCAAGGAACGGATAAAGGATAGCATGTTATATTACTCATTTGACTTATATTAATCATGATAATACCATATCATTATTGCTGATAATTTCACCTCTCATTGTTGATTCTAATTTAGATGAATTGGAAATGTTGACATCAAGGAGAATCTGATCTGAATCCTATGAATCACATCATGTAAAAAAAGTTCTATTTAATGAAAACATTCAACAAGTTAGTAGATAGAGTATGAGATCAAACAATGATAGATATTATTCTATTCATAAATAATTCATTAAATAAGATTTTTTATATATAGTATATGTGTTTCTGATACACATCAAGAAAGCTATTCCATGTTGACATTAGAAATATAGTATGTGTAGAACTAGTTCATTGAATCCATAAATGAAATTTAGAATCATCGTGAAATTTCCATTTTTAATGAATAGGTTAACGATAAATTGCTGGTAGTTTAATTAATTTTAGATAAAATCTTATTGTAATATTCAAATGGAATAACAAAAAAAGGTAATGTACTATTAAATCAAGAAAGTGTGTCTTAGGAAATAGACACATTAACCACCTCTATTAACATAATTCTTTGTAATAATCTCTCAAATAAAAAAATTCATGATCTTCAATGGTACATAGCTAATAATTTAATAAAAATAATGGTTAATCCAGAAGAATATATTTTATTGAATGATCAGACTTGTTATGATATTCCATTTTGGTTCAAAAAAAGGGACTTATGTTTGGATTTTTTCATATAAAGTGATGAAAGATGTGAGTTCTATCATAACTATCTTAAAAAATATTAGATGTTGGGAAAAAACAACGTTATAAATAAAATAGATATATACAAACATCTTATAGTTATAAGAAATTTAATGAAACAATCTTCTAAGGAAAACATTGAATATGATGTTCCATTTTATGAGTGATAAAAATATAAATCTTCAGGAAAATGTAAGGAAATCATTTATGTTATTCATACAGTGAATATTAAAAACAATCATATCAAAAAATTATGAAATTGTTTTTTCATAATTTCAATAAAAGTTGATATTGATAATTTCATTGGAAATATTTTGGACTGATTTTGGAATATTATCACAAATATCCTAGACTACAAGAAAAATGATATGGTGAAAATGATACATGCATGTGTCGATTCCCTATTTCAAATGTATGGGAAATTTTTTCTAGAACATCCTATAATTGATTAAAAATGGTTATAGTTCCAACATAATAAATTATATTTTGTCCTATTAAATGAGTATATAAGGTATAATCTCATGTTCGAAAAAAACATTTTTTTTACCTTCACATGAACCACCCCTTAAAATGTTCATTGTATATGAAAAATGAATAAAATTCTTCAAGAGATCAATGTGATTATCTCAAAATTCAATATACACCTTTATGTATTTAACATATATATAAAGGATTTATTGGATCATCTATATTGGGGTTGGGTTATGTAGTTGGAGAAACATATTATTTCCCACTACTTGAATCATTTTTTCAATTTGGATAACATATGTCATTCAATAAACTGCCCCAAAAAATGAATTCATTTTCAGTATTCGTTACACCTATTCTTGTCAGTTTGGAATGTCCATTTCCATATTTGTGGGAAATTTTATAAACGTTTGAATCATTCATCATTTATTTTGTTTTTTAAACGTTTCAATCATGCCTTTAATATATAATTTTTAAAAAAATTAAATCTATTTTTATGATAAAATTTGAATTCTAAAATTATATTCATTTTATATTATGTTTTTTAACATCTAATAGTATTATTACTCTTTATCATATATTTTTTATCCATATATTTACCTCTATAATTTCTAATGTTTTTAAAATATAATCGATAATATTTAGTATCTAGTTACTCATTTACATTTATAATGTTCCTAGTCATTTATATAACATATTGACAAAGTTTAATGACAATTTATATTTCAATATAGTAGAATTAACTATACACATTAATTATTGTGAAATAATAATTGTATTCTTTAGTTTAAATATTTTTTACATTACAAAAAGTGGGGTTAAAAATATAAAATTCAAAAAAAATAAAATTTATTTTTTCCAATAATAAGAGTTGGAAAATAAAATAACAAACTAAAAGGGTTACTATTATTTAGGATATATTTTTTATCAAAGGGAATTTTTTTTAATTTTATATGAAATTGAAGTGTCAAAAATTATAAATGATATACTTTGTGTGAAAATATTGAAATGAAAAATCTCATTTTATGAAATGTTTTTTTATATTTTATTTGTTTTGTGATCATAAAAGGGGGTATTATTTGGAATGTTATATTGTTCCATCATTATCTCCATTTTTATATTTATTTATAATTCAAAAAATATACCTATTATTCTAACATGTAAGACTTATCTGTCGTAGATGATAGTCTTAAGAAGTATATCTTGCATTCAGTGAATTATTAAATCTACACCAATGTTTTTTATCTTATGATAAACTAAAAATATCTTCCATATAATTATAATCAGAAATCATTGGATGATTATCATACAATTTATAACATTATATTTTGAATATAATGGTTTTGATTCATAATGATCATTTTATTTTTTTAGTTTTGAATTAAAATTATAATATATGATATATTATGATAAGGTTATTATTAAAATATTTCTTTAGGAATGACAGAAAAAGATGAGGAAGATATGTGTTTAATCACAGTAACATATTTATATTACGATGGACAACTATCTTATGCACTTCTTAATTTAGTAAACATTGTTTTCATATAATGTCACTCGGGATGTAATCAAATGATTAACAGTAATTATAATATAACACATTATGAAGAATTTGGTGTGTCCAAAATATCATGATTACTATTATTATATTTATAAATCATCATTTAATTCTTTTATATAATTTTGTAAAAAGAATTTTCCACTCTGGGAAGGATATTTTCTGCAGTGCTCTCCATGAATGGAATGATATGACAAACCAAGAGATATCTAATATCACTTATACATATTTAATTTATATATATTAAAGGAATTAACAGAAATACTTAATATATTGTCTTATCATGTTGAAAATGTGTTTCTCACTCGACTATTAGTATTATATCACTTTTAATTTAAGAATGAGTTATAAAAGGATGAGTCAGTTTCGACATGGGTATATATGAAGAGGAAGAATATAATAAAGGAAAATTTGATGAATGAATAGAATTATTGGACTAGTGAATTCATGGAAAACTTATACATAGAAAATATAAAACAAATGTGATATTTTTCTTCTTCCAAGTGTTATCATCATAAATAATTATTATCTTGAGTTATATCTTTAGGAATACCATATTCTCAAGAGAAATCATCGACTAATATGTTTTTCCCATGAAACTATGAGTGTAACATCCTGGGTAAATATAGAATATAACATTCTCATATTAATCAATATTTGTGAATAAAATTTTAATATTACTTTAAAGGTAATGCTATGCTCGATGGTATACCCAATACGCAACAATGAGTTTCATTGAAATCTTACGTTGCACACAAATAATAAAATAATATTATTTTAAATGGTAGTTAACACCAAGCCGTTTTAATGGTGGGAATGAAAATAAATAACTAAAAAATGATTACATATGTTTGTTAAATATTTTAACTTTTATCCAATAAATGTTAGAGGCTTAAAATGTGAATAAATCCAATTTTAAGAGTTAATATTCTAATATACTTTAAAAGGTCGACTAACGGCCTTTTGATAAAGAACCCTTTTTAAATCCACCTTTTTACAATTTTATATGTTATATTTGACAAAATAAAATCCTCATTTAGAATCGGGACATTAATATTTACTTTCTATATGTTTTTTGGTATTTTTCCGATAAAGTGCTTTTTTTAATGAATAGTGAATGATGTTGTATTTTAATTCAAAACCACCTTTTAATATAATTTATTTATATGGATAGACTATATTTTTAATTGGGATTAAAGTTCAATTAGAATATATTTTTTCCATTTAATCCAATGGTGGACATTGGAATTAATTTCACTTTGAAATTGGACATAAACAAGTGTCAATCTTTTGATATATATTATTTCTAAAAAGCACGCTATTTGTTTTGACAATGGAAATTAATTATCAAATTAATTAATGAAACTTATATGTTTTTAATTTGGTAAAATAGGCATAATTTTTGATTTTGTAATATCAAATATAGTTTAGGGTGAATTTTTGTTATTTTTTTGAAAAAACATCATTTTTTTATGAATAGTGAAACAACAAAGTGGAAGGTAAAAAACTAATTTTTTGTTTAAATGAAATTTTACCACATATATGAATTGAATTTTAAAAATCCTATATACATGGTTGCAATTATTAAGTAAAATTTTGTTCAATGGGATGAAAATAATGTTTGGTGAATAGTAACTTCTGAGTTTTATTAATCGTGATTAAAGGTAATTAGTATAATTTAAGGTAAAAATAATGTTTTAATAATTTAAATTTCCTTAACACATGTAATACCCTTATTGGATGAGTGATGTTCTACCAAGAAAATCCATGGGTCAACTTTGGGACCACATGGAGCCACTTGGGTAAGCAAATGACATTAAAAACTTTTTATTTAAAGTTAAAAGAAAAATGTCACAAACATGTACTGTTTTACTAAAACAATTTTTACATTGGGTTATATAAGATATCTATTTAAATATAAATATTAATTAGAAAGCTGAAAATATTTCCTACTTCATGGTAATTTTTTTATAATTTTTATACATTAAATAAATAAATTTATTTAAGACACCATGATGATGTAGCGATTGCCTCATTAATGAACGATTTAAATAAAATGAAACGTTAAGGTCAAATATAAGACATACACTTGTATAAAACCTATTGGATGGTTATATTTCTAATCCTTATCACCTTATCCTAGAAATATAGCATTTTGGGACCTTTAAAATCATAAAATCATTTCATAATATTGTAACATTTCATGACCTTCCAAGAGTTCCCATCCTCCCTCTTATAAAAGGCCCCCACCTATACTCCCTTAACCACACATCACGAGCCCTTGGATCATCCAAAACCTTCTCTTATGGTCTCTACACATCCAAATATTCATCCTAGAAGCCTTTCCTTAGAAATAAAGCTCTTCAAAAAACCCTTTTGGTTCAAACCAAGGGGAGATACCCATTTTAAAGGAAATGTCTTCTCTTATGTTCTTTGGTTTTATTTTTCTTCTAAAACCCCCTAAACTCTTCTTATTCAATTATTTTGTAACAAAAAAAGTATCTTAAATATAATAGTATGTTTTTATGAGAAGTATTATAGCTACACTTACACAAACCTCCATCTAATGGTTAAAGAACATATTGTTTTCATGGATGTCGAATTACTACCTCACGAAACGATGACTGTTCAATTATCTCCAACCACGTATCATGGTGGCCAATATGATGTCACGATATTTTATATATGATATATATGTTTTTTATGTTTTTTAAATTCTTCTTTATTTTATATTTAAAATATACCTTCATGCTTTTCATGTTGTTCAAAGGCGATAATTTCATTCGAGGATGTGTGGACTACTGCCCCCTCAAGTGATGTGACTCATTCATGCAATACATGGAATGTATAAAGAATGAAATTAATAAACTTATGTGACCTATATAACATATATATTATAATGGAATTATAATATATATATATATATATGTTATTTAGTTTTAATTCCATTAATATGAAAAAGAAATGAAAGTGGCGTTCAATCATACGTACGGCCTACCGTCTCCATGAACGGTGCATTTCATTTTCTAAATACAAATGTTATGGAATAATATAAAATTAATTTATACTAGATATATAGGAAATTTAAATCACTAATACTATTTTGGAGATGATTTACTTATAAATACATGGACAATTATTTTCAAACAAGTTCATTTTTGACTCATGTACTGAACATCGACAAAAATGTTTGATATAAACTCTCACAATTAACTAATTATTATATCAATATAATTTGTGATATGATTTGAATAATAAACATTAAAGTAGTTCTTTATGAAATTTTAAATTTACCAAAGTTTATTATTCAGGAATATAAAGAAACGAACAAGACAAGTCGGACTTGAGGTAAGTGATCTGACCTCTCTCTTTCTTTTCAAGTACTCTATTTTTGTAATTTATTTTATGCTCCATGTTCTTATGTTGGATGATGTTATTTTATATTCACAATACTTTAATTTTTATTTTCATATGATGAGATTCCCCCTCTTACTCACATCAATTCATTTTAAGTGTTTTTAAGTGGCGCTGTTAGGCTGCCGAATTTTAATAAGGGATTTATTGTATCTGTTTTAATTCTGTGGGATTTACATCGGGCACCACTAATTTATGGACTGTGGTGTATTTTGTACAAAAAATAGATATATATTATCATGATTCTATTTATATTCATGTTTTTCTTAAATTCATTTGGTGGTTATTATCTTTTGTACATACGACTCGATTGATTACAACGAGCTAAGGGGTTTTTATCTCACTTTTTATTCCCATGAGATTCATGATACATTTTCCACTATTTCATTTAGTGTGGTGTATGTACTACACATTATTGTACTATTTTTCTAATATACTCTAGTTAATGGGTATTTACATCTCCACTGTATGAACCTTCTTTCATGGGGTGTACATTTCGAAAGTTACCCAAATCGGTAAGGGAACCTTTCACCCTCATCTTTTTAAAAGACTTCTTTTTTGTTAGGTATTTTAATTTACATCTTCTTATGGTGGGATATGTTCTTATATATCCTTATTGCTATAAATTAAATTTCCAAGTGATGAGATTCCCTTTTTATCTCTCATCCTCTCAATTTCTAAATTTTAAAATGACGAGGTTAGGCTGTCGAATTTTTGTAAGTGAACTTCTTAACCAAAATTCAATTATTTGGGTTAAACCTCTACTTCTTGATTATGTAGTACTATGATTATGTCTGGATGACCTCTTATTGTTTTACACTTAATTTCCTATTTTATTGGGTGTATTTATGGTTGTCACACATAATTATGAAATTGATTTATCCTTAATCTAAGGATATCGACTTTGTAAGGGACTTCGTCTCAATCTCCTTTAATTGAGGCATATTTTGTTCTAATACAGGACTTTATTTTATACACTGTATTAAACACCTTTGAAATTTCATTTCATTCATAGCGAATCTTTTTTTACGAAGAATTTTACTAAACGTCAAAAAAGGAATGTTTCTTGTAACGTACGTGGTGACAATGACTTTTTCCACCGCCGTAAGTACTATTTGATCATTGGCTTCCTCAATAAGTCGTAATGATTTTAAAATTAAATAAATACCATATACTCTTTTATGTATTTTGGTATTGAAAATGGTTTTGATAATGGATTTTTATGTCAATATATTTAAGTGATATATTGTGATTGAAATGTGGAAATGTTTTCATTCCTTTATAATTGTTTTATGTGTTATGATTTTATAATGGTACTTGGACATTTGACGGGTGGTTATGTGATAATCCAAATGACGGGAGGTGCCATGAATACCAGGATGGGTGGTTACATTATAACCTCTAATGCATTGGGTATAGAATTCAACCGTATGGCTATTCTATTTAGTGACATGTGTGGAAGTTAACCATATGGTTATTCCATTTAAGTATGTTTATGTCCCAAGTTACCTTTATATGATATGTGTTCTTTATATGGAGTTTATGGGAATAGTTTGGTTAAAAAAGGGTATGTAATGATCTTTTATTCAGTGATGAGTATTTACTACTTTATAAAGGTGAAAAGTATTGCTTATGTTAATGTATTCATGTTTTACTTGTTCTTTTGAAAATCTAACAGTTTTTATTCTTTGTGTATCCATTATTGAGATTTTTATGCTCATCCAAAGTTTCTGAAATGTTTTTCATAGGAAATGATGTGGAATAGGGTCCAAGATGGGATAATGGAAAATTCATGCAGACTTAATCATGGAACTAGACATGACTCTTTTTTCAAGAGTTCATGTTTTGTAAAAAAAATGGGAACTGTGTAGAAGTGCCTACTTTGTAATATTTTGTGATATTATAGTTATGTCCTAATTCTCTAAAACTCTAAACATGAAAAGATCTTCAATTAGAATTATTCATTTAATTCATTATTATGTAATGTATTATGGTTGGGTCCTTATAGTTGGAATCAAAGTTCGGTTTAGATAACTTTAGAGGTTATGGTATTCATTAAGCACAACTGACATTATAAAAATGGTTAGGATTTAAGAATGAGTCATAGTTTTGGATAAAGTGACTGAGTTTAAGATAACATGAATAATTATAACATAGAATTTACCCTCCTAATAAGATATTATATGATGATTCTAATGATATAATCACACTGACCTTTTTTTTAGTAAATGGATGGATCTAGCAGGCAGCAAAGTAATAGTGGATTTGAAGAAAACTGTGATGGTTTTCTGAAAGAACAACTGAATGATATGGGAGATGCAATGAGAACTCTTGTGGTTATTCTCATCCAACTATTAGGAGTCATGATTAACCACTTGAACCTTGGTGATTTCTCAAATTCATCATGTATGAGAGAACCGACTCGATGTGGAAGTTCAAGTAATAATTATAAAGGTAACCATTAGGGTTTATATGATCCTTACATTTGAGGTTTTTATGGGTTACTATATGTTATAATGATAATGAAAGGAAAGATATAATATTGAGGTTAATTATGTTATGGATACTTTTGAATATTTTATCTCTTTTAAGGGAATTTTCTAAGAATTATATAGTTTTTGGAAAAAAGACAACAAGCAGACCATGTGACAACCCATCACATCAGATGAAGCTACGGGAATTGAACCCACAACCAAAGTGCGACATGAATTTATCGCCTACAACTGGACTATGTGAAGTCCCTAGTTGGTATGACTAATTCTTTTTAGTTAGATGATCTTATGAATCCAGAATAAAATTATTTTTGGCTATCTATGGAAATTATTAACCTATCAAGGAAGATATGTGATTAGGTTAATTACATTTTAGTATGAGACATTAAGAGTAACTGATGTTATTTGAAGATAAATGTTATGATTTACCTTGGAAGAATATGTTATTAAATCCATTAGATATTTTGGTTTCAATGATAGTTTGGTTTATTTTAGAAGAATTATAGGGTAAATATTGTATTGAATTGTATCTGTTGAACATTGGGTTGTTTGACGAATTTTGAAGATTAAGAGTAGTTTTTAGTTTTGTAAAATATTATCTTTTTTTGGGATTTTATTATCTTATACTAACAATTTATGTTCTAGTTAAGGTCTAATTACATGTGAAATATATAATTCCCTTTTGTGGATTAGGTTATTCTCTAGAAGTATATTATAGCGCTCTTAATGTGAACAAGTAATCCTAAATACTCATCTTTTGGAGAAAAATATGGGTTGCTTAAGAAATATATTAAGAGATGAAAGTCTACATGAAAAGTAATTATGATTCCTTATGTTTTAGTTAATATCATAAATAAATTTCTCGATGAAAAGTAACTTAAAACAAAAACATTGTCTGTTAACTTTTCCTACAAGGGAATCAATTACCATTTAAGCCATCACAAGTTTTTGATTTTCTGGTAGTTAACTTTCACCTAGAAATATTTACCCATCACTCTCCATCAGAACCTGATTGTTTGTTTTCTCCTCCATATCCATGTTTTCATGGAATCCTAGTATATGTTGTCTCATGCGACCTTTTTTCTTTTCTTTCATTCTTTTAAAGTGATAGTTTAATTTACTCTTTCTCTAATGTGAGGCTTTCAATGAATTTTTCGAGCCCAATTTTAAAATTTTGAGGACACAATTACCAAAAGTGGGGGAGGATGTAACATCCTAGGTAAATAAAGAATATGACATCCTCATATTCATAAATATTTGTGAATAAAATGTTAATATAACTTTAAAGGGAATGCAATGCTTGATGGAGTACGCAATACGCAACAATGAGTTTCTTTGAAATCTTGCCCTGCACACTACTCATAAAATAATATTACTTTAAATGGTAGTTTACACCTAGCTGTTGTAATGGCGAGAATGAACATTAGAAACTAAAAAATTATTATATATGTTTGATAAATATTTTTTACTTTTATCCAATAAATGTTAGAGGCCTAAAATGTGAATGAATCCAATTTTAGACGTCAATATTCTAATATTCTTTAAAAGTTTTATTAACCTCCTTTTTATGGAGAACCCTTTCTAAATACACTTTTCTACAATTTCATATGTCATATATGACAAAATAAAATCCTTATTTTGAATCAGGACATCAAAATTTTCATTCTATATGTTTTTGGTATTTTTCTGATAAAGTTCATTTTTAATGAATATCGAATGATGTTTTATTTTAATTCAAAACCTCCATTTAATATAATTTATTTATATGCTTAGGTTATATTTTTAATTGGTTATAATTTTTAATTATAATATATTTTTACCATTTAATCCAAGTGTGGACATTTTACTTAATTTCACTTTGAATTTTGACATAAACAAGTGTCAATCTTTTGATATATATAGTTTCTTAAAAACACGCTATTTGTTTTGACAATGGGAATTATTTATTAAATTTATTAATGAAACTTATATGGTTTTTAACTTTAAAAAAAAATCATTTTTGATTTCGGAATATCAAATATAACTTAGGGTTCATGTTTGGTATTTTTCTGAAAAACTTCAATTTTTGATGAATAGTGATACCACTATGTGGTAGTAAAAAATCTGATTTTTCATTTAAATGAAATTATACTACATATACGAATTGTATTTTAAAAATCCAACATACATGGTTGTCATTATTAAGTAAAATTTGGTTCAATGGGATGAAAATAGTTTGGTGAATTGTAACTTTTGTGTTTTATTAATAGCGATTAGAGGTAATTAGTGTAATTTAAGATAATTTTTTTTTAATAATATGAAATTACCATAACACATGTCCTACCCTTATTGGATGAGTCATTCCCGACCAAGATAATCCCTGGGTCAACTTGGGAACCCCATGAAGCCACATGGGTAGGAAAAATACATTAATATCTTTTTATTTAAAGTTAAAATAAAAATGTCACAAACATGTATTGTTTTACTAAAACAATTTTTACACAGGGTTATATAAGTTATATTTTTTACTATAAATATTCACTACAATGATATTAATATTTCCTACATTATGTTTGTTTTTTTATTATTTTTAGACATTAAATAAATAATTTTATTTATGACACCCTGATGATGCATCGATTACCTCATTAATGAATGATTTAAATAAAATGAAAAGAAAAGGTATCATCTAAGACTTGAACTTGTATAAAACCTATTTTATGGGTTTCTTTAAAACCCTCATCACCTTATCCTATAAATATATCATTTTGGGACCTTTAAAATCCGAAAATCATTTCATAATAAAGTAACATTTCATGAGCTTCCAAGAGTGCCCCTCCTCTTCTATTATAAAAGGCCCTCACCTCTACCACCTTAACCACACCTCTCAAGACTTTAGCTCGGCCAAACAATGCCCATTTCATCTCTCCACATCCCTCTATTAATCATTTAAGCCTCATATTTGGCAGAATTATCTTCAAGAAACCCTTTTGGTTCAAACCAATAAGAGTTACCTGTTTTAATGGTAATGTCTTCACTTGTGTTATTTTGTTTTATTTTACTTCTCAAAACCCATAAACTCTTTCTATTCCATTAATTTGTAACAAAAACAGTATCTTAAATATACTAGGATGTTTATATGAGAAGTATTCTAGAAACACATACACACACCTCCATCTAATGGTTAAAAAACATACTGTTTCCGTGGATGGCTAATTACTGCCTCATGAAACGATGATTGTTCAATTATCTCCTACCACCTCTCATGGTGGCCATTATGATGTAAATATATTTTATATATGTTATATATGGTATTTATGTATTCTACATGCTTCTGTATTTTATATTTAAAAAATACCTTTACGCTTTTCATGTTCTGCAAATGCGATAATTTCATAAGAGAAAGGGTAGACTATCGCCCCCTCAAGTGATGTGACTCGTTCATGCAATAAATGGAATGTATAATGAATGAAATTAATGAAATTATTTGACCTATATAACATATATATTATACTGTAATTATAATATATATATCTCATTTAATTTTAATTCCATTAATATGACAAAGAAATGAAAGTAGCGTTCATGCATACGTACGGCCTACCGTCTCCATGAATGGTGCATTTCATTTTCTATATCCAAATGTTATGGAATAGTATAAAATGAATTTATATAGGATATATGGGATATTTAAATCATTAATAACATTCTGGATATTTTGTACTTATAACTACATGGACAATTATTTTCAAACAAGTTCATTTTTGACTCATGTACCAAACATCGTCTAAAACGTCTGATATAAACACACATAATTAACTAATTATTATAACATTATAGTATATTATATGAATTTAATAATAAAATTTAAATTTGGTCCATAGGAAGTTAGATATTTTCAAATGTTTATATTCATTAATATAAAGAAACGAACAAGACACGTCAGACTAGAGGTAAGGGATCCAACCTCTATATTTCTTTTTAAGTACAATATTTTATGTCATTTATTTTATGCTCCATGTTATTATGTTGGAGGATGTTATTTTATATTTACCATATTTTACTTTGTATTTCAATATGATGAGATACCCCCTCTTACTATCATGATTGAATTTTAAGAATGTTTAACTGGCATCAATAGGCTACCGAATTTTCGTAAGGGATTTCTTATCTCACTTTTAATTCTGTGATATTTCCATTGGTCGCCACTTATTTATGGAATGTGGTGTATTGTGTACTTCCAATTGATATATATTATTATGATTCTATTTATATTCCTTTTGTTCTGAAATTCATTTTGTGGTTACTATATTTTGGTCATACGACTAGAATGATTACAACGAGGTAAGGGGTTTTTATATCACTTTTTATTCTCGTGAGATTCATGCTACATTTTCCACTATTTCTTTTTGTGTGGTGTATGTACTGCCCATTATTCTACTATTTGTGTAATATACTCTCATTTATGTTTATTTACATCTTAATTTTATGACCCTTATTTCATGGGGTGTACGTTTCGAATGTTACCCAAATTGGTAAGGAACCATTCACCCTCCTCTTTTTAAAAGACTACTTTTTGTTAGGTCTTTTAATTAAAATATTTTTTTGTTGGGATATGTTCTTATATATCCTTATTGTTGTAAATGATATTACCAAGTTATGAGATACCCATTTTATCACTCATTGTCTCATTTTCTTAATTTTAATATGACGTTGTTAGGCTGTCGAATTTTGGTAAGGGAACTTTTTAACCTAATTTCAATTCTTTGGTTTAAACCTCTACACCTTGATTATGTCATACTATGAATATGTGTGGATGACCTATGATTGTTTTACACTTAATATCCTCTTATATTGGGTGTATTTATATTTTTCAGACATAATTATGTAATTGATTTATCTTTAATCTATGGATACAGACTAAGTAAGGGGCTTCATCTCAATCTACTTTCATTGAGGAATATTTTGTTCTAATACAAGAAATTATTTAAAACACTGTATAAAACACATTTTACTTTTCATTTCATTCAAAGGGAATCTTTTTCTACGGATCGTTTTACTAAATTTCAAAAAGAAATGTTTCTTTTAACATACGCAGTGACAATGACCTTTTCTGCCGTCGCGAGTATTATTTGATCTTTGGCTTCCTCAACAAGCTGTAATGTTTTTAAAATTAAATAAATACCATATAATCCTTTATGTATTTTGGTATTGAAAATTGTTTTGATAAATGATATGTTATGTCAATATATTTAATTGATATATTGTGATTGAAATGTGGAAATGTTTTCTATCATTTATAAATTTTTTATGTGTTATTATTTTATAATGGTACATGGACATTTGATGGGTGGTTACGATATAAACCAAATGACGGGTGGTTCCATGAATACCATGATGGGTGGTTACGTTATAACCTACAATTCAATGGGTATGGAAGTCGGTCGTATGGCTATTCCATTTAGTGACATGTGTGGATGTTGACCGTATGGTTATTCCATTAAAGTATGTTAATGTCCCAAGTTACCTTTATATGTTATGTGTTCTTTATATGGGTTTTATGGAAATATTTTGGTTAAAAAATGGTAATTAATGATCTTATATTCAGTGATGATTATTTACTACATCATAAAGGTGAAAAGTATTACTTATGTTAATGTATTCATGGTTTACTTGTTGTTTTGAAAAATCAACAGTTTTCATTCTTTGTGTATCCCTTACTGAGCTTTTTATGCTCATCCCAGGTTTTTGAAATGTTTTTCAAAGGAAATAATGTGGAATAGGGTCAAGGATGGGATCAAGGAAAAGTAATGCTTTCTTAAACATGGAACTAGACATGACTCTTATTTCAAGAGTTCATGTTTTGTAAAAAAATGAAAACTGTGTTGAAGTGTCTACTTTTTAATCGTTTGAGATGTAATAGTTATGTCCTAATTCCCTAAAACTCTAAATCCGAAAAGATCCTCAATGTGAATTATTCATTTAAATCAATATTAAGTAAGGTTTAAGGATGGGTCCTTATAATGAGTTGTAATTGTATCTTAAAAATTTTATTCATTTTTTATTATTAACAACTAGTGTAATGGTGTTATTTGAGATAATAAATAGGTATATTAAATGTAGATACTTGTTGAATTTTCATGGGAATTTATGTTATGTTGGAAGATTTTTTACTCAACTGAGAGCCTCTGGTAAAATGGTGATTATAGTGAAAATAAAAAAAACTCATGGAGTAGAGTGTTGGTGATGTGGAGTATGTGATTAATGTTCCCTAAACCACTATAAATATTTTATATTATACCTCTATCATTTATGTTTCAATTAAACATTCATGTCTTTATTAAGGAAAATATCAAAACAACCAAATCTTAAAGTGGGAGGTTTTCTGTAATGAATTTTTTTATGAACTCAATCCACCTAATATTGAGTGTTAAATTATTCATTATATAGGGAAATTTTAATGTCCAAGATTATATCTATAAGGACCCGACCTTAAACATTTCTTATTATTGAATTAAATGAATAATTCACATTGAGGATCTTTTCAAGTTTAGTGTTTTAGAGAATTAGGAAATAACTATTAAATCTCAAAGATTACAAAGTAGACTCATCTACTCAGCTTCCATTTTTTTTACAAAAATAAAAACTCTTGAAAAAAAGTGGCATGTCTTGTTCCTTGTTTTGGACACCCTGACATTTACATGATCCCATCCTTGTCCCAATTCGACATTATTTCCTATGAAAACATTTGAAAAATCTGGGATGAGAATAAAAAGCCCAATAAGGGTTATAACTGTACAGAAAGAAAACATCAATCCATGTATACATAAGAATTAATGAAATCATACTTAACTCATAAAACATAAGCAATTTAACATACCTCATTAAATCATAAGATTTATGCATAACTCAATAGAAATAAAAAGACATAAAGGTAACTTGAGGCATTCATAACATTCTTACGTAGAGAGTAACCCTCATAGTTACGTTTGAAATACCCATCACAGTATATTCCCTAAATCTCTTCGGATAAACCTTAACATTTAACCCATTCGCGTTACCCAATGCATTGGAGAGCTATATCGGGCTCACCCGCCCTTAGTTTATCACAGAACCACCTGTTTTCATAAACAATGACCTAGAAACAAAAGATAATCATAGAACATAACTTAAGTATAAAGTAAATATAACATTCCCACATTTCAATAACAATATAAAATTTTAAGATATTGAAATAATGAATCCATTCAAAAAACCATTTTCAAAACCATTTAAAACGTTTAATAAAGAGATTTTTGAATCAAAGTGTCCCATACCACCTTGAAGCGTTTAACATTTTAAACCATTAATATTCATATAAATAAATCCTTAAAACCATTTTTAAAAACATTTATATTAACAATAAAAATCATTAAAACATTTAATGCGATATTTTAGTTAAAGGGATTTTACCAAAATTAGAGACACGTGAATACAATAATTGAGGAATAACATTTAATCAGAATTTTATAATATCATGAGAATAATTGGATTCATGATATAATATTTCAAAGGACAGTATATACACTATATAAGAGTGAATTGGTGCATAACAAAAATTATGTCTCAATAGAAATGTAAAATTAGATGAAATCCCTTATAAAGAAAGTATCCTTAAATTAATGATAAATCAATCTCATAATTATGTGTGAAAAATATAAATACACCCAATATAAGTGGATATTAGGTTTAAAACAACCAAAGGTCAATAACACAATTCATAGGATGACATATTCAAAAACTATAAGTTGAACCCAAAGAAATCGAAATTGGGATAAGAAGTTCCCTTGGTAAAATTCGACAGCCTAATGACGTTAATTTAAAATTCATAACATTAGTTGATGAGGAAGAAAATGGTATCTCCTCACTTGGATATAAAATTTACATCAATAAAGATATATAAGAACATATCCCAACATAAAAAGAAGTAAATTAAAAGACATAACAAAATATGTCTTTTTAAAAGAGGAGTGTGAAAGGTTCCCTTACCCATTTGGGCAACTTTCGAAACGTACACCCCATGAAAGAAGGGTCATACAATGAAGATGTAACTACACATAAATGAGATTATATTATATAAATATTAAAATAATGGTCATTACATACACCACACTACAAGAAATAGTGGCCAATGTATCATGAATCTCAAGAGAATAAAATGTGAGATGAAAACCCCCTTTTGAAAATTTGGCAGCCTAACGGCGCCACATAAAACTTCCATAAATGGATTGAAGAGATAAAATACAGTCTCTAATCAGATTAAAATAAAATTTACAGAAAGAGGAATATAAAAGAACATCCCACAACATAAGAAAGGGGAGGTTAATGTATGTTACATAAAAAATAGTACTTAAAAAGAAATAGAGAGGTATGATCCCTTACGGAAATTCGGTAGCCTAACAGTGCCACATAAAAATTATTAAAATGAATTGATTATAGTAAGAGGGGGTAACTCATCATATGAAAATAAAAATTACAGTATGGGGAATATTAATGAAAATTTTCCAACATAAGAACATGGAGCATAAATGAAACGACATAAAAGAGGGTACTTGAAAAGAAAGAGAGAGGTCAGATCCCTTACCTCATGTCCGAAATTTCTTGTTCTTTTACTTATATTGCTGAATAATAAACATTGTTCAATTTATAATTTCTTAAGGTCCTCATTTAAATCTTATTATTCATTTCATATCACATATTATAATTTTATAATAATTGGTTAATAATGTGAGTTCATATCATACGTTTTTGTCGATGTTTGGTACATGAGTCAAAAATGAACTTGATTGAAAATGATTGTCCATGTAGTTATAAGTAAATCATATCCAAAATAGTATAAATGATTTAAATATAATATATATCAAGTAAATATTCATTTTATACTATTACATAACATTTATAGATAAAATGAAATGAAATGCACCATTCATGGAGACGGTAGGCCGTACGTACGCATGAAAGCTACTTTCATTTCATTGACATATTAATGGAATTAAAAATAATTGGGAGATATATATATTATAATTCAAGTATAATATATATGTTTTATATTTCACATATGTTCATTAATTTCATTCTATATACATTCCATGTATTGCATGAATGAGTCACATAACTTGAGGGGCGGTAGTCCATACTTCCTTGTATGAAATTATCGCATTTGCACAACATGAAAAGCAAAATGGTATGTTTTAAATATAAAATATATAAGCATATGGAAAACATAAATACCATATATATCATATATAAAATTCCATTAAATCATAATGTCCACCATTAAAGGTGTTAAGAGAAGATTGAACAATCATCGTTTCGTGAGGCAGTAATTTGCCATCCACAGAAACAGTCTGTTTTTTAACCATTAGACGGATGTGTGTGTAAGTGTAGCTCGAATCATTCACATAACAACATCCTAGTATATTTAATATACTGGTTTTGTTACAAAAGAAAGGAATAAAAATATTTTAGGGGTTTGGAGATGCAAAATAAAACAAAAGAACCCAAGTGAAGACATTACCATTAAATCAGGTAACTCCTATTGGTTTGAACCAAAAGAGTTTCTTGAAGAGCATTCATCAAAATGTGAGGCTTAATTGATTAAAAGAGGGATGTGGAAAGATGAAATGGGCAGGTTTTGGCCAAGCCGAAGGCTTGAGAGGTGTGGGTAAGGTGGGAGAGGTGGGTGCCTTTTATAAGAGAAGAGGATGGGCACTCTTGGAATGTTATAAAATATTACTATACTATAAAATGATTTTCGGATTTTAAAGGTCCCAAAAGGATATATTTCGAGGCTAAGGTGATTAGGATTCTAAATACACCCATAAAATATGTTTTTGACAAGTTTAAGACTTATATTTCAACCTATCTTCAAATTTTATTTAAATCGTTCATTTATGAGGTAATCACTGCATCATCATGGTGTCATAAATAAAATAATTTATTTAATCTCTAAAAATTATAAAATAAATAAAATGATTTAGGAAATATTTTTAACTTTCCAATTACTATTTATAGTCAAAGATATCGTTTATTTAGTCATAATTAAAATTATTTTACTTAGTTGTTACATACTTTGGTTACATTTTCCTTTCTTTAAAAAAAATACGATAAAAGGTCACTATCACACTAATGTGATTCCATGGGGTCCCATGGTTTTCAAAAGGCATACAATGGTCGTCCATGACACCACCAATAGAATTAGGACACATTTTTTGGTCATTTTATATTTTTATGATATTATTTTCTAACCCTTAATTACCCGATTACTAATTAAACACGATAATTAAAGATAATTATCGTCGTTACTATTCATAATGTCCAAAAACCAAAGAGTCTTAATTACATAATTTGGACCTTATGATTCCAAATATGGAATCCATTTCATCAAATTCAAAACACATAAATTGTAGTTAATAATTTAAAAGTAAATCCCATTGTCAAAACAAAAGACGAGTTTTTAAGAAGTAAAATTTATCAAAAGATTGACTTTTTTTACATCCAATTGAAAAGTGAAATTACTTCCAAAGAACAAAAATGTATTAAGTGAAAAAAAATTAAATCTATTATAATTTAAAAATAATTAAAATTACAATCTAAATATATAAATAAATTGGATGAAAATGCAGTTTCGAATTAAAAACTGTATTTTTTACTATTCATTAAAAAAGCATTATCAGAAAAATACCAAAAATTAACCCTAATATATATTTGATATTTAAAATTCAGAAATGATGTCCATTATACAAAATTAAAAACATATAAGTTTCAATAATAAATCATATAGTTAATTCCCGCTATCAAAACAAAGAGCATGTTTTTTGGAAGCAATATCTATGAAAGGTTTGGCACTTGTTTATGTCCATTTTCAAAGTAAAATTAATTCTAATGACCACCGTTGAATTAAATTCTAAAAATATATTCCAAGTAAACTTTAAAACCAATTAATGATATAATCTAACCATATATTTAAATTATATGAAATAGCAGTTTTGATGTAAAATGCAATATTTTTCCATATTCATTAAAAAGAATGAACATTCTCAGAAACATACCAAAATTTTAACCAAAGTAAATTTCAATATCCAAATCATAAAGAATAAGTTTATTTTGACACATAGGTCATATAAAATTGTCAAATGTTATATTTTAAAAAGGTTCTCCATCAAAAGGCGGTAAAACAATCTTTTAAAAATATTAGAGTATTTATTCTTAAAATTGGATTCATTTGGATTTTATGCCTCTAACATTTATTGGATAAATGTAAAAATATTTGACAAAAATATGTAATAATTTTGTAGTTATTTCTGTTCATTGCCTCCATTACAACGTCTGGGTGTTAACTATTATAATATTATTATATTATTACTGTGCAACGTAAGATTTCAAAGAAACTCGTTGTTGCATATTGGGTACGCCATCGTGCATAGAATTCCCTTTAAAGTAGTATTAACATCTTATTCACAAATATTGATAAACATTAGAATGTAATATTATTTATTTATCTGGGATGTTACATCCATCCCCCCTTCTGGGAATTTCATCCTCGCAATTTCAATATTGGGCATGGAAACATTATTGAAAGTCCCACATCAGAACAAGGTTCCGTAAAAATATCACTTTAAAAGAAAGGGAGAGAAGTACAAAGGTCACCGTAGTTAACCCATGATAGGATTCCAAGTACGAAAATATGGATATGGAGGAGGAAACAAAGGGTCATTTTCTGAAAGAGAGGGATAGTAAACATGTCTAGGAGAAATTTAACCACAATAGAATCACAAACTTGTGATGGCTTAAATGGTATTCGATTTCCCAGTAAGAAAAATTAACAGAAAACATTTTTGTTTTAAGTTACTTTTCATTGAGGAATTTATTTTGGAGCTTAACTAAATCATAATGAAACAAATATACTTGTCACATAGACTTTCAACTTTTACTGGATTCCTTAATCAGACTCATATTTTCTCCAAAAGATGAGTATTT
This sequence comes from Viscum album, assembly GCA_963277665.1. Lineage (NCBI taxonomy): Eukaryota > Viridiplantae > Streptophyta > Magnoliopsida > Santalales > Viscaceae > Viscum > Viscum album. Next base: position 599,291,260 of record OY728123.1, read on the forward strand.
AAGAAGACTTGTTTCCAATAAGAGTACTGTAATAAATTTCGTGAGAATCAAATAATCCATAAAAGGGAAATATATATTTCCCATGTCTTTATATCTCATCCAAAACCAAACCAAAAAGTTTAGTACGAGATCAGATAATACCCAAAAAGGATATTTTTTTACAAAAAGAAAAACTACTCCTAATCTCTAAAATTTGTCAAACAAAACCCAAAGTTCAACAAAGACCATTCAATAAACATTTATCCATAAAATTCGTCAAAGTAAAACCAACAAATATTTAAACCCATATATTTTAAGGATTTAATCACATAGTCTCCCAAGGTACAAATTAACATTTATCTCCAAATAACATCAGTTGCTCTTAAAGTCTCATACTGAGAAGTAATTATCCTAATCACATAACCTCCATGATAGGTTAATAATGTCCATAGATAACCCAAAATCAACATACTTTTGATTCATAAAATCATACAACTAAAAAAATAATTAGTCAAACTAACCCGGGACTTCACGTAGTCCAGTGGTAGGCGATAAATACCAGTCGCACTTTGGTTGTGGGTTCGATTCTCGCAGCTTTGTCTGACGCGACGGGTTATCACAAGGTCTACATGTTGTCCTTTTTCCAAAACTATATAATTCTTAGAACATTCCCCAAAACAAGATAAAATCTTCAAAAATAACCATAACATAATTTAACCTCATTTTTATCTCATGTCGTTCATATTCCAACATAACGTATAGTAACCCATAATTACTTCAAAATTAAGGATCATATAAACCCTAATGGTTACCTTTATAATTATTACCTGAACTTCTTTGTTGACTTGGTTCTCTCGTACATGATGCATAAGAGAACTCACCAAGGTTCAAGTGGTTGATCATGACACCTGATAGTTGGTTTAGAATAACCATGAGATTTCTCATTGATTCCCCCATTTCATCAAGTCTCTTAATCAGAGAACCACCATAGTTTCCTTCAAACCCATTGTCACGTTGGTGCCCACTAGATCCATCCATTTACTAAAACCAAAAATTTCATTTTGAGTATATCAACAAAATAATTATGTACTAAAGAGGAGGATAAACACTAAGAAATACTTATCCAAGTTATCTAAAACTCATTCCAACCTTCAAAAATAACAATGACTCTATCTAATATAATAACCATTGTGGTTATACACAACTTGTCACTTAACACTCTAACCTCTAAAGTTATCTAAACCATCCTATAATACCAACTATAAGGACTCGACCTTAAAAATTACTTATTATTGAATTAAATTAATAATTCACATTGAGGATCTTTTCAGGTTTAGAGTTTCATAGAATTAGGACAATAACTATTACATATCAACGATTACAAAGTAGACACATCTACTCAGCATCCATTTTTTCACAAAAATAAAAACTATTGAACAAAAGAGTCATTTCTAGTTCCTTGTTTTAGACAGCCTGACATTTCCATGATCCCATCCTTGACCCTATTCAACTTTATGTCCTGTGAAATCATTTCAAAAACTTGGGTTCATTTAATGCTCAGTAAGGGTTAGAACAGTACAGGAAGAAAACATCAGTCCATGTATAGATAAGAATAAATGAAATCATACGTAACTCATAAAACATAAGGAATTTAACATATCTCATGAAATCATAATATTAATTCATAACTCAAAAGAAATCATAAGACATATAGGTAACTTGATGCATTCATGAAATTATTACGTAGGGTGTAACCCTCATGGTTATGTTTTGGAATACCCATCACAGTATATTCCCTAAATCTCTTCTGAGAAACCTTTGCGTTTAACCACTTCGTGTTACCCAATACATTGGAGAGCTATATCGGGCTCACCCGCCATTAGTTTATCACGGAACCACCCATTTTCATAAACAATGACCAAGAAACAAAACATAATCATAGCACATAACTTAAGAATAAAGGAAAGATAACATTACCACAGTGCAATAACAATATAACATTTTATTATATTGAAATAATGAATCCATTCAAAAAATCCATTTTGAAAATAATTTAAAACATTTAATAAAGAGTTTTTTGTATCAAAGTGTCCCATAACACCTTGATGTTTTAACATTTTAAACCATTAATATCCATATAAAATAATCCTTAATTGTTTTTTGAAAACATGGATATTAATAAGAAAAAATCACTAAAATATTTAATGTGATATTTTAGTTAAAGTGTTTTTACCAAAATTAGAGACAGTTGAATACAATAATTAAGGAATAACATTTAATAATAATTTTATAATATCATGAGAATAAATGGATTCATGATATAATATTCCAAAGGATAGTATATAAACCATATAAGAGTTAATTGGTGCATAACAACAATGAAGTCTCAATAGAAATGTAAAATGAGATGAAATCCCTTATAAAGAAGGTATCCTTAAATTAAGGATAAATAAATATCATAATTATGTGTGAAAAATATAAATACACCAAATATAAGTGGATATTAAGTGTAAAACAACCATAGGTCAATCACACATATTCAGAGGAGGACATATTCAAAAACTACAAGTTGAACCCAATGAAATCTAAATTGGGTTAAGAAGTTCCCGTGGTAAAATTCGACAGCTTAACGACGTCAATTTAAAATTCGTAACATTAGTTGATGAGAGAGAAAATGGTATCTCATCACTTGGAAATAAAATTTACATCAATAAGGACATATAGGAACATATCCCCACATAAAAATATGTAAATTAAAAGACATAACAAAATAATTCTTTTTAAAAGAGGTGTGTGAAAGATTCCCTTAGCATTTTGGGAAACATTCGAAACGTACAGCCCATGAAGGAAGGGTCAAACAATGAAGATGTAACAACCCATAAATGAGAGTATATTATACAAATAGTAAAATAATAGTTAGTACATACACCACAAAAAATGAAATAGTGGCCAATGTTTCATGAATCTCATAGGAATAAAAAGTGAGATGAAAATCCCCTTATGAAAATTCGGCAGCCTAACGGCGCCACATAAAACTTCCAAAAATGGATTGATGAGATAAAATAGGGTCTCTCATCATAATAACATAAAATTTAAAGAAAGAGGAATATAAAATAACATGCCCCAACATAAGAAATAGTAGATTCAAGTAAGTTACATAAAAAAGAGTACTTAAAAAGAAATAGAGAGGTAGGATCCCTTACGAAAATTCGGCAGCATAACAACACCACAAAAAAATTCATAAAATGAATTGATGAGAGTAAGAGGGGATAACTATAATATGAAAATACTAATTAAATTATGGTTAATATTAAATAAAATCCTCCAACATAAGAACATGGAAGATAAATTAAATGATATAAAAGATGGTACTTGAAAAGAAAGAAAGAGGTCGGATCCCTTATCTCATGTCCGACTTGTCTTGTTCGTTTCATTATATTCCAGAATAATAAACTTTGGTCAATTTATATTTTCTTAAGGTCCTCCTTTAAATATTATTATTCATTTCATATTACATATTATAATGTTATAATAATTGGTTAATAATGTGACTTCATATCAGATGTTTTTGTCGATGTTTGGTACATGATTCCAAACTGAACTTGTTTGAAAATGATTATCCATGTAGTTATAATTAAATCATATCCATAATATTATTAATTATTTAAATATCATATATATCTACTACATATTCATTTTATACGTTTCCATAACATTTGGAGATAAAATGAAATGAAATGCACTGTTCATGGAGACGGTGGGCCGTACGAACGCATGAACGCTACTTTCATTTCATTGACATATTAATGGAATTAAAAATAATTGAGAGATATATATATTATAATTCCAGTATAATATATATGTTTTATAGGTCACATATGTTCATTAATTTCATTCTTTATACATTCCATGTATTGCATGAACGAGTCACAACACTTGAGGGGGCGGTTGTCCATATTTTCTCGTATGAAATTATCGCATTTCCACAACATGCAAAGCATAATGGTATGTTTTAAATATAAAATAAAGAATTGTATAGAAAACATAAATACCATATATATCATATATAAAATGTGTTGACATCCTAATGGCAACCATGAAAGGTGTTAAGAGAAGATTGAACAACCATCGTTTCGTGAGGCAGTAATTCGCCATCCACAGAAACAGTATGTTATTTAACCATTAGACGGAGGTGTGTGTAATTGTAGCTAGAATACATCACATAAAAACATCCTAGTATATTTCAGATACTGGTTTTGTTACAAACTAAATTAATAAAAAGAGTTTAGGGGTTTGGAGAAGCAAAATAAAACAAAAGAACACAAGTGAAGACATTACCTTTAAATCGGGTAACTTCTATTGGTTTGAACCAAAAGGGTTTCTTGAAGAAAATTCTGCCAAATGTGAGGCTTCAATGATGAAGAGATGGATGTGGAAAGATGAAATGGGCAGGGTTTGGCCGTGCCAAAGTCTTGATTGTTGGGGCTAAGGTGGTAGAGGTGGAAGCCTTTTATAAGAGAAGAGGAGGGGCACACTTGGAAAGTTATAAAATATTACTTTATTATAAAATAATTTTCGGATTTTAAATGTGCCAAAAGGATATATTTCAAGGATAAGGTGATAGGGTTTTTAAATCAACCCATCCAATAGGTTTTTGACAAGTTTAAGACTTATATTTCACCCTATCGTCTCATTTTGTTTAAATCGTTCATTTATGAGGTAATCACTACATCATCACGGTGTAATAAATAAAATAATTTATATAATGTCTAAAAATTATAAAATAAATATCATGATGTAGGAAAACTTTTTATCATTCCAATTACTATTTATAGTCTAATATATAGTTTATTTAGTCAAAATTAAAATTATTTTACTTAGGTGTTACATACTTTGGTTACATTTTCCTTTCATTAAACAAATATGATAAAAGGTCACTATCACACTAAAGTGATTCCATGGGGTCCCAAGGTTGGAAAAAGGAATCCCATGGTCAGACATGACACCACCATTAGAATTATGACACATGTTTTAGTCATTTTATATTATTATGATATTATTTTCTTACCCTTAATTACCCGATTACTAATTAAACACGATAATTAAAGATAATTACCGCCGTTACTATTCATAATTTCAAAAAAAAAAGTCTTAATTACATAATTTAAAACTTCTAATTCAAAATATTGAATCCATTTAATCAAATTAAAAACACATAAATTTTCGTTATTAATTTAAAAGTTAATCTCGTTGTCAAAACAAAAGAGGGTTTTTTAAGAAGTAAAATTTATCAAAAGATTGACTTGTTTTTACATCCAATTGAAAAGTGAAATTACTTCCAATGAACAAAATTTTATTAAGTGATAAAATCATAATTTCATTATACTTTAAAAAAATTAAAATGAAAATCTAAATATATAAATAAATTGGATGAAAAGGCAGTTTTGAATTAAAAACTTTATTTTTCACTATTCATTAAGAAAAGCATTATAAGAAAAATACAAAAAATTAACCCTAAGCTATATTTTATATTTCAAATTCAGAAATGATTTCCATTTTACCAAATTAAATACATAGATGTTTAATTAATAAATCATATATTTAATTCCCGTTGTCAAAACAAATAGCGGGTTTTTTGGGAGCAATATCTCTGAATGGTTTGGCACTTGTCAATGTCCATTTTCAAAGTGAAATTAATTTAATGACCAACATTGAATTAAATTGTAAAAATATATTCTAATTAAACATTAAAACCAATTAAAGAGATAATCTAACCATATATTTAAATTAGATTAAAAATCAGTTTTGATGTAAAATGCAATATTTTTCACTATTCATTAAAAATAATGAACATTGTCAGCAATATACAAATAATTTATCCAAAGTAAATTTAATTATCCCAATCCTAAATAATAAGTTTAATTTGACAAATAGATCTTATAAATTTTTCAAAATTTATATTTAAAAAAGGTTCGTCATCAAATGGTGATAAAACAATCTATTAAAAATATTAGAGTATTTAATCTTAAAATTGGATTCATTTGGATTTTAAGCCTCTAACATTTTCTGGATAAATGTAAAAATATTTGACAAACATATATAATCATTTTGTAGTTATTTCTATTCATTCCCTCCTTTACAACGGCTAGGTGTTAACTTTTATAATATTATTATATTATTAGTGTGCAATATAAGAATTCAAAGAATCTCATTGTTGCATATTGGGTATGCCATCGAGCATAGGATTCCCTTTAAAGTAGTATTAACATTTCATTCACAAATATTGATAAACAATATAATGTAATATTATTCATTTACCTGGGATGTTACATCCTTCCCCACATTTGGGAATCACGTCCTCGCAATTCCAAAATTGGGCTTTGAAACTTCATTGAAATTCCCACATCGGAACAAGAGTCATTAAAACTATCACTTTAAAAGAAAGGGAATGAAGTACAAAGGTCACCCGAGTTAACCCATACTAGGATTCCATGTATGAAAATATGGATATGGAGGAGAAAACAATGGTTAATGTTCTAATGGAGAGTGATAGTAAACATGTCTAGGATAAAGTTAACCACAAGAAAATCACAAACATGTGATGGGTTAAATGGTATTAGATTCCCCAGTAGGAAAATTTAACATAAAACCTTTTGTTTTAAGTTACTCTTCATTGAAGAATTTATTTTTGATCTTAACTAAATAAAAATGAAACATACTTACTTGTCACATATACTTTCAACTTTTACTAGATTCTTTAATCAAACTCATATTTTCTCCAAAAGATGAGTATTTAGGAAGACTTTTTCGAATTAAGAGTACTATAATAAACTTCTTGAGAATCACCTAATCCATAAAAGAGAAATATAAATTTCCCATGTCTTTAGATCTCAACCAAATCCAAACCAAAATGTTTAGTACGAGATCAGGTAAAACCCAAAAAGGATATTTTTTTCAAAAAGAAAAACTACACCTTATCTCCAAAATTTGTCAAACAAAACCCAAAGTTCAACAAAAACCATTCAATAAACATATATCCATAAAATTATTCGAATTAAACCCCACAATGATTGAAACCAAAATATTTGAATGATTTAATCACATAGTCTCCCAAGGTAAAAATTAACATTTCTCTCCAAATAACATCAGTTTCTCTTAAAGTCTCATACTAAAAAGTAATTAACCAAATCACATAGCCTCCATGATAGGTTAATAATTTCCATAGATAACCAAAAATCAACTTACTCTTCATTCATAAAATCATCCAACTAAAAAAATAATTAGTCAAACTAACCATGGACTTCACGTAGTCCAGTGGTAGGCGATAAATACTAGTCGCATTTTGGTTGTGGGTTCGATTCCCGCAGCATTGTCCGACGCGACGGGCTGTCACATGCTCTGCAGGTTGTCCTTTTTACAAAACTATATAATTCTTAAAACATTCCCCAAAATGAGATAAAATATTCAAAAATAACCATAACCTAATTTAACCTCACGTTTATCACATGTCATTCATATTCCATCGTAACCTATAGTAACCCATAATTACCTCAAAAGTAAGGATCATATAAACCCTAATGGTTACCTTTATAATTATTACCTGAACTTCCATGTCAAGTTGGTTCTCCCGTACATGATGCATTAGAAAACTCACCAAGGTTCAAGTGGTTTATCATGACACCTGATAGTTGGTTTAGAATAACCACGAGATTTCTCATTGAATCCCCCATTTCATCCAGTCTCTTAATCAGAGAACCACCAAAGTTTCCTTCAAACCTGTTGTCACTTTGGTGCCTACTATATCCATCCATTTACTAAAACCAGAAATTTCAGTGTGAGTATATCAACAAAATCATTATGTACTAAAGAGGAATATAAACACTAAGATATAGTTATCCAAGATATCTCAAACTCATTCCAACCTTCAAGAATAACAACAACTCTATCTAATATAATAACCATTGTGGTTATAAAAAACATGTCACATAACACTCTAACCTCTAATGTTATCTAAACCATCCTCTGATACCAACTATAAGGACCCGACCTTAAACATTACTTATTATTGAATTAAGTGAAAAATTCACATTGAGGATCTTTTCAGGTTTAGAGATTTAGAGAATTAGTATATAACTATTACATCTCAAAGATTACAAAGTACATGCATCTACTCATCTTCAATTTTTTTCACAAAAATAAAAACTCTTGAACAAAAGATTCATGTCTAATTCCTTGTTTTAGACAGCTTGACATTTCCATGATCACATCCTTGACCCTATTCAACTTTATGTCCTGTGAAAACATTTCAAAAACATGGGATGAGCATAAAAATCTTAGTAAGGTTTATAATAGTACGTAAAGAAAACATCAGTCCATGTATACATAAGAATCAATGAAATCATACGTAACTCATAAAACATAAGCAATTTAACATACCTCATGAAATCATAAGATTTATGCATAACTCAATAGAAATCATAAGACATAAAGGTAACTTGAGGTATTTTTAACATTCTTACATAGGTAGTAACCCTAATGGTTACATTTTGACTATCTATCATAGCATATTCCCTGAATCTCTTCATAGAAACCTTAGCGTTTGACCTCTTCATGTTACCCAATGCATTGGAGAGCTATATCGGGCTCACCCACCCTTAGTTTATCACGGAAACACCCGTTTTCATAAACAATGCCCAAGAAATAAAACATAATCATAGCACATAACTTATGAATAATAGAAAGATATCATTCCCACATTGCAATAACAGTATAACATTTTAAGATTTTGAAATAATGAATCCAATCAAAAAAACCATTTTCAACACCATTTAAAACATTTAATAAAGAGATTTTTGAATAAATGTGTCCCATAAAACCTTAAAGATTTTAACATTTTAAAGCATTAATATCCATATCAATAAATCCTTAAAACCATTTTGAAAACATAGATATTAATAAGAACAAATCATTAAAACATTTAAAGTGATATTTTAGTTAAAGGGTTTTTACCAAAATTAGAGACACATGAATACAATAATCGAGGAATAACATTTAATCTAAATTTTATAATATCATGAGAATAAATGGGCTCATGATTAAATATTTCAAAGGATAGTTTATTGACCATATATGTGTTAATTGGTGCATAACAACAATGAAGTCTCAATAGAAATGTTAAATGAGATGAAATCCCTTATAAAGAAGGTATCCTTAAATTAAGGATAAATCAATCTCATAATTATGTGTGAAAAATATAAATACACCGAATATAAGTGGATATTAAGTTTAAAACAACCATAGGTCAATCACACATATTCATAGGATGACATATTCAAAAACTACAAGTTGAACCCAATGAAATCAAAATTGGGTTAAGAAGTTCCCTTGGTAAAATTCGACAGCCTAAAGGCATCAATTTAAAATTAATAACACTAGTTGATGAGATATAAAATGGTATCTCATCACTTGGACATAAAATTTACATCAATTAGGATATATAAGAACATATCCCAACATAAAAATATGTTAATTAAAAGACATAACAAAATAAGTCATTTTAAAAGTGTAGTGTGGATGGTTTCATTACCGATTTGGGCAACTTTCGAAACGTACACCCCATGAAAGAAGGGTCATACAATGAAGATGTAACTACCCATAAATGAGATTATATTATACAAATAGTAAAATAATGGTCATTACATACACCACACAAAATTAAATGGTGGCCAAGGTAGCATGAATCTCACAGGAATAAAAAGTTAGATGAAAATCCCCTTATGAAAATTCGGGAGCCTAACAACGCCACATAAAACATCCAAAAATGGATTGATTAGATAAAATAGGGTCTCTCATAATATTAATATAATATTTATAGAAATAGTAATATTATAGAACATCCCCCAATATAAGAAATAGAAGCTTAAAGTAAGTTACATAAAAAGAGTACTAAAAAATAAAGAGAGAGGTAGGATCCCATACGAAAATTTGGCAGCCTAACGACGCCATATAAAAATTCTTAAAATGAATTGTTGAGAGTAAGAGGGGGTAACTCATCATATGAAAATAAAAATTACAGTATGATGAATATTAAATAAAATCCTCGAACATACGAATAGGGAGTATAAATGAATTGACATAAAAAAGGGTACTAGAAAAGAAAGAGAGAGGTCAGATCACTTACCTCAAGTCCGACTTGTCTTGTTCGTTTATTTAAATTCTTGAATATTCAACTTTGGTAAATTTATAATTTCTTAATGTACTGCTTTAAATATTATCATTCAGTTCATATTATAAAAATTGGTTAGTAATGTGAGTTCATATCAAACGTTTTTGTCGATGTTTGGTACATGAGTAAAAAAGGAACTTGTTTGAAAATGATTGTCAATGTATTTATAAGTAAATCATCTCCAGAATAGTATTAATTATTTAAATATCATATATATCCAGAAAATATTTATTTTATACTATTCCATAACATTTGGAGATAAAATGAAATGAAATGCACCATTCATGGAGACGGTAGGTCGTACGTACACATGAACGGTACTTTCATTTCGTTGACATATTCATGCAATTAAAAATAAATGAGAGATATATATATTACAATTACAGTATAATATATATGTTTTATAGGTCACATAATTTCATTAATTTCATTCTTTATACATTCCATGTATTTCATTAATGAGTCACATCACTTGAGGGGGCGGTAGTCCATACTTCCTCGTATGAAATTATCGCATTTTCACAACATGCAAAGCATAAAGGTATGTTTTAAATATAAAATATATAATCATATGGAAAAAATAAATAGCATATATATCATATATAAAATACAGTGACATCATAATGGCTACCAAGAAAGGTGTTAAGTGAAGATTGAACAATCATAATATCCTGAGGCAGTAATTCTCCATCCACAGAAAAAGTATGTTCTTTAACAATTAGACGGAGGTGTGTGTAAGTGTAGCTCGAATCCTTCACATAAAAACATCCTAGAAGATACTGGTGTTGTTACAAAATAAAGTAATAATAATACTTTAGGGGTTTGGAGAAGCAAAATAAAACAAAAGAACACAAGTGAAGACATTACCTTTAAATCGGGTAACTTCTATTAGTTTGAACCAAAAGGGTTTCTTGAAGATCATTCTGCCAAATGTGAGGCTTCAATGATGGAGATAGGGATGTGGAGAGATGAAATGGGCAGGGGTTGGCCGAGCCAAAGACTTGTTTTTACATCCAATTGAATAGTGAAATTACTTCCAATGAAAAAAAATTGTATTCTGTGATAAAAACATAATTCAATTATAAATTAAAAACAATTAAAATGAAAATCTAAATATATAAATAAATTGGATGAAAAGGTAGTTTTGAATTAAAAACTTTATTTTTGACTATTCATTTAAAAAAAGATTTATCAGAAAAATACCATAAATTAACACTAAGCTATATTTGATATTTCAAATTCATAAATGATGTCCATTTTACCAAATTCAAAACATAGTAGTTTCATTAATAAATCATATAGTAAATTCCTATTGTCAAAACAAATAGCGGGTTTTTTGGAAGCAATATCTATGAAAAGTTTGGCACATGTTTATGTCCATTTTCAAAGTAAAATTAATTTTAATGACCACCATTGAATTAAATTGTAAAAATATATTCTAATTAAACTTTAAAACCAATTAATGATATAATCTAACAATATATTTAAATTAGATGAAAAAGCAGTTTTGATGTAAAATGAAATATTTTTCACTATTCATTAAAAAGATTAATCATTGTCAGAAACATACCAAAAATTTAACCAAAGTAAATTTCAATATCCCAATCATTAAGAGTTAGTTTATTTTGACAAATAGAGCTTATAAAATCGTCAAAAGTTATATTTAAAAAATGTTCTCCATCAAAAGGAGGTAAAACAATCTTTTAAAAATATTAGAGTATTTATTCTTAAAATTGGATTCATTTGGATTTTAATCCTCTAACATTTATTGGATAAATGTAAAAATATTTGACAAACATATGTAATAATTTTTTAGTTATTTCGGTTCATTCCCTCCATTACAACGGCCAGGCGTTAACTATTATAATATTATTATATTATTAGTTTGCAATGTAAGATTTGAAAGAAACTCGTTGTTGCGTATTGGTTATGACACCGAGTATAGAATTTCCTTTAAAGTAGTATTAACATTTTTTAAAAAATATTGATAAAAATTAGAATGTAATATTATTTATTTACCTGGGATGTTACAAGATCATAAACTGAATAATTTTTTGTGAATATAAATCACAATGTCCGAATTTTTTATGTCTTTGTGGCATGAATACGTGATTTGTAAAAAAAATCCCAATTTCTCTAACGATGATAAAAAAAATTGTCCAAAACAATCATGGGACACCTTTTCAATTGGATACAAGTGTGAATGAACATTGTGTATTGAACTTCAAGTGGGATGAAACATGATAGGGAGTATTGAGATTGTAGTTGGTATACCCATCATGTAACCTTGAATGGTATTGACTTAATGAAAACTGTAGCAGTGTGTGTGGTCAATCTATTTGACATCACGAACATTTATATATTTAAATTAAACTGAGTGATAGAGAAAATCATTAAATAAAATGTTTGTATCTAGAGATGCGCATTATATTACACATCAAACCACATGAGTAAAATGTTGAGACATTTTGTTAGTTGTGGGGGATGTCCATAAATTTATTGTGTAGTATGTATCTTGATGAAAACACAATATAACTTGTAATCAATCCTTCAATTTTTCACCCCAATATCAAAATTTCATCTGATTTGAAAAAATGTCTAATTAAAAATAAACAAAACTATATTACATTTTTCATGTTGTTCACAACATGTGATATGTGTAAATCTATAAAAGAAACCCACTGGGTGATCATTACTATATAATGTGTACATAAATTTATAATAACCATTATTAAAAAGTTTTTAAACTGCATGATGTGTTGTGGGATTTTCTATTATGGGTACATAAGGTTCATTTCTCTTAGAATATGACTTGTAAATATATGAACTATCATGTAGTCATACAATTCATTAAATCATTATATCATAACTCATGAAACAAAATTTTGTCTATATCATGACGTGACACATGGGCATTATATCCATGGCATTCCACATTAAATGATATGGACTATACACATTATATGTTAAATGATATATTTATTCATAGAGAACTTATTATAGTGATTAAATTTCAGAAATATATTTTATATTTTGCAGTCTCAGATATACCACATCACCACTAGAGTACATATCAAGTTATTCTTAAAATAAATAATTAAATTTAGTCTAACCTAGAAAATATTCACACTGAATAATATCATTAGTACATGATGTGTACATGATTATTTATAGTAAATATTATATTAATTAAATCTAATTATAATAATCTAATATGGTACTATATTATTTTACGAATGAATGTTTTGAAACTCTATTGAGATGAAAAGTTAATTAATAAAAATACAGATAAATTTTTAAAAATTACAAATTATTTCATAATAAAAATGAACAAATTATAAATATTTTTATAAATTTAAAATACATCATGGTTTCAGGTTATGTCTTCTCTACATCTTGAGTAAACAATTTGGGTGTAGGATTTATTATTTTTTATTTTTTATTCAATGAGTTTATATAATAATTTATTATTTAATTAAATAATATCATATATGAATTTGAATTCCTATTTTATTATCCCTAATCCTCTAGGATAGTGGTCAATTTTATATAACCACAATCATTTGGTACCCTTAACTATTACTGGCTAAAAAAATTAAATGATGGAACTTCCATTATGGGTTGAATTTTAGGGAACTTTTCATGTGTGTAAAAATCCATGGTGATACTTAGTTTAATAGGGGAATCATGTTACACTATCCAAGAATAGGCTCAACCCCCCCCCCCCCCCCCAATGGTCAAGGATGATTGACCAATTTAAAAAAAATATAAATATGTTGATAAAATCACATGATCATATCACATGATTATTTTATTTTTATATTAATTTTCATTTATTTATTTATTATTATTAAATCTGTTTTAGATGATTAATCATGTTTACATGATGTAAAAAAATTAAAAATATAGCTAATAAGAAAAAATAAATGAGTTTTATATATGTCATTTTATTGGATAAAGATAATTAAATAAATAAAGTTTATGTTATATTATAATACATGGGAATAATAAATTAATGAATATATAAACCCTTATGAAAAAAACCCTCTCTGAAAACATTATGTTAGTAAACAAATTCCACCATATGAGATATAATGAAGTTTGTTCTCAATGTACTTATGAAGACATTTTATGTGTTCATTAATCTCTTATGAGTATCTAATGAATGAATTTGATTGAAATAATCTATTTTTCATCATGGTTTGATTAAATTATAAAGATTTATGGAATCATGGAATAAACCATTGATCATATTTTATATTTGGTTTTTTTTAAATCAATAGATCAATAAACTATGAGTTAATGTTGTTTTTAGAAATGGATACCAAAATAACATGGACTAAATTGAATGGGTTTTTACTATGTAATTTAATGGGATTCATGGATAAATTATAATTTAATATCCATGTCATATGATATAATTAATTTCATAGTGATGATTATTTCAATTTGATAGTATATTCAGTGAATAATTAAAATAACATATTAAATCCCATGATGTAATTATGATAATTTTCTAAATATTACATACTAATTTCATTAGAAAAATAATAATTCAACCAACCATAACAGTATACCTATGATTCATAGTAGAAAAATATAATCTCAAAAATATTGTTAACTTCTATATGTGGTACCTGTATTCTCACATCGTACAACATTAATAAGAGATGTTTTATATACTTGGCACCCCAGTTCGTTCTGAGACCATTTATGTGTCATGTTAGGAGGTTTTCTATGACTCCTAGAAACCCTAAGATAATGAATTATATATCTTATTCCCCATGTTATCATCTATTACAAGTGTGATCTACAAGATTCATGAAAACATGTATATATAACCCATGATTTCATGTTTTATATGATATCTATAAAGAGAATGATCGAAAACTATTGTATTAAATATCTAATAAACACACCAATTCAAATATATGACAATGTGGTCAGTATAGATATCATAGAGAAAAAATTATTTAGTAAATTTATAATTTTATAATTTTATGATTTATCTTACTCAAAAAATTATTAATAGATCTCACACTCACATCACTTCCTCTAATGTTCATGCTATTTTTTATGACTTTCAATTTGAAAAATATAGATAATATTATCCTCTATAACTTGAATGTAAATCATCAAGATGATAAATATATTAAATATGAAGAATATTATCTCCTTTGGGTTAATACAAGGATAGACTATAAAAAAAATTTAAGACTAAATCCATATCTAATGATCCTTCTTGACATCCATCGAAGAAGAGAATGTTCCAGATAGAGTATATGTAAAATATAGTAGTCAGTTTTTCATGTGAATCAAAAATCCATCTATATAATAATTTTTTCAATTGGAAGTGGCATGGTATGATTAATTTAAATTAAATATTGATGAAACTTTTTCTAATTCTATTATATGGGTTTTAACTATTGCATTGAATTTCAAATTTGAATATAAATACATGAAACCCATGGATTACAAAATATAATAGTAGGTGAGGTTGGACATTAAGCTAAAAATATAAAAACTCTATCTACTCTTGAATATGGGTACTAACATTTCACATTACTAAGAAAATTGTTACCACTTTTATTAAATTCTTATTATGTTCAATATGTGATGAATAGTTTAGAAGTTATGTCTAGTTCAGATGTGCATGATTTTATTTTTAGTTTTGGGAATAAATAATTTTAATTTTATATAAAACATTTGTTCTTAGATCAAAATATTTGAATTAGGTCATTTTTCTACTAGAATATAAAAAAATATCTTCTACATAGATAAATAATTAAATTCACATTACTCATATCTCACCAATTGTGGTATTTTTATTTTGGAAAACTAATCAAGAAATGATTCAATAAATAATATCATGACGGTTTTCAGATTTTTTTGAACTAAAATCTTCTGATCAACAAAATGGTTGTATCAATAATGATGTACTAAATTACTATTTTGGGTCATCTTCATCTATTGAGAAAAAGTTGGGGCAGTAATGAATATAGTGGTATATCTACAAAGGGTAGTGTGGTTCTAATTTTTTAGGGGGAGTAGTGTTGTTGGGATGATGTGGGATAAATGTTTTTTTCTTGTCATGGTCGCAAATAAGAGGAATGTGTGGTTATGGGAATGGTTGTATACTTTGTGGGGTTAAGCTACTGTAGGGTTGTTTTAACAAAAAAATTCATTAATAAAATTACGAAAAATAATATACTGGAAAAATAAAAAATTTACCTACAATTAAAAAAAATTATATTATTATAATGCAATTGCAAGTGTTTCAAAAAAATAAGCATATAAAGAATTTTGAAATTTATAAATTCATCTACAATAAGGATATTTCAAAAAAATTAACATAATTGCTAATTAAACATGCTGAAAAATAAAATATACATATTTATAAAAATAATATTTTAATAAAAATAAATGAAAAATGTTTCATATAACATAGTTAATTGAATATTTTCTATATTTTTAAACATCGCTTATTTGAGACACTATATTTCCCAATGTATTTCCAAAATATAGGTTAATTAAATTACTCCATTTTAAAACAAAAATGATACTTTTATCTAAATAATAATTTCATTAGGGTGTTCTAGAAAAAAAAATATGAATCTATAGGCTGTAAGTGTATATTTATGCTTTATATAAGAGAAACAAGGGGATTTTAACTTGCTGACCCCTCAGAAGAAATTTAATAACACCTTGAAACACCATTTTTTTCATATATATAGAACAAATAATAAAGATATTGGTGGACTAATAGATAATAAAAATTAGTTAAGACTCAACATACGAATGAGTTAGTAGAGAAACAAATTACACAACAGTAACTAAATTATGTGGATCTATAGAAATAAGTAATTTGATGGACCACTCGAGAGGTAAGGGAACCAAATTGATATTGTATTATAGTCACTATGGAGATAAAACATCTTTATACTCATATAATTAACCATTATCATATTAGGATGTAGTAAAAAACACCAAAGTACACATTCCAATGAAACCATGAACTATAAAATGGATTCTATGTACTTGAATAATGTTAATTTTTGGTAGATCACAAAGATTATTTAGATACTATTTGTTGAATAATGTTTTTCATGATGAAATTACACATGTATTTGAATGTGAATACATATGAATGACAATTTTCTAAAGTGTTAAAGAACATTGAAAGAATAAAATATGATATAAAATTTTCACAAGTTCCGACCTTCTCTTTGTACCTTTGAAATTTCCTTCACATTCCTCCATTGAGGCAAACATGACACCTTTTTGATCCAAAATGGTGAGTGGATTCGATAATAATGAAAAATAATTCACATAACATTGATAATATCCATCCAAACCAATAAACCTTCAGATCTGAGTTACCATTTTTGGTCTCATCCAACATTCAATAACTTCTGTATTTAATGGATCCACAGATATCCCATCAAATGAGAATATGTGACCAAAAAAATGAAACATTTTAAATCCAAAATTAACAATTATTAAATTTTAAATAAACCTTATCCTTTCTCTAGGTCTTCAAAAAAATCTCAGGTGGTCTTCATGTTCTACCATTCACTTTGAAAAAAAATAAAATCATCTATAAGGACATCAAAAATCTAGTTAATATAGTATCTAAATAATCTATTCATTATATCCATGACGATAACATGGGTATTAGTAATACCAAAAGGCATCACTTTAAATTCATAGTGTATTTTCCTTGAACGGAAATATGTAATTGGTATAACGTCATTTTTGACCCTTAATTGATGATATCCTAAACGAAGATCAACCATGGAGAATTATTGAGCTCTGCGTAGTTTTTTGAAAAATTCATCAATGTAGGGAAGAGGATATTTGTTCTTTATAGTGATATTGTTAATTTCACGATAATGATTCAAGATACTCATTGATCTATCTTTCTTCTTAGCAAAAATAATAGTATCTCCCCAAGGTGATGCACTATGGAATATGAATCCAATATAAATATTCTATTCATGTTGAATTTTTAATTGTTGATACTAAATTGGTTCCATTATATAAGGTTTCATTGAAATAAGCATATAACCTTGAATGAGTTCTACTGAATACTCAAAATCATGATTTAATTGAATACCATGAAATTCTTATGGAAAGACATCATAAAACTCTCGTACAATGGTTGTATTCTTAATCAAGAGTTTCTACCTAGATATTTAAGATAAATAACCATATTTTATTGGAATCTAGAACATTAATATGGTATAAATTTATATTTGATGTTTATATTCATCCTTGTATTGATAGATGATAATATATTGATATATACTATGAAATATGATAATTCTTCCAAATAAAATGATATGATATTGATATAGAGAATGTGAATCCTTGCAAAAAATCACATCAAATTCCAATATATAATGTATCACAAGACTTCCAAGAAGTACTTTCCTACAAAAATCAACCATAAAAGAATTAAAAACATTTGATGTTCTTGTTCTACCATTAAGAGTTTTCCCAACAGACACAAAACCTAATTGTTTAGGTAATACGACGATAACCATAGGAAATTATTCTAAAATAAAAAAGTGGGTGGATCAATAATCAAATAAAACATATTCTACTTTAGAGTGTATGATAAGTTTACCTTTTACCACTTCATTGTCATACTCCACATAACTAATAGTGATATCATGTGAATTTATTTCCTCTTTGGCCTTATAAGTTTTTTGAAGTCAATGATCATAAATAAATCTTGGATTAGGGCATTGATTTATATAATTACACATTTCCGTTCAGAAGAATAATTTAAGTGTAGTAGGTGCATTTTTATTGCCATTTCCCTATTCTAATAATGAGTAATATTTTTCCCATAACTTCTGTATTCAAATTCCCAATGACTATCTTTTCGACACTTAATACATTTACTAGTCCCTTTATGAAAATTTTCTCCTTTTTTCTTTCATCAATGGTCATAAGTTAAAACTCATATTTTTTTCAGTGTGGTCCTTATATTTTCCTTTGAATTCCATTTTTTACTTCTTATAATAACCATATAACTAATGGGTTACTCCAATCTCCAACTCAACCATGAGAACACATCAGACGATTTCCTCATCGATATTAATGTCCCTTATGGAGAATTTCCATAGGAGCCTTATATTTATTCCTTTAAAGAATTAATAAATTTTAATTTGTCTTGTAAAAAAAATTTATAAGTACACCTTGCATGTATTGTAGTCTTTTCATTGTGTGTACAAACAGATTCATCAAACATTTTCTTAATTTCACGGTACTACTTATATATCATTATTCATATAAAATGACGAAAGTACTTATTGAAAAATATGTTCTTGAACTATTCCCATTCAATGGCCTCAATTTTATCTATTTTCTACATATACTTGATAATATTATACAATTTATCATCATCACCTTCGAAATGATAAACTAATATGATGAAGTTATCATGTTTAGAAAATTTTTGGACTAAAAATATCTTTTTCGTGGTGCTGATCCATTTTTCAGCCACTAATGGATTAGAAGACTCATTGAAAGATGTTGGACGCTACATCATCAAGGACTCAACAGAATATTGCTCCCCCATTTTCTAATTTGGAATTCCTTCATGATTCATATGTTGTGAAAGTAGTTTTGATTAAAGCTATATGATGTTTTATTCAATATCCCATAATATTTGGTTTCTCATGATGATGATAATTGCATTGCTTGTTGTATTTAGCATTAACAATGTTACATAATGTCCTATACATTGATAAAAATCAAGAATCATAGTGTGAGAAACATTAATAATAATAAAATAACCACCTAATCAAGAATTAAATTTCAATTAGTGACACATTATCTTTATCTGAGGGTATTCAGGGTCATTTCATAAACACTAGGATTGTATCCTAGACATAGACTTATCCATTGGGTTTTTACTAAGGCTTTCTCATACTAGTTTCCAATTTTAATCATACCTTTCCTTTGACCAAACTATAATGAATTATATTTTACAAACACTTATATTAATTCAAAATTGAATTATATTCCTTATAAAATGTAACTAATCCACAGTATGACTATATAGGTATAGTATCTTTAGAAACTGGAAAACCTAATCAACTGGTTCATAAATCATCAGCATTATATCCCTCTTTTTTGTTCATTACTAGACTCCTTTTTTAAATATCTTACATAAGACCCTTACACACTACCTGGGGAAAATAATCATACCAAAGGGTGAACTCAAATTCATAGTAATGATATACAAGGGAAATATGAATCATATCATAATCATATGACATAATAATATAATATTTGAATGTCTTATCTAGCATATAAAATATCTTGATATTATGTCATTGGATAACAGTTCATAAAAAATAAATGGTATAATCCCAAAAATCATACCATAATTCAAGATATTTTCTATCATATACATAAGAATATAAAATCATTTTATATTAGTCATGTCACAATTCCATGAAAATCATATAAGAAAAAGTCCATTTCTGAACAAGGATTACTTATCATTACATCTTTGTATTACTAGATTATATTTACATATCGTTATAGTTAGGTATATCACATGATATATCAATAATTACCCAATGCATTAGAGGGAGATATAGGCCTCACCAATCTCATAATTAAATAATTCTTATGGGGGGTAGCTACACCGAGTTTTAATAAAGAGTCATTTATTATTAATACAATAATTTAAAAATGATAGTAATAACACGGATTTTAAAATTGGTTGTTAGAATAAAAATTATTTGATATGTTAAATTATGAATAATGGTATTATATATAGAAGAAATATTTATATAAAATTTAAAAATATTTATTATTTACTTTTTATGTTACGAAAATACAATTGTAGAGAAGAAAATTATTTTATTAAATTTTTAGAAATTTCAGTAAAATAACTTTTTCCACTTTAAGAAATTTAATTTAAAAAACAATATTACATTTTAAATAAAAATTTCAAAAATATATTTTATTTTTATTTGCGTTTTTTTCTACAATGAATAATTTATAATGAATAGTAAATAAATTATCATTTTTATTACAAATTATTTTTATTAAAATAAATTATATGCCCCGTTTTATTTAATTATGGTTTTTAGAGTAATATTATTACTAATATAATTTTTTTTTCATAATTTAGGTAACTATAATCAATTTAATTTTGAATGCTTATATTTAAATTTTATATAATTCTGATGTTTTTCACTTTAGAAAAATGATTTTTTTATTGTGTTTTTGAGATTAATTTTAAATTGCATATTTACAATTATAAGAATTGAATATATAAATATAGATTAAATATTTGGAATAAAAATAAATAATAATATATATTACATTGAACATATATTTTGGTCAAAATGTATGGTAAATCAATAAATATTAATTACCTCAAAAAAAGTTTAAACTGGTTTACAAGGGGGATAATCCTAAAATTTTATTAGTATAATAACATAAATAATAGTTAAAATCCAATTTTTTTGGGAGTATAGAAACATTATATCTTATAGAGTTCGATTACGATCCATTTGGGAGCATATTGAATTGTTTAAAATGGTTGTACACCTTTTTCCATTCCAAAATTCTAAATGTGTCATCTCCCCCACATATAAAAAGGAACCCCATATCTATCTAATACACACATATAAAAAAATATTTTACATACCATGACCTAAGCAAATGAATCTTATAATTCCCTCCACACAACCAATAGTCATAAGGTTAATTATCAAATAATCCCATTCTGAATTTAGTTGTAAACATAATGGAGTTCTTTGAATAATAGGTATAGTCATTAACTGTGAGTTTTCATTTTATTTAATCATAAAATCGTTAAAATAAACTAAAAAATTATGTTGTAAGAACATAAGAATCTAAAATATAATGAGATTTTGTAATGTTTATTTCATTACCTATGTTTACATCAGCGTCCATAATGTGAGAAATGAAACTGTTGATCATGTGTACGGTGGACTACCACCTCACGAATGTATGTAATTCAATTTCCATCACCAAAAATCATGGATTTTCAATATTATAAACATAATTTTTATAAATGATATATGTGAAATATTTATAAATCTATAACATTAATATATACTATTCCTTCTTTCTTTTTATTTAATGGAAATATGATATTATTTGTAGTGTGTATGGTGGACTACCACCTCATGAAGTGTTGTTGTTCCTTTTTCACATACACATTAAATTGAGGCTAATAATGAATTGATATAATTAATACCTGTGAAATATAGGAAATAATTATTACTATATGATGATTATATAATATTTACCATAATTTATTCTCTTCTTTCATGAAAATGGAAAATCATTGAAGTATACATAGAACCAATGGTCTCCATTAGTGGTATAATTAATTTTCAATCATTAAAAATTATGAATTAAAATAAATAAATATATAATTATGTTATATAACATTTATATTATGGTTTAAATTATAGATATTATGAAACCATTTTCAAAATAAATGGACCAGAATTACCAAACCAAAACAAACAAGAGAAATATTGATGATATTGCACAAAGAAGTATATTAACAAGGAATTATATATAAATGGTCAATAAAAGGTCATAATTAAATACTACATGGTTTGGAATATGTGATTATTTTTCTATAATATTTCTAAATTAAACTAATAATTGTTATATTGTTTGTTCAAATGGGTATGAAGGAAGTCAATACTGAATGTAAAGAGTTTTTTATTTCATTTTTATGGGATACATGACATATTCACCACTTAACATTTGGTTTTTTATATAACTTTCATAAATTTATTTTTTTATTTTTAAAATGAAAATTATATTTTATATAAATACATTTAATATAATTTAATTCATGTGGATTTTTATTCAAAAGTTAAAAAACTTCTTATGATTTTATGATACAGACTCATAGTTTATCTGGATTATTTATAAGTAAATGTCCAATGATGAATTATTGTGATATATCACTCAATAATATCTTTAATATCTATTTAATCAATTTATTTTACTAAAATAGAGGCTTTTACTCATTTTACTCCCTTTATTTACTCAGTAATCTTAAATAATTGTTTCAAGAAAAATCATCTTTATTTCTCTCTTCAATCAAAAATATATTTTCCGACATCTATATTTCGTATTCAATTGATTTAAAAAATGTCTTTACTGTTACAAAATAATTGTTAAATTCAAATTTACTATTTTTTTAATTTTTTAAAATATGAATAACTATATCTCCTACTATTATTCCAAAAAATTATTTTTTAAATTTTTTCAAAAAATGCGAATGAAATCATTATATTAACATATTGGACTTGTATGAAATTTTCCACTGTAATGACCAATCAATGTTTTGATGTACATATTTCCAGATTCTATGTTTATTTTCAAATAATAATATATCCATAATATTTTCTAAATTTTAATATTTATGTTTTATTTTCAATATAGCAATTTTTTTCTCTAGAAATTTTCTATGTTATCATTAAAATCATTTTCTATCTTAGATGAAATCCTTGATTTTTACTCATTTAATATAGGGGTAATAAACCAATTACCAAATTATTATTTCTTATATGAATAGTTTATTTTTATAATGAATTTATCATTAGGATACATGTCCTATTTTCTATGTGAATTTTTATGATGAAATAATCAACTGTTTATAAAACTTATTACCTTTTTAGGGATTAGGTATGGATAAAATGTTTCTGAAACCCTTTTCGTTTCCATGGGTTATGATACAGTGAATGTTTTTTTATATTTTAGAACACATATGTATTATTTTCAATGTTTGATATGTGGTAAATTTATATCCCTACAATTAATTATGTATATATTTATAACTAATGATATTAGTAGGATTGTAATATAATGAGACCTTAATTTATTAAGAGGCCATGTCCACTATGACTGTATTGTGAGTAAAAAGTGAATACTATGATGGTTTGGGGAGTTATCTTATTCCCCTATGATAGCTTTTTAAATGATCCTTTACTATTGTGTTAATTACATTATAGGATTCTATTTATGGATCAATTACATGTATTTCATCGATATTATGCTTCTATGGACTATGATACATGAATAGTTTTTTATTCATTAATTTTCATAAACTAATCATTATTCCCAAAAACAAATGTATGAACAATGATAAGAAGGGTTTTGTTTCCAAATGTAATTCTGCTGTACTCATAAATATGTTATCATATTAAATTTGTATCTACCTTGTTTATATATATTGAGAGTATATATTCACCCTTTCTAATGATCCGTTTTCTATTGTTATGAAGATAAGTATTATTTATTATATCAATATGAATGGATCTCATTATGACGAACCTAGTGGGATTTGATATACCTTATATATGAACATGTTTTTTTATTCTATGTTTCCAAAGGCATTATACCTAAATGATTTCTTATGCAGATAATTATTTTATTTATTAAATAATCATCTATTAATATGTAATATCTATGAATGGGTATTTTGGGTTTCCACACATATATTGGAAATATTATCTCTATGTAAGGAATGTCAGATGGTGAGTCGAAGAAAAATATAGTAATATAATATCCCACACTGAAAAACATAACGGACGTACATAGTTTATTATATTATGAGGTTGCTATATATTATTTCTATGAAAAAAATTAATGATTATTAAACATGTTGACAAAGTTTAAACATACTGGTTTTTTGTTCTTATGTATATAGGAATATCAAGAATATTTTCACAAATAACAGAGAAGTTTGGCCAATTCAACAATGCTAAATTTATTATCGAGTGGATATTGATGATTAATATGTAGTGACACATCAGAGAAATGAATTATATGTTTAGGTATGAATATTGATATAGTTATTACGAGTGAACCATGGATTTTAATTATACATGAACAAAACTAAAAAAATCAAGGATCTATATTTTTAATCTTAAATTTTTTACTAGAATAAATGGAGGAATTATCTCTGTGGGGTGAAATTTTGTCTGTATAAAGATCAAAACATCATTGAATGAATCCTCTCAAAGAATGATAGCAACATGTGGGAAATGAAATGGACAGATCTATTAAAGGAATATTATTTCTCAATACACTACAACCCTAGATATGCTAAAGAGGGAGAAAATTTATAATGTAGAAATTTCATGGTGTTATGAATAATATGGGGATTGAAAAGAAAAATTTACTAAGGGTCCTACTAAAGGTATATATTTTAATAATTATGGAAGGGGAAACATAAAACATTTTTAAATGATTTCACTACAATCATTATGGAAAAACATAAATAGTATTAATAACGTAGATAATAATTTTTTAAATAAAATTAATATTGGAAATTTATATATGTTGAAACAAATAAATTCTAGATACGGTGTTATAATACTTGGAAAGAGGATGTGTCTTTGAACTATACCTAAGATAGAGAAATAATTACTAGATGGATCCCATAGCTCAAATTGATCACTTCACCATATAATTACCCTAACATATTATGATTTGACGAAATATTTTTTGTGTAATAATACAAGACAATAAATTTTAGACTATGTATCATGAATATTTTTTATTAAATAGTAAAAGATACAGAGAATTTATACTAAAGGAGCTATAAACCCATTATATATTTCTGTGTGGAAATGGGATGATATTACAATGGAAATTTTTATTAGAATAAAAATTAATTCTAAAAATAGTGATACCATATATGTTTTTATTGATTTAAATTGTCGTATAATTTAGTTTTAAAAAAGAAATATTTACCTTTGGATAATATTTCATAAGTAAACATTAATGATGTTGTAATACTTATAGGTTATCCTCTATCAATTTTGACTGATTATGATCACAGTTTTAAATAAAAAATTAGAATTTTTTTAAGGATCTTCAATGAAATAATTCTTTTAAAACCATATATAATCCTAAATATGATATATAGTGTAAGAGAAAAATTAATTCATTATAATACATGTAGATGAAATTCTCCCCTGACTCCCATGGTATGTTGGATCAGTACATACCATTAGTGGAGTTTTCAAATATTGATAGATTACACTCATGTGATAAAATGGATCCATTAAAATCATTTCGTGGAAATAAATTTAATAATATAATATATTGGTATTGTAAAATCATGCCCCTACATCATTGGATTGAGGGGGGGTGAGGGATAATTGGCCTTAAAAGACATTCCCAAGACACCAAAGGATGGAAATAAATGCTGAGGGATTAAAGATCAAGTTTGGGAATGATTTTCCCTTACTACAAAACCAACCAATCCATCCACTAACAGCCACTATATGATGAATGTCAAATAAATTACCCAACCATGCATTCCCAAAAGACAACCAAGTTGTTCCACGACACAACTCAAAACCAATACAATCAAACATGTCCACACAACATCAGAGTACACTACGGAAACTAATCAACCAAACACCACATGCCATGACACCACTACAGCTCCTCACCAAGCTCTAAGCTCCAAGCTCCACCAAGGGATCTAAATTATCCACTAAAGGAGGGTGACGCCTTACCTTTTCCCACGTCATGATACACGACATCTGCAAATACAACAACATTCCAGAGTAGGGGGTGAGTACTAAAAATCAGTAGGATTTCCTTAAATTACTTCCCTACAAACGCCACTAGGATAAACCCATTAACACATTTATATAAAACATTTTATATAAAATAAATCTCCAGTGCATCCAGTTTTATAATACAAACATGCCATTACCAAGCCATCACACCCAGACCATGCAATCAAGGGAAATCCAACCAAACTTGACACACATCATTTCATCAGTTCACATTAGCACCACAATTTCCATAATGCAAAGAAATTCACAACAAAACAACAAAACAACCAAACGGTGGAGCTTCCATCCCACCCGTTCACTTATTCACACTATAGTGGAACTTCCCGTCCACTTACCATTAATGGTGGCCCTTCCATCCACTATCCATCCCCTTTTTTAGTGGTACATCTCACCACGTCCAAAAAATAGTCAAAACAAGCCAATGCCAATCATATAACCCACCACGGTCACAACCACATATAATCAACCAATTCCATTGCATATCAATACACATCAATAAATCACCCATTTATTAAAAATCATTTTTCATGCCAAACAACATTTCCATAAAACATCCCTTTTATTGAAAACCATTGCATCAATAATTTTCACAAATCAACCATAGAATCCCATTTTAAAATATCTATTTTTAAATCCACAATAATTGCATTTCACCAAAAAAACATATTTTTCCCAAAAATCCCCAAAACATCACCAAAAATATTTTCAACCAATTGCACAAATAAAACACTATTAATTTGATGAAAAACAAATTAATATTAACCAAAACCATTATCTATAACTAGGTGGAGGTGAGAGAGAAGCCACCTACCTTTTGGGTTCCAGAGAAATCGACCCACAAGCCACCACACCTCAAATTCGGTGAACGCACAACCGAAACCTCAATATATGCTCATTCCCTAACATCCACAAGCCTTAATATTAATATCCAAGGCAACCAAAACCCTATATCTACACACAACAAGTTTAGATCTAGAAAACCATGAAAGAGAGGGATTTAGATCTAGAGGAACACAGAAGAGAAACAAGAGGAGACACTTACCTGAGTGAAACCACCTTCAAACCGCCATGAAATTCCTTTGAAACGCTTCCAAATAGAGTGGGAGAGAATCCTTAACCCCTGAGAACCCAGAATCCCGAGTGAGGCTCGAGTGGGAGGAATATTGGAGTGAAATAGATTAATCCTGAGGGAGCCCAGAACTTATAACCCTATTTTTAAGTGGTCGCACAATTATATCGAACGGTTTGGAAAACCGTGCTCTAACTGTGCACACTATACTGCCTCAGAAGCAAGGGTCTTTATGGTTTCCTTGAACGGTTTGGAAAATAATGCACAGGTTGTGTGAGGCCTACTGACTCCCTTGCACGGTTTCATGGAGAATCCGCACGGTTTCAACTAACCGTGCTCAAACTGCGCACCCCTTTAAAATCCTACAAGCACATCCAAAACCATTCCAAACTCCCCCAACCTCTTCCCAACTCGTCCCATACACTTTAGACACATAAAAAATCAATAAAAAAGGATAAATACCACAAACTGGGGGAAGTAAATTCTCCCTACCATTGGACTTTCAGTCCTTAGAAAGTAGTGAACCCGCCCTTTGCCAAAAGAGATCGGGACACTACTCGGCCATCTCTTTCTACCACTCCCAAGTCTCATCTTGAATCTGACCATGTTGCCACAAAACATGAAATAAACTGATGATTTTACCATGCAATACATTCTCTTGTCTATCAACAACCCGCACTGGAATGTGCACCAAAAATGCATTTGGTCCTAGCTCAACATGATCCCATCAAATCATATGGTCACGATCAGGCTGATACTTTTTCAACTATGACACATGAAACAAATTGTGCACCACACTGAACCTAGGTGGAAAAGGCAAATGTTAATCCACCTCACCAACCCACTCAAGAATCTCAAAAGTCCTGATATACCTTGGAGATAACATTCCCTGCTTTCCAAACCAACAATGTCCCAACCTAGGAGAGATCCTCATGAAAACATTATCACTCCCCTCGAATGACAACGGTCATCGACGATGATCCGCATGCAATTTTTGACGAATCTGAGCCATTTTAATTCTCTTCCTGATCAAGTTGATCTTCTCCATAGTCTCCTGGACAAGGCTCAGTCCAACCATTGATGAATCAATCGTTTCCACCCAACATAGTGGAGAACGACATGGTCACCCATACAACGCTTTAAACAGAACCATCTGTATGGATTCCTGATAACTGTTATTGTATGAGAACTCAACCAACGGCAAGTGATCCTCCCACGAGCCACCAAAATCCATGACACAAGCCTGCAGCATAACCTCCATAGTTTGTATCGTCCTCTCAGATTGACCATCCCTCTGAGGGTGGTTTGCCATACTCATGGTCAACTTAGTTCCAAGGGCTTGTTGTAAGGATTTCCAGAAACTAGATGTAATACTCGGATCTCTATCTGCTAAAATTGAAACTATGAAACCATGAATTTTTACAAGCTCCTGAATATAGATTTTGGACAGATCCTCCACCGTATGAGATTCACGAATCAGGATGAAATGGGCCGAATTTGTTAGTTGATCCACTATCACCCAAATGGCATCATGCTTTATGACCGTTCTTGGAAAAATTGTAACAAAATCCATCTCTATTTTCTCCCATTTCCAAACAAGGATTGGTAAAGACAAAAAAATTCTTGTCGGCCTCTGGTGCTCTGCCATGACCTACTGGAAAGTCAAGAATCTCCAAACCAACTCAACCACAATTATTTTCATACCAGCCCACCAGAACTGTGATTTCAATGCTTTATACATTTTCTAAATTCCAAGATGAACAGCCCACCTAGAATGATGATACTCCCTGAGAAGATCCTCTTGACAAGATACCAGTACAACTATCTGATTCCAAAAACACAAAACTGAATATCCCATCATTTTCCAACCCTTAATGGTATCCCCACCATTGAGTCTCAACCACATGGTCACACACTCAGAATCAGATATATGTGCCCCTCTAACCAGGCCAACCAAGTTAGGAATCAACAAAACTAGAAAGAAGACCGCTCTATTTCCCTGGCCCTCACATTCCAACCACATATCAGCTATAACCGACATCAACTGCCACTAGTCTGATGCCTATTTTACTATTTAATCATATGATTTTCTACTTAATGCATCTTCCACAAAATTTACCTTACCTAGTGTGTAAATTAAGTCAAAATCAAACATTGGGATATATTCCATCCATCTCCTTTGCCTCATGTTCAAATCTATTTGTGATAAAATTCTCTTCAAGCTCTTAGGATCAGTATATACCGTGAATTTCCCACCGAAGAGATAATGAAGCCACCCTTTCAAAGAATGGACCACTGCTGCCAACTCCAAATCATGAGTTGGGTAGTTCTTCTAATGCACCTACAACTGTCACGAGACATACACAACCACATGATTCTCTTTCATTAGAATGCACCCCAACCCAGATCCTGATGAATCACAATACACCACATACCCTTTTCATGGTTCTGGAAAACAAATATTGGTGCTTTTGTAAGGAGACCCTTTAGCTCTTCGAAACACTATTGACACTGTTCATTCCACTAGAATGGAACATTATTTCATGTCAAATCATTCATTGGAGAATCCAAACGTGAAAAATCATGAACAAAACGCCGATAATACCCAGATAGACCAAGAAAACTCCATATCTAAAAAAAATTCTTTGGCGGTTTACATGATATAACAGCCTCTATCATTTCAGGATCTACTGAACCACCTCTTTTAGAAATCACATGGCCATTAAAACGAATTTCATGTATCAAAAAGTCACACTTTTACGATTTTTCATACAAACGATGATCCCTCCAGATCCCTAGAACTATCTCCAAGGGTTTCTCATGCTCCACCATTGTCTTTGAATACACCAGAATATCATCTACAAACACCACCAGAAATGAATCGAGATATCTCTGAAATATCTGATTCATCAATGACATAAACATCCCCGGTGCATTTGTTTGACCAAAGGGCATAACCACATATTTATAGTGTCCATATCTACTTCTAAAATATGTTTTAGAAATATCATCCTTCCTCATCCACAATTGATGATATCCTGACCTCATGTTGATCATGGAGAACCACTGGGATACCCTCAACTGGTCGAAAAAATCATCAATTCATGGAAGTGGATATCAATTATTTATCGTATCCTGGTTAATTCTATGATAATCAACACATATCCTCATGGTTCGATCCGACTTTTTCACAAACAACACCAGCGCTGCCCACAGAGACGTGCTAGTCCGGATAAACCCTTTGCTTTATATCTCTTCCAACTGGACTTTCAATTCCAACAATTCAGCTAGTTCCATCCGATATGATGGATGTGATATAGGACTGGTCGCCTGAAAGAGATAAATCGTAAATGCCCCTTCTCTTACGAGAGGTAACCAAGTTAATTATTCAAGAAAAACATCCATGAACCGATCTACCACTGCCGGAAGAACGATCTGCTCAACAGTCCCTTCCAATTCCAACGAAAACACCGTTAACTGATACGATAACTTACCCACTGCTGGTGCCAAAAAACTCATTGCACCCTTACATTAATTCCTCTCTCATCTAAAGAGATTTCTAACACCATCGTGTGTTGTAAAATACACTATTTGCGCATCAAAATAAATGTGGCCCTTAAATGCCACCAGCCATTCCATTCTCATGATTACATCATACCCATCCATCTCAAGAATTGATAAATTCCACACTAGCTATACCTCACCCACAATGATACCACATTCTCTACACAGAAGGATTGACACTTTCTTCGACCCAGAGGTGTTTGAAGTTTTAAACAGGAGGGTACCATTTCTACCCTTAAACCCAACAAATCAACCACACGTGCAGAAATAAAAGAGTTTGAATCACCCCTATAAAATATCAATTTCATAAAGGTATAATTTAAAAGAATAGTACCTCGTACCGTGGATGGTCCCGACTGGTCATCCACCACAACCTGCTCAGCTCCAAACACATGTTTTCTTGCCACATTCTGCTCTTTATTTCCCTACTGAGGTGTCGTGGTATTTCGAGAATCACTATGTGTAACATCCCGAGTATGTAATGAATTAGGTATTTTCATATATGTGTCTATTTATTAATTATATAGTGTTTTCAAGGCCTAAAATGAGAATAAATCCAATCTTAAGCATTGAATTCTCTATTATGTATAAAAGATTGTATTACCACATTTTAATGGCGAACCATTTTTAAATATATATTTTGAAACTTTTATAATCTCTATTTATAAAAATAAACTTATTATTTAGTAATGGTACATTTAAATTTACTTTGGATAATTTTTTGGTATTTTTCTGACAATGTTCATTTTTTAATGAATAGTGAAAAATACTACATTTTACTTCAAAATTGGTTTTTCATATAATTTAATTATATTTATAGATTATCTTTTTAAATTTTTTTATATTGAAAATAGAATATTGTTTTACCATTTAATCCAATGTTGGTCATTGGAATTAATTTTACATTGAAATTGGACATAAACAATTGTCAAACATTTGATAGATATTGTTTCTAAAAAACCCGCTATTTGTTTTGACAATGGAAATTATATTTAAATTAATTACTACAATTTATATATTTGAAATTTTGTAAAATGGATTCCATATTTTTAATCAGAAGGTAAACATTACGTAATTAAGACACTTTTGTTTTTGGAAATTATGAATACTAACACCGATAATTATCTTTCTTTGTCATGATTAATTAGTTATCAGGTAGTTAATGGTAATAAAATAATAACATAATAATATAAAATGACCTAAAAATGTGCCCTAATTCTACTATTTTTGTCATGGCCGACCATTGGATGCCTTGTTCCAATCTTTGGGACCCCATTGATTCACTTTTGGGTGATAGTGACACTTTATCATTTTATGTTTTTTAAAAGGAAAGTATAACCAAAGTATGTATCACCCAAGTAAAACAATTTTAATTTTATCTATATAAATGATAAATTAGACTATAAATAGTCATTGGAATGATAAAAAGATTTCATACATCATGATACTTTTTTTATAATTTTTAGACATTAAATAAATTAAATGTTTTATGACACCATGATGATGCAATGATTATCTCATTAATGAATGATTTTAATAAAATGAAAAGATAATGTAAAATCTAAGATTTAAAAATGTCAAAGACCTCTTGTATGGGTGGTTTTATAACCCTTATCACCTTATCTTCTAAAAATATATTTGTGGGACCTTTAAAATCCGAAAATCATTATATAATAAAGTAACATTTCTTGACTTTCCAAGAGTGCCCCTCCTCCCTATTATAAAAGGCCCCCACCTCTACCACCTTACCCACACCTCTCAAGCCATTGTCTCAGAAAAGATCTGATCATTTTATCTCTAAAAATCCCTATATTCATCATAGAAGTCTCACCTTGGGCAGAAAGCTCTTCAAGGGACCCTTTTGGTTCAAATCAAGTGGAGTTACCCGATTTAAAGGTAATGTCTTCACTTGTGTTCTTTTGTTTTATTTTTCTTCTCCATACCCACAGTATCTTTTTAATAATTTCTTTTTGTAACAACACCAGTATATCAAATATAATAGGATTTTGTTATGATATGTATTTTATTTATAATTACACACACCTCTGTCTAATGGTTAACAAACATTCTGTTTCAAGGGTTGGCGAATTTCTGCCTCTCGAAATGATGATTGTTCAATCATCTTTTAACACCTTTAATTTTGGCCATTAATATGTCAATATATCTATATATTCTATATATTATTTCTATTTTTTCCTTATGATTCTGTATTTTTCATTTATGGCATACCTTTTGGTTTCCATTATGGGTAAACGCGATATCTTCATTTTAGGAAGTGCGGACTACCGCCCCCTCAAAGTGATTTGATTCGTTAATGCAATATGTGGGACATATAAAGGATGTATTTAATGATATTATATATGATATTATACTATAATAATAATATACCTTTATATCATTATGATTTCACTCCACTAAATAGGAAATATAAATGAAAGTAGCGTTCATGCGTACGTACGGCTAACCGTCTCCATGAACGGTGCATTTCATTTCTTACCTCTAAATGTTATGTAATACTATAAATGCATGTATACACTGGATATATATGATATATATGATATCTAAATCATTAATATAATTCTGGATATAATGGATATTTTACCACATGAGCAACTTGAAATTATAAAAAGTTTCTTTTTGTCACAAGTACCAATGATCGACAAAACGACCATTTTAACTTAAATAATTACATAATGTTCATAACATGGTAATAAGTGATATAAAAGGAATAATTAAATTTAAAAATGTTCTTATGAAAGTAGAAATTAACTCTAGTTTATTATTCAGGAGATTAGAGAAAGATCGAGTCATGTCGGACACGAGGTATGGGACTTCGTCTCAATATCCTTTCATTGAGGAATATTTTGTTTTATACAAAACTCTCTTTTATACGGTGTATAAAACCCTCTTACTTTTACCTTTATTCAAAAGAATCTTTTTATACGAAGCATTTTACTAAATGACAAAAGGGAGTGTTTTTCTCTTACGTATGCGGTGACAACGACTTCTCCGCCGCCGTGAACATTATTTGAGTTTTGGCTTCCTCTACAAGCCATAACTTTTTTTAAAATGAAAAATAAATATCATGTTTTACTTCTATTTTATTTTGGTATTTAAAATGGTTTTGATATTTTTTTTATTATATAAATTTGTTGTATTTATATATTGTGATTGAAATGTATAAATGTTATGTTTCATTTATGTATGTTTTATGTGATATGATTATGTTATGGTTCATGGACATTTTTTTTGAAGATGGGTTGTTCCATGATAAAATAAGGGCGAGTGAGACCGTGATAGCTCTCCAATGCATTGGGTAACGCGAAGGAGTTAAACGATAAGGTTTATCTCATGTGATTCAGGTAATATACTGTTATGGGTATTCCAAACGTAACCACGAGGGTTACTCCCTACGTAAGAATGTTATGAATGCATCAAGTTACCTTTATGTCTTATGATTTCTATGAGTTATTCATAAATACAATGATTTCATGAGGTATGAAAATGTTCTTATGTTTTATGAGTAATATATGATTTCATTAATTAATATGTATACATAGTCTAATTTTTTTAGTCTGTACTTTTATATACCTTACTGAGATTTTTATGCTCATCCCATGTTTTTGAAATGTTTTTCATAAGTCAAGGTAAAAGTACATGATGGGATGATATTGTCGAGAAGTGTCACGAAAGAATCCATGTTTTATTTTGAATATGTCTCCTTTGATGTGAAAAAAAGAATTATGTCTTTTATGTAACCACTTGGATGAAATGTGTAATGTAATGCATGATTTATGATCAAATTCTCTATAACTCTAAACCCGAAAATATCGTTAATGTGTATTCTTGAAATAACTCAAGATTAAATAATTTTTAAGGCCGGGGCCTTATAGTTGGTATCAGAGGTTGGTTTAGATAACATTAGGATTTATAATTATATTAAATGATTATCCAAAAATATTTTTTATGGTCAAATTGAAATGATATTGCATTTGATGATTAACATGTTGCTTCATATAATACATGTTTGTTCAGAATGGTTTTCCGTAGAGGAATCAGGGAAGTATCGCTAGGAAGGAATACCGAAGGAAATGACCTTCCGAATCAGTATCCTGAGATGGTCAGAATTGGAACTAAAGAGTTTGTTGCAGTAATGGTGTAGTTGACTCAATCGATAAAAGGTGGCGGTATCCATGCATGAGATCAGCCAGATCAACCGTAGAGGAACATGTCAGTGGTGGAACATATCATGAGGCAGCATCCCCCATCATTTAGAAGATCATCTGACCCCGTTCTATCTGAAGTGTGGATTAAAGCACTGGAGAATATTTTCAATGTCATGGGGTGTTCATACAACCAAAAGGTTAGTCTTTCTGTTTATCATTTGGAGGGTGAAGCAGATCACTGGTGGTCGATGGTTAAAAATATCAGGGACGCTGATGAGGTTGATTCTCTTGATTGGGATGATTTCAAAGGTATGTTTCATGAGAAATATTTTCCTAAGGCTGTTCGACTTAGGATGGAAAAACAATTCTTGGAATTGGGGAAAGAGGATGACTCAGTGTCTACTTATGAAGAAAAGTTCACTCGATTGGCAAGGTATGCTCCAAATTTATCCGAGACCTTGATGGTAAAATCAATCGTTTTTACTCAGGATTAAAGACAAAATATCAAAGGGATTTAGCTTGTCAATGTTCAAAAGGTATGACAATATTCTTCGATGTACTGAGATGGTGGTAATGGAGATTTTCAATGATCATGTGTTCTATAACAACAAACCAAAGAAGAGGTCGATAAGGCATGAGAAAGGGAAGATTTTTTCAGAAAGGTCTGAGGGTAAGAAAACTATGTTTTCAATATGTGATAAATGTGGTAAAAGGAATCCTGTGGAATGTTTTTTGAATTATGTGAAGTGCTACCGATGTGGTATGATGGGACATAAGGCTCGTTATTGCACTAAAAAAGATCAGGGTGATGGTAAGACCAAATTTGATTTACAGTTAGTGAAATGTTTCAAGTGCAATGAGATGGTTCATTATGAAAATGAGTGTTCAACAAAGAGCTCAAATTATGGGAAACAGTCAGACTACAAGAAGAAAGGTGTGGTGAAATATTTTGCAACTACTTTGGCAGATTATGGGCCATAAAATGGAGTGGTATCAGGTACTTTGTTTGTTTTTTAAGATTATGCCAATGTGTTGTTTGATTCGGGGTCTACACATTCTTTCATCTCTCAAATATTTTCTAGTAAATTGGGAATTCCATCTCAAGAAATTACTCTTGAACTTGTGGTAAAAACAGCTTGGGTAAATGTTGAGGCAAAAAATAATTTATAAGAATCTTCCTATCCTTATACATGGAAAGAGCCTACTTGCAAACCTTATTGTTTTACCTCTAGTAGTGCTTGATGTTATCCTGGGTATGGATTGGCTCTTTGTTTACCATGCTAAGATTGATTGTAGAGCTAAAGAAGTTTCTTTTTAGAATGAAATTCAGTTTATGTACAAGAATGAACCCTTACTGTTGATAAAATATCAAGAGGATGAGAAACATGTAAAATATGGAAATGAATGTTACGTTGTGCATATTGTTGAAAACAAATGAACCGTTCTGATTAATGATGTTCCAGTAGTAAATTTATATCCTTTTGTTTTTCCTGATGAGTTTCTTAGAATTGTACCAGATTGGGAATTTGAAATGGTAGTTGACTTAGATCCTGATGCTAATCCAATTTCAAAACCCCCTTATCGAATGGATCAAATTGAATTTTTAGAGTTGTAGGAGAAATTTCAAGATTTATTAGAGAAAGGTTTCATTTGACCTAGCACATCACTGTGGGGTGCTCCTGTCTTATTTGGTAAAAATAAATATGGTTCTATGAGACTTTTCATTGATTATAGGGCACTGAATAACATCACTGTTAAGAAGAAATATTCATTGCCACATATCGTTGATTTGATTGATCAGCTCCAGGGAGCTCATTATTTTTCAAAGATTGACCTGAGATCGGCGTACCATCAGTTGAAAGTAAAGGAAGCAGATATTCCGAAGACTGTGTTTTGTACAAGATATGGCCATTATGAATTTTTAGTAATTCCTTTTGGGAAAACCAATACACCTGTTGTATTCATGGAAATTATGGATAGAATTTTATATTAGTTCTCGTATAAGTTTGTAGTTGTTTTCATTGATGATAATTTGGTGTTTCCTAAAAGTAATGAGGAGAATGAAAGTCATTTAAGGGTTATTTTACAAACCTTAAAAGAAAATAAATTGTATGGGAAATTCATCATGTGTGAGTTTTGGTTGCAACTAATTTCATTAATTGGTCACATTATTTCTAATGATGGAATAACTGTTGATCCTGTAAAAACAAAGGTTTTTGAAGAATGTCCAAGACCCACAAATGTAACCTAGATTTGTTGTTTTCTTGGTTTAGTCAGCTATTATCGAAGTTTTGTTAAAAAAAATTCATCGTTATCTAGTCTAATGACTAAGATAACTCGGAAGGGTGTTATGTTTATCTGGACAAAATAATGTGATGATTGTTTTCAGGAAACGAAGAGAAGATTGGTGAATGCTCCAGTTTTGGCACTAACTTCTAGGAATGATGCGTTTGTTATCTAAAGTGATGCTTACTTGAAAGGACATGGTTTCATCCTAATAAATAATGATCAGGTAATTTCTTATGCTTCATGACAGTTGAAAACTCATGAGGTATATTACCCTACACATGATTTGGAATTAGCTGCTGTTGTTTTCTCTTTAAAAATATAGAGGCATCATTTTTATTGTGTAATGTGTGAAATATATAATGATCACAAAAGTTTAATGTATATATTCACTCAGAAATAATTGAACATGAGATAGAGGATATGGATAGAATTAATCAAGGATTATTATTGTACAATTCATTACCACCATGGAAAAGAAAATAAAGTGGCTGATGCATTGAGTCGAAAAAGTAAGGCTTCATTAACCATGTTACGTTTGGAACACGATCCTTTAGTTAAGGATTTGATAAACAGTGGAATAGAAGTTGTTGGGGAAGGATGTTCTTCTGTTTTATTTTAGGTGTCAGTGAGATCATCTCTATCAGATAGAATTAAGCAAGCAAAGAAGCAAGACAGTGAGTAGTAGAAAAAGGTAGAGCTAGTTCCGAAGGGTATGCTACCTGAATTCAAAATTGATAATGATTTTGTTTTGAGGTTTGGGAAGAGGTGGTGTGTGCCTTGTGATTCACTGTTGAAGATAAAGTTGTTATGTGAAGCACATAGTTGTTCGTTTTCAGTTCATCCTAGATGTACTATGATATAGAGAGATCTTTGGGAGTATTACTGGTGGAATGGAATCAAAAGAGATATCACTGATTTTACTATGAAGTGTTTGAATTTCCAACAGGTTAAAGAATAGTGGAAGTTATCAAAGGGGATGCTTCAGCCATTACCATTTCCAGAGTGGAATAGGGAGAATATATCCATGGACTTCGTTGTGGGATTACCGAAGACACCTCGAGGTAATAATGCAATATGGGTTATTGTTGATTTCTTGACTAAATCTGCTCATTTCCTTGCTATACGATATACTTTTTCCGTAGATCAACTTTCTTGTTTTTATATTAAACAAATAGTCGGGTTACATGGAGTTCCCCTCTCCATTGTATCTGATCGTGATTGTTGGCACCAAAATATTGCATGAAAGGAAGGGACGAAAAAGAAGGTTGCCATGCTGCCTCACGAAGCACTGTCGCAAAGCAACGACGCGAAGCACCCCGAGCATCGTGGTCTCGCGATGCTCCAGAGGCGGTAACTCTCCGCGAACGCATTTGACGTTCGCGAACCCGCCGCGAAGCTCCATAGGCGGTAACTCTCCGTGAACGCATTTGACGTTCATGAGCCCGCCGCGAAGCTCCAGAGGCGGTAACTCTCCGCGAACGGATTTGACGTTCACGAACTCTCCGCGAAGCACCTTAGGCGGCGCACGAGTTCTGCTTCACGGCACCCCTTCCCTATAAATACTGGACTCCCCCTATGTCCCTAGGACGGACATTCTGACCTTTCGGCTTCTCCTCTCCCGAATCGCGAAGCACCCTTTTCCCCCGGGAATCATGAGCTCCGTGAGGTACTTCTACTTCGCGAGACTCATTTTCTTGGTGTCTTTTTGACCCCACCTTGTGAGAGGGATGCCCTTCGCGAAGCTCAATGGAATTCGCGAAGGAAGGGGATTCCCAAGGGAACCCGGGCAGCTGCGGAGTGTTTATGCTTTGCGAAACACCCAACCTGTACTAGTGATCCCTATGCTAAGGTAGGATCGGTCCACATCGCGAAGCACACTGCTTCGCTACACCATGTATCGTGAGGCACCTCTTCTTCGCGAGGCAGTGCTCCGCGAATACTGTTCCACTTTGTGAAGCACCCACCACTCACACCTATGCCCCATGCTAAGGCCAAGGCACTCCACTTTGCGAAGCACACTCCTTTGCTTGGAAATTCCGCTTCCCGTGCTACCCTCCAGGTTTGCACGATGTGATTTCAAAGACCCATGGACAATAACACTTGTAGAGTTGCTTCACCCAATGCGTGTTCTCATAGGCACGTTAACATGTATTGCTTCTTCACATAACCACGCTAACGTGGACCCCTTGATGGTTCGCTCCACATCCCCCCTTGACCATGGCATTACTGGTACCTTCCCATCCCCAAGGACCAGAGGGTACCAGTTATGTATGTCCAAGGGGTGCAGAGCGAACCCACCTCGTCCGAGCTACAGGATGTTAAACTGCAAAGCACCACGTCGTTAACACATGACGTTAAACTGTGACCCGACCTCGTGCTTCGCACGCAGGGTCCCCCCAGCTCGAACATTTTTTACGCCACTCATCCCCACAGGAGTGGAACCACCCATCCCCAAGGGATGATATCCTCCTTATTTGAGTGGCATATGTTCTCAGGAGAAGGGTGACCCTAGTTCCCCAACAGATAGTTGCACCCCTGCATCTCCATACATCCCCACTTCCAAGGTCAGTGGAGGGCGTGATAGGGAACGAGGCACCTCCCATATTTGGTCCCAAATCCCTATTTCGCCGTGCTTTGTTGCACTCCGGGATTCCATCCTGGAGTAAGTCCCAGTACCATGGGCCGCCTAACGCATAAGCCCCACTTCGATTCTCACGGACAGATCCTTCGCGACGTGATCGTCAGGTCCCTTCAACCTCTTGTTTCTCACACCGAGCATGACTCACGTGGGCTTAGAGTGAGCACCAACCCTAACCACTACCCTTAGTAAACTACGAGGACTTTGATCCATGTCAAGGAATGGTACGTTGGAAGCCTTCATGAGGTTCAAGCCACATTACTCCTTCGTTCATTCACGTCGAGTTTCGCCCTCATCCAGCATGACGTTACACTACACGCCCCTGTCCCGCATGACGTTAAATTGCATACCCTCTTCCTGCATGATGTTGAACTGTATGCCCCTTGTCCCACATTACATTAAACTGTACACCCATTAGAACTACGAG
The DNA here is from genome assembly GCA_963277665.1 of Viscum album. Classification (NCBI taxonomy): domain Eukaryota; kingdom Viridiplantae; phylum Streptophyta; class Magnoliopsida; order Santalales; family Viscaceae; genus Viscum; species Viscum album. The sequence continues at coordinate 599,332,239 of OY728123.1, forward strand.
GTCTTTGATCCATGTCAAGTCATGGTATGTAGGAAGCCTCCACGAGGTTCAAGCCCACCCATCATCCAATTCACGTTGAGTTATACCTTCATCCAGCATGATGTTAAACTGCATCCCAGTCCGACGGCAAGCCGTTGTGATCGACCCAAACTATGAGGTCTTTGATCCATATCAAGGCATGGTACGTAGGAATCCTCCACGAGGTTCAAGCCCACCCATCATCCAATTCAAGTTGAGTTCTACCTTCGTCCAGCATGACGTTATACTGCATCCCAGTCTGACGGCAAGCCGTTGTGACCGACCCGAACTACGAGGACTTTGATCCATGTCAAGACGTGGTACGTAGGAAGCCTCTACGAGGTTCAAACCCACCATCTGGTCGTTCCGACCTCATTCACATCGGTTCAACCCCATCCCGCATGACGTTAAACTGTATTCCACTATTTGAACCATGGGGACTTTGATCCAAGTCAAGGCATGGTACGTAGGAAGCCTCCCCAAGGTTCAAGCCCAACAATCATTGGCCCAGACCATCTCCTTGTCAGTGTGCCAAGTCATTCCCCCCATTTTCACCCGAACTATGAGGTCTTTGATCCATGTCAAGGCATGGTACGTAGGAAGCCTACCCGAGGATCAAGTCCATCTCTCATCGGACCAAGGTCCATCATTTACATCGGTTCGCTGACGAATTCCATCATCCGAACTACGAGGACTTTAATCCATATCAAGGCACGGTACGTAGGAATCCTTCCCGAGGTTCAAGCCCACCACCCATCGAACCAAGGTCCACCTTCACGTCGGTTCGCCGACGAAGCCCCTCTGAACTACGTGGTCTTTGATCCATGTCACGACATGGTACGTAGGAAGCCTCCACGGGGTCCAAGCCCACCACCACTAGGACCCTCCTGGTCCTCCCCATTCACGTTTGTTCACTGATGATGCCTTTCAGACCAAGGTCCACCCTCATGCCGGTTCACCGGCACCATCCTGAACTACGCAGACTTTGATTCCCTGCCACGGGGATATGTAGGAAGCCTCTTCAAGGCTCAAGACCAACTTCACAGCTGCCAATGGGCTGGTCCCGGTATCAGAATCCCATCAAGGGAAATCTCTCAATCCGATATATTCTAGCTAATGCTCTGATCGGGCGGATCTGTCTCCGTTGGACGTTAAACTCGCGGTGTACCCGGTGTTAAACACGGGAAGCTGAGGAAAACCTCAGATATGTGTCTATGGAATATAATTCCCCGCGCTCGATGTGGGATGCCTTGGGCTTCTACGCCCTCAAGAAGCCCTGTGACCAGTGATAAGAGACAGACATGCCATGTTCCCCAGCATCCAGACACGCTACTGATGCCTCAACGTGACTACTCCCCCGACTGAAGGTTTCTAGCCTGACTGGACCCTTTGGAATGTCCTGACAGAAGCAGTGTAATTAACCGGCGTCCATGGAAACATGGCACTGAGAAGAGTTTCACGAACTACGTATTAAATATATGAGGGAGACTCGGACTAGGTGATGAGTTCTGAGGAGGAATCCACAGGAGGAAGAACCGACATCCCATCATCCCGTTTCAATCAAGGAGAAAATGTCCCTGAATAAGGAGGGAATTCCGCCCGCCTTTGGAAAGCGGGAATGCGGGGCAACAAGCGCAACGCGTCCTCCTCCGCGGAAGGACGGATGCGCGCCCCCCGGCGAAAGTGTCAGAAATAGAAATGGTGAACCCGACGTGAACGTCTTCTCCTCAATATGTAGATTAGTAGCGTTCGAGGTACCAGTAGATTGACGTGTAACCGGATCCAGATATCCGACGCCTGGTCCCGCAAGGAAAATAGAGGGCCTTTCGTGAACCTCAATAGAATTCAGGGCAGTAGAACATGGGGCACTCCATTCTGCATCGTGTTGGCATGGATCCTTCTTACAGACGTGGAGAATGGAAGGACACTAGGGCACTAGTTGTCAATCCTTTTCCTCTCAGTGCTGATGAGTTCATCCCTTCGTTTCTCATGAACCAGGTTGCTATTACAGATACATGATCACCGCATGCCCGCCTACGCAGGGGCAGGGGCAACTGTGCCATAGCCACTTCGCATGGCGCCGCTACCACCACAACGGCCACCACATTGTGGAATACGGGGAATCCACGTCCCCTTTCCCCATCAGAGGTCATCCAACGAAGGGTTATCAACAACCTCATGCGCAGGTACGAGGAGGAAGGGGTCATCCCAACATGGGATATGGCCCGCTTGGACCCGGAGGCCTCCATGCCCCACCGTCAACGCTGCCCTAACAGGCCGCGCAGGGAGCCCCTGCTCCCCAACCCAACGTTCAACAGTTTCGGGAGCCTGTCCCCGGAACTCCTTGACGACTCCTCACCTTACGCTTATGAGGCGGGCGCCGTCTGGCTCAGCCCTCTCAGGGTCCCAACCCAAAGGCTCCAGGAAAGAGCTCCCGCCCGGCCACGTCAGCTCCGCCGTCCGACTCTACAGGAAGAGCAGGCAGGCCATGCCCCTACACCACCTGCACCATCTTGTCTGACCCGACGTTAGCACTGGGCCCGGGCTGAGGACGCTCGCCCAGATGTGTCAATGTCAACATCTACAGTGGCTCGAGCCACCGCCAACGTTCATCATGAAGTCCCTACATACACTGAGTAGGGGCACTCCTTCACCCAACCAGGATCGAGACCCCAACTACCCCACAGGCAGGCTGGGTTGACTCTCCGGGTTGTAGGCCTGAGTGGTGATCGCCACGAACTAACCTGCGGTGATGTCACCCCATGCGGAGGCCCTCCCCGTACCACTACTCCACAGTGTGTGGGCCTTCCCCGCTCTGAATCTCTTCATGGAGGTATGCCTCGTGCTACCCCCATCTCGAAAGAAGACCTTCCCCGCGGCAGTGATGGTCGGCGCGGAATCATTTCTCGCGCCCACAATACAGGGTATGGAGTCCATCCTCCTACCCCTGACCGCCGATCTGAAGGCACTGTCCATCCAGTACTTCTCCAACATGGTGGCCCCCCTACGTTCTCTCTACAACCGGCGAAGGTCCACCTCGCCCCAGCAACTCGAGCAGTGAAGGTCAGCCTCACTCCGCCCGCATCGACCATGGAGGTCCTCTCCATGCTCCTGCCAATTCCAACAGAGGCTCCGCCCACATGGGTGCTGTCCATGGAGGCCCTCCCCATGTACCCTTCGACATTTGCCTCGGTGCCCCTCGCACCTCGGATATCTCGAGTGGGGGTTATCTCTGCCACGGCGCTAGCGCCGCCCCGAGACTACATGATAGGGATCAACCCTGTCCCGAAGAGCCACCCTAGGGCAGGAGAGCAGGTCGTCACCGCCACAAGAAGAATCCTGGTAAAGCCCGGGTGGAGATCAAACCTGCCCACTTCTCTGACTCTGAAGCGGAATGCGACTCAGGGATGGAAACTTCTCCCCGCTCCTCCATATCAAGGACTATGGCAGGAACCAGACGCGTTAGCCCCATTCTCCCGGAATATGAGGTCCACTAGATTCCCATCTCTCTCCGCAGGTACATCCAGGAGGAAGAAATCTTGGGAATTTTGCAGGTCTCGACCGTGCAGTCACCGCCATTGTCACCAGAAGCGCCCTCTACCTCTACCAGAGATCACGGAGAGATATTTTGGGGGCCAACGACGGTAGAGCGACGAAATGACCTGTCGCCGGTAGCCGCGACTCCTGTACCGGAAGCTATGGCTATCAGCCCATTGTATCGTGACATCATGGCCAGGTCGCCTTACTCATCAGAGGATGGCCCAGAATTCGGCGGCCAGTCAGCTCGTTCGCCGTATTCTCTTCTGCAGTGTTTACTATCCCAGTGGTCCGCCTCGGTACCACTACCGGTCCCTCAGCCTCCCCCAGTTGATGACTAGGGCAATACAGGACCAGACCCCGAGTTCGAGCCCAGGAGCTTCTGGAGTATTCTTGCAGCGGATTACTTCCCGAAGAAGTTCTGGCCGACGGTAGCGCTGAACTTTCTCTCACCAGAGTCCCTTACCCATGATGAAGTGGGGTGATTTTTTCGAACCCTATGGGCGACACACTTCCGCCTTCATTACGAACGAGTGGTGTACCCTAGAAGTCGAGAGCACTTCGAAGAAATTTGCGAGCAATGCCGCCTGATCGATCCGGCCGCACTCCTTGTGGCCTAGCACCCTGAGTCGCCAGGCCTCCAGAGCACCCTTCAATGAAAATGTGTTTAGAGTTTCAAAGTACTCTGCAGAATCGTCTGGGAAGCTACCCCCATGTGAATGTCTGTGGTTGGGGACACTATACTTCTCTCCTCTTCGACCCTATCCGACGGCAGCCTGATTCGTTATGAAACATCGAGGATATGCCCTCGGGAGGGGTCACGGTACACATGGATGACGTAGTGGACAAGGAAGACGAGCTTCAATTCCTTGATGGAGACTTACCCCCCGAGGGAGTACCGCCACTGCTGTACCCATCAGGGAGGGTTACCCATCAGTAGAGGAAACTTCTAGGGCTCCGCGTACCCACCGAGTCACTGGTACTCGGTCGAAATACCAGCAAGGGTAAGGAGGACATCGAAACTATCAAGAACTCCAACCCGTCTACCTCTGTGCAGAAAACTGACGAAGAACCCTAGAAGGCCACGTTATGCCAGCATCTTGCTAAGCAGAAGAGGCTGGTTGATGAACTCTTGGCTGAGAGAGCCGCAGAGCGGCGACCCGACTATGGTAATCCCAGGCCGGGGCAGGAACAATTTCCCCCTGGTGAGATGCCTTCAGGCAACCCTGATCATGCTACATCCATATACAGGGAAGAAGCTGGAACATATGGAAAGAGGGCGCGATACGTCTCGCCAACCCCCCCCCCCCCCCCCCCCCCCGCCCGAGCGACGGGGCAATCTGAACAATCCAGGCCGGGTTCCCCCAGTCACCCCGTAGGTCGTTCCTCCAGTTGATACACGGGCCGCCGAAGCCATCTACCGTTTTGAAGAACCTGGAGACGCACTTGTGGTTAGGGATCCCTGTCAAGACAGGGACCCCCACCCTGATGATCTTATAGCGGCACTCACAGCCCGCCTCGAAGCGTTGGAAACGTGGCAGGTGGCGGTCCCACCGGATGGCAAGATGTATCCCGCGTGGATGGATGATATGCCCACACCCCCAGGTTTTGGGAACCCCACTTTCTAGCCCTTCAACGGGACAGGGGACCCACAACATCACTTGGCTCATTTTCTTCCAGGTGTGGCCCCATGCTGGGGACCCCGGCTTAGAAAGAAGCCGCCAAGCTTTGATGTTTCTTACAGACATTGGAAGTTCCAACATTCGTCTGGTACAACCATATCCCTATCAGATCGGTGACCGGTTGGGAGGATCTCCGCCGGTAGTTCCTATACTAGTTCAGCTCCACCATGCGGAAGACCATCATTCCAGACCTCTTCAAGTGCAAGCAAAGGCCTCATGAGCGAGTCACATATTTCATCGCCCGGTGGAAGGGACTTACGTATTCCCTCGATATTCCACTGACTCAGGAGAAATTACTGACGATGTGTGTGGGGAACGTCAAAATGGAGCTGATACCCTCCCTGATTACCCAGAACTACCCTGGAGGGTTCAGAGATTTCACAGATAAAGCTCAGCGGCTTGAGGAAGCTCTGCAACAGGCTAGTCAGGCACGTTCGTTTCCCCTATGATCCCAGTCAGGAGGACTTCCAGAGTCGAACCCGCTGCGGTGGCCCAAATAGAATCCCCTAGGTAGTTGGAATTAATGGCGGAGACACCATCCCCGCAACCCCGCAGAGGTCCTCCACCTCAAGCACAAGCTCCTGCCCAGCAGTGACCACCTCAAAACAGATAGGTTGACCCGCGCAATGCGCCACCGCCACCTAGGCGAGACAATCAGGCGCCGCCTCCTCGGTAGGCCCCTTCGGCCCCTCATCAGGGCTAGGCCCCCTATCCGGAAAGAAGGCACCAGACATATTCGTTCAACGAAAATCTGGTCCCTGGCTACTTCTGAAGTGCTCTAGAGAAAAGGATTGTGCGCCTGCTCGAGTGTAGAAGGCCGGTAGAGGCGAATCTCACCAATCACCCCAACTACTGTCCCTATCATCGGATCCTAGGGAACACCCTCAAGCAATGCTATGTGTTTAAAGACTGGATTCAAGACCAGGTCAACAACAACATAGTCATGTTGGGGCCGACACCAGCGCAAGTGGCAGGTGTATTTGCAGGGTCAGAAATCGGCAGCGACAGCGAAGGCGAGTGGAAGCAGGTTCCCAACCGCGGATCCTGGAAATACGATGACTGGATGGCCTGAAAAACCATCATCTGTGCCCATCGTATCATCCGGGTGCACCTGGAGCAACCAGAACCTTCAGAAGAAGTAGATGGTACCTCTGCATCGTCTTCACAATCGACCTCTTCCCAAACGGGCAAGCAGCGACGACGCATGAAGAAGCAACACGCTCCTCCGGTGCCATCGTCATCCCGCTCTCTCAGCAACTTTATACCCCCTGAAATGGGGATTCATCCCAGAATCCTCCCGGTACTGGATGACTCCTCGTGGGAAAGCCAGGGGTATGCTTCGGTTAACACCGTGGAGCTGGTAAAGCCCTATATGACTCCCGAAGAGGGGGAACGCTAGGAGAACCTCTCCAACGTTACCAGCCGACATCAACGTCGGCGGAATCGCAACCGCGCTAGTCATCGAGGTACGTCAGCAGGAACTTGCAGCCAAGCCGTGCATCCTACTGAGACCAGGCACCAGGCTCAGCGCAGAGCTCAGCATGTGCAACCCCATCTAACGTCCTCAGCTCTACCTCCACCGCCGTTTGTGCTACTAGATCTGGGAGAGTAGCCTCATTCGTGTCACAGTCAGTCTTTCCCGGCTACAGGCCAACCTCCGCTGTCCAATCCTAGTCCGGCAACTACTCTCCAGGCTTCAACTAGTAGGCTTCAGGATGTACCCAGTACTAGCCGATCGCTGGTTCAACCGGTAGGACCCGCTATGCCTCCAAATGCCTAACGACCTCTTGTAGGAAGAGGATCACGTTTGGCAGGAAAGTATGATGTCCCGAAGCACCTGGCTGACATTCTGGCAAGGCTTTCTATCCTTTAGGCCCTTTGCATGTCATATGAAATGCGCGAGACACTTTACGAGGCATTAAGGAGCCCCCTCCAGTTTGAGACGGAGGTAGAAGCTGCAGAAGTCTTCCATACAGAGACGATTGAGAACGCCAAATGTCAGTAGGTTATCTCATTCTCCTGTGAAGATGAGGACCCTCCTATAAAGGGGCACATTTGCCCGATGTACATCACTGGCCACTTCAATGGCGTGGAAGTCCGCTGCTGCCTCGTTGACACGGGTTCCAGAATCAATCTAATTCCAACTCGGACGTTGCGAAAGCTGGGTCTGTCTGAAGGTGATTTAACTCCCTCTGACCTCAGAATCCAGGGGTACGACTGGTCCGAGCATACCACAGTCGGCAATATCCGCCTGAAGACTCAGTTCGGTAGCTTAATTGCCAGCACCGAGTTCATGGTCGTCTCTCAGGACACCGCCTACAACACGTTGATGGGTAGGCCATGGCTCCATCTGCATGCAGCGGTCCCTTCATCGTATCGCCAGTGTCTCAAATACTCGCTCAACGGTCGAGTAGGCATGCTCCAAGGAGATGCGTCCCCTTTCTCTTCGTGTGAGGCCCTCTATCTGGATGCGTGTTATTACAAAGGTAAAGATAAGAAAATCCTAGTAAGTGAGGATGAACCCACCCCGGTCACAAGTGATCCCTGGGAAAACATGGATGATGCCTACGTCCTCCCGATCCACTGATTGGAGGCCACGATCCCCGACATGGGGAAATGTTTTGTTGTTTCGGGTACACAAGGAAGGCATGTTCCCGTGTCCAAGCGGCGGTGAAAAATCACCACGTACTCCTACATCAACCCGGCTCAGGTGATCCCGGATCCTCATACCCCTGTACGGTAACAGGACATCAAGATTATGACAGTGGAGGTACGCCATACGTGTCTCTTTCGCCGGGCTGAAATCCACCGACTCAGGCCGACACATCACCACTTCTTTTATATCATCAAACGTAGCCTCTTAGGCTGAAGGACAGATGGGATAGGATCGACTGACTTCATTGCTATGGTGCCAATGATGAGTGAGTCTCCTGATATGATGACCACTGCCGCCCACACCGGCACCAGCTACCCCTCAGGCTTTGATAGCCCAGAAGTATCTCCTGTCACGGGAAATCCACCCACGGGTGGGGAGGAAGACCTAGAGGATGCTCCCCCTACCTTTGAGGAAGGCGTCTCTACCACGGTTGATGAATTGGTACAGGTGAACCTTGGTTGCGAGGATGATCCGAAACCCACATTGATCAGTGCATCCATGTCCCCCGAGGAGTGGCAGTAGTACGTAGACTTCCTCAAACAACACTGTGACGTGTTTGCCTGGAGTTACAACGAGATGCCAGGACTAGATCCCCAGTTAGTCGTTCACCGTCTGGGCCTCCCGGAAAAACATCATGGGTTTAATCATCCCCCCAGGAAGATGCACCCTTCTCACGGTGCTTTGGTTGAGCCGGAAGATGACAAGCATATGAAAGCCAACTTCGTCAGGGAAGTCCAGTACCCCAAGTGGCTTGCCAACATTGTGCCAGTCCCAAAGAAGAATGGGCAGATCATAGTCTTCATCGACTTTCGCGATCTTAATCGCCACTTCCCAAAGGATGACTTCCCACTCCCGGTGATGAAGTTAATGATTGACGCCACGGCCGGGTTCCAAGCTCTCTCTTTCATGGACGGGTATTGAGGGTACAACCAGATCCGTATGGCCCCTGAAGACGAGGAGTACACTGCCTTCAGGGCTCCCCATGTTACCTTTTTCTACCAGGTTATGCCATTCGGTTTGAAAAATGCAGGTGCCACTTATCAGAGGGCCATGCATCGCATATTCAAGCCGATTCTCGGGGCATTGGTGGAATGCTACGTAGATGATCTCGTAGTCAAATCATGCCAGCACCAGGACCATCTCAAAGACCTTGAGAAGGTGTTTGGTTTCCTCCATTCACATCACCTGAAGATGATCCCGTTGAAGTGTGCCTTCGGGGTCACCTCTGGGATGTTTTTGGGATTTGTTGTCAAATACCTAGGTATCGAGATCGACCCGGAGAAGATCAAGGACATCAAACATATGCCTCCCCCGAGCAACATTCGGGAGCTTCGAGGCCTCCAAGGCCACTTAGCCTATATACGCTGATTCATCGCAAATCTGGCCGGCAAGTGTAAGCCCTTTTCCTGGCTCATGAAAAAGGGCACCGCCTACGAATGGGATGAGGAGTGTCGGACCACCTTCGAGGAAGTCAAGCAGTATCTGCTCCAACCTCCGGTCTTGATGCCACCCATCTCCGGAACGCCGCTGGTCCTTTACGTGACTGCCCTGGAAAGATCCCTCGGTGCGCTGCTCGCCTAGAAGAATAACGAGGGTACTGATAACAGTCTCTACTATCTCAGCCACATGCTTCTCGATACGGAGTTCAGATACTCCCCTATCGAAAAGAGATTCCTTGTGCTCGTCTTCACCGTGCAGAAGTTGCGACATTACCTGTATCACCATGAGGTGCAATTGGTCTCCCGGGTAGACCCACTGAAGTACATCCTGAACCGCCCCATGCTGACTGGCCGACTAGCACGGTGGGCAGTGATTCTCCAGTAGTTTGATGTCAGGTTCGTACCTCAGAAGGCCATTAAGGGACAGGCGTTGGCATACTTTCTAGCTTCCCATCCAACTTCCGCGGATCAATCCCTGGACCTATACATTCCTGATGAGACGATCCTCTCAGTCGATCATGTTGTCCCGTGTTGGCAAATGCATTTCGACGACACCTCCCGGAGCCCCACCGGTAGGAGGATTAATGATCCCATGCTCAGCAGAGTGGGTCTGGGTATTGTCTTCATTACCCCGGCATAAGCCGTCCTGCCATACTCGTTCCTGTTGTCAGAAGGCTGTACGAACAACGAGGCAGAGTACCAGGCTCTCATCACCGACATCGAGTTGGCCCTTGAGATCCATGTACCCCATCTACATGTGAAAGGATATTCTGAGCCGGTAATCAATCAGGTTAATGGCGACTACATCGTCAGGAAGCCGGATCTTGTACTGTTGCTGGAGTACACCCTCCGCCTGATGACCCAGTTCTCTTCTTGTCCAGAGGATACCCATGTCTCGCGGTCATAGAACGGTCAAGCAGACGCCTTTTCTGTTTTAGCCGTGTCGCTCGCAGAAACCGAGCAAGATGATTTGATCATACATGTGGCACACCGGAGAGTCATTACCCCTGTCACCCAAGAGGACAATGATGGCCTGCGGGTAAGTCATCTCACTGCCGGACCCTCCACGTCAGGGGTCTCGGGTTCGTCAGACGCAGTGGTTGAAGCCACTCATGACTGGAGGGCACCTTTTGTCGAGTATCTCCAAAATGGTGCCCTCCCGGACGACCGGGCCGAGTGCGAGCGAATTCGAAGCCGCGCACTGCAATTTACCCTCCAGAGTAGACCAAGTCTTGAACAGATCCTTTATATGCGGAGTTTCGATGGTATCCTCCTCTATTCCATCAAAGGAGTAGAGATACCTCAAGTTATGCAATAGGTTCATGCCGGTTCTTATGGTGCCCATCAAGCTGGGCCGAAGCTGTCCCATCAGATCTGGAGGTTGGGGTACTTCTGGCCCTCTATGATCCACGATTGTATTGGGTATGCCAAGAGATGCCATGAATTCCAAGTTCACGCCAACTTCCTGCATCGGCCGCCAGAGCCCCTCCAACCCACCAAGTACTCTTGGCCATTTGTGGTATCGGGACTTGATGTAGTGGGACCGTATCCACCGGAAACAGCCCGCCAGTGTAGGTTCATCCTGACTGCTATAGATTTCTTCTCCAAGTGGGCAGAGGCAGTTCCGCTCAAGGAGGTCAAGGCCCGTTCCATCGTCGACTTTGTGAGCTCCAATATTATCCATCAGTTTGGGGTCCCTCACACTGTCCACACCGATAACGGCACCAACTTCTGAGCGGCTAAACTGAGGAAATTGTACGCCAAGTACGACATCCATTCGAACCATACCTCCCACTACCACGCGTAGGCAAATGGACAGATCTAGGCGTTCAACAAAACCCTCTCTAACATTCTGCCGAAGATGGTTTGTCAGAATATGAAAAGTTGGCCGGACAGGCTCCCCAATGCCCTCTGTGCTTATCGGACGACGACTCGCAACTCTACCCAGGTAACCCCATATTCCCTGGTGTATGGAGCTGAGGTCGTCCTACCCATTGAGATCCAGCTTCCATCGTTACGCACCGCAGTCTATGATCACCAAACATCAGATGAGGTAGCCAAAATCCGTCTAAATGAATTAGAAGCACTAGACGAGAGCCGACTTCGTGCCCTGCACAATCTGGAAAGGCATCAAGATAAGATAGTGATGGCCTTCAACAAGAAGGTTCGTCTCTATTCTTTTCTAAAGGGCGACCTAGTACTAGCCCTTCGAGCGCCAATTTTTCCAAGTAGGAAACCTCCCAAATTAGAACCCAAATGGGAAGGGCCTTATATCATCCATATGGTTTACCCCAATGGAGCATACTCCTTGGTGACCACGGATGGAGAGCGTATAACCCCTCCCACCAATTCCAAGTTCCTTAAGTGATACTTTGCCTTGGGAAAAAGGGTCATGCACGAACCTAAACTACAAAAGGGTCTCGCATGACCTTAAACTGCACGTTATGGTCTGACACGACCCTAAACTGTAAGGTCATGCACGACCTTAAACTGCATCTTCGTCCTGCAAGACGATAAACTACAAGATGGTCCCGCATGACCTTAAACTGCATGTTATGGTCCAACAAAACCTTAAACTGTATGGTCATGCACGACCTTAAACTGCATATTCATCCCGAAAGATGATAAACTGCAAAATGGTCTCAGCTCTATGACTTTAAACTAAGATCTCCCCCCGTCCTTACTGCAAGACATTAAACTGCAAGCCAGTCAGGCCTTCTTGACCGAGGCTCAGCCTCTGGCCCCTTGGCCTCCTCAGGACCCAAGGCCCCCCGTCCTTACTATAAGATGTTAAACTGCAAGCCAGTCAGGCTGTCCTGACCGAGGCTCAGCCTCATGCCCCTCAGCCTCCTCGGGCCCCAAGGCCCCCCATCTTTACTATAAGACATTAAACTGCAAGCTAGTCAGGACTTCATGACCGAGTCATAGCCTCAGGCCCCATGCCTCCTCGGGCCCACGACCCCATCTTCACCGCGAAATGTTAAACCGTAAGCTGGTCATGTCCCCCTGACCACGGTCCGGCCTTAGGCACCTTGGTTTTCCCCGACTTACCCACATGCGGGATTGTACGGTATGGTGTGGGACTACGTCCTCATCCACGTCGGATTACTTGATGTACCTTACATATCGCCAAAAGAGATGCGTCCTCGTCCCGCATGACATTAAACTGCATCTTGATAACTACGTGTGTCTTGATTCTCATCTTAATGGGATATGTAGGAACGCTCGGACACCTCATCTTGAGCCTAGCGCCAAACTTTTCTCTTCCACTATCCCCCCTGGGAATAGTTTCCTTAGAGGATCCTTGTGTAGCTAGGGGTATGCTTTCTTAGCCCCGCTCATACAACTCCTCTCATACAAGGATTGTAAGGGTTGCACTATGTTCCCACTCACGTTCTTCTATCCTCCCACGTCCTCACCGCATGACGCTAAAATGCAAGGCCATCAAGAACTATGTATGGATTGATTCCCATCCTAATGGGATACGTAGGAATGCCCGGGCATTTTGTCCATTGGCCCAGCCCAAAAGCCAAAATCTTCCCCTCGGGTCAAGATATGGCAGGGTGCACACTTTTTCCCCAATTCACGTCAAGAAAGCCTCGACCCGGCTGCACATCCCCTCTGGAGATGTTTGCCTCTTTCATGGATGGATACATCTATTCTTCACGCACTCCTTGACTGGGATTCCATCATTTTTGCACACCCAGAGGGACCCCCAAGAACGGCCTGGATACTCTGCCCAAGGGCTCTCCTACCGATACGGGCAAACAACCCTGAGGGTTTTCAAGAAACAAGCAAATACAAGTCCCGTGTTGCGAATTTGGTCAGCGGTCGACGCTCATTTGTTGCTCCCATATCAGGTCACCAAGGGAACACTGTGTTTCGAACATGGTCAAAGGTGTCATGGATCTTTGGGTCCACCCCGAGATGTCTCAAACATTGAGTGCAGTGATTCGTTCTGCCCCATCCTGAAGTGACAAACTTCTTCCCGGGTGGTGCTAGCGATCGGGCCCACGGCCCCGATTCCCCTATAAAGGGGTGTACGGTGTGGTGTGGGACTACATCCTCATTCACGTCGGGATCATGTACCATGTCATACACCTTCCCTTACAAGGCTCAGCCTCAGGCCCCTTGGCCTCCTCGGGTCCCCGGCCCCCATCCTCATGTAAGACGTTAAACTGCAGACCAGTCAGGCCATCCTGACTGATGCCTGACCTTAGGACACTTGGCCTTCTCGGGTCCCTCTTCCCGACCTCTTACCCAGGGTGTACGGTGTGGTGTGGGACTATGTCCTCATTTACGTAGGGATCACGTACCATGGTGTACGCCTTCCCTTAGAAGGCCTAGCCACATGCCCCTTGGCCTCCTCGGGTCCCCGACCCTCGTCCTCACTACAAGACGATAAACTGCAAGCAGGTCAGGCCTTCCTGACCAATGCCAAACCATCAGGCCCCTTGGCCTTTCCGGGACCCAGCCCAGGTAATCTCTTATAGGAGTTTATGGTGTGGCGTGAGGTTATTTTCTCATTTATTTCGGTCTCGTAATGACCGCACCATGTATCTCTCCTTCCGGAGTTGTTTCGTCGACCCCTCTTCGGCGGTTCACCAATGTGCCTAAGAGTACTCTGGTTTATTACCTGGAATACCAAGATTTACTCGGACACATCCGCACCCGCATTCTAGGCTTTGTGTATCCCTGCATCAGGGCTTCCATCATCTTTCAAACCCGGAGAGACCCCAAGAACAACCTGAATACTACGCCCGAGGGCTCTCCTACCGTTATGGGCCAACGCCCCCGAGGGTTTCGGACAACAAATTGGTAAAATCCTACGTTGCGAATATGGTCAGTGGTCGATGCTCGTTTGTTGTTCCCACCTTAGGCTAACGCAATATGGATGCTGTGTTTCCACCATGGTTAACAGTTTTCCTCTATCTCCACGCCAACCCATTAAGCTCAAAATGTCGGGTACACAATTCACACCCTTCATCCCTTCATCATGTCAAAGTAGAGTCTCAGAACTCTTCGTACTTTTCCTCTGTGCATGTCCCTACGTTGGGGGAACAGGTCGCGTCAAAGGTGTACTTCAGGGCTCTCTACCAACTCCCGTTTGACTCGCCCCAAGTATTGCAATGAGGATACCCCCCTTGTTTCCCACACCGAGTTTAACTCACGTGGACTTAGGAATCAGGTTGACATATGTGCTTACTCGAGAAGTTGTCACCATTCACGGTCCGAGCTCTATGACCATAAACTAAGATTCTCATCTGGAACTACATTCAGCTTGATTCCCATCTTAATGGGATACGTAGGAATGCCCAGACCCCTTGTCTTTGGGTCCAGCTTGAGTTTAGAAAATTCACCTCTCTGGTCCTGCCTTCCGGACCCCGACTATGGGACCGCGTGGCGTAGTGTGGGATTATTTCCTCATTGACGTCAGGTTTGCAATAGTTGCACCACACACACCCCCGTTCTGAAAGTTATCCCTCCTATTTCTTTTCCAGCATGACATTAAAAGGAACCCTTCAGAACTACGTGTGGCTTGATTCCCACCCTCATGGGATACGTAGGACCTCCCGGACGCCCAGTCCTCGGGTACAACCCATTTAGGGAGCCAGTCTCTCCCCCTGTTTCACCTCTTACCTCTATATAGGCCCCTCGACCTAAGGTCTCCCTCTCCGAGTGGTGTATAGTGTGATGTGGGATCATGTCTCCATCGATTGTGTCTCATGACACTGTGCACATTCCCCTCCTAGCATCGCCTCTACTACGTCTGCGCTGCATGACGATAAAATGCATGCTTGGTCCTATCATATGACTCTAAACTGTGACATTATCGTCCTGGCCGCACGACGAAAAATGGCACTGCATTGTGGGGACCTCGTTGTAGAGGACATCACGTTGGGTATTGGTCAGGTGCCATGCCATTTTTCAACGCCTATCACGACTTGATCCTTGGGGCGACACCATGGCCTACTACTCTTGGCCTGTCGCTTCACAAAAAAACCACTCACCTTATAGAACAAACAAGATTTATCAAATTCCGCTTCTTTTAGTGCAAGGGCCACGAACGCACTCCCCTTTTCCCCCGACACTGGTATCTTACCATGTCACCCCTATGAACTACGTCTGGCTTGATTCTCATCCTCATGAGATACGTAAGAGTTCCCGGGCACTTCCCCGCGGTCCCAGCCTAACCTTCGTGTTCGGTCCCTCAAATCGAGCATTTCCCCAGAGAACGCATGGTAAGTAGGGATTAGGTCCTACTCTATGTTGGGTTTGGTTGCCATGTGTCCCCTTCTCCCTTTACCCATTTATGGCCTAAGGTCCATCAAGAACTACATGGGGCTTGATTCTCATCCTTATAATATACGTAGGAGTGCCCGAGCACTTCCCCTCGGGCCCAGCCTAACTTTCGCTTTCGGTCCCTTGACCGAAAAACTTCTCCTAAGGGGGTCGTGCGGTGTGATATGGGATTACGTCCTCATTCACGTCAGGTTGTTCACCGCACCGCACACACCCCCTATTCCCATTCACGCCAGGTGTTTGAGTTACTCCACCATGTGCTTCTTATGTCTCCTCCCATCCATGGTCCGAATTCTACGACCCTAAAGTAAGATTTTCCAATGGGAATGGAATCTTCTCCCTCTATCTAATACGTCTCGTTGTCGTATTCAGATGTGTTTCGACAAAGAGCCCGAAGTGTGGTATTTTCATACGGACATTCCCTTCGTCCCATGACCAAGCTTCGTGTGCTCGCCATTTGGATCCTCATCCTCTTCCATATCCAAAATGACCCTCGGGCGACATGGATACTAGGCTTAAGGGATCTCCATGAATGCTGGGCCTAAGGGCCCTCCAATCGTTTCAGGCCGACGTCCCTACGGATATCTGACAACATTTGTGACATGGTCCTGTGTTTCGAACATGGTCAATAGTCAACCCTCATTTGTTTGTCCCCGTTCTAGGCTAATGCGATATGGATGCTGGGCTTCCGCCACAGTCAACAGTTATCCTCCATCGTCACGCCGCCATCATCGTGATCTGAATTTCGAGCGCCATGATTCACACATTTCCACTTCCTCATGTTCAAGTGGAATACCATCATACTCGTCTCTTTCTCTTCGCGCATCTAGGTGAGCCAAATGATCGTGTTAGTGCCATTGGGCCGGTATTCACTGAGCATCCCTTTTCCCTACCCTGCCCCTTTCTGTGTCGGGAAATTCCCACCACTACTGCTTGTTTCCCACACCGAGCACGACTCACGTGGGCTTAGTAGTTTTGGCAGGATGTGTACCAACACGGCCAGGCTTCTCATTGTCCCGCATGACGTTAAACTGCGCTTCCAGAACTACTTATGGTTTGATTCCCATCCTCATGGGGTACATAGGAACGCCCAACCGCTCTGCTTCGAGCCCAGCCTAATCCTAACTCTTTTTCCCTCGACCTGAAGAGTTTCCTCCGAGGGTGCGTGGTTTGATTTGGACTCCAAGTCCTCATTCACATCAGTTTCATATCTACCGCACCACACGCTCCCTATGATCTTCCCTTTTATTCCACGTCCTATCATATGACGTTAAACTACAGGAGTCCATGTGTCCCCAGCGTATGACGCTAAACTACGGCTCTACCCTGAACAAGTTCAAAATGCCCCAAAATTACATTGGGAAGCGGTAAATCCCCTCGCCAGAGAGGCCTTGTCTGAAAGAAGGAATGATCCATGATCAAACCAATGCGCCCATATGGTGAACTCCCACCACGGTGGTGTAACTACCTAAGTGATGGATTCTATTCGGACAAACCATCACTCCATATTCCACGATTTGCGTACCCCTTATTCGGACCCTCGTCCCCTTTCATGTCTCACGGGACCCCCTATGGCCTGGTCTCATGCCGCATCGGCTCACCTACCATCCTGGGCCAACGTTCCGGAAGACTGGTCATGATTGGAAGGACCCCCTAATAGTATGGATGTTTGACCTATGGTCCGCCAACTGTCCTGGGCCAACGTCCCATAGGATTGATCGACTACATTTGTGACATGGTCCCGTGTTTCGAACATGGTCAACGGTCGACCCTCATTTGTTGTCCCCATTATTGGCTAACACAGTAAGGATACCGCTTCTCCTCCATGGTTAACAGTTGTCCCTTATTGTCACGCCATCCCCACAGTGTTCTGTATCTTGGGTATCGTGATTCACACTTCCCATTTTCATCTGTTTGGATGGATTTCAGCACCCCTAGCATTTCACCGTTCGTGCATAAGAGCACGCTAAAGAAACGGTAATTCAGATATCCTGAAAGTTCCTTCTCCGATCAAGCCTCTCCCATCTATCAGAAATCCGTACTGGTAATCCGAATCCTGGATGCCCAGAGCATGGTCCCCACTCCTATGATAGGTGGGATGAGCGGGCAACTATCTCCGGTTTCTCACATCGGGCTCGACCCAAGTGGGCTTTGGGAATTGTCTCCAAACGTCCCGCAAACATTGTAGGGATGTAACAAGGCGGTTAAAACAGTGGAAATCGTGCGCGATACGACATTAAAAACAACGAAAGAAAAAAATTGAAGCACAGAAGTACCAATAAAAGGTTTTTGGTTTGTTACAATACACGGGGGTCGACTCCCCCCATGGATGGGTTGACCCCGTCAAAAGAGCATTGCATCTCAGCCACCCGTTGGCTTGTGGCGTCCAAGGCTTGCTGCCGCTGACTTAGCTCCCACTCCTCCTCGGCAGCGGCGGGGTGCAGTTCGTCAGCCTTGGCTTTGGCCCTCTCTATGCCAGCTTGACCGACAACCATCTTTCCAGAGGCCTGCCTCATATGCTCTTCTGCCTCTGCCAACTCGGCCTTCAACCATGAGACCAGCTCAGATTGTGAATTAAGAGAGGCTGAAAGCTCATCTGCCCGGGTCTGCATCTGTTGGACCTTGCCTTCAGCCTCCTAGAGCTTCTTGATTTTGGTCACCTTCCTCTGCTGCCAGCCCACGCTGAGCCCACGATCATGCTCCCAGATCTTCTCAGCCATAAGATCTCGGATGAGTGCGTGAGGAAGTTGGGCATCCACTCCCCCAGCACACAGTTCGCACAACTGCGAGCGGAGTCTATCCATTTCGGCAAGCCATTGCGCTTGGGGGTGTCCTTGATGAAGCGCGTGATCAGCTTCCACGACCGGCGGCGGACTATGCTGATGTCTTCCTCGTCGGAGGCCGTTTTGTCCTAGTCTGTGCGATTGGAAGGCTCGTACGCGGGATACGACCTCAAGAAATCCTCAGCAAGATCAACATCTGGTGTTGAATCCAGTACGACACCTGGCACCGAAGAATGTGTGACAAGACTGGGACCGACCGGTTGATCCTCTTCCTCGGAGTCCACCTCAATGACTTCGGGTACGACCCTGCTGGTGGTCCCGCTAGTGATGATGTGCATCACAGATTGAGGAGATGGGGGGACTATCGCCACCATCACTGGAATGCCCCTAGGAGGGATGCCACCAGACATCCCGACCAGTCTTGCCGCAGCAGCCCACACCAATCGGAGAACTGTACGACAGAGAGGGACATAAACGTTAGTTGGCAGGCGTGGTCTACATATACTGTTGGAAGATCTGGAGATTCCAGAGGAGCCACCTCGAGTGCTCTGGTCCCACCAGACGCGGAACTGAACGCAGCCATAGGCGCGGGTTCTGAAGGTCCTGCATCATCACCCGCCGAGGGGCGAGAACGAGGCTGGTGAACATGTTCCTCCTGCATGGCTCAAACATCGGTGAGAAGTCCATAGTGACCCGAGAACGTACCGTAATGAAAGAAGTTCAGAATGCTACCTCGAGAGCCTATGCGAAGTCGTCGGAATCTGAGCCTTGATCTCTGACCTCGCCCTCCTCCAACGGGCTCCCTCCTCCAGCCTCATACTCCCGAGAGGAGTCCTATGATTCTTCCAGCAGGGGGAATCGCTCCCTCCGATCGACAGCCGATAACTGTGGGGGGACCGTTTGATTCTGCAACACCTTCACCCGGTCTTTCATTGGGCGAGGGACACCACTGGAGTGGACATAATCCTCCAGCTCGTCCAGGTACTGTTCTGCCACCACCGGAGATGCCATAAATCCAGCCCGGACTAGGCCTATTCCCAATAATTCCATCCCGAGGTGATTCAGGTGGTCCCATATCTCGGGTGGGCTGAAGAATTGCCGGTTGACATCCCAAATGTCCCAGGCTTCTGGGAAAACAGCATCATCTGCCATTTTGATATGACGCAGCTGCTTCCCTGGAGCCTGAGTGGATATCCTACGAAATCCCCTCGGTGGCTGCCCCTCTAGATGACCCTGCTCTTCTGGAATCACTGGATCCACCGCTACTGCCATACCCTCGGCCGGTGTGGGTCTCGCCACCATGGCAGCCCCACTACTGCGAGCGGCCCTAGCTGCCCTCCATCCCTGACCTCGAGAGGGAGGAGGCCCACCGTCACCGACCCGAATAGTCGGTTGCTTCAGCATCTCCCCTGGGTAAGCAGCCTCCCAACTAATGGCATACTCCCTCACCAATCCGAAAGCGGTGGTGGATGGAGGCAATGCAATCCGCATCTTCCCATCATCCCGTGTGAACACGAGCCACAGCTGCATCATCACACACGGGTGCTCCTCATGACACACCTCCCATTAGACCTACGGGGCCAGCCGCTGGAGGCACCGGAACTGCCTCGCAATCCGATGCGGGGTGTACGGTTCGTAGAGTGGCTCACGATCTATCCATGCCACCAAAACTCCACCTCGAAAGGCCAGGAGGTAAGCCGGATGTTCTTCTGTTCCCCGCCCTTCGTCAGTAAGTATCCCGTAGGCAATGGGAAGGGGTGGAAATTAAACACATCCACCCTCCACACCCGATTCAGCACCATCGGCACATCTAGTTTGAACGAGAAGCTCCCGACTGCATTCAGGATATAGGGGCGAAAGTTCGATCATGGCGGCGAAATGGGGTGTGGATACTCGCAAATCCCCCTGATGTGCGCTGTGATCCACCCATACAGGACGTGGAAGGGCCCACATATCCTTTGAATCTTCTTTCCCTTGCTAATGTGTCGCATCATTCTGTACAGTTTGGTGATCATTGGAATCCCCAGATTGATCTGATGCCCCATGGCCAACATGGACGCCATAATAAACGAGCTGGGCCGCACCCCCATACTTGTATCCCTCACCGGTAGGATCCAACCGCAGATGAGAGCCGCGATGAACGCCGCCAGCCTAACTATCGGCTGTTGTTCAGTACTGACACTGAAACCCCAAGTCTTCCATTGGCTGTTTTCCAAGACCCGCCAATAAAAGTGCCCCTTGCCCCATTGGGCCGCCCTTGGACAATTTCGAGGCCATAGAGTGAACTCTCGATTCTTTGGGAGATTTAGGAAGCATTTAAACCATCTCCTAAAGTGGACATCCCTCACTACCTCCTTGTCCTCTCCAAGGACGAGTGCGATCAGCGCTGACGCCAGTCGTGGCATTTTCTCTGTATCCTCCCACGTGTTGATGACAGGGAGGAACTCATCATATATGGCCCCCAAGATCGGAACCCAAAAAATTTGGTGGACATCCCACAGGCTGATGCCCACCTCCCCGTGATGCAGGTGAAAGGTATTGGTCCTAGAAGACTATCTGCTTAGCAATTCCGGCATCAGTTTATTTCTTTGGTAAATGTGGAATTGGGAGGCCCATGCCGCCTCATACAACCCCACTCTCCTCAGCTCGACCCCAAAATCCTCGCATGAGGCGCCTACCCAGTAGGTCGAGGCCCAGTCATTAGTAAAGTTGCCGCCCAAGAATAGGTCCCACTCATCGGACCATCCCTTCTACGAATCCTGAAAAGCCACCTTCAGCATAGTACGGTAGAGAGGAGGGGACGTCTCCGGTTGCAGTGGCCTCCCGTCAATATCGTTCACATGGTTGTAGAGACAGTCAGCGGTGACGGGTGTGAAGTACTCTTGTGCGTGACCATCGGCCGCCCTGGACCATTGGTGCTGGCATGGTGTACTCCTGAACCAGTAAGCTGGTTTGTCCCTACTCTCCCTAGGGATGAAGACGTCATCCCTCAACCCGAAGTCGTACAATGGCAGCTTCTTACACTTCGGATAATTCTTCTGACCCTCCTATAGAAGATCTGTCAAAGAAGCGTGGTCCGAATGGCTTCAGACCATCTCCCCGAGGCCTGGATAGTTGGCCATCTCATCCCGACGGGCAGCATCTGCAAGCACCCCCAATAAAACCTCTTGATGGGCCATTTCGATGCCAGCCCTCAGAAAAGATTTTTTTTTCCGAACGGATCGCGAAGCTGGATCGCAAAGCTGGATCGCAAAGCCGGATCGCAAAGGTCAGTCACGAGACCAAGCCTCGAAGTCTGGCCTAGGCCGACAAGCAGAAGTTCGCTTGGCGAGGACGCGGAGTCGGAGACCTGTGGTTCGCCGTGAAGCTTGATTCGCGGAGGGCTGTCGTGGAGTACACGGAGCTTCGCGATGTCAAGAGCACAAAAAGACAAGGAAGTCACGTGAAGACAAAATAGGTCAACCCCCCTATTTATAGACGGCGACCCCAGAGCATCGCGGTGCGCCTCACCCTCGCAGAGAATCACGGCGCGTCCGAATCCGTGGCCCCGGTCATTACCACGGGCCGCTTTCGTGAAGCCGCATCGCGAACCGCCAAAAATTTTGGCGATTTTCCCTTAGACTTCGACCCTTCACCCTCCGCGGCTCCAAGTCTGAGGGGGGAATTTGTTGGCACCAAAATATTGCACGAAAGGGAGGGACGAAAAAGAAGGCTGTCACGCTGCCTCGCGAAGCACCGTCGCGAATCACCGACGCGAAGCACCCCGAGCATCGCGGTCTAGCAAAGCTCCAAAGGCGGTAACTCTCTGCGAACAAATTTGATGTTCACGAGCCCGCCGCGAAGCTCCAGAGGTTTTAACTCTCCGCGAACGCATTTGATGTTCGCGAGCCCGCCGTGAAGCTATAGAGGTGGTAACTACCCATGGACGCTGTTGACGTTCGCGAGCGCACCGCGAAGCACCTGAGGCTGCGCGCGTGTTCTGCTTCGTGACACCCCTTCCCTATAAATACTGGACTCCCCCTGAGTCCCGAGTATGGACAATCTGACCTTTCGGATTCTCCTCTCCCGAATCTCGAAGCACCCTTTGCCCCCGGGAATCATGAGCTCTGCGAGGTACTTCTACTTCGCGAGACACCTTTGCTTGGTCTCGTTTTGACCCCCTCTTTAGAGAGGGATGCCCTTCGCGAAGCTCAAGGGCATTTGCGAAGGAAGGGGATTCCCAAGGGAACCTGGGCATCCGCGGAGCATTTATGCTTCCCGAAACACCCATCCTATACTAGTGATCCCTATGATAAGGTAGGATCGCTCCACATCGTGAAGCACACTGCTTCGCAGCACCCTGCTTCGCGAGGCACCTCTTCCTCGCGAGGCAGTGCTCCGCGAATACTGTTCCACTTCGTGAAGCACCCTCCACTCACACCTATGCCCCATGCTAAGGCCAAGGCACTCCACTTCGCGAAGCACACTCCTTTTCTTGGTAATTACTCTTCCCGTGCGACCCTCCTGGTTTGCACGATGTGATTTCAAAGTCCCACGGACAATACCACTCGTAGCGTTGCTTCGCCCAATGCTTCTTCGCATAGGCACGCTAATGGCTATTTCTTCTTCGCATAGCCATGCTAACGTGGACCCCTCAATGGTTCGCTCCACAAACCCCCTTGACCATGGCCTTACTAGTACCTTCCCTTCCCCAAGGACCAGAGGGTACCAGTTATGTAAGTCCTAGGGGTGCGGAGAGAACCCACCACGTCCGAGCTGTAGGATGTTAAACTGCAAAGCACCACGTCCTTAACACATGACGTTAAACGGTGACCCGACCTCGTGCTTCGCACACAAGGTCCCCACATCTCGAACATTTTTTACGCCACTCGTCCCCACAGAAGTGGAACCACCCTTACACAAGGGATGATATCCTCCTTATTTGAGTGGCGTATGTTCTCAAGAGAAGGGCGACCCTAGTTCCCCAACGGATAGTTGCACCCCTGCATCTCCGTACTTCCCCACTACCAAGGTCGGTGGAGGGTGTGATAAGGAACGAGGCACCTCCCATCGTTGGTCCCAAATCCCTCTTTCTCCGCGCTTTGTCGCACTCCGGGCTTCCATCCTGGAGTATGTCCCTACACCATGGGCCGCCTAACGCATAATCCGCTCTTCGCTTCTCACGGACGCATCCTTCGCGACGTGATCATCAGGTCCCTGCAACATCTTGTTTCTGACACCGAGCATGACTCACGTGGGCTTAGAGTGAGCACCGACCCTAACCCCTACCCATAGTGAACTACGAGGACTTTGATCCATGTCAAGGCATGGTACGTAGGAAGCCTCCATGAGGTTCAAGCCACATTACTTGGTCATTCATTCACGTCGAGTTTCGCCCTCATCCAGCATGACGTTAAACTACATGCCCCCGTCCCGCATGACGTTAAACTGCATACCCTCATCCAGTATGACGTTAAACTGTATTCCCCTTGTCCCGCATGACATTAAACTAAACACCCATTAGATCTACGAGGTCTTTGATCCATGTCAAGGCATGGTACGTAGGAAGCCTCCAAGAGGTTCAAGCCCACCCATCATCCAATTCACGTTGAGTTCTCCCTTCGTCCAGCATGACGTTAAACTGCATCCCAGTCTGACGGCAAGCTGTTGTGACCGACCCGAACTATGAGGTCTTTGATCCATGCCAAGGCATGGTACGTAGGAAGCCTCCACGAGGTTCAAGGCCACCCATCATCCAATTCACGTTGAGTTCTACCTTCGTCCAGCATGACGTTAAAATGCATCCCAGTCCGACGGCAAGCCGTTGTGACCGACCCGAACTATGAGGACTTTGATCCATGTCAAGGCGTGGTACGTAGGAAGCCTCTACGAGGTTCAAACCCACCATCTGGTCGTTCCGACCTCATTCACATTGGTTCACCCCCGTCCCGCATGACGTTAAACTGTATTCTACTATTTGATCTATGGGTACTTTGATCCATGTCAAGGCATGGTATGTAGGAAGCCTCCATGAGGTTCAAGCCCAACAATCATTTGACCATACCGTCTCCTTGTCAGTGTGCCAAGTCCCTCCCCCCATTTTCACCCAAACTACGAGGTCTTTGATCCATGTCAAGGCATGGTACGCAGGAAGCCTCCCCGAGGTTCAAGACCATCTCTCATCGGACCAAGGTCCATCATTTACGTCAGTTCGCTGACGAATTCCATCATCCGAACTATGAGGACTTTGATCCATGTCAAGGCATGGTACATAGGAATCTTCCCCGAGGTTCAAGCCCACCACCCATCGGACCAAGGTCCACCTTCACGTCGGTTCGCCGATGAAGCCCCTCTGAACTACGTGGTCTTTGATCCATGTCATGAATGGTATGTAGGAAGCCTCCACGAGGTCCAAGCCCACCACAACTAGGACCCTCCTGGTCCTCCCCATTCACGTCAGTTCACGGATGATGCCCTTCATACCAAGGTCCACCCTCATGCCGGTTCACTGGAACCATCCCGAACTACGCGGACATTGATTCCCTTCCACGAGGATACGTAGGAAGCCTCTTCAAGGCTCAAGCCCAACTTCACAGCCGCCCATGGGCTGGTCCCGGTATCGGCATCCCTTCAAGGGAAATCCCTCAATCTGATCTATTCTAGCTAATTCTCTGATCGGGCTGATCCGTCTCCGCTGGCCATTAAACTCGCGGCGTACCCTGTGTTAAACACGATAAGCTGAGGAAAACCTCATATATGTGTCTATGGCATATAATTCCCCGTGCTCTATGTGGGATGCCTCGGGCTTCCACGCCCTCTAGAAGCCCTGTAACCAGGGATAAGAGACATACATGATAGGTTCCACAGCATCCAGACACGCTACTGATGCCTCAACGTGACTACTCCCCCGACTGAAGGTTGCTGCCCAGATCAGACCCTTTGGAATGTCCCGACAGAAGCAGTTTAATTAACAGGTGTCCATGGAAACATGGCACTGGGAAGAGTTTCATGAACTACATATTAAATCTATGAGGGAGACCCGGACTAGGTGATGAGTTCTGAGGAGGAATCCACAGGAGGAAGAACCGACATCCCATCATCCTGTTTCGATCAAGGAGCAGATGTCCCTAAATAAAGAGTGAATTCCACCCGCCTTTGGAAAGCGGGAATGCGGGGCAACAAGCGCAGTACGTCCTCCTCCGCAGACGGACGGATGTGCGAGCCCCGACGAAAGCATCGGAAACAGTGATCTTAGATTTAATTCTAACTTTTGGAAAGGATTTCAGAAGTCATTAGGTACTGGATTAAATTTTAGTACATCTTTTCATCCTCAATCAGATGGGCAGTTAGAATGAACAATTCAGACTTTGGAGGATATTCTATGTTCTTGTTCGATAGATTATCAAGGAAGTTGGGACCAACATCATTCTTTGGTTGATTTTTCTTATAATAACAGTTTTCATTCCAGTATACAGATGGCACCATTTGAGGCATTATATGGGAATCGGTGTCGAACTCCAGCTTTTTGGGACGAAGTGGGTGAAAGGAAGTTGATGGGAACAGAATTGGTAGAAGATTTGGCAGAAAACATCCAGCTGGTACAAAATCACATGAGAACAACTCAGAGTAGGCAGAAAATTTATGCAGTCAATAGGAGGAAGGATCTTTTTTGAGGTAGGTGATCATTTCTTCCTCAAATTTTCACCATGAAAATGTGTTATGAGATTTGGTAAGAAAGAAAGTTGATTCCAAGGTTCATTAGACGATATGAAATTATGGAGAGAGTTGGATCAGTTGCATACCAAGTGGCTTTACCTGTGAGCATATCTCAGGTATATAATGTTTTTTATGTTTCAATGTTATGGAAGTACATGCCAGATCCATCTCATGTTTTGAGTCCAGAGGTAGTTCAGCTGGAAGAGAACCTATCTTATGAGGAACAACCAGTCCAGATTCATGACCACAGGGAGAAATTATTGGGGAATAATGTGTTTCATCAAGTAAAGGTTTTGTGGAGAAACCACATGACTGAAGAGGAATCATGGGAATCTGAAAATGCAATGAGGGATAAATACCCCCACTTATTCGACAAGTAAATGAATTGCAGGGATGCAATTTTCTAAAGGGGGGAAGGATGTAACATCCCAAGTAAGTAATGAATTATGGAATTTCATATCTATGGCTATTTATAAATTATATAGTGTTTTAATGTCTTAAAATGAGAATAAATCAAATCTTAAGCATTGAATTCTCTAATATTTTTAAAAGATTATTTTACAGCCTTTTGATGGAGACCCATTATTAAATCTATATTTTGACAAGTTTATAAGCTCTATTCATCAAAATAAACATATTATTTAGTATTGGGACATTGAAATTTACTTTGGATAAATTTTTGGTATTTTTCTGACAGTGTTCATTTTTTAATGAATAGTGAAAAATACTGCATTTTACTTCAAAACTACTTGTTCATCTAATTTAATTATATGGATAGATTATATTTTTAATATGTTTTAAAGTGTAAATATAATATATGTTTACCATTTAATCCAATGGTGGTCATTGGACTTAATTTCACTTTGAAGTTTGACATAAACAATTGCCAACTTTTGATCGATATTGTTTCTAAAAACCCGCTATTTGTTTTGACAAGAAGAATTATTTTTAAATTAATTACTAAATTTTTTTTGTTTGTAATTTGGTAAAATGGATTCCATATTTGGAATCATAAGGTCTGAATTATGTAATTAAGACACTTTTTTTAGACATTATGAATAGTAACGACGATAATTATCTTTAATTATCGTGATAAATTAGTAATCGAGTAGTTAAGGGTAATAAAAAAATAACATAATAATATAAAATGACCCCAAAAGTGTCCTAATTCTACTTTTTGTTTCATTTCCGACCATGGTATTCTTTGTGCCAAACTTTGGGACCCCATGGAATCACTTTTTGGTGATAGTGACACTTTATCATTTTATGTTTTTTAAAGGAAAGTATAACCAAAGTATGTATCACCCAAGTAAAAAAATTTAATTTTGTCTAAATAAATGATATATTAGACTATAAATATAAATTGTAAATCTAAAAATATTTCCTACATCATGATATATTTATTATTATTTTTAGACATTAAAGAAATTAAATTTTTTATGACACCATGATGATGCAGCGATTATCTCATTAATGAACGATTTAAATAAAATGAAATGATAATGTAAAATATAAGATTTACACATGTCAAATACCTATTGGATGGGTGGATTTAGAAAACTTATCACCTTATCCTCAAAATATATAATTGTGGGATATTTTAAATTCTGAAACTCATTATATAATAATGTAACATTTCTTCAATTTCAAAGAGTGCCCCTCCTCCCTCTTATAAAAAGCCCCCACCTCTACCACCATACACACACATCTCAAGCCATTGGCTTGGCCAAGATATGATCATTTTACCTCCAAAAATACCTCTGTTCATCATATAATCCTTAACTTGGGCAGAAATCTCTTCAAGGAACCCTTTTGGTTCAAACCAAGGGGAGTTACCCGATTTAAAGGTAATGTCTTCACTTGTGTTTTTTTGTTTTATTTTGCTTCTCCAACCCCGTAAACTATTTTTATTATTTTGTTTTGTAACAAAACCAGTATCTAAAATATACTAGGATGTTGTTATGAGAAGTATTTTATTTACACTTACACACACCTCCATCTAATGGTTAATGAACATACTGTTTCTGTGGTTGGTGAATTTCTGCCTCACGAAACAATGATTGTTCAATCTTATTTTAACACCTTTCATGGTGGAAATTAATATGTCACTATAATTATATATGATATATATTATTTATATGTTTTCCTTATGATTTTGTATTTTTCATTTATGGCATACCTTATTGTTTCCATTATGGGTAAACGCAATATATTCATTTTAGGAACTGCGGACTACTGCCCCCTCAATGTGATTTAATTCGTTAATGCCATATGTGGGACATATAAAGGATTGAGTTAATGATATTATATATGATATTATACTAGAATTATAATATACCTTTACACCATTATGATTTCACTCCATTAAATATGAAATACAAATGAAAGTAGCGTTCATGTATACGTACGGCTTACCGTCTCCATTAACGGTGCATATCATTTCTTACCTCTAAATGTTATATAATTTTATAAATGCATTTATATACTAGATATATATGATATATATGATACCTAAATCATGAATATAATTGCGGATATAATGGATATTTTACCACATGAACAACTTGTAATTGTAATAAGTTTATTTTTGGCTAAACTACCAATGATCGACAAAATGACCGTTTTAAATTAAATAATTACCTAATGTTCATAACATGGTAATAATTGATATAAAAGGAATAATTAACTTATGAAAGGTTCTTAAGAGACTAGAAATTAACTCTAGTTTTTTATTTAGGAGATTAAAGAACGATTGAGTCAAGTCGGACAAGAGGTTTGAGACTTTGTCTCAATCTCCTTTCATTGAGGCATATTTTCTTTTATACACAACCATTTTTATATGGTGTATAATACCCTTTGACCTTTACCTTTATTCAAAAGGAATCTTTTTATACGAAGTGTTTTACCAAATGACAAAAGGGAATGTTTTTTTCTTATGTATGCGGCGGCAATGACTTCTTTTCCGTCATGACCATTA
The DNA here is from genome assembly GCA_963277665.1 of Viscum album. NCBI lineage: Eukaryota > Viridiplantae > Streptophyta > Magnoliopsida > Santalales > Viscaceae > Viscum > Viscum album. Next base: position 599,361,329 of record OY728123.1, read on the forward strand.
TTTGAGTTTCGGCTTCCTCTGCAAGCCAAAACATTTTTTAAATGACTAATAAATACCATGTTTTACTTTTTTTTATTTTGGTCTTGGAAATGGTTTTGATAATGTTTATATTATATCAATGTGTTGTATTGATATCTTTTGATTGAAATGTAGAAATTTTATGTTTCCTTTATGCATGTTTTATGTGATACGATTATGTTATGGTTCTTGGGAATTGTTTTTGAAGATGGGTGGTTCCATGATAAACTAAGGGAAGGTGAGCTCGTGATAGCTCTCCAGTGCATTGGGTAACGTGAAGGAGTTAAACGCTAAGGTTTCTCCGAAGAGATTTAGGGAATATACTATGATGGGTATTCTAAACGTAACCATGAGGGTTACTCCCTACGTAAGAATGTTATGAATGCCTCAAGTTACTTGTATGTCTTATGATTTCTATGAGTTATTCATAAATTTGATGATTTCATGAGGTATGAAAAGGTGATTATGTTTTATGTGTAAATTTTGATTTCATTAATTCTTATGTATACATAGACTAATGTTTTCATTCCGCACTTTTATATCCCTTACTGAGCTTTTTATACCCATCCCATATTTTTGAAGTGTTTTTCATAGGTCAAGGGAATAGTACATGATGTGATGATTGTGTTGAGGAAGTGTCACGAAAGAATCCATGTTTTATTTTGAATATATCACCTTTGATGGGAAAAAATTAATACTATATTTTATGTAACCACCTTGTTGAAATGAGGAATGAAATGCATGATTTATGATCTAATTCTTTAAAACTCTAAACCTGAAAAGACCCTCAATGTGTATTCTTCAAATAACTCAAGATTAAGTAATTTTTAAGACTGGGGCCTTATACCATGACCCACTTTACCCTACTGTCGAGGGGTATGTTGCTGCCCTCGTCCCATCAAATCATACGACATCTATGATCCCTGAGAAGTGTCATGCACACCCGACCTCGGAGCATTCCGACAAAAACGCTACAGATGCCCCACTTTCTTACAATTATGACATGATCAAGGTTGTTCCATACAATCTCGCTTGATGTGGATTGTTGAACCACACTGAAAACATCTCGGATTGCTCTGGGGCTTCGGAGGAAGATTCATTGATCCTGCCATCAGATTATATGCCATATTCCCGCACTGTAAATAAGTGTTCCTCCTTCTGCTGAACCCAACATTAGAGTTCCCACTATTCCCTAGGGGTACCACCATGCTTCCTCCGCCCGGAGTGCCCAAAAAATCCCGCTCAGCCACCGAGGCTCTATACACCATATTTGTGTAATCATCTATACATAGTACTGCTATCTTTGAATGGATTTCGTGCCTTTACCCCACTAGAAAGATCCTTTCTTTCAACGATGTGATACCCGAAACTTCGGGTGCAAACATCACTATGTTCATAATCATGGGTACATACTCCGTTACAGACTAAAGATCTTGCTTCAAACTGAATAAATTAGTCCTATGCTGAATTCTGAACATATGTGGGTAGAAGTTTTTATTAAAAAATTCCTCAAAGCCATACCACATCATACCCTAGTCAGTCCCGACTTCGACTTCAAACTCCAAAGACTGAAGGGAACGATCTTGCAACATATATGTGGCCAACTTTACTTCGAACTCAACCGGTGTTTGCAAGAACTCGATGATCTTGTTCATTTTATTCAGCCATGCTTCTTCCCTCTCTGGCTCTGAATCATACATGAATATGGCTTGATAATTCTTTTTAAACTAAACCTCATGATCCACATGCCTTGGTTCATCCATTTTATTTCCACATTCCACTTCTTGGAAAGCTTGCACTATGATTTTCACTAACTATTGGTTCACCTGAGGCTCAGGTGCAACCACATTCTCAGCATCCTCCTCTGGTTAGTCTCTACGATACCTACTCGTTTCCATTTCTATAAATAGAAAAAAAATCCAAGAGTCTCACTTCCGTACACATCATGAAATCCAATTTCAAATCACATTACACAACACTATCACAAAAAGTCTTTCCACCCATTTAGAAATGTGCCATGTTTCACCATTTTGAAAACCAAACCATTTTCAAAATACTAAATTTATTCACATTAAAATTTCACACATTCATCTCACATAATAAATCATTATACCTCAATGAAATATGCACCCTAATGGGATGTCATTTCTACCATGCACGTCATGCTCATCTCATTGGCTACACCCATGATAATGAGATATACAATTCCAATAAGTGTCTCTAACACACGTATGTTACCAACTCCATGTTAATGTGAATTTCATCCTAAAAGGGCTAGTTACGTCCTTTTATGCTATACATTCTAGGTTACGACATTCCTACACCTTGATACCATCTCGACTCAAGGAATGAACCACAACAAATGTCAACACCAAATCCGAGAATCAACTCCAAAGGACCGAACAAACTGATACAACTTGTAACACCCCGCACCTACCTCATTGGCTTGAGGAGGTGGTGAGGGATACTTGGCCTTAAGTGACGTTCCCATGATGCCAAAGGCTGAAAATAAATGCAGAGGGCTTCAAGGTCAAGTTGGGGAATGATTTTCCCTTACTACAAAACCACCCAATCCATCCAATAATATCCACTATATGATGCATGTCAAATAAATTACCCATCCATGCATTCCCAAAAGACAACCAAGTTAATCCACAACACAACTCAAATCCAATACAACCAGAAATTTCCACACAACATCATAGTACACCGAGGAAAATAATCAACCAAACACCAAAATCCGTGACACCACTACATCTCCACACCAACATCCAAGATCGAAGCTCCACCAAGGAATCACAATGCTCCAGTAAAGGAGGGTGATGCCTTACCTTTTACCACATCATAGTACCCGACATCTACAAAGACGCCAATGTGCTAGACTAGGGGGTGAGTTCTAAAACTCCGCAAGATTTCCCCAAATGACATACCTACACATGCCACTAGGAGAAAACCATTATCACATTTATATAAAACAGTTTATATATAATAAATCACCAGTGCAACAATTTTCATAAGCCAAACATGCCCTTACAAAGCCATCACACTGAAACCAAGCAATCAAGGGAAAGCCTACCAAACATGCCGCAAATCATTTTTGTCACGACTTGTCCTCAGGGCTCGTGCCATGACTACCCCAAGCCCGCCTTCCATAGGCCAAGGATTGTGACTAGCACCAACAACGTAAATCCCTATGCTGGGAAGGAATTTCCTTTATAGTAGTAACACACACAGAAGTAGAGTAAGCTGGAAGCAAAGCACTAAGTGAAAACTATATACAAAAAGTAGTGATGAAAGTAAAATGGGCCAGAAATACATACCCAATAGTAAAGTATAGGTACAATGGAAAACAAGTACAACTGAAAAAGGGACAACAGTTGTAAAGGGAATCTCCTAGAACGTCCGCCGAGTTTCCTACCTAAAGGGTAGGTAGAGATTTCCACCTCAGAACTCCACATCTATCGGTCTGCTCCATGTACCATCTCGTCGTGTGGTCCACCTTTGGGTATCATCCGATCATGGATCGCTCTTGGCCTATGTCAACATTTTCCTTCATCTGCATCCGACACAACGAGGTGCGGGAATATCCCATGCATGGGTGATTATAACGATACTCAGTAGGGACCCCGAGACCCTCATAGGTCTCCCAGAATCCACGAAGGATAAAACTTATAAGTAAAGATACGACCACGAAGTATCAAAAACCCCTACTTAGGTATATTCCCATACATATACCGAAGTTATAAACCACAGTTCAGCTCTATCTCTCGAGCCCATGCCCAACCCATCCACACATGAATGTAACTCAATCATATGAATGATAATGATTCAAAGTCGAGACTCATCTCACACAGGTATACATATTTCGTATTGAGATAGAGATGATCACATGTAGTCACTGATTCATCTATGCTATCGGAACCACACATGATACACAACCTGTTAAGCTGTCAGACCCACACAGGATACAAGACCAGGTACTCTGTCGGACCCACACTGGATACATGTACAGAGGTCAAACTGCCAGACCCACACAGGATACAAGAACAGTAGTCTTCACTATCGAACCATGGAGGATCCCAGTATATTAGTCATCTTGTCAAACCCACAAGGGATCCCAGTATAGTAGTCATCGTCGTTGAACACATAGAGGATTCCAGTACAGTAGACGTCGTAGTCGAAGCCAGCTCTAGGGTTCCCGCACACAGCACACTCGATTCCGGGAGGGTCCACTCCTTGAGCAATGGGGTCAATACATCAACTATCATGAAGTCCAGAGTTTATGTATTACAATGTTCCACCTCATCAAAATAATCCCAACGTGATTGATGACCCATCAATCAAACGCCCAGTATGAGATTTATTGGCTTTTCTGTTCCCGAGGGCCGGTTGAAATTATGCACATTCCAACCTCATCCAATTTCCAAAGTTTTCTAAAACTCAGTTAGAGTATCGTAAAAGTTCTGTCTCATCACGAGGATCCCATTTCCATAGACAGCGTGTCCTTCAGACACACGGTCTTGAAGATATCCACATTTAAGCGAAATGGGCCCGGCCCGTCAAGCCCAATGGGTTGGAAGGTCGGCCCGTTCTGGCTCGGCGGGTCCGACCCGGCTGGGGGGTAGACCTGGCATGGTGGGGCATGGCTTGAAATGGTGTTGTGGCCCAGCCCGCATGAGGGAGGCTTGACCCGGCCCGCGGCAGGTCGTCACTCGGCCAGCCGGCCGAGCAGAGCGGGAGGCGTGACCCCCAGTGTTCCTGAAACGACAGTTCCAAGAAGCGTCACCTATTCTTCTTGGTCGGCCGAAGCCAACCACTCTTCTCCGGCACGAACGGTCCGATGTGCGGGCCATGGATCCTCTGCACAAGGCACCCTTAGGAACCGCAGTTTCCTCTGCTCGGCCTGCTGGAAGCCGACCTGTTCACACACCTAAGGAAGGCCGTGGTCCCTCTACAACACTACAACTCATTGCGTCGCGGTCTTCTGCCCGGCCGGCCATAGCCGGCCGGTTCGTCCGGCAAGAGGCCCGTACAGCGTGGGCCGTGGTCTTCCTGCAGCATGTCGTCATGGGGGCGTCACGGTCCTCCAGCCCGGCCGGCTACGGCCAGCCAGTTTTCTTTGTCCAAGTGGTCCGCAGATGCGGGCCATGGTTCTTCTCCACGCAACCAGTGGGCGGTCGTCAGTTTTTGTCGCCATCACCTCCGGACGTCGCCACCTCCGATCACAACCTCCAAAATATTCAAGAACCAACGGAGGGTCGTCAGTCCATGTTTGTTCGGCATGTACCCTCCGCGTTAGGCGATAACAATAGGCTGATGACAATTCATGATTTTCAAGGAAGAACAAGGTTAAATTTTATTCAATTGAAAATTGATCATAACCCCCTACCTCGATTCAAGGTATGTTTTCATAGTTGCCGAAATCGGCATCATGGATGATGGTGTCGCGGGAAGAGGATTCGATGATGACGTGGATTAGTTGACGTCGGGGTGTGTCCGAGGAGGAATCTTAGTCAACGTTCCTCATACGAGGCTCATCCTCTTGTGGCTTGGACAAAGATCTAAGATGATCTCGTCTTTCTTCATTGTAGAGAATGAACGTTCTTCATGGAAGAATTATCTCTCCCTAATTCTCCAAAGGTTTAACCACCGAATATCTTCCCAGCCAATATAATAAAAATGGTCCTCAAATATTATAGTAATTACATGTAATTTAAAACAATTCAAAAGAATTTTTGACACCACAAATTAATTAACGAATATTTTAATTAATTGTTTTGGCACAATTAATTTGCAGGAGGTGGAGAGGCCCCACAATTATGTGGAAGCTCAAAGGTTAAGAGAGAGGATTAAGGGAGTTAAAGGGGGAGTTGAAGGGTAAGGGGCTCATGTGGGCCCCACCCTTAGTTATATCCTCCCAAGGGAAGTAATGTGGGGTGTGGGCCCCACCTCCAACTTCCCTTTGGAGGAAATAACCACCACTTAAAATAAATTGTGTAACACAAAAATTTATTTAATTTATGAAGAATTTCCAAAATTTAACTCCCGTTCTCGACCAAACACAACTGCGGTAAAGGTCCCCTTAGGGGAATACCAGCACTGCGAGTTCATCGATGTCCTTGGATTTCAATTCTGAGTAGTGGTTCAAAAGATAAAAAACCCGCACATATTTTTACTGAACGTACCCGGAAAAAACTTCAGAAAATGATTTCGGGCACATCGGGCCTCAGAATCAGGCACCGTCAGAAAATGCAGACTCGTAAAATTCCAAAGAAATTAAAAAAAATTCATGAAATTTTATGGTCTTTACATTACCCCCACCTCAGGGTTTTACATCCTCGTAAAGCTACAACACACACTAGGGAAACAAATGAGGGTACTTAGAACGTATCTGAGCCTCCTTCTTCTAAGTTCTCTAATGGAGGTTCCTGTACTGCCAGCGAACGCGCACCAGATGAATCGAGAATCCACACAAGACCCGCTCTAGTCTAACCTCAATCTCCACTGGAACCTCTAGGAAAGTCACCCCATCATCGATGTCCAGATCCTCGTGGTCGATGACGTGTGATGGTTCATGCTCATATCTCCTTAGCTGAGATACATGGAAGACGTCATGTACCCAGTGCAATTGAGTTGGATGTTCTAGGCAGTAAGCCACCTCGCCTACTCTGCTGAGGACCTGGAAAGGTCCGATTAAACATGGAGATAACTTGTCGCCTCAGACAAATCTCTATAGACCTTGTCGAGGTGAGACCCGTAGAAAGACGTGGTCAACATCCTCGAAGTCAAGTGGTCTCCGTCTCTTATCATCATAGGACTTTTGTCTGCTCTGTGCAGTCTTCATCTACTCCTGTATGATCTTCACCGGCTCTGTTGTAGCCTGAATGATCTCTAGTCCTACAAGTGTTGACTTCCATTGGTCAGTCGAGCAGAGAGGAGATCAAAAAGGTCGGTCATACAGTGCCATGTATGGTTCCATCCCGATGGTGGAGTGGTAGCTGTTTTTGTTTGAAAACTCCACCATGGGTAGGTGATCCTCCCTACTACGACCCAAGTCGAGGAAACATGTACAGAGAATGTCCTCGAGAGTTTGAATAGTCATCTCAGTCTGACCATCCTTCTGAGGATGGAAGGCGGTGCTCAATGAAGCTACGTCCCAAAATCCTCCTCTAACCCCTTTCGTAGTCGGGAAGTTAAATGAGCGTCTCAATCGGAGAAGATAGTTGATGGCAGACCATGAAGCTGTACAACCTTCTGAATGTAGAGGCGTCCCAGGAACTCTATTGAGCCTTTCTCTCTAATCAATAGTAAGTGGCCCAACATGGTGAGTCAGTCGACAACCACCCATATAGATTCATGCCCTCTGGAAGTACATGGATGTCCCATCATGAAATCCATGGATATCCCATGCCACTTCCACTCTGAAACCTCTAAGGGCTGAACCAAGCTTGGTAGAACCTGGTGCTCCACCTTCACTTGCTGACAAGTGAGGCATCGAGAGACAAACTCTTCTACTGCTTTCTTAATACCTGGCCACCAATGTTGTTTCAGATTCCGGTCCTTCTTTGAGAAGATATACCTGAGACTCTGGTGGTCGGGGTTTATGGTAAAACTTTCACTCATAAGATAGTTCTACCACATCTTCAAGGTGAAGACCACTGCTGCTAACTACAGGTCATGGGTATCGTAGTTCTGCTCGTACTGTCTCAACTGCGAGAACCATACACAATCACTACTCGCTCCAGCATCAGGACACACTCGATTCTGGTTCCTAATGAATCGCAGTAAACTATGTACCCAAATCTCTCCTCTGGTAGCCTCAAGATGGGCGCACTAGTTAGCCTCTACCTCAGCTCCTAAAATCTCTGTTGGCATCTTTCTGACTATACGAAGGGTTTCCCTATCTTTGTCAAAGCTGATAGTGGTGCTGCAAATCTGGAGAAGTCTGACACAAAGGTAATTCTGGATGACTCATGAGTGATCGACTGCACAATCATATGCATGATTCCATCCTATGATGCCTGGGTTTTCCTTTTGGCCGACCAAGGAAAACCCCATCCCAACATTATCGATAAAACACATCCTTTTTGTCTAATACAGTCACTCTGTGTATGAACTGTGGTTGCCCATTCCATAACCAAACTAATTTCGTAAGGCCTCGACACTACCACCAAGAGGTTCCAACCGAAAATCTCGCCTCAAGTTTCAGATCACACCATCAGCGTAAGTGTGATTATCGAGTCTCCTCCCAAGGTTATCTATAGATGTGAGGGTCAAGTTAATGGATTAACCATAAACTCCAGGTCCGGTACAAGATTCGTTGAAGGAAGGAATGATTGGTACATATGTCTATTGATACGACAACTAGTAGTGGACACAGACCGTACCTCAAATCATTCTTATAGCTCTTGGGTCACACTCCTTGACCGCATGTAGCTACTCTCTTCCCCTACCCTCCAGCTCCATGAGCCTAGTGGGGACTACAAAGGTAGCTGGTTGTAACCTGTCAAAATGTTCGCCACCACATGTTGCTCTCATATCTTTTCTTCTACGTCTGCTACCCTATAGATTCATCTATCCTTAACACTTCCTCTTTCTGAAACATCTCACACACCCAATTCTCTAAGACTTAATCCAATTTCATGCTTTCCAACTGTTAACATTCATTGGATGTATCCGCTCAGCCAATGAATATTCAACCACTAAGGTTCTCTCTAGCACCCTAACATATGTATGAATTCATAGAAAAAAAAATTCTGGTTTGGATATCTTTAAACACACCTCACTCAGAGGTTGGAGATATAAATCACTGATAAAATCTTATTCATCAAGTACTGGGACGATTGGTATACCTCAATGAATACTTCGCTACCGAAACTTCGTCCTTCCAAAGCTGTATAAGCTCTAGAAAATTATCAGCTACATCCCCAAGCTATTCCTTAGCCACCTGTGGGTTGGGCTCACCTCTGAAATTGAGGGCTATCTGGTGCTGAAACATATGTAAGGAACTAAGAAATTAAGTGCCCTCTACCGGTACCGCTAGTAGTGTCTACTGACCAACGAGCAGTGATATAGTTGGCACACTGCCTGAAGGTACCATCTCAGTAAATGGTCCAAGTTCCAAAACCTCATCATTATGCAGACCATCATCATGTTCACTTGCTGAAAAAGATTAGTATCTAAGATCTACATCTTCTATAATAGTGTATCAACTAGGCAGAAAACTCCAGTAATCACCTCCATCCAGTCCTCTACTGCTTGGGAATCTGTCTCACCTCGAAACCTTCGAGGCCTCTACTGCTGGAACTCGTGAAACATGCTCAGTAGGCATGCACTGTCTGCTAGTGCGGTTGGTGACATCTGTTGCCTAGCGGGTGGAGGTGATACAAGTACACCCCCCCAAAGGTTCCAACATAATAAGAGGTCCCTGCACAGGAGCCTCGTCACTCGGTGGGCCATCATTGTGTACTCTCTTTTGGGAACCCTAGATGTTTGTTTTCGCAGTGGCCTCCTAATAAGGAATAGGTGAAACACGGTCAAAAAGTTATACCTGGTGAGCTGACTCAAGGAGACCACAAATGAAACTCTTGAAACACACATGCAATCAGTGATTATGTGCACTAAGTCGGAAATCAGAGGTCGGGGTCCTAGTGTATGGATACGTCAGACGCCGCACCAACACAGAACTCCCTGGACTGAAAACCATACCCAACACTCATAAAACTATTACATCAATAAAAGAAATATCACAGTCCAATGTTTTGTGGTAGAACCGACTCCTCTGATACCAATTTGTCAAGACAAGTCCTCGGGGCCCGTGCCGCTACTACCCCAAGCATGCCTTCCATAGGCTAGGGGCTAGCGACTAGCACCAAAGGCGTAAATCCCTAAGCTGGGAAGGAATTCCATTTATAGTAGTAATACACACACAAACATAGTAAGCTGGAAGCAAAGTGAGAAGTGAAAACTGTATACAAAAAGTAGTCCTGAAAGTAAAAGGGGCCGAAAATACAAGGCCAACAGTAAAGTACATGTACAAAGGAAAAAACATACAACTGAAAAAGGGACAACAGCTGTAAAGGAAAGCTCCTGGAACGTCCGCCGAGCATCCTACCTGATGTGTAGGTACATATGTCCACCTCAACACTCCACATATATTGGTCCGCTCCGTGTAGCATCTCATCGTGTGGTGTACCTCAGGGTACCGTCCGATCCTGGATCGCCCTCGGCCTCTGTCAACACTGTCTGTCATCTTCATCCAACACAATGATGTACGAGCATAAACCGTACAGGGGTGAGTATGACTATACTCAGTAGGGACCCTGAGACTCCTGAAGGTCTCCTAGAATTCACGAAGGATAAACCACAGAAGGAAAGATACAATCACGAAGTTTAAAACAACCCTAATTAGGTATATGACCATACATATACCAATGTTATCAACCACAGTCCAACTCCATCTCTCGAGCAAAAGCACAACCCAGTCCACACAGAAATGTAAGTCATTCACATCGATGATAATGATTGAATATCAATACTCAGATCACAAGTGTATACATCTTTCGTATAGCGATAGAGATGATCAGATGTAGTCACTAATTCATATAAGTTATTGGACCCACACAGGATACCAGACCAGCTAAGCTGTCGGACCCACATAGGATACAAGACTAGATACTCTGTCAGACCCACATTGGATACAAGTTCAGAGGTCAAACTGTCGGACCCACACATGATACAAGAATGGTAGTCATCGTTGTCGATCCCACGGTGGATCCCAGTACAATAGTTTTCGCTGTCAAACCCATGGAGGATCCCAGTACAGTAGACATCAACGTCGAACCCATGGAGGATTAAAGTATGGTAGACGTCACAGTCGCAGCCAGCTCAAGTGTTCCCGCACACAGCACGCTCGACTCCATGAGGGTCCTCTCATCAAGCAAATGGGTTGATACATAAACTATCATGATGTACAGAGTTTATGTATTCAAAAGGTCTGTCTCATTAAAATAAACCCAACATGATAGACGACGCATCAATCGGACACCCGTTCTTAGAGTTATTGGATTTTATGTTCCAGGGGTCTGGATGAAATTTGGCCCTTCAAAACCTGTCCATTTTCCAAAGGTGTCCAAAACTCACTTAGTGTATCGCAAAAGGTCTGTATGGTAATGAGGATCCCAGTTCCATAGACGGCACGTCGTTCGGACGTGCGGTTTTGTAGATATCCACATTTAAGTGAAACGACCCCGACCCGTCAAGCCCAGTGTGCTGGCGGGATGGCCCGTTCTGGCTTGGCGGGTCCAAACCAGCTCAAGGGTAGTCCCAGACAAGTGTGGAATGGCCCGGCCCAGCACTGTAAACCAGCCCGTGCGAGGGCGGCCTGGCCCACGAGGCAGGCGGCCCGGCCCGCGCATGGGCGTCCCGGCCCACGGCCGCTCGCGGCTCAACCAGCTAGCGGCCGACTTGTACACCCGCCAAAGCAGCCCCCCAGTGCGGGATGCGGTCCCACCATAGTGTGATGCCTCATGGCACCGCTGCCTTCTGCCTAGTTGGACCTAGCCGGCCGGTTCATCCGGCAAGCGGCCCGTACAACACGAGATGTGGTCTTCCCGCACCCCTGTGCCAAGGGGGCGCCACGGTCCTCCAGCTCACCCGGCTACGACCGACTGGTTCGCTTCATCTGAGCGGTCCATGGATGTGGTCACGGTTCTTCTCCATGCGGCATGTGTGTGGTCACTGATTTATGTCACCATTTCCGTCGGACGCCGCTATCTCCGGTCGCCACCACCAAAATATTCAAGAACCAACAGAGGGTCGTCGTGTCGTGTTCATTTGGCCCACAACCTCCGCGTTTGGCGATAACAATTGGCCGAAGACAATAAATTATTTTCAATGAAGAACAATGTTAAATTTTATTCAAATAAAATTGATCATAACCCCCTACCTCAAATCGAGGTACGTTGTCGTAGTCGTGGAAATTGGCGTCGCGGATTACGGTGTCGCGGGAAGAGGATTCGAAGACGACGTCGATTCATTGACGTCAGGGTGCGTCCGAGGAGCAAGCGTAGTCAATGTTCCTCATGGGTGGCTCCTCCTCTTGTGTCTTGGACGAAGATCGAAAATGGTGTCGTCATTCTTCGTTTAAGAGAAAGAACATTCTTCGGGGAAGAATGCTCCCTCCCTAATTCTCCAATGGATCCACCATAGAATATCTGCCCAGCCAATATAATAAAAAGGATCCTCCAATATTATAGAAATTCCATGAAATTCAAAACAATTCAAAATAATTGTTGATAGAACAAATTAATTAAAGAAGATTTTAATTAATTGTGTTGGTAAAATTAATGGGAGTGTGGTGCAGAGGATCCAACATTATGTGGAAGCTCAAAGGTTAAAAGAGAGGTTTAAGGGTGTTAATGGGGGAGTTGAAGAGTTAGGGGATCTTGTGGGACCCACCCTTAGTTATATCCTCTTAAGGGAAGTTATGTGGGGTGTGGGCCTCACCTCCAACTTCCCTTTTGTGGAAATAACCACCACTTAAAATAAATTGTGTAACACAAAAAATTATTTAATTTATTAAGAATTCCCAAAAATTGACTCCCGCTCTCAACCAAATGAAACTGTGGTAAAGGTTCCCTTAGGTTAATACCGACACAACAAGTTCATCGGTGTCCCCAGATTTCAATTACAATAATTGGTTCAAAAGATAGGAAAATCGGCTCGTACATTTACTGAACGTACCCGAACAAAACTTTAGAAATTGATTCCAGGCACACCGGGCCTCAGAATTAGGCACCGTCAAAAACTGCAGACTCATAAAATTCCATATAAATTAAAAATAATTACTTGAAATTTCAAGGAATTTACAATTTCATCATTTCAAATTAGAACAACAATTTCTTTCATGAAATTAAATGCACAACAAATAACCAAACAACCAAACAGTGGAGCTTCCGTCCAACCCTTTCACATATTCACACTTTAGTGGCACTTCCCGTCCACTTACCATTGATGGTGGCCCTTTTGTCCACAATCCATCCCCTTTTTATAGTGGTACTTCTCGCCACTTCCAAAAAATATTCCAAACAATATATTTTCCAAGCATATAACCCAAGAAGGTCACAACCACATGCAATCAACAAATTCCATTGCATATCAATCCACTTTAATAAATCACCCATTTATTGAAAATAATTTTCCATTCCAAACAACATTTCAATAAAACAACCATTTTATTGAAAACCATTCCATCAATCATTTTCACGAATCAACCATAACATCCCATTTTAAAATCTTCATTTTAAAATCCACAACAATAACATTTCACCACAAAACCCTCTTTTTCACAAAAATCACCAAAACCTCACCCAAGGGATTTTCAACCAATTTCTCACATCAAAACACAATTAATTTCAAGAAAAAAAAATTAATTTTAACCAAAACCCTTAGCTCTAACTATGTGGAGTCGAGAGATAAGCCACCTACCTTTAAGGTTCTAGAGAAATCGACCCACAATCCACCGCACCTCAAATCCATTGAACGCACCACAGAAACCTCTGTAGATCCCATTTACCTAACATTATGAAGCCTTAATATTAACATCTAAGGAAACCACAACCCTAGATCTATACACAAAAAGTATAGATCTAGAAGACCACAAAAGAGAGGGATGTAGATCTCGAGGAAATCACAAGAGAAATAAGAGTAGAGACTTACCCGGGAGAAAACACCTTCAAACCGCCTTCAAACCCCTTTGAAACACTTAAAAAAGGAGTGGGAGAGAACCCTTTAACCCATGAGAACCCAAAATCCCGAGTGAGGATAGAGTGGGAGGATGATTGGAGTGAAATAGGTTAAGCCCGAGGGAGCCCAGAACATATAACCCAATTTATAACTGGCTGCACAGTTAGCCAGCACGGTTTGGAAAACCGTACGCAAACCGTGCGCATGCTACTGCCTCGGGAGTAAGGGTCCGCATAGTTTCCTCTCATGGTTTGGAAAATCATGCTCAGTCTGTGCGAATCCTACTCACTCACTTGCACGATTTCGTGGAGAATCAGCACGGTTTCTACTAACCATGCTCAAACCGTGCACCCATTTAAAAGCCTCCAAACTCATCGAAAACCATTTCAAACTCTCCCAACCTCTTCCCAACTCATCCCATACACATTAAACACATAAAAAGGAAAAAAAGGCTACATAAATCAAACTGGGGGTACTATATGTATCATGATGTAGAATGAAATATTTTATGCCCATAATAGGTTATGGAGACAATCGATACAATAATGAATATTCAGACTTATATTAATTCTTATCAAATTCAGAAAAATACTATGCTGATAACTAATGAAATGATTTAGAATTTAAAGTGAGAGATCAAGTTTCATTAGAATTTTATCTATGAATGTGAGTATATGTTATGGTGAAGAAGGAATATTTATCTATAGATACGTTATACATTTTGGAATCTGGGAATGAATTGGATATATGGATTACTATTTAGAAACTCAACAAATTCTCCCTAAATTACATGATATGTTACATATATAATTGTTATAATTGTTTATGGTGATGCATATAATGTTAATACCTTGGAAGAAGTATAATTTTATCCTAATATATCTAATTTTAAAGATTTTATAAAAATTATTGACACTAATTGACTTGTGTTATGTTATCGAGAAACACTAATGGTAAAGTAAATTTAATGAAATCAAAATATAAATGAGTATTTGTGGAAAAATAAATGAGATAAGATGAATAAATACCGAAATATATTCATGATATGGAATTTTAAAAATTTCAAGGATGATGTTTTTGAATTATGGAACAATATTACAACCATGATTCGATTAAAGTGAGCTTTTCTATAAAGAGAAAAATTAGCACAATACATATAGTTTTATTAATGAATTTAATTAATATCCAAACAATAATACCATTTAAATATAATTTTATGAAATTAATTCAATGTATTATTTCTTCATGTAATACATTTATTTGGATGGATATTTTTATATTATTCCAAAATAGTGGATTTTTTGATTTTTTTTTTTGAAAAATATTTACTATAAAACATTAATTTAATTTAAATGAAAATTTACCTAAATTATTTTAGTTTCACTGTAAATTAAGATAATTATCCTTTATTTAGAAATAATCTAATTAATTACATATTATTTAACAATATACATGGTTTTTTATAGGTTTTTTTTGAGTTGATGATATTTATTAAACTAAAATTTAATTTTTTGTGTTTTATGACATCATATAAAAATTAATATAACATATATATTTAAATTTAATACGTTAAAATTGATTTAATTATTTAAATAAAATAAATTAACATATTTATATAAGTCCGATTTATTTTTTGTTTATTATTAATATTAGTAGTTTTAAAAAAACATTCACCTCTGTAAAAGTGGTAAAAATATGTTGTAATAGTGTAGAAAAAATTATAGTCTCTCAAAAACATTCCATTATAAATATATATTATCCTTTTATAATATAATATATGTTTATGGAATTAAATATTTTATTTAATTAAAATAATTTGAAATTGGGAACCAGTGATTTTCTTCTGTGAAGACATGTTATATTATATTCATATTAAAAAACATTTATTGTTTCTTTGTATTTAATTTCATGGATATAATATTTCATTTGATTTACGTTGGATAAAAAAGTCTAAAAATATTGTTTTTTTATTATTTAAAAAAACATAGAGAATTGTTTTCTTAATTTCATTGTAAAATTATTTTTAGGGTAAAAACATTTATTTATATAAAAACTATTATTTATATATTTTGTGTTATTTTATTCAACGTAATCGTAGAAAATCTCAATAATAGAACATGAGATTGAAACTCTTTTTATCTTCAATGAATGTTCAGGTAAATGCCCAAATCTCTCATCTATTTAATATATCATCAAAAGATGGAAGAGGCTTATGGATAATCAATTGTCCATTATTCACCCTTGGTGATAAGGAAAGGTTATTCCATACATTTTAGAATCTAAATCATCCCATAGTGACAGGATCATTGTATTTTATGGTCAGAAGTATTTCACCCCCCCCCCTGAGGGTACCAGTTGTGTTATGGAGGATCTCATGGAATTCATTACTTCAGACCCCTTAGCTATTTTCCTATATACTCTTTAACCATTTTCACTTAATAAAATAAAAAGTCATTTTTAATGAAATGTGTAATTTCCATCACTTATAAAAGGAAACATATTCTCATCACTTATTCACAATGTTTTTATCACTATGTTAGAAAATTCATTCCATAATTACCTTTTTTCTACCTTCCATACTTCCTATAGATTTTAGTGTTTCCAAAATACCATCCTCTCATAGAATATGATGTCAGCCAATAGAGGTTTCCCTTTGAAGAGGAATAACATATGACAAAGTGTATAATTTTACACTATAATTTTCCACCTTAATATATCATATAAAAATTAAAATATAAAATCATATGTATCTTACATATAATAAAATGAAATTTTTAAGGAGAAAACCCCCCATATTAATTCCCTTTCCAAAATATAGAAATGAAAGCATCACTCAAGCATATGTATAACTTACCATCTCCATAGAGTTGTGTATTTATTTTTTCTTAAAAAATTTATTCGAAATGTTATAAAGAATGAAATAATTAATATATATTATATCAATGACATAATTATGATTCTTGAAATATAATATAGAATTTAACTTCAAATAGTTTATATTGTTAATAATTATATCATTGTTTGTGCGGACGTGTAGACTATGACCTCCACAATGCGATGTGATTAATTTTTCATGTCCACCATTCATGGAAACCATTAAATATGTATATAATTAATATACCAGGAATCTATATATTGATTAATATTCCTGATATGTTGGAACTATGAGAAATATTCATGGAATGAAATGACCAGACTGAAATTTACATGTAAAAGTAACTATTAACACTTGGAAATGATTATTTTTAATGTTTAATTATGAGTAAAATGTTATTGAAATTTTATGATTAGATAATATAATATTTGAAATTATTTTTTACATATCTTTTATAAAAATATTATAAATTTATTTTGTTATAGAAATGTATACATTCAATAACAATTAATGTTAGAACTTACAAAAGGTTTTGACATCTAACATTTATTTCTATGAGACATATACCATATTCAACACTTATTTCCTTTATGTGGAATAGTTTCTATCATTTATAAAATTATATTAATTGTATTTGTTTTTTAAATCCATGTTACTTCATTTATGAGGGTTATGATTCACAATATTGGAAATATTGAAATTATTTATTTTTCAATCTCATCATTATTCAAGATTGTGAATGCTTATGTTTTTATTGTGAAAAATATATTAAAATTCAATAATAAACCACTAAAGTTGTCTTATAAATTGTTTATTTCTACAATTTTCATGTACTATTTCCATGTTTTTCATTTTCTAAAACACAAAATTACAAATTTAGGATTTTACAGAAACCCAAATTTGGTTGATTCTTCAATTTGGTATTAATTGTTTTTCTCCATTTTAGTATTTTATTTTATTATTTTCAAGAATTTTATTACTATTCTTCTATATGACTTTCTATAATGGGGTTTAATATGATTGTACATGCCATTTTATTAATGAGTTACTTTTAACCCAATGAATTAATATAGTCTTTTTTAATGCATACTATATGAACTTCATTAACCACCATCAATACTATTATTTTCATATTATCACACATTAAAAAACTCCAAGAATATTTTCAAAAAAATTAATATTAAAAATATATTATAGATTTTTATATTTTACTATAATTTTTTCCCAAAAGAAATTATATTTCCTTCAAAAAAACCATCCATTAATATTTTTAAATTATTTTCAACTACATAAACATATATTTATATTTCATATGAATTATAGAGGTTATAATGTATTGATATCATCCCACATATTTTTTATATATTATATGGTAATGTTATATTTTTCTTATTGGGGGGGTTAATATTATCATTTCACATTATATTTTCTCAACAAGAATGTTTAGGTTTAATCTCTATTGGAGTATTATTTAACAATTCATATAACTAATTAATTATACCTATTATGTTATGATCGATTCCCATTATAGACACCAGATTCATCAATTAGTCTCATACTGAAAAATATATTTGGTATTTTTCTGATGGCTTACATACTTATTGATAACGAATTGGAACAACTCTTTGGGAATAAATGTATGTATACATTCCTTATTCATTCTATTATTATAAACATAATCATTATTATCTATATAGATATTTATTTTATACATATGTCGTGGATTTATTGATCATTTATGATAGAAATTTATATAAATTTATATTATTAATTTATCTCTACTACGTTATCCATTCCATATTCATTTTATGATATATTATTTTGTATTCCTAGAATTACTAAGAATTTGAGCTCAATTTTATTTTTATTTTCATCCCTAAGATTCCAATAATATTACATTAAATGATATAAAAGTTTTAAATTATGGGAACATATTTTTTGAGGAAAGTAATATTTTATGGTTTATATTTGCAATATTATTGAGAGATTCAATAATATAACAAGATTTCTAAGAATACTAAACTACTTAATCCATTTGGATGCGATCATAATCATTCAGTGCTAATGAGATATTGTAACCACCATCTCTTCAGTATGTGAGTTGTGCTATTAAATTTAATGCCATTTTACTCCATAGATATTCTCATATAATTCTTGGATATGTTCGAAAGATATTTTAATAATTTATACAAAAAAATCAATATTTTATAGTTTAATGTGGAATGGGATAGGACTATCAATAAGGATAATATTCCCATAAGCATGATCGACCCATAAATATAGAGGGATGTGTATGCATTATCCCCCATAAGGATTATGGATGTTTTAAGAATTTATTAGTGAATGCATAAGGGTTATTATTTTAAGGATGTTTATCCCAAATGTTTGATGTTTTTCAAAGAATAAATGAACATTTACCCTTATATAATACTCCTATAATAATAATTTTAGTCAAATCTGTAAGAATGAGTTCCCCTAAAATTATGAAATAAATTAAGTAAGGATCTCATATGTATGAATTATAGATTACCATAAGGTTGAGTTTACCCCATATGTATGGGACTATATATGGATTAATCTCATAAGGTAGATCAAAATGATTCCAAAAGTAGGACTATAAGGATCATTTTTACATTATAAGATTTAGAAATTTATGATGATTAATATAATTTATCATTTATAAGATAAAACAATTTTTGTTTATGTATGAGTTATACTTTTGTATTATAAACACCATGATGCTAATATGGTCCATAATAAATGTTATTTGAGTAAGAACAAATATGATCAATATGAAATGATCTAGAATATGAATCCATGGAAATTAAAATTAAACATCAAGGGTTTTAAATAATAATTCTTATGATGATAAATAATTTCATCATCTACTCATCATTGTTATAATTCATTTGGATCTGATATAATTGATATAATAATCGATATTCATTGACTAGTATGAGGATCAAAATCATGAGCAACATTTAAGAATATAAATTTTCCCATATGTTATTTTATATTTTATAAAATTTATAATAACATATTAGAATGAAAACATATTATTTCTCAATGGTGTTCAATAGTTGATTAAATATCATATGATAACTTCTGATTCTATAATTTTAAAGTTTTATGTTTTCTATGATAATTCTTTTAAGTAAATACTCAAAATGAATCTATACATTTATTTAAAGGATGAAATAATTCCCCAAAGAGAGTGTACCACAACATAATGCATGTAATTATATATTATCTTTATATAAATGGGGTAATTGATGATAGAGTGAGTAATGGATGGTGGTTATCAAGAGAATGTATGTGGGGAGGCGAAAGGATTTTAGTGTTTTGTTATATCAATTTACATTCCACATAATGATATATTATAGATAATAAATATTTATATTGTTTTTTTATGAGGGACAATACTCAATAGAATTTTAGAAATTGTAGGGATGATACATAAACAAATCATAGATTCTCCACCTCTCAAAAAGAGGTTGAATCTAGAAGAGTTTTGAAAAAGAATGAATTACTGCTCTGGTCTTTTTGAGGTAATATTGGATCAATGAAAGGAAAATAAATTGTACTATCTCACATAATTCATGATTTATTAATATAAAGTGTGTAAAATTGGGGAAATATGGTTATCTTATTCATGACATGTCCTATATTTGGGGTTTTCAATTGTCAATGATTTCCAACTAGTTGTGGATTCAACCACATTTTATTCCCGTGTGATGAACTCATTAAAAAATCATTTAGTTAATTGGTACGTCTCTTTGAAACCATGTTTTCTTTGTAATCAGTAATGGGTATTTATCATTAATGCATTTGAAATTAAAAATTATCATTCCCATACTTTGGTCAAAATTTTAAAATTAAACTAGATTCTATGGAAACCCAATATTGTATATGATATTTCATCATCTATTGGAGTTCATATTAAAATGGATATGAAAACTTTACAAGAATGACTTCATTAAATTTCAACAGTTATTGTTGAGTTGGATTTAAATTCATTCCTTATGATTAAGTGATATTGTCTTCAAATAATGATGACATGAAGCATACATTTGTTTATGAAAATCCTCCCAATATCTATTCTGATTGTAGTTTCATAGTTCATGCTAAGGATAAATTTACTAGGGATATTAAATTCTCCTTATGTTCTATGATGAGATATGATGATGAAATTTATGGGAAGAAAGGCTCAAACATGTATATACTAGTGTTTGTTAGAACATATACCATAGACGAGTAAAATAAATATGGTAAATGAAAGTATATATTGATATGGAAAAATAAAACTGTATCACTTGAAAGAAGATAGTATACATGGGAATATGATGTTTGTGATCTCTAAGAAGGTACATAATTTATTGAGATGGAATATGGGTATGGAGTGTTTCTTGCTGGATGCTACTGGATATAGGCATGAACATGGATCGACATTGGTAGAGTTAATTTCTTCTTCTCCCCAATGAGATTGAGCATCCATGGATTCTTAGATGTTTTGTGATATTTCTATGTATTCAGGTAATCATCCTATATAGTTACATGATTTTTTTGGTATTTATAGTTTTTTGTAGGGGTGTGGAGCGTCTAATGAATAATTCCTTGACCAAAAACAATTATGGAAATTCTAAATAGGGTCCTAAATGTAGTAACTTTCTAGAAATAGACATTGAAATATATTAAGGGGCTCATGTACTTGAATTACGTGAGAAATATGAAAAAAATATGGTTAATTTATTTATTTAACTGGCTCAGGTTTTCATAGATCATGGTGCAAAGTAGGAGGTACCTAATAACACCACCTAAATTATTGTGTATAAAAGTGATGATTCTCATTTCAGACATATCCTCATGCTGAAGGTCAATAAGTAATGAAATCTCACAAAAATTAATTGTAATTGGGATTATATGGAAGGTTATGATTCACCACATAGGATATCCTATAAGGATTCTGATTTAATGTGAAAAAGTGATGATAATGATGTTTTTTATTCCTCTCTAATATATAAATCCAAACCATGGAATGACTATTCTCATCGTAATCCCATTATGAGAACTATATCGACATTATCTTCTAATGGTTGGAGGGAAAATTATAATTAATTTTCCTCCCACTTATATGATTCTTAATAAAAATATTATGACTTTTTTTATCCACTATATTTCAATATTTGTGATCGGTTTATTTTTTCATGGTTTTTTATGTCGGATGGTTTTCTTTTTTTGAATCCTTTTTCATCCTTCCAATTGTGTATTTTGGTGTCTTCCTCTTTACTTTTATAAGTAGGATCAACCCAAATAGTTTCAAATATATATAGATGGTTAAATGGAAGAGAAAATATTTTATAGTTAAGGATAATGATGTTGAATCCAAAAATGTTGTTGTATAGATGGAAAATATATCCTTTTATATGATAAAACATAAATGATGGTATTTTTTAGATATCTATATAGTTAAAAATGGATTCCTGATATATCATGGGAGACACACTAATTTTTGTTTCACCCATGGTTTCACAATGATTGGTTAAAATTTGTGATAGATACTCTATTACCTTATAAATTATGATATATTCTAACAACATGTAACCTAGTAATGGGGAAAAGTAGAGTTACATATGAATTTAATAGGTCTTTTTAAAATAAACTCCTAGGATAACTACTTTTATAGATTGGTGGATGTCCCAATAAAACAACCAAGTTATTATAAATTCTCTGGAAACATATTAACAGGTGAAATATTATTTGTGGGTGGATTAACACATTCATAATATTATATTTGATACCATGTGAAGCCTTCAATCCCATGCCTAGTAATGGGGTATTTTTTTACCTATGGTTTGGTATTACTCCAACATATTTTATAATAGAGACTAACTAACCTCATATAGAGTGGGATGTGATTGCCTAACATGATAATGAAAATGGATTGAGGGTTATCCCTAACGTGCTTAATATATATAGTAAACTAACCCAAGCCAACAATATATATTTTTAAAATGTAGGAGATAAATCATAAAAACAAAATAATTTTGGTTGGGTTTCTTAGATCAAAGAATATTTTCTAGCGTAGTTTTGGTTGGAGGATTCAATCATTATTGATATAATTCCTAACAATAATTCAAAAAATAGAACCATATATTTGTTTACAAAGGGGATATTAACTTTTGTTGATGAACTGTATAAAATATATTAATAGAAATATATTTCCAATATTTATTTTTATTATTTAGAATAAAAATGGTGAATAAATTAGTTAAATATAAAGTAGAAAGAAATTATACAATGGAATCAGATAAGGCACAGTAATATAATACTGATGATATGTTGGTTAAGTATAACACTAGATATAGTAACTTGATGTTAGTAATGTTATTGATTCTTTTCGATATGTAGACAGTTCATTTTAATCATGTGTTTAGTTGAAATAAAGAAGGTTTAGTATATATCTATACAAATAGATTGGAATGAATTTTGGGAAATTCCCATGTATATAAAATATCTATGTATCTTATGTCACCTACCTAGAGGTTATATGTAATAGAGATATAGGTATGTGATAAAAATATAAATTTACTCCTGTATGGGTTTTGCACATAAGGGAATTCACAACATATATGAAAATTTCTTTGTAGAGGATCTACATAGGGAAATTCTAGTGACATATGTTATTGTAGTTGTGTAAGGATATTTTTTATACAATTTATCAACGTAAAAAAATATTTAACATGTAACAACCCAATATTTTATAGTAATTTATTTTCATTTAAGTAATTCAATATCTTGCGCTACACGCGACACCGAGTTCGAGCGCATCACGACTTACCAATCTAGCCATTCAAAAAGCGGTTAAGAATAATACTAATTAAATTATTTATTTTATATACTCCATATTATTTTAAAATCCATATTATGTTTTTCATATACATAATATAACAAAAAATTCAGTTTTTCAGAAATAAGAAGTACTTTTAAAAAAATGAAATTTTACCTCCTTTTAATGGCGAACAATTTTTAAATCCTATATAAGACACTTTTATATATTCAATTTGAAAAAATAATGTTTTTTCGAGATAGGTACATAAAATTTTAGTTTGGATAAATTATCGGTGATTTTATGATAACTTTCATATTTTTATGAATAGTGAAAAATATTAAATTTTTATTAAAAATTTTTTATACAAAAAATTATATTGTTAAATTATATATTTGAATTTTTTGATGTCTAATTAGATTATATTTTTATAATTTAATCCAATTTTGGTCATTGTACGTAATTTTAAATTTAAATTGGACATAAAAACATATCATTGTTTTTATTATTTTTACTTTTCAAAAAACTGCTTTCTAGTTTGGACAACGAGAATGTTTTTTTTTAATTAATTAATACATCTTCTATGATTTTAATTTGGTGAAATATAAATCATTTTTTAATTTGAAATATAAAAATTATCCTAGAGTAAATTTTTTTTTTTTGAAAACTTTCGATTTTTGATGAAGAGTGAAAAATACTACTTTATTCTTTAAAACAGACATTTTATTTAAATGATTATTTATTTTATATTAATTTAATTTAATTAAAAATATATAAATAATTAATATATAAATTTAATTTAATTCATTTGATTCATTTTATAATAATATTAGAAGTATAAAATTTTATTGATCTTTTTACCAAATTTTACCCACATTCATGGTACATTTGAGAATTTACATAAATTGTAATTTTACCGCTTCTGTGATTTGAATTTCAAACTTCTGAGAGACACTAATGACATCAGTATGTAAAATTTGGTTCAATAAGATGAAATTTTTTGGTGAATAGTAACTTTTGAATTTTATTTACCATGGTTATAAGTAAATAGTGTAATTTATGGAAAAAAGGATATTATACATATCCTAACACATAACCTAATTCTATTGGATAATATTATTTAGACCAAAATCAACCTTAGGAATCAAATATGATCCTTTTGATCAAATTAGTTTAGATTAGGACATTAATTATTATTTTATTTAAAGAAGAGTTAAAAGGGTAATATTCAAAGTTTAATAACTAAACCATTTTTAATATAGGGTCTTAAATTAGATAAATTCAACTATAAATATTCATTAGCAAGATAAAATTATTTCCTACATCATGATATTTTATTCATAATTTTCATACTTTACATTATTAAATTTATTTAAGACACTATGATTATACAATAATTACCTAATAAATGAATGATTAAAATACATTATATTATAAAAATTAAAATTAATGAAAATTGAGACTCTTTATTCATTAAAAAAGTTTTCTCAGTTCATATTACATGATAGGGATGTTTTAATTAAATTTATTCTATGTAATCAAGATGATAGGACTTTAACAAAAACCAAATACTAAATTGTGTCAAAATTGATATAATTGTGTTTTTAAAACAACAACTATTTTATTAATTTATATAATAGTTATAAAAATATAAGGTTCAGAAAAACTATTTATATAATGATAGATATTTTATGAATAAACCACTTGGGATTAATTTTTATTTTAAATTATGTTTACTAACCATATAATATAAAAATACCAGGAGACCTGATAAAGATCAAACTACATAACTAAGAGTTAAATCTAAAAGAGAAGTTTAATTTGGTGACATAAACATGTCTAAAACCTATTTCTTGAGAGGTTTTCGACCCATACCCACCTAATCCTCAAAATAAATTAATTTTAATCCTTTAGAAACCAAAAATTAATTTATAATAAAATAAAATTTCAAGTTTTTCCTAAAGTGACCCTCACCTCTCTTATAAAAGTGAACATACCTTTATCTTAATTTAACACTTTCAAGGCCATTCGGCTTGAAAAAAAAAACTATTCCAAATATCCTCCCAACTACTATCACTTCATATTAGTGGCGTTCCTTTGATCATAAATACAACCTAATAATCCCTATTAATCAAATAAAAAAGCACCTAAATAAGAAGTAATAATTTCATCACCTCTTTCAATGTTCTTTTGATATTCCAATTTTTTTCTTTGTTTTTTCCATAAAAAATAATAAATCCAATACCTTAAACATATTGTGATTTTATTATAAATATAAAACCACCATATTAATTATTCTATATATCCTATGAATGAAAAAGTCAACATACGTGTGTATGTACGGCTTACCATCTCAACGTCATGGTGTAGTTGTAATTCAACACTTCATAATTTGTATGTGTATAATAATGATGTATAATTGATGTAAATAATAAATATATCATGTTAATTATTCATTATATATGATATAAAATCCAGTTATATATAATTTTAGCATCAATTGAATTATATTGTCGCTCGTGCGTATGTACGGATTACTGTCTCCACAAACGCGATTATATTCATTCTCCATCATAACCATTGAAAAGTAATTTTCATTTTATATTTAATAATAACATTTATTAACTTAATATCAATTTGTATTTGACTCAAATACATCCTATTTATATCAAACATGACTTATGTAACTAAACATATTAATGAAAACAAATCAGTTAACCCTAGAAACAATTATACTACTAAAATATTATTTAAAAACCAATATTAGAAGATCATATATGATATAATATTAATGTATGTTCAGTTTTTATAATATAATAATAATTAATTAAAAATTATAAAGTAGGTTAACATACCATAGACTAAGTTATATGACATTGTAAGTGGCTTTCATCTCACTTCTTATTCCCGTGAGATTCATGCTACATTTCCACTATTTCATTTTGTGTGGTGTATGTACTACCCATTAATGTATTCATTGTGTAATATAAATTAATTTATGGGTATTTAAATCTTCATTTTATCATCCTTATTTCATGGGGTGTATGTTTCATAAGTTACCAAATTGGTAAGGGAATTTCTAATTTTGATTTCCACTCATTGAGTTTTATGCAAACTCCATTATTATTTTACAACAAGATTATGTGTGAAATCACTATTTATTTATTTATTTAATAATTTACACTTCCCTTTATGTGGATAAAATTTTTATACACGTAATAACTCCATTGATAAATTATAAATTCATCGATATGAACTTGATAAGAGTAATCGTAACTCAATTCTCATTAATTGAGTTAAACATCTATGTCATTGGTGTTGTTTTCACAAGAATATGTTTGATTGTTCTCTAATTTATTTTCACTGAATATCTACTCATATTGAGTATATTTATATTTTTCACACATAATTACTTCATTGATATATCCTTAACCTAAGGATACAGACAATATAATGGAGTTCTTCTCAATTTACATTCCAGTGAGGCTTCATTGTTGTTATGCACCAATTCACTGTTATAGGGTGTATATACATTAATTTTAAATAGTATTACATGAATCCCTTTGTTATCATGATATTATAAGGATTTTATTACCTTAATTATTTTTTTCCAGTATCTTTTATGTGGTTATGTACTCTAACTAAAATATCATTTTAAATGTTATAAATATTTAATCTTATACATCATTCTAATTAATTTCTGTGTTTTAAAAATGGTTTTAAGGATTTATTTATATAGACATGAATGTTTTAAAATTAAAATTTCTTTTAAATGTTTCAAATTGGTATGGGAAAAATTGATTCAAAAATCTTTTTTAAATTCCTTCTTAATAAATAGTGAGACATTTAAATTTTTTTAATAAAAATGGGCTATTTCTATCAAATTGTTTTACTGATTATTTTCATTTATGTCAGTATCCTTAATTATTCTTGATTGATGTTGATTTATTATAATAAAATATCCTATATTGTATTGAATGAGTTATGTTTGACTTTGGATGTAATATTTTTATAACATTCATTGTTTTTGGATAATATATTGACATTTCATAAGAAATGTTTAATACGAATGATTATATAATGTTCTAAACTTTTAATATAAGGAATGCTTTGGACTTAGTAAGTGACGGGTGGAGACCGTTATAGCTGCTCAAAATATCGGTAGGTCTCATGAGAAAAACTATTGTCTTGGCACTAGGCCTTGACACAATTTTATTTCTTGTCTTGGAACAAGGACATGACTATGTGGTTATGATGCCTAAAATTATGCATTACATCTTTCTGAATTTTCTATTGATATTACATGTGATTATTAAAATAGTAGAATATGCCTGGGAATAAGTAAATGGAATTATTTGATTTATATTTTCCATATTATTTTGAAGTTTATTTTTAAAGTGATTGTTTTTTAGTCTTATTAATTGCATTAAATGTTTATACTTATTTGTGATAGTATCAACTATATTGTTATCCTTACTGAGCATCTGAGCTCACCCTTTTCTTTGTTTCATTCTCCCCCACAATGCGAAGAAGTATATTATGATTAAATGGTAATAATGGGCTATGGGATATGAGTGTGTTCAAAGGGTACATAATGTTGTTGTCATTCCATATAATGATGTAATGTAAAACATATGTATGTATCTAGTACATCCAAGACTACTAAACTAATCGGTATTTCAAGAATTGATCTCTTGTGATCGTGCCAATGTTATGTAACAATGCACTGACTCTGGGTAACTAGGGTCAAGTTGTTACACAATATAAGTCATCATGTAAGAAAATATAATTATTCATTGGTAATATAATAAAATCCAATTATGTAAAGTAATTCACCAACACGAATGGTAACATATTTTTTTATTTTTTCCCTAATTGGGAGATCATCTATCCAAATTGGAAGAATATGGGAATTTGGAATCAGGATACACCACATATGATCCTAAATATTTTTTTGGACCATTCTTATGGATTCGTGAAACAATATCCATTTTTTTTTAAAATAATCTTCATCTAAGATATGGGGAATAATTATGTGGTGAAGTATGAAGGACTTTTAATGTGTATTTAATTTATGGTAACTATAGATAATAAATACATTTAGTATGGATAACATAAAATGGTTTAATATTTTACTAATTTTGAGAATAATTTTTCAAATAATTATTCATTTCCATAATATTTGTTAATTTAAATTACAATATCATTTCATGATATTCTATTAATATAATTGGATGATTTTGAAGGATAAATCATTAGATTATATAGATCAATGGTAATACTATGATTTCTTGTTTTCAATGATTGACCAACATAAGGATGAATTAAAAAATGATACTATAAAAGATAAATGTAATTTCCATTATTCATGGAATTTGAGTGGTGTATTTACTAATAAAGTGTGTATTTAATCATGGAGGATGTAAGTAATTTTAATCTATTAAAAAACATGTGAGAATCATGGATCCATACTTTGGAAGGATAATTATAATTTAAAAATGTGTTATTGAATGGACCTATTGGATTTAATCAGTATGTGTGTATAACTATTTAGTAAAAAAAATATCTACCTAGATGAATCATGTTTAAGGGAAACATGAAAGGTAAAATTTCATGATTGAGAATTACGAATTAATTTCAATTTAATACTATTGAAAAAATATTTATCCAGAATATTTTATAACATTTATTTAGAGTTTACTGTAGGTAACATGTGGAAGAATAATTAAAGGATATGAGAAAGAAGGGTTGATCTACATAGTGGTTTATGGTTAAATAATATCATTTATGTGTGTGTAAATTCTATATGAATCACCTATATAAATAAGATTCATGAGAATATTTAATATTTGAATGATTCAGAAAGAGGCTATTCATATGGATATATGTAGTTCATCTCAAATATGTGGATTTAGATGAAGATATATGATTATACTACAATATATAATTTATCATGAAGAATGGGATCATGTGAGGATGAGTGGTCCATTGTTATTTCTTATTTAACGAATATTAATAGTGTTATAAGATAATTCCAGTTTGGTATTTTTCCCACCCTAAAAATAGAATATCTAATTATTAGAATAAATGGATTTATCCTCACACTATGGATACCCTCATATGATATTTAATTATGATACAAAATCATAGATGTCGCATAATCATATAGTCTGATCTAGACCAAAAAAGGGAGACAGGAAAATGGGGAACATATTTGACCAACAACCATGTCATAAATATGCAATGTGAGGTCTCACAATTGTTAGAGATAGACCTATAAGTCTTAAAACAATAAAATAGATACCCAAGACTATAAAATTACTCTTACGTCACTAGAGATGTGCAAGAGTGTCGAGAATTGGAATTTCACCTTCAATTGGAAATCATAGCTTCCCTACACAATTATAATTTCCCTTAAACTTGTATTATATCCCCAACCAGATCAAAATATTTTATTTATGTTACCCTTGAAGTAGACTATAGTGGTTAATCTTGTACTATATGTCTTCCCTTATCTTATTTTAATAAAATAAATGTTCTTAATGAGTCGGGTGAATATATTAAAATTAAATAACATTTCTAATGAATCATCTGGGAAACATTTAGAAAGGTTCCAAGATGTGAATGTTAACAACTATATTTCACCATGATTCACCCCTCCCTACTTATAGTGACATTGGATCCATTATAAAACATCAGATTCCAATGGTTGTGACCTTTCAAACAACCTCTATATTTGATTTGATACTTTTTGACATATGTTTCTTTTATTAGAGACTCTATTTTTCAATGGTGATAACTTTGATTGCCTATAAAATGATTTGTTTTTTATCAGATTTCAAAAAATGATTTTGGAAAATATTATATATATTTTTATTTCATAAAAAAATTATAGTTTTGAATTTGAGGAAAAGTAATTCCTTGATATTATTAATATAATATGATTGATATAAATAATTATTAATTATTCCACTGTTTTTAATATCTTCATGTTTCGTGAAAACTTCAATGAAAAATATATATAATTTGATAAAAATATTGAATACACTATCACTAATTCAAAAATTTATCTTGATAAAATACCATTAATTATGTTTAGATAATATTTCTTATGAAATAATTTTTTATGAATTAGAATAATAAAAATAATATTTATAAAAAGATAGTCTCTTCTATCAATATGGATAATTGTAATTTTTTATTTGAATCTATTCATGTTTATATGTGTATTTTATTTTTATAAATTTATATTGTAATCCTTATTATATTAATAACATGGAAATTAGAGGAAATATTTAAACAACATCATGTTTCCAATAAAAATAATTCACTTATTGTACTTAATACGTTATCCAACACTTAAATGAAGTGATGGATCAGTTGGATGTTTTAAAAAGGTGAACTATGGATTCATAAATTAATTTTTCATCAATAATAAAAGGATGAGGGTTGTAGTTGTAGAATTGAGGTTGAAATATAAGTTATTGGAACAAAAATTAAAGGGAAAATTTATTTACATAAAGACATTTCCTATGCAATATAGATATAAATGGACTTTGAGAAATAGTTTAAAGAAATATATAATCCATCAAAAAATATTTTTGGAAGGGATGAGGTGGGATCTAATTGAATCCAATTTTGATTTAAAGAATATATTTTAAACAATAATAGATAATAATTAGGGTTTCAAAGAAGAGAGTAATTAATAATAACACATATTGAAGAGAATAGGATCCCCTTGAGAACATTCTCAATATGTGATTAATTTAAAATGTAAAACCATTGGAAAAAGTTGAATGATAGAGTTTTGAAATTATAATTTGTGAAAAAATAATACATTCATGAAAAATTTCATACATATAAATTTCAATAAAATGTATAAATCATGTAATTCCATTGTGGAAATATGGGACACACAATGAGTGTTTTCTGAGAGTCCATGTGGTTCAATGGTGAATGAATACATATTTCATCAGCATATTAATAAAAAGACAATGAAAAGAGCTATAATTTCATGGGAATATTTTTTATTTATTCTAACCATAGACACATGACATGAAATTATAATATGATTATAACAAATGAATTTATTGGTAGAGACATTATTCTGATGTCATATCTCGGAAAAACATTCATTGAAAAATAATCAAATAAAATGGAAAAAATTCAATACATTGAAGATAAAAGTTAAAGGTCAAAAAAATATCCTACTAAAACATATCATGATGAAACCATAACATCCCGTATGGAGAGAATGCAAGAAATTATTAAAAAATGGGGTCATATATGGGTGTCAATGTTATTGGATAAAGTATATACATTTTTTAGAATAATTAAACATAGATTTATATTTCAGAAAAGACACTAATTACTATTAATGGAGATCAAAAGAAACAAATATAATTTAGTTGTCTTTTATTTCACACCAGTTAGTGAGAGTAAATTATTTTTAAATATCCCTCCACTAAGAGGGGAATAATGTATAAGGATATAAGGGGAATGAATCAACATAATAGACATGTACATGTGATATTACTCATATAGTGGATTGTAACCAAATACAAGGAAGATTTATAAAATAGAGGAAAAAATATGGTAGGAAATATGTATATGTTGTGGTTAAAATTTGTATACTATCAAGTATTGGTGGATAGTAATGAGAAATAGGGTGGTAAACCATGAAAATAATCTATCCCAAAAACATATAATTATGGATGTACCCCTCTCCCTTTAATATTTCTCTACCTTATTCTTTTTTTGATATTGGATTAAGTGGGGGATATGATCCATGGGTTTGTTGTTCCAATAATGAAACGATTCATTTATTTTATGATGTAACATGATGGAAAAATACTTCACGAAATATATTTGATTTAAATTTCTTGAGAATCACTATGGTGGTGGATAGTTCACTAATAGAAGGAGAGTACATTGTAGGAATTACAAGTGTAGAGCTATGATTATTAATCAATCATCACAATAAAGTTATGTTTGAACCCATATATTCTCATCCAATTCATCCATGAATATTGGACACTATCTAAATATACTAAAATTTCATAAAATAATAAATACCAATGATAGGTTGGAGTGATTCATGATTAAATCTTTGAATCAGGGCTTCCCATAATTTTTGATACATACAATGATGTCTCTAAAAATAATTATAGGGCATTTTTTTAATTAATGACACTAAAAAATTTATAAATAAATTGATGGCTAAGAGGAGAATATAATTATTTCATTATTATTTTTTATTTACAAAATCTATGTTGTCATATGAGTGATTTTTTGGATAAAAAAATATTTCTTGATGTTGATAAAATAAAAACAAATTCCAAAACATGTTCCTCCCATGATAAAACCATCCCAACAAGTGGTATCCAATGTAACCGAATATATATAGATATCATAAGATGTGTATTTAAATTATTTTTACCCTCATATGAATAAAATTTGGTGCCATGTGAATAACTAGATTATATAATCACATGTAGAAAAGCAGGAAATATCCATGGGCCATTACAATAGCTATTTCCTAAATGTATGTGGCTATAACGTATATACACATGCATCGTTATCATGTCTCTTAATGGAAAGATTGTAGTCTGAAATCAATATATACGGGATCAATTAAATTAAGGAATGTGGGTTTATATTTCTATAGGATGTCTGGTCTCTGGGGAATCCAATAAAACATGTGAATCCAATATATTTTCTTTTTCAGTTTGACCTTGTTTGCAGTATTGTTAAAAAATATGTCCTTTTCATAAAAATAAAACCAAGTATACATGCATAAAACACATCAGAATTGTGTTCTTTTCTTTTCGAGATTTTGGTAACTATTGTGAGAAATAGTTATTGTATATAAGAAAGTATATGTAAAACTCAACCAAAATGGCATCCTCTTGACTAAAACATATTGTTAAAATTTAATACATGATGAATCGTTCCACTCAAATATTATTATCATTCCATTTAATAAAATATATGTATTGATGTATCAAATAAAAATCCATAAGAAAATATATATAAGTAAAAATATTTGAATGTGATCATTAGGTGAAATTTGGGAGAGATAAAAAACAACACTCATGTAGTAATATATTATTAAAAAGTGACAATATATTAATTTATATATATTTTTTCATTTTTTTCTACCAATAACCATGATTACTACTTCTTATGGCAATATGTCTAGGTGGAATTACCAATATCCATTGTCCTTAGGTGCTCATGACAATAACAACTCTAATAGATATATATTACCACCACCTCATTATTATAATATATATAAGTTTTTTCAATTTCCAATTGGGTGGTAAAATATTTCACAATGTTATTCTACTATAAAAAACATTACTAGGAAAATAGGATATAACCACATGAAATACCCATGGAAGTAGCTCTTTATGCCAATAGATTTTGGTTTTTTGTAGCCACATACATTTCCATTGGTTATAACCCATCATAACCAATGATATAGGTGGTCTATACCCAGGGATGTTAAAAATTCCTAGAAACTATATTTCTTATAGATATTGATATTTATGGGAATATTTTTTCTTAACAATAGTACATAATTTATGATGATTTTGATGCTCACAAATACCCTACATTTTTTTCTAACGAAATTTTTATTGAGTAAGTGAACATGATTTTATATTCCATTATAAGAGTTTAGAATTTCAGAAATAATTATGGAAACAATTTTTTCATCCCTACATTATACCGTAAGGACAACATTTATGTATGGTATCAAACCTATGTTATGTTAAAATATTTTTCTTTGGATCGACACATTTATGCAACAGAAACACAATTTTGGAGTTTAGATTTTAGTTTCTTACCCTATTTTCATAATATTTTAATGTATGGTTCGTCAATGATACATTCAGGATATTTTAATGAAAAGTAATTACATATGGATAATCTTACCATCATTATGAAAATACTCCCCATGCTATGTTTTCAACCCTACGCTACAAGCTCAACCATTCATTGTGTTCTTAACGGTGAGATTTATCAAAGTTGTGTCTTCGATTTATGATCACTACAACAGTCTGGTTAAGTTTAACGGATGATTCAAGTTTGATATTGATTATTTAAAAAAACCATCTT